>ML675616.1:99949274-100243612 GCA_007922155.1 Mesoclemmys tuberculata
CATCTACAAGTTAGTGTGGGATGAAGACAAATTTGGGTCTTACATAGGATGGCCACTTTTTCAACAATTGGCATGGTATGATATTGTGGTAATTTTCCTAGTACATTTCATCAAAAAATAATCCTTATTTTGTATGAAAACATTACCATGTGGAAAATGCAGCTTCACAACATAATATTTTGTGGGAAGCATAAGTGAGTTGAGGCTGAGTAAGCCATCTTGGGAGTAGGACTGACAACCATTTTGGTGTTGGGGGATGGTGTCAGTTTTCTCCAAGCAATCCTGTGTCTGCATGTGGTATGTTCACAGATCACATGAAGCATTTGTAGAGCATGTTACATTTGGGAGTGTTATTTAAAGCTGCTTCTTGGAGCAGGGTCTTTCTACTCATCTTGTACAACACAGACCAAACTGTTGCTGCTTAACAAATAATAATAAAAATAACCACCACCCTGTATTACAATACAATGTTTTTTTTGCTGCACTCTAGTGAGTTATTTGCTCAGCTGGGTGACAACAATTTTTGGCACAGTTAGGAGGGACACAGTTTTCTTTGGGTGGGAGTCAGAGCAGGTTTTGACAAGGTGGAGTTGGACAGGTTATGGTTTGTAGGTTTGGGATTTTGGACTTGGGAGAGATTTAAAATATTGGAAATCTTAATGAGACAGGATGACACGGGGACAGGATCCCAGCCCAGGCACTGGTCCTGGGGGGACACAGGGCCAGGACGAATCGGAGCAATGGGGCCAGAATGATCCCAGCCCAGCCTAATTATGGGCAGTTGGGCCAGGGGGACACAGGACCAGGATGACTGGGGACAAAAGGTCCGCAGGGACAGGCCACACCCATCCCCATTAGGGGCAATGGGTCAGGGGGACATAGGCCAGGACAAATGGGTTTCGGGGGGAGCAGGACAAGCCCAGCCATCGCCATCAGGAGCAGTGGGGTGGGGGAGGGGTTCGCCATCCCATGGCTCAGAACTGACATGAGCAAGCACTGGAAGAAGACCGCCTATACCCCCTCCCGTCATGACAGGTACCGAGGCGGAAGTCACCCATTGGCTTGAGGGAAGGGTGCGCGCCGTGGAGGTCACGTGAGGACACGACCCGTCTTTCCGGTTCCCCATGACGTAACCACGCTAACGCTGGCGGTGCCCGCTCCTTTTCGCTCCCCCCCCACCATCATGGCGGCGGGGGTTGTAATTTAGGGCAGCTGGGAGCGCCGCGCGCACACACGCACAGGTTGGAGGGGGGCAGCGCCTCGCGAGACTCAGGTAAGGGGTCTCTGCGCTGCCCTCGCGCTCGGAGCCTCTAGCCTGCGCGCGCCTCGTCTGCTCCGGCGGGCTGGGCCGGGGGCTCCCGCGCGCGCGCGTGCCTGCGGGGTCGGGTCGGGACTCGGCGCGCTGAGAACTTTCGTGGGGGAGGGGGCGAGCGAGGGGGGAGCGGTCACGAGCGCTCCGAGCCGGGGGGAGGGGGCGGAGTGTCAGTGCCGGTGACGGGAACGTGAGGTGCCCCAGTCCCCTCGAGCCGCCCCTCCCCCCCAACGGCGCCGCCCGCCCCCTCCCTCGTGCTCCGCCGGCGGCTCTGCGCCCCGTGACTCCCTGCGGGCCCGGGTGACTGTTGGGGATGTGGCTGAAGGACGTGCCCTCCCCGCCCCCCCTCCCCCGCCGTCGGCGAGCGGAGGCCCCGGGCGAAGGCAGCAGGCCCCGGGCCGCCCGGGGGCCACAGGCGGGGAGGCGGCGCCGCGGCTGGCGGTCCCCGCGCTGCCTTAGGCTCCCTCCCGGCCCCTCCTGCGCACGGTCCTCCCCCTCCCCTTCCCCTCCCCCCGGTGGCCTGGCTGATGCCCTCCTGCGGGGGAGGTGGGGAGACGGTGACGGATCAGACCCGGGGCCTAGCTCGTCCACCGCTCTGCCTGCGACCTCAGCCCGAGCCTGTGCCCCCGGTGCTCGGCGAGGGACCTGCCAGCAGCCCCGGAAGGGACGGTTCTTACTGACCAGAAAAGGAGCGCTCTGCCGCCCCTTAAAGACGAACAGACTGGACCCACGTTGGGTTTCTGCCCACCAGAGCGTATGCCCAAGTAAACGTGGTGTTGTTTAGTTGAAAGCAGACTAACACGGGCGCCTACCCCTCTGGAATTCTTCTTGACAGTTCGTTTAGCAAGTTTTCACAAATTCAGGCATCCTTGCCAGGTAAATGTTAGACACAAAGCAATTGTTAGCATATTGCCGCGCGAGCATCATTGCAGCACCTCTAAATATGTCCTTTCTAGTGATTTTACCAAAGGGAGTGAAATCTCTGTACACAACAGACCGGGCATGTCGATCAAATATTAACGTTAAAATATGTTAATGTTCAAAAAACCTGGTGTGCAGGGTTTTTTGCGGGTGAATGTACTTTGTCTAAGTGTTGAATAAAAGGTAACCGACTATCTAACTACTTGTAATGGATAGTTCTTGAGGGAAGTTTAAAAGGTAAAACACATGGAATAGTGTGAAGAATCTGAATTTCAAGTGGTTCTGTAGCATGCAGATCAGGTGGCTGAAGGATGTGGTGCTTGGCAGCACAGGTATATGTGCTTGCATTGGCATGCTTGTACTGATTTAGCATAGAGGCATATGATTTCTGTCCTTTTGATCATTCCTACCTTGCTGACTGACTCACTGTTTTGATTCGTCTCTTGCCATTTCTGCATAGGTATTTATACCTTGCTCATCACTGTAGCATCTGTGAATTCACAAAGGACTGCTCAGCTATCCCATTGATTATATTCATGTGAATGTTTTTCAATTAATATAACAGTTGGTTAACTAATACTTTAACTACCATTTTTAATTTATGCAACATGACATTGCAAACTACTAAAATGAATGAAAAGTGTAATACTTAACAAGTTGATAGAATTTGGGATTTATCAATATCATGCTTTAGGGTCAAAGTTTGCAAAAGGTTGAGAACCTCTTCATTAGGTCATTTTATTGTTCTTTTAAAAAAAAATGAAACCATTTGTTTATGGAAGAATGTAATTAAGCAAGCGTACTAAGGTCAGCTGAAGCCACACCCCAAATAAATGACTACCACAGAACTTCTTACTGCTTTCCAGTACCTCCATCCATTAAGTATCACTTGAGAAACAGACTCACGGTGGGTGAGGTAATATCTTTTATTGTACTGGCTTCAGTTGATGAAAGAGAGAAGCTTTTGAGCTACACTTAGCTTCTTCTAGAGCTTGTCTCACCAATTGAAGCTGGTCCAAAAAAGATACTCACCCCCTATCCTGCAACCAACATGGCTACAACACCACTACAAACAACTTGAGGAATAGTAATAGATGAAGTATTGATTCATATCCAGTAGTAACTGAAATGTTTAAACTCTGATGAATTTTTGACCATTTACTAAAATTAGTTCTATCCCTTAGGCCATGTGAAATGTAGGTCTACATAGCTACAGTGCTAAAGGATGTGAAAAATCCAGATCTGAGTGTCATAGCTCTGCCAACTGAACAGTGGGTGTAGATGCAGCTAGGTTAACAGAAGAATGCTTCGTCAACCTAAGTACCATTGCTTTGGGAGGTGGAGTCCTTACAATGTAAAAACACTTTCCATTGCTGTAGTCTGCATCTGTACAGCGAGGTTACAGCAGCATAGCTATGGCACCATAGATAGTTTGCTTTAACACCCATAGTGTGGATGTGGCCAAAGTGGCAATACCTCAAGGTGTGTGTACTTATTTTCCAGCTCCTGCAAAAGTGGGTGCTGTGGTGAATCCTACCAGATGAATGAGATGTTCTCAGAGACCAATTACTGTCAGGTTAAACCAGGGTGGAAAAAAATCAAGTAAAAAAAAATTAGGTTTCTTGATTTTTGTTGTTGACATTCATAATTTTTTCTATTTGAAATCTGAATTTAACAAAATATTAAGGCCTACATTTATTTAGTTGTACATGTTAATCGTGTTTTGATGAGAAGTTTGTCTCCAAAACATTTAAGGTGGTTTTGTTTAATAAAAATTTATATGCTGTTTTGTGTTTAATTCCAGTTGTGACCCTAATGTAGCTTGACATAGATCATGAACAAAAAGTTAATTGTGTAGTAAATAAGCAACATATTCACCATTTTCTAACATACTAAAAATGTACAATTAATAAGAATCTGAAGATACTAATTTATATAATTACTTAAACAAATTATATACATATAGTTATAGTGTGCCCTCCCAGGTAGCAAAAAATGTACCAGATCTAGTGTAAAGGCTCTATTTAATTGTAAATATACATATTTTAATGGTTATATCAACCACTGAGAATGCAGCTTTCATTAGGAAATAACTGACGTATAAATGGAAAAGTTGATTAAAATTGATTATTAAAATCAATATATTCCACTTAGTGATTTAAATCATGATTTAATAACTTGATTTAAATCAATCCACTAGTTCACTCATTTAGTTTCAGTTCAAAATTGTCTTGCAGTGCTTCTCTGAACTCATAGAGCATTTCACTGACTTTCTTGTGCTGGTGTGGGGAGTGATCTTCATATGTATGTGACCTGTGAAACTCCTTGGGATCTGTTGCTTTTGAATAAAAAGTGATATGTAAATGTAACGTCTGAGATTAAGGTGAGATGTGAAGTGTAATGGGTGTACTGGCTGAGCTAAGAATAATTATTTCAAAGTATTATACTGGAGAGAGCGCCCAGAATTGTGGAATATTTCAAAAGTGTGCTAACCTAAAAATCATTTTAATTTTAAGTCTGTTGTCACAGCAGAGATCACTCAAGTTAGCCTAGCTTGAGTGAGAGCAAAATAATACCTGAGCCCAGAGTGATTGTGTTAACAGCTGACAAGCTATCCTTACTCAGCTGAAGGCTAGACCCCGTTGGAGGGCCAGCAACTTTAGGGGCAATACTTGAGTTATAACTTGGGTTGACTCTGCAGTGAACACAAGCTGTAACAGGGCAGCTACACTTTGGACTCTGTGTTTCTAAAGTGTTAAATAAACTATTGTAAAGATAGTTGTCTCCCATAATCTTTTGTAAAACTGGCAATAAAAAAACCTATAGTTTTCTATTAGTTTAGTTCTAAATGCATAAAGGAGGTCTCTGATTCATAACAGTAAAGTGGATACCCAGTGAATCTTGATGACATCTGTCAGACTGTGCTCTAATGCAGTAGTTCAATACAGCAGCATATTGACTAAGTTATGAAAGGCAAATGGAAAGCTGGGTGTGCACTAGAATCATCTTCTAGGGGAGGGCTAAATCATAGTAAAACCCCTCCACCAGAGGATTACAGACATGGTATTCATTGCTAGTTTGTGTATTGCCATGTAGTTATGTATGACCTCGCTACAGATTAGGATGTGACAGACTGCATGAGGAGATGTCACTCATGCTGACCACACCAGTTCCCAGGTCAATTGAACGGTTGAGCCCATGTCAAACATAATGGAGGTTTATTTGAAGCAGGGTGTGGAGAGAGAGGAAGATGGGTCACAAACTTGAATAAATTTAGAGTTTTTGATGATTATTGGGTTATGAAGAAACAGTATTGTTAGTCATTCACAATAATGAATCTGAGCCCTTATGTTTTGTTTTGTTAAGGAGTAATCAGTCTCTTATTCTTGTGTTGAACCTATTGTATCCATTTAATATTTTTGCCCTTTATTTTCTGCTTTTCTGACTAATGCTCTTACATTGAGCATTGTTGCTTCTGCTTTTGTCTGGTTCTCTTTCAAGTGTATCTGCTCCTTTTTCATTCTGTCCTGAGACATGGAATGCCCTCCCTTCTCTGGTCTTGACTAGCCACTTCTCTTGTCTTTAAATTTACTCCTAAAAACTGGCATCTTCTGTGAAGCCCACAGTATGAGTATCAATATTTTCTATTTCATAAATGAAAAACATCTTAACTAAACTACTGCAATCAAAATGACTAATCACATCATTGTAGGCCCTTCTTCAGTAAGGACCAATAACTCTGAAACACCACCTCCCTTGGGTTCTTAAGTTTGTGAGTGACATTTTCTGTGCGAAGCTGAAGACTTTTATTGTACATTCTTCTACACAGATTCTTGTACTCTCATCACTGCGGTGTTGGAGTGCCTTACAGGAGTGCATTAAGTGAAGTGACTAACATCTTTTACATATGACTTGTTCTTTCTTCCATCCTTTTCCCAGGGAAACATTTTAAATCTTTTTCCAAACAACCCATGGCCTGATTTTTCAGAGTTGCTGAGCACATGCTGAAATTCTCTTGAATTAGGCTTATGTCTTGCATGTGGATGCTTGTACCACCATGGAGTCCCATTCTTTGTGTACTGGTGGAGTCTTTCCCTTCCTTTCTGGCTCAGATATCTAAAGATAGTGCCTCATCTTGAGTTAAAAATTGTTCTTAGATGATATATAGTACAGTGTTTGGATTCCTCCAGATACCGTTTGGAGTGTAATTCTTTCAGATTGTGTAAAATAATCACAATCCTGGGTAGTTCATTTTGCAAAAAGAAGACCGCCAAGGAACCATGTAAGTGTTGCAGAAAGTGATGGGAACTCAGGGAGTTCTGAGAAACGCTGTTGAGTAAAAGCTCCATAATGTGTTGAGGCACATGTGCTTGATGGAGAGTGGCATCTTTCACATTAGGCATAAAAATGAGATCCTAAGAACTGGTAGTTATTAAATATCCCAAAGCTCTTTTAATGAAAGAAGGGGTATTAAACCAGATATCCTTGCTAAATCCCATTTTTTAAAGTATGTTGCCCTTTTCAACTCAAGCAGCTAGTCAGAAAAGTTTGGAGTTTTTTGGGGATGGTCCAATTGCAAGCAGAAATTGCATCAAAGAAAATACCATCAATCTTATTTATTTATTACAAGGGATGTACACAGTCCTGCTTCTCTCAATGCAGGAGGAACTGGGAACAAAAAGAGATTCACAGGCCTTATCTACAGTAGCACTTATGCTGACAAAACTTGTCACTCAGGTTTGTGGGGAAAAAAACACCCCTCTGAGCAACATAAATTTTGTTGGCATAAGCACTTGTGTGGACAGCAGTATGTCAGCAGGAGAGTGTTACCTGCTGACATAGCTGCCGCCGTTTGTTTAGGTGGTTTTATTATATTGGTGGGAGAGCTCTCCCCTGTTGACATAACATGGCTACTCAAGTGCTGCTGCCGGCAAAACTTATGTCGCTTGGGTGTGTTTTTTCGCATCCCTGATTGACAAAAGTTTTGCTGGCATAAGTGCTAGTGGAGACAAGGCCTTAGTTTGCGTCCTCTAGTCAACAGACTAAAAAAATCTTACACTAGCTTTTTTTTTTTTTTTTGCAGGGTCAGCACCCTGTGCTCACCAGCTACTGCCTGGCTTTTTCCATGTGCCAAAACTCTTGGGTGACACTTTTAGGTGTGGCCACACAATTTAAGTGAAGGACATATTCAGACATCAATTTCAATGCGATTTTAACTCAGCCCATAACAGCGTTTAACCCATCTCATAACAGCATGCTCTGTCTACCTAAATCCCCTTTGAAGTTTCAATTAGGTGTGGTGATTTTCGTCAGGTAATGTCCCAAACTGTAGTAGTGTTGTGTAACAACTGCTGTTCCACCCCGGAAATGGCAGTGTGTTTGTTAGTGGTGGGTGTAGCATTACTTGCGGTATTGTCTACAAAGCACTTTGGGATGAAAGGTGCTGTGTGAATGTAAAATTATTGCTGTGAGGCAAGAGATGCCAGTGTTGACTCAAAAGTATCTCACCATTGGTCTTGTATATGAATTGCAGCTGCAGTCATTTCTGCAGCAGAAGAGCCAACCGTGGGGAATATATTATAAAGGATTCCAGGCATCCTGAAATAGGAGGCAGGGCTTCCTGGAGTATAGTCTAAATGAAAGTGATCTCAACACTGCTTTTAATATTAAATGAGTTTGAAACTATTAAAGATCAAAGAAGAGAATGGCTTAACTGCTTCCCCATTCTCTCTTCCTTTTGCACCTTTTATTGTCAAGTTTATTGTCCTTTCCAGACTCTCCCACCTCCAAATGACTCTGTAGCAGTGTAGCTTTATTTTTTGCTTATTCTCTACAATTTGTTTGCACCAGCCAGCTATTCGCATGCCTCTCCAATAACGAAGAGGTTTAGAACTTACTTCAAATGTCTCATTTGGACACGGAAGGAAACTTTCTTTTAAAGACATCATTTGCAAGATGGATTGTACTTATGGCCTTCTAATGCATTGGCCAGCACATTGTAGATTCTGAGTTTTGCACGTGCACTATAATCAGTTTCCTCTGTTTATATTGGTCTGTCGCACAGCAACAGGGGACAAGAAAATATTTACGAAAATAGGAAATTTGTGATTTCTATTTTGTGTGGTGTGTGATTTTAAAGCCACAAAAATGACAGGGGAATTCATGCAGGCATAGAAACAAACTTTTTACATTTTTTTAAACTAGTTTTCCAGTTAACTGTGTCCCTTTATAAACAAAAGTTTCTCCAGTCTGAGGCATGAGAGAGAGCACACCATCCCCTTTTCCATTTTAATCCAGCCATATGTTTTTAGATGAGACTAGAATGGAAAAGAAAGGAGAGAAATATCGTCTTGGACTGAGGCGTTGGTAGTCAAAACTTCACCTAAAGCAAATGGAAATGGCAGTTATAAATTCTCCAAGGGTATTGAGATGGAAACTCTTAACAGTCTTAAGCAGAGTCCAGAGGTGTGATTGCTCTTACTGTAATAGGAAGTATGAATTTCTTCTCTTCCTTACAAAAAACAATAAAATTAATCTTCTCTCTTCCAGTCTTCCTCTCTTAGCCAGAAGAAAAACTACGTACACCATTAACCCTGTGGAGCATTGCAAGGCAATCCAATGGCGTCCTCTACTGCTGTGCCTGTAGGATTTCACTACGAAACAAAATACGTTGTTCTCAGCTACCTGGGGCTCTTGTCACAGGAGAAGCCACAAGAGCAACATCCTCCCTTGACTCCAGGTAACGTTGTGTTTATATGCGCAGCTAGTTTATTAGTTAACAGTAGAACTGAGAGCTCTGTCTTGCATGTATGTAAACAGTGCAAAAAGCAGCAACTAGACTCATGTATCTCTGTATATATGTTCACTTTTAAAATAACATGAAGACCTGGTGATAGAAACAAAGCAATTCACGTCTAGGTCACTGATTGAATTTCAGTTGAGTCCATAGTGACTAAAATGTATTATTACGGGGTTGTTTGTCGTATATGAAACAAATAGGTGGTCTAAGTACAGCTCCTCAGAATATATATGCTGGCAGTCTTGAGGCTTTCTCTGTAGTAGCACTTTTTGGACAGTCTCCCACTCTTGCTTTACCCACTGGGACTGGCTTAAATGGGTTGGGCTTTTTTAATCATGGTTCTAGCCTTGTTTGCAGTGAGTTTAGCCAAGATAGTGGTATACGCACTTGTGCCCTGTCTATATTAGTGTTTCCACTGTAGCGGCAGTAGTAGTACGGTGGTGGGATACTTCCAACAAAATGCTAGTGTACCCCAGACTAGAGAAGTCAAGCACTGCATGGATCATGGAAGCAGTTCCTCCAGAACAGGTCTGAGGCAAACTGAGGTTGGGGCAGTGTGAAAGAAACTATGACTGCTACAGACTGTTTCTTCTGTTTTATGGGTATAATTTTAGTTTCCAAGGTGAACAATCAGACACCTTTATGGAATTCAAGTTTGTTTTTTAAATTGTAGTTATTTCTTTTCTGGTAAGCAGCATTGTTCTGCTGTCTTGCTGTACAGTTCAGAAGTTAAGCTACATAAACTAAACAATGCAAGGAGCCTGTTTGCCACTTGTAACAGTATTTGGAACAGTCTCTCCACTTGTGCATTAAATGGCTACCCTCTCTTCATTCAGATCCTTTATTTTTTAAAATCTTCCATGAAGACTTTCATTATTAACCCATCATCTCGGAAAAAGGAAGGAATGGGGGAAAATAAGCAGTGCTTGAACAGTGTACTCCTGTCAGCTTGTCTGTGATTGTAAATGCCATAAGCCAATGACCACGTCTTCCTTTATTCTTTAGCGCCAAGCACTCTACAAGTAATCATAAAATGAACATCATGTATAAATATCTTTTATGTTTTGGTGGGTTGTCCTCTTAACTAGTTATTTATTTAGGAAGTATTAACAGGTTTACAAATTCTTTCCATGTAAACATCAGAAACAATAGAATAATAATTACAACAGTGAGCATTTGTTTAGAGACACTATGCAGAAGTATAGTCATCAGATTTGACAGTGTTACCATATTAAAGAGTGAGCTTCATTACATCATCTATGATGTTGATTTTTAAGTAAAATCTGATTATACATTTAGCAGACCAGACATGCCTATCAAATATTAATATTAAAAGAAAAATGGACACACATGCCGGAGTTTCTTGCAGGTGAATGTACCTGATTTTTGTCTGATTTTTCTTTTTCAATAAAAGATATTTAAATATTTGGTTACCAGTTTGTCTGTTTCTTTTGCTGGGTATATAATTGGTGCATTAATTTTTCTATAATAACCACCTCTTAAATTGTTTTAAACCATTCCTTTAGAGTTGGATCTTTTTTCTTTTTCCAGTGAGAGACTACAATAGCTTAGCAGCAGCTACTAGCAAATCAAAGCTTGATTTCCTTTTGTGTGACCATTTCCATTAGAAAGCCACAGGAGGATTACCAAAGGATCATTTAGTAAGAAATGTCCCACAACCTGTGATATTGTGTTATGAATTGCATCCCAGTACTCTAATAACTGGACATGTGCACCACATATACCTAAAATCTCCTTTCACCACAGTTCCGCCAACATTTATCCTCATTCAATCTATATACACTATATAGTATGTATTTTTTAACCTGAATGATATGCGGTACCAACAAAGCCAGGGGTGTCAAACATCTGGCCCGTGGGCTGGATACGGCCCACCAACCTTTTTGATCCAGCTTCTGGCGGCAGCACGCGCTGCTGCGAGATTTCACGGCATTGTACTCTATGGTGGCAGCGCGCACTGCCGCAAGGCAGCACACACTGCTGCTAGAGAGTACAATGCTGCGAGATCTCGCAGCGTCACACGCTGCCTTGAAATCTGTGTACTCTGGTGGCAGCGCATGGAGCACTGTGTGCATGAGACACAGTGCTCCAAAAGGTGGGAGAGGGACAGTGTGGTCTTGGGGCATCGCAGAGGGCAGAACTGCTTCACAGCCCACTCACTTCAAAACACAAGCTACTTTCAGCTGCAGAAAAACCTTCCTACAGCTGCCCATAGTTTACCATTTTCTCCCACTTCAGTTGCTATTGCTACCCATACATCTTTCCAGAAGAACTGTCCCAAAAATACATTGGCAAATAACTTAGGAAAGACAGAATCCAATTGTAATATTAGATTCTTTCAGTCTGAAAGATATATGCTCCTTCTCTCTCTGGTGCCTAGTAAAGGCACATCTCTTCCACTGCGTAATTTTGAGGTTACTCAATTCTCCTATAGAACAACAAGTCTTCAAAATATCACTGTAGCCCTGCAAAGTAAAATACCATCAAACTGTGATAGTTCCACATGTTGTAGGAAGGTTTTACAGCTAAGTAATTGAGATTAATAATACCTTGTGGTATCGCAGATCGCTCTCTATGCCAGACTGTTATGATGATACCTTGCATACACAACCTTTTGTAAGCTGGGCCTTGTGTGTATATATATACACAGCCTTGTGTCTCACATACACAGCCTTGTGTAAGCTGGGCCTTGTACATATATACACAGCCTTGTGTCTTTACACAGCCTTTTGTAGGGGCTTGTACATATGTTCACAGCCTTGTGTGGGGCCTTGTAATTATGTTATCGAAGAAAAGAAAAATGGATAAAGAATGTGTGGTTCAAGAGAAGTGGAGAAATTTGTATTTCTTTGCCGAACTGAATGGAAAGCCATCATGTTTGGTTTGTACATAACATGTAGCTATTGACAAAGAGTACAACGTTTGGAGGCACTATGATACCAAGCATGCTGAGAATTATGGTAAATATATTGGGAAGTTGCGTGAGAACAAAGTTTCTGAATTGGAGAAATTCTTGAAAAAGCAGCAATCACTATTTACAAATGCCCATCAAGTAAGCAAAGCTGCAGTTAAGGCAAGCTACATGTTTGCTCATGAATTAGTGTGGTCATCAAAACCGTTTTCAGACAGGGACATTATAAAGAAATGTATGTTAATGACTGCAGAATTAATATGTCCGGATAAACGGAAAACCTTTACAAATGTAAGCCTCTCGTGAAACACAATCGCGGAGAGAATCAGTGATTTGTCAGAGCGCCTTAACAATCAACTAAAGGACAGGGTCAAGTCCTTTTATTGCGTTTTCTATTGCAGTTGATGACAGTATGGATGTTACTGATGGGCACAGCTTGCAATTTTCATTCGTGGTGTTGATAAAAACATGCGCATAACAGAAGAGTTTGTAGAATTGTTTTCGATGAAAGACCACAACAGGAGATGATATCTTCAATAATTCAGTGGAAACTTTAGACAAATTAGGTGTAGACTGGATGCAAGCTGTGAGTCTGGCTACAGATGGAGCACCACAAATGGTGGGTAGAAAAGACGGAGTTGCTGCAAAGTTAAAGGAAAAATTGCTTGCTTACAATCTGCAATATCAATTTTATAATTTACATTGCATTTTACACCAAGAAGCACTGTGCAGTAAAACACTGAAACTGGATCATGTTTTGGATGTGGTTATAAAAATGGTTAATTTTATACGAGCAAGAGGCCTTAACCACCAGCAGTTCAACTGCTGTCTGGAAGTAACTGAGAAATCCAGTGGGTTACCATATCACACTGATGTTCGCTGGCTAAGTTGGGGGGCTGTACTGAAACGCTTTTACGAATTGTGTGAAATACAATTGTTGTTGAATCAGAAAGGAAAGGTTATGCCTGAACTGCAGGATAATGAATGGCTTCAAGATCTTGCTTTCATGGTGGACATCACGGAACACCTGAACTGTCTCAACACAAAGATGCAGGGGCACAACAAATTGGTGACGACATGTTTTTGACAGCATTAGTGCTTTCGAGATTAAGCTTTAGTTTTGGGAAAAGCAACTTTCAGATGATGATCCCACACACTTTCCAATTTTAAAATCTCAACGCAACACAGCTGAGTTTCATTGTCATGCTCTCACAAAAAAGTACAGCAGCAAAATTTCCAACTTAAGAAATGAATTCTAAGCAAGGTTTTCTGCTTTCAAATACCTTGAGAAAGACTTTGCAATTTTCTGTAACCCATTTTCTGTCAGTGTGCAGGTGGTCTCAGAGGAGCTTTACATGGAAATAATCAAACTGCAGTGTGATTCTGTTTTGAGGGATACGTTTTCCAGTGTTGATGTTGGAACATTTTATCAGTATGTAGGACCAAATTATCCCAGGCTGAAGTCTTTTTTGCTTCAAAAATTCTGTCCATGTTTGGGACAACATATGTCCGTGAACAGCTGATGTTCATTACAGAAAAGAGCAAGTCAAGATTTTGTTCGCAATTTAATGACACATACCTGAACGCAATACTCATGCTTGCCCACAGCCCAGTCCCTTGCTCCAGACTTTGATGCAGAGGTCCAAAATAAGAGGTGTCAGCATCAGGAAGCACCAGTAGCAGTAAATAAAGTACTATAATTCTTAATCATTGATCAAATCTTTTAATGGTAAAATAGTAGTTGTGAAAGTGAATTTACCACAGTTTTTATATCGCTGATATCTAGCAAATAAAATATAATACTATATAAGAATGGTTGTGCTTAGTATTTTGATTTATGGTATCTATGGCCCACTTAAAGTACATTTAATTCAAATCTGGCCTGCCATAGCAAATGAGTTTGACACCCGTGTCTCAATCTGGTAAATTTATAGTTAGCATTTCAGATTAAGCATATTTACTTTAAATCCAGATGCTTTCCCAGGTTTGTTTGGATATTTTGTTTAGATAAAAATAATACTACATCATCTGCATAGAAAGCTACATTCTGATGTGTTCCTGTGAGTTTTATTCCTATGATAGTCATTGTTCCTTATCCTCTGTGCAAAAGGCTCCATGACTGATGCTAAAGGTAAAGGAGCCAATGGACATCCCTACCTTAGATCGCCTATGTAACTCAAATGGGAGATTTTAACCCCACTATCTTGTGCAGGTGCCTTTGTGCTGGTGTAAAAAGTAGTTATCCATGTAAGGAACTGGCGGTCAGTGTTCATTTGGAACTGGACTTGAAAGTGGTGTTGAAAATTGCTAACATCTCTGTGGCACGAAATTTATACTTCAATCTCTACAATTTTTTGTCTTTAATAAACAATGTCTTTTTGTACTTTGGTGACAGTATAATTTCTGTTATAATTTCATCTCCTCCTCTACGAAGGGACAGGCACTGGAGTACCAAGACACCCATGTGTTGTCTCACCTATGATTTGTCTGTTTCATAAAGCTTTGTATGGGAAAATGTGGGTTATTTGCTTATAACGGGGAAAAATGACCATGCCATTTCCTAATTGGCGATAACTACATTGTGTTTCAATGAAGACACATTAGGTAAGAACAAAGCCATTATTTGAAATAAACAGTTTTGTTACTAGAACCCAAGATTCTAAGAGGAATAAGTATTTTTCTGTAACTCAGGTCTGTTTATACAAACAGAGAAAATAACTGAATTGTTTGAAAGTGGGGAGGAAATGGAGAATCCTATAACAAGCATTTTAATTTAAGGTCAATATTGAAACTGATTTAAGAGCAGAATGTCAGTACAAGCTTTTGTATTCAACTGACATCCAAATATAGGAGGACATAGCAGCCTCTGAGCCAAGACAATTACCTGACAAGTTTGCTCACACTGCAGAGGGATGGGGTCTCAGACATGCTGTTTGTTGTTATAGGGCACTGATACTTTCAAAACTTCTACTTTTTATCCCCAGTGCTTTAAACTTGCTTCCTTCCCTTCAACAAACAGACAAACAACACTGCTCATTTCTTGCCATCATTAATCAAACTTTCTTGCTAGCATTCACGCTTTTGTCTCCACCCCACCACCCATCTATTCATATGCCATTGCCAAAATCAACTTCTCTTGCTCTACCCATGTTGCTTTCCTTGTTATCTGTTTGGAATCCCATTGCTTGCCTTCACTCTCTTCTATACAATTCGAACTCCATTTTCTCACTTTGAAGGTCCTATAACTTCACCCTACCTTTATCTCTTCTATCATCTCCTTTTCTTATCTCACTATAGGTGTCTCCTTTACTGCTTCCTATGCTTGTAACCATTTTCTGTTTCTTGTTGCTTAAAAAGCAGCTCATGCAGTGCAAGTGTCTGGCATGCCATCTGCTTGATGATGATTATTATTTATATTGCGTGGTATGGTGCTACTAAATGTAAATGAAAAGGAGCTGCTTGGGATCCCCCAGCAGGAAGGAGTGAGAACTTCCACTTTTGAGAAAGAAGGGATACAAGAAATGATAATGTTGCAATGTCGTCACACAGACTTAATGATATGACAAATGTTAATACAATATCTTATCACCAAGGCTACAGTACAGCACTGGAGTCTGATTTTTGTGGTGGTGCACAACTTCATGTGGCCATTTTGATTCTTCAGCTGTTGTGGTTGGACACCCCTGCTTTAGAGAATGAAAGGATTCTAACATTGTTTTTGATGTGTATTGGCTATCACTTAATCTTAGTCTAAGAAACTATAAAGTTGCTTGTAGTGTTGAGATCTTTGTACAGAAAACATTTTTAATTACAGCTAACACTTAGCTCTTCTATTTTTCTCTCTTTTAATTGATATACTTTTCTATTTTGTGGATTATAGAGCCGTCTGCAAATTATTTAGGAAGTGCCGACTGTCTGTATGGTTGCTGTTGCTTTGGCTTTAAAAGCAGCAGTTACATCCGCTTAGCCTACTGATCTGGAAGAAGGAAACTGATAATGCCACTTCAGTTTCAGACATATGCATGCTGATATCTACTACAGCAACAAGAACACAGCCTTTAAACAATCTCCAGGGAGTATCCAGACTCCCACTTTTCATGAGGGGTGGCCACATGACCTCAAAGATGCCTTGACTGAGCCATGGCGCTCCAGCACCCCTTTCTCACCATGCCATGCTGCCGTGAGTCCAAATGAAATCAGACTCCTGAGAGAGACTGCCATCTTTGGGAGCAATGTACTTTTTTCACAGCAGTGCCCAGAAGCCTTTTCAAAGCAAGGTAGCATTTATTAGTCAACTGGAATACAGTGTCTGGAAGTCCTTAGGTTAGCATAGTAAAAACCAGGCTCA
The DNA here is from genome assembly GCA_007922155.1 of Mesoclemmys tuberculata. Taxonomy (NCBI): domain Eukaryota; kingdom Metazoa; phylum Chordata; order Testudines; family Chelidae; genus Mesoclemmys; species Mesoclemmys tuberculata. Next base: position 99,965,587 of record ML675616.1, read on the forward strand.
AGTCAGAGCCCATAGGAAGAAGCCAGCCCCCCAAGATGGAGTATCTGTTATGAGTCTTTCTCAATCTGTCGTTTAGTAGCTGTTCCATTTTTTATAAATAATCAATAATAACTGGAGCAGGGATGTGAACTTGGGTCTGTCAGTGGGAAAGCATGAGAGAGCCCTTGTCAGATTTTCCCAATGGCTAGGACACTTGTGTTTTGTTGGAGACCCAAGTTCAAATCTCTTCTGTACATCAGGCGAGGGTGAGGGGGGATTGAAGCTGGGTTTCCCATGTCCTGGGAGAGTACCCTAACCACTGGTCTAAAGGTTAGAAGGAAACTGCTCCTCCTTGATCTGACGCAGACATTATTTGGTGTTTTTTTTTTCAGTTCACAGAAAAAAATTGTTTTTGGTTCAACCTAAAACAATTTATTTTTCAGAATTGCCAGCAAACTTAAAAAAAAAATTTTTCTTAGCTTTACTCCTGAGTACTCAGCAGCAACCTTAAGATAGTCTTTCTTTGCTATGGTCTCTCTGTGTTCACACATTCACCTTGCTTTGGTTTTCCAGTCATTAAGTGATAATGTTTCATTATTGGAGGTCCCATTGTCTGTTCTGATTTCTCTATTCGTATATGTGATTCCAGCCAGTGCTTGTTAAAGTATTTGGTTTCATTCCAGGGAGACTATGTGACACTTGGGCATCTCATTCTCTTCTAGGCTCTGTGTATAATACATAAACTGAGATACAGGTATGGATCATAAAAATATTACCAAAAACTCCCACACTTCTCACACCCTCTCACAATTAACTTGTGTGAACTGGAGTGCTGTGCTACAAATTACTGCATTCTTTTTGCTTTTGGCCTGGGGGAAGTGAAGGCCGGTACAGGATCCACTTGGCATCAAAGCCCTGCATTGGGTTAACCTGTCTTTTAATCCTAGGAAGAGTGTGGCCCCATATGAAGCCCCAGTCAGTGCTACTTCTGGGTTGGCCATGTGGTGTCACTTGATTCTTCCATTTCCTCTGAATTCGATACTGCAGTCTTTTCTTCTGGTTGTTTCTGAAGAGCATTGAAAACTACTTAGAGGGGTACTTCTTTTAAAAACTTTCCTATTGCACTGAACTGGTCTCTGAAATTGGGCATGTTTCTTTATATTGCTGGGGATCAAGAGACTGGAGCTGCAGAAAGCTAGAGTCTGTTGATCTTTGCAGTGTTTTCCCCCTGTAGAGTTACTAAGCCAGAGAGAGAGGTTTTTAATGCTCTAGCACCACTGAGGTTGTATATTGTTGGAATCTGCTGTTGTAAAGTTGAGGGTGTTGATGAGATGGAAACCATTAACTCTACACATGAATTATCAAAACAGTTTTTTGTATGCTGTCAGTAGTGGGATTTCTCTTGCTCACATTTTCCACATGACTTGTTATCAAGTGTGACAGTTTGTCATGTGCAATCAGCATCAAGTTAGTCCCATGAGAACGGGTCCTTTTCTACAAAGGCTGCTGCCTTCCTTCCAAGCAGGGCAGGGTGAGGTATATGTTAAAACAGGAGGCTGTATGTGAATGTACTTGTTGGGCTTGATTGTGAAGTGGTCATTCAGCCATTCCAAGAAGGGCTGAGTGAATTGATAAAGCATTAGTGTGCAGCTGTTCATTATTCAAAACAAGGAAGAACGCTTTTCTGGAATTTATGATTCAGGGTGAGAGAGAGAGAGTGTGTGTTTGAGGAGAGAGGAATTTAGGAAACTAAGTAAAATGGCTTTAGAGGAGGAGATAGTCATATAATTGTGGGGCTGAGGAAAACGAAGTGGGACTGGCCATCTGCCTTTTTGAACGGTTCACATCAGGAACTGTAAACCTTTCCAGTTGACGCAGGCATTGAGTTGTCATGAGTGCACTTCAGACAGATAGCTGCAACTGGAGAATAGCATATACAGTATATTAAAAAAATTCTGAAGTTTCTACCCATGTTCAGCTAGATAGGTTTAGGTTAACACTTCCAACTCAATTTTCACCACAAGCAATGCTAATGAATATACTAGGCTTTTTTAAAGATCTAAAATGGGAAATTTGGGAAACAATGGTTATGAATAGAATCATCATTGAAGGGAGACAGATTAAATGTTGGAGGATAGAAGGAAAGCTGAAGGTAGTAAGTAGAGATCAGAGAACCAGGAGAACATAATCATAGTAGCCTAGTTTGTGGAGAAAAGCTATTGGCGTTGTCGAAGGGAACAGAGATTAGAATAAATGATGATAAATTCTAATTGGCCAGAAAGAGTTACTTAGTGAGAGCAGTTTTGGAATCAGAGCAGTTTTTGGAGTTAATGGGTATAAACCAGACTGGAGCATGTCTTAGAGAACTGGAGGAAAAGTAGTAAAGAACACCAGGCCATTGACTTAGTGAGCTCAGAGGAAGTATGGCAGTAATTATATAGAACAGAAATCTTTAGGATAAGGGACTATAAAGGCATGTTGGAAAGTCTGTGGGAAGGAGCCAGAAGACACGTGTTGAGACAGGGAAGGAAAAAAAAGATGGTAGGTGGGAAGAGTTTGAGGTGGCATGTTCTTTCTAAGCACTTGTTCTTTGAGGCTTGTACTTTTTCCCAAAGAACAGCTACTTGAGCAGAATTTTTGTTGGTTGCCTCAGACCAGAGGTGAACTCTCTCCAGGCAGTTAGACAAAAATCTAACCAGCAGTTTCTGAAAGCCTTAAATGTTCAATGTGATTTCACCTGTTCAGAAAGAGTTTGAGACTTTTCTGGACCATAAGTCAGCTAGCTGGGATCATATACAATTCAGAATAAAGATAAGTGTTGTTGACATGTCTGAAATAATTTGGTTTAGTTGTTAGACTATCTAGAACAAGACCAGGGCAGCTTTGCATTAGATGATCTTTTGTGACCTATAGATCCTATATGGATGGCAGAATATAAAGTCCTGAAGATAAAAGGACAGCCTAACAGAGATTTTAGGATTCTTCATTAGCTGTAGGATGCTGGGTCTGATTTGATTAAAAAGTGCCTTTTGTTGGTTGCTTGTTTCCTTGGATTTTTTGCTTATGTAGTTTTGCAAAGTTTAGTGTTCAGAATAATGAAATATGAAATTGTATTTAGCCGCTGCTATATTTAGAGGACAGAGATGTGACTAGATAAATGTTGTAATTCCTGGGGCTTTCTGCTTTGATTTGATGTAGTTATGGTTTTGACTGACTAGTTATTTGAATATTGCTTATTTGCTTCCTTTGGTTTATGATGGATGGTTTTGAAAACCATTCTTTAATTCATTTTTGGATTTAAGATAGTGTTTGCTATTTTCTGTTTGTGCCCTTCCTTATAGTTTTTTGCTAATTCATTTGTTAAACACTTTTTACATATTCATATTTAAACCAAATCTATCTTGCACACATGCAGAATATTCTATTACATGGATTATACATTGCTCATGTAATAAAACTCCATTGTAGTACATGCAAAAAGGGGTCAGACTTCATGTTGCTGTGGGAAATTTAACTCTTTTGTGAAACTAAATTCTAGATTCTTTTACATTTTAAATTTTTATATCAGCTTCCATTATTTAATTCTCCCACAGATAGTGCACCTTGTGACCAACCTATCTCTGGTTTGTTTCAGGGGCCCAGCAGTCTGTAACATCACAGGCTTTGGAGAAAGAGGTTCTAGAGAAGCTTAAGACAGAAATAGACGAGGAGCTAAAACGTCTTGATGAAGAAATTTTGGAAGGTCTGTTCTTGTTTGGTGGACTCCTCCCCACCCCATGTATTTTGATGGATGCTGTCTTTATAATGCAACAGTTCTTCTTCAGGTATACGGGTTCTCCATTGTAGGATGCGTGTGCATCTGCACACTCTTGACCAGAGATTGTAAATAGCAGGGTCTGTGCCCATGCAGAGCAGCGCCTTGTGCTCTCGGGCAAGGACATATAAGGAAGCTTGGATCTGCAGCTTGAGATGGAACAGTTGTGGTGTCTGCTGCTTACAGCTGCTTCCCGCCTTTCACATTTTTAAATTTATTTTATTTACTTAGCTATTTTTTATTTTTATTTTCTCTTGTTCTCTTAGTCAGAGCACAACTTACGCTTGTGGACTCCCCTCCCAGCCCATTCCCCTTTGCCCCCGAATTTCTTGCCTCACCCTTTGTGCAAAAGATCTAGACTAGATCTATAGAGTCCCCAGAAGGCAATCCAGACCCCCCAGAAAAGGGAAGCACGATCCTCTGTGACCGCTCAACCTTCCTCCAAGTGATTATTTTGATAACCTGGTTAAGGGCCTCAAACAACATCTTCTTCCAGATCTTCTGCTGCATGATTCCACTATCCATGCTTCCTTCAGTTTGCCTATCCTGTTTCCTACCTGCCTGAGAACTTGTTACCTCAGACAAGTGGATCCTAGAGGTGGATATTCTAGTCATTTCCATTTCTCACCTGCTCCCTGTCCCTCTTCAGGGACCCCTTTCATGGAGCATTTCTAAAGCAGAAAGTTGTTAATATACTTGGGCGTTGTTGCAGAGCTAGCCACATCTCTGGCCAGATTCAGCAGTGATGTAGTGGGTATAAGTGATAAAATAGTGTAATTTAAAGGTGGTTTGCAGCACGTGCAAAATACTTGTAGCATACATGTCATGTACATGCATGGATCTTCCTGCTAACATGAAGCTCTAAGTAAGAAATTAGAGGGAATGCCTTGGCCCACAGATTTCCATGGGTTTGTAATTATTTCAGGCTGAATTTGTCCCTGGTGTGTCTTCCTGAAATAGTTACACAAGCACGCTCTTACTCTGAAGCCATGGCATTTCACTGTGTGAAGTAGACTTCATGCAACTAGTAGCTGAACGGTTCTGTGGCTAATTGTATTTAGTCCTTTGTGGTTTGCTTTTGCTTTGTCCTCAGCATTCAACAGCACAGGGTTTGACTGCCATACTTCTCCAGTATTCAGTCCTGCTAATCCAGAGAGTTCAATAGAAGATTGTTTGGCTCATCTTGGAGACAAAGTGTCCCAGGACCTGAAAGAACCTCTTCACAAAGCACTACACATCCTGCTTAGCAAGTAAGTTGCCATTTGCTTTACTCAGTGGGAAGGTACTTTTCCTTTTAAATTCTTACCGTTGATATGATGCTTGTTATTTGATTGCACTGTTTTGTTGTTGTTTCTCTTCCAATCTTCCTTTGCTGTTTTTAACATTAAGGTGATTTTCAAACCCTTTTAACTTCTGAGCATTGAGCCTCCAAGATTTGCTTGACATACTTTAAACCACTGGTTGATATCTGGCAATCTCTGAAAACCATAAATTTCCTGGATACTGGACTGTAGCCAAGTTAGCTTCGCCAGTCTACATTTAAGATTAATGTTAGGTTCTGGATGCTGTAACTGTAAAATCATGGGGATAATGTTGATATCTCTATATTTTAGGTATCCAGATGTTGCTAAACTTGTCTTGGTTGCACATCTGCCAATGGAACTACTTCCACATTTTCATAGTGAGAACGTACCTCTCAACTTGTCACGCTCCTGGCCTTTAAAATGAGGGACAAGTAGGAAATAATAGAGAAGTTACATTCAGGTAGCACAGAAACGTGTTTAAATGTAAGTCAGCTTCTTTTGTTTTTTTTTCAATTGTAGTGGGGGTGGGTCCTCAAGGAACCCAAATGAGACGGAAAAGGGGTGGTTTTACTTGTTACTGCATCCTTTCAAATGAGTGTGGGCAGTTGGGCTATCTGTAGTGAGTAAAGAACTGGCCTTTCATCTTAGGAATCAATGTTTAAATCCCAATAGGACAAGTAACTGACATCCCGGTGTCTTGGTTAAAGTGATTCCTAGATATCAGAGTTGCTTTGCTTGCCATTTTTTTCCAGCATGAATGAGCATTCTGAGTTTTAGGTGAGCCAAACTGACTTCCTGCTATTCTAGTTGCCCTGAATGACAATGTTACTGATGTCCAAAATACATGCATAGGAAGTTTGGGCTGGGAGGAGCCAGTTTGTGAGATTATCTATATACACTGGCTGTGAAGACAGCATTGGAGAAGTTTGGGCTCCACTGTTTCTGATTTGTGGATTTTTAGACTAATGGGGTGGGAGGAAGTTGAGGATTTCAGGCTGCCCTGTCCTTTGAGCATTACTTTCCCAGAATTCTTCTCTCATAGCTGTTCCTGATATTTTTAAATAACAAGGTAATGAAAGCCCAGAGTGTCAGTTGCCAAGTTTAAACTTCACTTCTGGTATTGTGGGCATATAGTACCTCGTATGAGCACTGGAGAGAGATCTCTGGGCCCTTATGAGGAGAGTGACCTTCATGCAGGTTTCTGAGAGGTAATGAGATGTGTAAGTAGCTCCTTGAGTAGTCCCCCCTTCTTGCAGTGAACCAAGGGGTACAGCCGTTAACTTAATAAATGAAATTGATGTTAATAGAAAGTGGATTGTCACAGTTTTTGGGAATGCAAATGGGGTCTCTTTGCACTTGTGCGTAGGCCAGCTAAGATCAAATCCAGACTGAATCCCAAAGATGCTGCGCTCAGTTGCATGGAAAGGTCTCTTGTTGCATCTACAGCATCTGGCCAGGACTGTTTGTGGAGCCAATCAGCTTTGTTGCTTGATCTGCCCATTTGAAATATGTGGTCTAGTCACTACGTGCTCCATCTTCAGAAGCTAATAAATGCAACAACTTCCCTTATGTCCAGTTTTTATTGGGCCAAGAAATTAAGTTCAATCTTGTGTATGGAAGTGATCTGTGCTGTCTGTAGGCTGCCATTTCAGCTAATGGTGAAATTTCTCTAATTATTTTTTTCGAAAAAGAATGAGAACTAGGTAGATTTGGTTCTACTTTAATTTTTTTTTGTTATAGTACATAGTGCTAATGAGAATTCTATTGCTGAGCTCTGCACAGGTTAACTGCTGTTTGGGTGACCCATGTGAGTTATCGGTGCACAGAAACTGTAGTTTTGTAGATCTTTAATTTGTCTAGCATATGATGTGTGCTCAGAGACAGTCTTAGTTGTACTGTACTCTTGGCACAAACTTATCTATTGCAGTGTTCTACAAACGGTTAGATCTTGTTAATCATCTACGTGCTCCTTTAGAAATGCACACAATGTATCTTTCAGATGATGCCCTTATACAGAGAGAGAGCTCTTTTATCTTCCATTCATTTCCCCACTCCTCTTGGTAACAGGTAAGCAGGAAATAGAGAGTTTATGGACCAGTAATGCCGGAGGATTGTTCCTTCTTTGCAGGATGGCAGGTTTTTCTTTACCCAATTTCCTAAAATGTTTATTTCCTTTGTTACTGAAGGAATAACTCTGGATTATAGCACTTCAATACTAGTGTTGAGTGATTAATTTTTAAGAGGCACTTTAATTTTAAGTTTCATTTTGACATGCTTTGTAATTATTTAAAAAATTACCCATTGGACTTAAATTTTGTGTGCTTCTACTTAATGTAACCTGATTCTTCTGTTTTGGTTGGCTGGTTTGCAGAGATCTTTTCTTTTGGGGAAGGTTGGTCAAATTTTTATGGAAATATGAGGGAAAACTGTTTCACCGAGAAAAAGACACATCTTAAGTATTGTGCTCCGAGAACTCACCTTTGTTTGGAAAAAGAAAGAGGTATCTTTGTAGTCCTGAATGGAGGGTAGTTCCTTTTGCCACGTTTGAAATCCTTTTTGTTTTGAAATAAAACTAAACATAAATAAACATTAGATATTAAATAAAAATAAAGATATTTAACTTCAAAAATCTGAGTTTGGATAGTAAATGGGTCACTTGAATCTCAGAAGATATGGTAGTATGATTCTCCAGTTGTTTGTAGGTGCAAATTACTCATAGCCACAAATTAAGTTTTACACTGCTGAGAGGTCATGGGACCTTTCCACGTTGTTTTATTGCAAATTTCTATTTGGTATTTTGTAAATAGTTTGGACCTTTAAATCAGAGGGAGCTCTGCTCAACAACCTCTTCCTGCAGCAATAAAACTCTTGAACTTTCCAACTTGTCAGTTCAGAAACTTGTAACACATGCCATTTTTCTGTAGCTAAAACAATACACTCAAATAACGTTATTGTAAGTTTATGAGCACATCCTGTGTGTCATATGCTATAGGGTTCATGTATGACAGTTGAAGGGGCAACACATGGCATTAATGACTGATGTATTCTTGACTGTTTCTGAGCCCTTTCAAAATTAATTTAGGCCTGGCTGGTATTTGGGTGGATGATCATCTGGGAATACCTGATGTTGTAGGTTGTTTTGTAACAGAAAGGACGTTTTACGTAATTCCTTTCAATAGAAAATCTTTCATAAAAAGTTGCTTTACTTGAATGTCTAGTCACATTGCTCTACAGTGCTACATAGAATATGTAGGTTTGATTCCTTCTCCTGTTAACTTGCACTCTAAGACTTCATTGAGTAAAACTAAAACTTCACTAGCCTGCAGCCATATGGCTATGAGATGTAATCACATTAAATTTCAACATAAGCAGTTTTGGAATACCTAAGAAAATATGAATCTCACACATGCCAGACTGGAACTGCTATTTAATCTCCTAATGTGACTACCTTCTTGCAGGGTGATTGCTTTTCTCTATCTATCAGTTAATTTAAAACTAAATTTAAAAAAGAACTAAAGTTAAAGACTTGTACTTAAAATAACAAGTCAAATTATGGTTCATACAGCAAACTTAATTCTGGTTTTCTCTCTATTTTTACTAGAAGAGGATTTTTTGAGACATGATCATATGTCAGTAGGTAATGTGATGTGCTATTTAGCATATAAAATGTATGTGTAAAAATAACATTTTAATCTGCTTATACATAATATATTTTTTGTAAGGAGGGCTGGTTGGAAATTTTCAAAAAAAAACCCTTAAGAGTTGTCTGGAAATGCCAGTTCTTAAGGGCAAAATGTTTCATCAAATCTACTGCAGATTTGGTGGAACATTTGCTGAAGCTGGCCTGCGGTGCACTACAGTGGAAAACTGCTGGTGTTCCAGGGTCAACAGCTCTGCAGTAAAGAGCCTGGAAGCCCCAGGAGCCCTGGCTAGAGACCAGCTTCTTGGGGCTGCTAGACTGTGCTCAGGCTGGGGCTCTCTCAGATTCCAGGGTCCCTGCCATGGAGCTAGGAGCTTGAAAGTCCTAAAACCAGCTCCCAGGAGCAGCCTTGCCATGAGGCCAGCCATAGGCTGGAGACCCCTGGGCCTCCTGACTCTCGGACCAGCTGAATAGTAGCTAAGAAACTGACATAAATATCAACTTCATGTATTTTGTTTCAAGACCCCCTGAGTTTTGGCCAACTCAAAAGGCTACTGTACTGTGACCTCTAACCAGATCAATTTTTATTAGAAACTCCTTGTGGAACCTTATTACCTTAAGATCAGTGATTCCCCTCTAAAGTTGTATTGAAAGGGAATATAAGATTTACTGTAAGAGACCAGTGAGCCTACTAATCCAGTATCCTGTCTCAGGTAGAAAACTATACCAGATTTTTCATTTAAAAGTCTGGTTTATCTAACCAAATACGCAATATAATACTACTGGCAGAGGGGAATGCTGCCTTGATTGACTCCATTGTAATCTATACTCTGATGCGTGAGACATGGTAGCTCTTGAAACTGTCACCTGTCAGTGGATGTGTGAACGTTTAGTTACTTGGGTACTGAAATAACTTTAATCTTTGTTTTTTTCCTTTATAACTTTTGGTGTTTGGTGTAATTCCTGCAGGCCAGTGACTTACCAGGAATACCGAGAACGCACTCAGGAGACAGCTACTCATGCCAGTGGATGGAACAAGGTAATAACTGAATTACCTTAACTTTTAATTCTTAACACTTTAAAGCTAATGGGGAGGGTTTCCCCAGTAACACTCCTATAGCAGGATATACAGACCTATGGACTTCAAATATTTAGGAGCAACTCAGAACCAAAAATAAATAGGTTACTATCCAGTATCTTCTCCCCTCCAAAAATGTGTGCGGATATGGCATGCAGTTTTTTTTGCTAGACTGCACTTAATGCATTTGCTATTTGTTAATCTAATCTTATGCTGGTGTTGAAGAGGTAGAGTTGCTGTTGGTTGACATCAGTGCCTGGATACAGATTAGTAAAAACTTTAAATTCCCTAGATATGTTTGCTGTTGTAGCAGTTCTGTAGTGAAAGTTGAGAAGATTGTTTCCATTATACTACTTTGCAATCCCTTCATTTTTTTTGTTGACTTTTTTAAAATTCTTTACACTTCTGAATTACAGTTCATTTACTGAATTTACACTTCTAGTGTACGTTCAGTGTACACTGAATTTACACTTCTAGTTCTGAGAAAAGTAAAGATAACACACTGCAAGATTCTGAGGTTTTAATGGCTCAGAAAATTTGAGTTAAGCTTTCTGCAGCAACCTCAACATCACTATCATAGGTGTATGAGCTGCTAGAGGGCTTTTTATTGTCATCACACAATATGTGATAGTCTATTTACAGCGGTACTGCATTTTTTCTATAATCCCTGAAGTCTATGCATACCGCTTTGTACTATGTTGTGTGATCCATCTAGCTTGAGAGATGTTTCTCAGAGGATCCCAAGACTTTGCAAAATGATGTGCAAATATATAAGTGGAATTACTTCATCTAGGACTCAAATGCAGGACTTCAAATTTAGTGACTGACTGACAGTGCACAGTTACACTGTGCATCAGGATAAGACAAAAAGTTAATTTATTTTTCAGTTGAAACTTCATATGGAATTTAGGTAGCCTAATATAATTACCTTGTTAGAATATGGCCAGTAGACGGAGACTAACACTCTATTTTTGCCCTCGTGCATGTTCTCATGCACACCCCAAAAATTTTTAGGGGCCACAGGGTGCCTGGTTCTTTTTTATCATTCAAAAAAGAGCATAGCTCCAGCCTGGTGTTAGCCGGAGCATTGGTTCTGCATTGATCCAGAAAAGAACGCTACCTATTGAATGGCAAAATTACTTCCTACTGACTTAAGTGATAGCTGCATTGAGATACTTTGATAGTGCTAATTTTGCTTGACCTTGACTAATTTGACATCTCATGGGATCATACTACAAAATGAAAACACACAAGTCCAAGAAGCTAGAATTAAAGTTTCCACAAAGTTCAACTCTGAATTTCCCGACGTCTTCAATTTAAAATCTGAATATTAACATTGCATTCATATATTTTCTGTATAGTATGTCATTAGAGGACATAACACTATTTAAAAAACAAATTAACTATCTGGTACTTGGGTATTGCAGCTATCTTATACTTTTGTTATTTATATGGAAATTGAGATTTTATGCTGAAAACCAATCAATCCTAGACGTGAAGAAGTAATACCTTTTGACTATAATGCTTGCATTTAAGGTATAAATTTCCTATTGGTGATCCATTTTCATCTGTAAGGACAATAGATTTCCCTGTGCACTTACAAAATATTCAAGTCTGCATATTTTATACCCTGTAAGTCATCTTGCCGTGTGTGTTCTGCTTCTTGAGCTACCCTCTGAAGCTTTTTAGCTTGTATGGTTGTGTGACTCCATTGACCAGTAACAGGGCTCCATCAGTAACGGTAGCCGCCCTTAGATTATTGTTCAGTGAATGTTTCTAAGAGATTGTACATCTCATCCTCAGACACACATTTTGATGAAACCATAGTTATAGGCTCTGTTTTTCTTTATTGTAAATGGAAAAAAACAGAAGAATAATGTGTGAACCCTGAAAGCTGCACGAAATATAATTTTCTCAAATGCAGGATCTTATCTTAAATCAGCTGCAGAATCAATTATCATGCCTTGAGGTTTCTCTTTTGGCATTTAGGATGATATGTCTCTCATCCAGTAGCTAACTATTTCAGTAGTTTTTTGGCACCAGAAACTATTGATGAGCTAGGAGCACAACTCCTTTAGGTCTCAGAATCCTGTCAGCTAGGTGGCTTATTGGATCACAAGCTATAAGAACAGAAAGGTGGAGCATGTATGTCTGTATATGTACTGTAGAACCTCAGTTATGAACACCGGAGTTACAAACTGACCAGTCAACCACACACCTCATTTAGAACCGGAAGTATGCAATCAGGCAACAGCAGAGACAGGAAGAAAACAACAAATACAGTACAGTACCATGTTAAATGTAAACTACTAAAAATATAAAGAAAAAGCAGCATTTTTCTGTATTAAGTCAATGTTCAGTTGTAAACATTTGAAAGAACAACCATAATGTTTTGGTCACAGTTATGGACATTTCAGAGTTACGAACAGCCTCCTTTTCCACGGTGTTCTTAACTCTGAGGTTCTGTTGTATGTAAATATAGTGTTTGGGCTTAGAGAGGAGCTGTAAAATATTGCCCAAATGATAGTTACAAATGTCATACATTTCATAATTTAGTTTATTAAAGCAGGTATTTTACACAGGCACTATTGATTTACCCTTGGTGAATATAGACATTTTGTGTGTGCTGATTGCCATCTTTTTTTTTTAAATCATAGTACTTCTGAGCATGTGCAATATGTCAACCTTGCCTGTAGACCTATTAGTTAATGGAACATAGAATTTGGATTTTCTGTCAGTGGTTTTAATATAGTATATAACAATTTCAGAAAGAGGTTATTTTCTTGAGTTCCCTTCAACATGTTAAGTAGCTTCTATTTGAGATAATCAATTTAGATTTATATTTTACTCCTTCCTAGACAGCAAATACCAGGTAGGGAAAGTATAAAAGTAGAAAATAGTGAACCAGGCTTTCAAAAATAATTACGAAAACATAAGAAATACTTTAACACTGAATTTAAATGCAGGAACAAATCATAAAAGTATTTTATTTCCATAAATAAAATCCTCTGTGCTGAGATTCTTAACCGAATTTTCTTAAGAGGTTGGTAGTCTGCTCCCCATGTAGCTACTAGAACTGAGATTTTGCAGTCTTAGACTCTTCCACCTTTGAGTCTGGTTATTCAGCCCTTTAACCTGCAAGCCTGTGCAAGCCCTTCCAGCCAATGGAGATTCCAGTTCTAGGCTAGTTTCAGTTGAGACTCTCAACCGAAATATGTCTTAGATGCTTGGATCTTTGATTGGCTGACCAGCCTCATCAGGAAAAAATTTCCATAGCCCCTCCTAGAGTTAACCATCTAGAGCTTTCTGATTTTATTTCCACTGCAAAACTTTTAGTCCAAATGATACTGTTTCAGCAAACCAGAATGGAAGGTTCATAGTATAAATAAAATATTTGCCTACATCATTCTTTGGGGCACCCTTATCCTCCAGGAATGTGTAGCAATTCATCTAATACTTACTGTTTGAATAGATGGAATAAGAATGTATTGGTTTCATTTCCTCTTAAATTCCTTTCTCCTCTCTTGGCAGTGTTTTGTAGAAAAACAACTATTAGGGTAAGAGAAAATAACTCGGATGTCTTTTACAGGAGCTTCACTCTTCCCCAGTTCTCCTGTTCAGTGTTGTTTTTTTCCTCCTTTGGAGGGGAAGCTGCTAAAATGGATTCAAAAAATCTAACATGATAAGTTGAGATATCTTGTCAAATTTAGTTGATAGGTCTACTACAAAGTCTGAGGGTTGGACAGTAAGAATAGTTTGGTCACTTGCTCTATGCTCTATTAGGATAATACCTATTATATTCTCAAAGAGTCGCAAAAGTTGTAGGGAAAAATGTTTGAAAAGCTTTCCATTCGAGATTGACACCTGATATAAAAGCTTTCTGCTGAGAAATAAACAAAAGCTTTTAAATCAGATGTCTCTCTATTCTTGTATTTTTATTACTAGGGGCACTTTGCATAGAAATAGAAACGGTTTCCCTTGGTAGATTATCTACTCCTCATGTTTACTTCCGCCACCTGAAGTTGTGGTTGCTGCAAACAGAGGGATGTTGTTTCAGGAGGGGAAGCCAACAAGAGGAGCAGATACCTTCCTAAGATGCATGGATGCTGTTTCCATGCAAAATGTCTTCAGTAATAAAAATCTGAGGGAAAACAGCCATTTTGATATCCGTTATTTCTAAATAGAATAGTTCTTCAAAATTTTCCTCACCCAAACATGAAGTAACATTTGGATCTTAAATTGTACTTTAAATGTCCTGTCAAGTTTGCTTTTGCCAAGGAATGGCAGAGGTGTCATTAACCTTTTTGTAAAATACTGAATAGGGCTACTGAATTGAAGTAAGCCCTTGCTTGACTAAAAGCAAGCCCCTGAACAAAAAACTTTCACTCCCGTTCCACGCTGTTTGACATATCTGTTTCAAAGGATTACATGGCATATTAAGGAACCAAAGATGTACAGAAGGTGCAGCAGAAAACAGTCATCTAAAGGTTACACAATGCATTTATCTTCCTGCAAGTGAAATGCTTGGGCACATGTTTAATCTGGGTTTATGTTTAATCTGGATTAGAGGAAATAAAACTGGAAGGACAAAGTTAATTTTTTTTTTTTATTTAGAGGAAAAAAAAGGTTGCACCCATTTTGCTGAGCACAAAATCTGGCAGTTTATGCAGGGTGATCTTTTTCTTGCCACAGATAGCCTGTGACTAATATTGGGAAAAAACCTAATTCCTACTAGTTTGAGCTTTCTGCTGCCAGATGAAAAAATGGTGTGATCCCTTCATCAACACAGGCACAAGAACCCAGTGTCAGAAGTAAACCAGTTTCCACCATGATTTGGTACTGGTTTAGCAGTCAGAATTAGCTTAAATATACAATTAATACAAAATACTTATTACCTTGAATGCTTTGGATATCAAAGCATTTTACAGTGCCTATGTGAAGTAAGTTACCCCATTTTACAGATGGGGAAACAGAAACACAGAAGTTAAGTGACACCCAAAGTCACTAAGTTAGTGACAGCTATGAATGGCTCCCTGATCCTGACATAGATTGCCCAGCTTCTCTACATTTTTCTAAAATTAGGTTCTGATTCTGGTCCCTGTATGTTGATGTGGCAGTGTATAGGGGATACAGAGATGCTGCAGCTGGCTGGAGAAGAATTCCATTGGACTTCTGCTGCACCTTCTGTGAGGCCCGGCAGAGAGTCTCTCTATTGGTGTTGGTCTGCAATGATCAGATTAGTTAATTGAGAAGTGAGCATGCTCATGAACTTGATCAGTCTGGTATAGAATCAGGAACATGTGCCATATTTAAACAGTACAGATTTCCACAGAATGTATGCCCCATGCAGACATGAGCAGAAAGGAGACAATACTAAATATAGCTGCATTTGTTATTTTTAGTGGAAAATACTAGCATGTTTCCAGTATGTCTGGGCTGTCTAGTGACTGGACTCTTTGCAGAGATTGTTGAAGGGGTTGATTAACTAACTAACTAGTAACTATTTTCTAAATGAAAGTCTTCAGTCACTAAGATGTTTCTGTGGCTTTGGGTTAGAGGACAGAGTGGGGGAAAATATCCTGGCAGCAGACTCATGTACAAGAGTATCAGTTCTTTTATGCATGTCACACAGGAGCAAGATTTAGCTATAGAGATTTAATGTCTGGTTCTTGGTAAGGGCATTTCAATAGTGAAAAATGCTTTCTCATCAGACTGTTGTGTGAAAGTAACATGTAGGATCCTTAAGGCTTTGTCCATTCTGTTTAAATGTTGTCTTTTTGCTTTATTAGGAGCAGCCTTTTTTTTCAAGCAATAAATTATAGTTTCTTTAAAGAGATTTCTTTTAGAAATCCAGCTTTCATAGGCATCCCTGCGGTCTGGGAGCTAGATACTTTGTTTATTTTTAGGTATACTTCAAAAATACACGATCACTAAAATGTAATTCCTTAAATATACCAGTCCAAATAATCTTGCCATAGAGTCCCAGTTTTGTGAATTGGGTCAGAGGATACCAGTTATGTAAGGATAATTGAAAGTCAACTAAAGCAGGTCAATGGGCTGGCCTTTCGTAAGCAAAGGAGGTTCACATAATCATGAAGCTAGTGGATATGACAGTAAGAGTGAGTCTGCTAAATGGCACATGTGATATGACTATGTGAAATATTATTTCACAAATAAAGGAGCTGCACTATTTTTCCTACATTGCCCCTTCAAAACCTGAATTGAATTGTGTACCGTTTGTGCTAAATTTTCTTCTTGGTTACACTGGAATAATCTTGCTCACTTAGTGGAATTGTCCTGGTATAGCTAAGAGAATTATCTCACTGTTACAGCTAGTCAGAAAGTTGTGGATAACCGTTTTCCCGGTCCAAAAAAGAATTTTTTTGTTTAATAATTTGTATGATGTTTTCTTTACTCTCCCCACCCCCATTTTCTGACAAGCTCTAAATAGGACACTTTCACTATAATGCACAGAGCTTTTAGTATTGCTGCATATAATCTAGTGAGTGATCATGTAACGAATGGCCCAGTTAATGCTTATGTACAATGGTGGAAAGCGCTATGGTGCTTATGGAACTTAATTCTTATATTTTTTTTTTACTTTTGTGTAGGTAAAATCTCAACTCTGATATTTATATACATGTATCGTTTTTGCACATAATAAAAAAATAAGTAATTATCTGATTTAATCAGGGTGGGGATGTTGGCTCTTTAATCCAACCTAGTGGTAGCATTCTGGCAGCCTGATCCTGCCCTCATTGAAGTCAATGGCAAAACTTAGTGGGAGCAGAACCAGACCTTGTATGCTGCTGCACATGGAACTGGAGCTCAAAAGTAGAATTCGGTGTCTCGCTCCTCAGGCCGTCTAAAATGTAAAGAGACTCAGGATGATCAAATGCTTAAACTGGCAAGGGAAGAAAGACACTATCATGTGCAGTAAGCTAGCAGTATGCTAGTATTCATTGTAGCAATTTCATTTCCTAACCAGTCTTTTTTCTTCCCTCAGTTTACAGTACATGTTCACTGAGGGCTGCACATATGCCATGTTTGGGGTTTAAAAGTTAAAATTTTCTCAGTCCCTGGGTGTACCCAAAGCATTGAGGGAATAAAGCCTTAACATTGTTTTATTTTTTGAAACTTCAGTGCGCATTAGGGAAATTTTAATATGTGGCCATGGAGTTCATACAGACAAGTAGTGCATAGAACACTGGCGTGCTGTAGAGTTACACCCCAGCCAGTGGGTGTTCATGTAGATGTGTAATTCAGAAAGCTGAAAGAAATTTCCTCTGATTCTCCCCCTCCAGTTCTGTGCTGAGACAAAGTATGAGAAGCTTTAGTCCAAAAGGGTAGGGAGTATCTGAAAATGTGGTTTTAAAATGGAAGTGCTATCTCAGTCGTAACTATGAATGAAATGTTAACCTTTAAGATGGTAAGGGTAAGTGTAATATACTCTGTTCTTCCCTGTTGACAGGACCCTCTCCCATTTTCCAGATTCATTTGTCAAGCAGTCAAAACACCTTATCCCTCTCACCCAATGAGCAGGCATCTTTGCACATCCCATCTGGGTTTTCACAAGCTGTACATCTGTGCAGGAACCTACCCTGGACTCTGTACCAGTCTGAACCCTTGGCCTGCTTTTCCCATGTTGCTTTTCCTTTTACCCTCTCCGTTTTCCATTCTGAGATTGTGGTTAGGACCAGCACTGGAGAAAGGCTACTGTGGGAGCAAGAAGTTCAGGCTGGAAGAAGAGGAGGTGGCAGCCTCCCAGCAGGGAGGAAAGCAGGCATTTGGGATTCGCTGTAGCAGATAGTCTTGACTTCAACCTACGAGTATCTCCTGTGGCCAGAAACCAAACCTTTTCATCATAAACCACTTTCTAGTGACCCCTTGGGGACTAGTTAGTCTTTATGGAGGATATATATGCAGTATAATTATTGGGAGGTGGACACTTTAAAGCTTAGTAATAGTTTCTTCTGTGTCTGTTGAATGTGGCTTTTTCAAGTGTTGACTCTAATTCAAACCATTTTTTCCTAAACTTGGCAAAGTGCTACATAAAAACTTGGTGTTGAGGGCAATTTATGTGCTCTTGGAGAAAAAGTTCAAAATTTAAAAGTTCAGCCCTTTTCTGCTTAAGCAAAACAAAGGGTAGCAGGCTATTTACAGCAGGAGGTGTTTGTGTACATAGGTGTATATAATGTAATGCTTTCTACTCACTTTTCTTCACTTTCCAAAATAATTCACTTTTGGGTGAAGACCATGCATAGAAATCTGAAGATGATTTCTTTGGAAGGCTACAAACATGTTAAATTGGGTGTGGAAAAGAAGCTTTTATGATGAAGACAGCTTTGTAACATTAGGTAAAATCTGGTGTTTTTCCCACCCATTCCAAAAGTACAGATGAGTCGTCTTAAGGGATTTCCTAACACCATGCATCTGCCAAGGAATGTCTGTGAATTTGCCCCTTACATTTTACATTATCTGTTTTCTTCCTCAAATTGTCTGTAGGTTATGTAACCTCTCAGGGGAAAAACAGTCCTATCACTGTTCTAGTTATCTACCTGGATCTTGTGTGGGGAGAGATGGGGCACAAAAATGTACTGCAGTTCTCCTCTGTAAAAGGAAGTTACTGCAATGTGCAGATTTCTTTACCTCAGATGAAATGCTGCTGCCCTACTGTTTCTATTTTTTCCCCATGGCTGTCTAAAACTGAAGCATGTAGTCCAGTGTAGCTTTGTATAACTGTAGGCGGAGATTATTCATTTGTACACTGTATGAACACTCCCTTCTCATCCACAATGGTGGTAAATCTAGGAAATGTTATCATTCTCGATCATTGTGTGTCTTTTTGAAGGTCTTGGTGCCTCTGGTTCTGCTGCAGCAATTTCTGATGGAGCTGACAAAACAAGGCCAGAAGCCACTCAGTGCACTTTTGCAGTTTGGAGTGACGTATTTAGAAGACTATGCTGCAGACTATATCATCCAACAAGGAGGATGGGTAAGAAGGCAGTGGTTGGTTGATTGCATACCCCTTTGAGAGCATGCTTCCATATATGTTTAGCTCATCCTCTGCTGGTAATTCTATCAGTAAAGTTTGGAGGATTTCCTAGTGTGCCAAGAGGTGGAGATAAGAGCAGTCATTTGCTAGCCTCCAAAAAGGAAGGCTTAGATTCTTAGATGGGACTTATGATATGAGGTGTGGGCTTGTGCATTGAGTTGCAGTGGGCCTCCAATGGAAAACAGTCACTTATCCTTATATTGAGCACATTATGATACAAATTCTACTTCTGTGTGGTTAACTTTCCTTCTGGTGTATAGAGTATTGCACTTTGGAAGCAAATATACAGAGGCCAATAACCACCAACATATTGAGACTGGGAGTTTGATCCCTCTTTCATATCCTCCCCGCCCCCCCCCTTACCCCCCAATGGTGGTGAGACGGGGAGTTTGATCCCTCTTTCATATCCTCTCCCCCCCCCCTTACCTCCCAATTCTGGTGAGTGCTGGACAATGTGTACAATATTTTTCGTGTTTTTGACATAGGTTTTGGAATGTCTTTGGCAGTGGATGATCTCTCTTGTAGTAATTCCATGGGGGAATGTCAGTAGGTATCACTTTAGAGACTTGACTGCCTTTTATTGTAACATCATGTGATCCAGTAGGTTATTAAGATCCCCTTGCACTAAATCTTGTTGCAAAATTCTTACATGCATAGTGACCTGGAGCTTGAGATTCATAGTGAATTGAGAGGTATATTTAAAAAATAACTATTCGCACACTTTATACTGCAGTGTGGTAGATCCAATTTATGATCTATGTTGGGATGCCAACAAAAATGTGAAACCCCTTATTTCCAGCCCCAGCATTGTGTGTGTTCATAGTTGACATGCTGAGTCTCTGGGATAGATCTACATAAGAGGTTCGGCTTCCAGATTATTTGTCTCAGGAAGGTAGAACATTTGCCAGATTTAAATGGAATTAATCTGGGATTAATGAAATGACTCCAGCAAGTTGGTTTTATTGTAAAAATAAGCCAGTCAGGAAAATCCAGTGATTTAAAATGTCCCAAAGGGAAAAATTACATTGGAACAGCTTCTCACACTGCAGTATTTTCACTGAATTTTTCTTTGGCAGGGGGCTGTTTCATACTCACTTTCTCCTTGCCTCTGACTTCTCTTGGCAACAGGGTGTATTAGTTCCTTATATTGGTACTAATCGATTGGTTTTTATGGTGCAATCAGCCAAGGTATTTAGGTTTGTCTGTCTAACCTTCAGCTTGGGCAGGATGGGCACGGCATGCATTTCAGACCTTGGTTTAATTAGTGATTGCACTAGAATTTAAATGTACATTGCATTTAGTTAAAGCCTTGTTTGCAATTTTAAGGAAGAAGACTGTTGGTGTTGCGCCCTATATAAGGCTGCTGCCCTTCATGCCTTACCTCCAAAAAGGCTTTGTTCCATTCTCCAGCTTCTTTTTTAAGCCTTTTATAAACATACTTGTTATAGCCTAGAGCTTCTGAAAACAAGCAGTTTCCCAGTATGGCCTTGGGAGGGAGGGAGGGAGTGTGTACTTTGTGTTGGCTGTGTGACTGTGAGTGTGAGTGTGTGTATGTAGCTGGGTAGACTGTTCTGTGAGCCGTGTGCTTGTCTGTATACATTCACTCAGGCATAAAATCAGAATGACACAAGTGGCATAGCAAATAAACCCGAGCTATTTCTGAAACAGGGCAAAAAAGGCAGGGAAAGAAATGAGGTGATGGAAACTTTCCAACTGAATAAATGTGGCAGCACTGCTAGTTGCTCCATAGATGCAGTGGGGACACCTGTGCACGTGGTTTTTGCCCTTTGTTTTATCAAATGTAAATATTCAGATTCATTAGGTCATATCAATTTTTCAGGTTTGTTTTGGATTAGAGAGTTCATATTCCAGATGCTGTCCACGCTTGACACTGTGTTATGAGTCAGAAACAGGTTACTGTTTTGGCCCCTGAGATGAAGGTAGCACAATTATTTAAAAGGAAAAGAAGTATCTGAAAACATGGCAAGCTGTTAGCCAAAACCACCTTTGTGGCTGTTTCGAGGCAGCACCCTCCCTAGGAGTTGTGTGTGGGTTGTAGCACGTTATCAATAGTGCCACTCATGCTATGTCCTGATGGTTCTTTTCTCCAGTGAGTGGTGACACGACAATGAGAAGTGCGGCCAGGCTGCTGTCCCAGAGATGTGAGAGGGTAAGGCATGCGGTGCAACCAGGGCCATCTGGTTCCTTATTACCATCTTGAATCTGTGGAAGTGGAGCAAGCAGTAGATGTGGTAGTGCCTGTTTAGAACTCATTTGAAAAGAAGAGATAGCAGAATGGCTTATGCCATCTTGTGCACCAAAAGCAGAGGAAGGGACTCGCTGACCCTCCTTTACAGAGGCAGGCCTTTGGGTATATGTGATCTCAGAAGCCAGGAGGATTTGTGGGCTGGAACCCACTCTAGTTTTTCCAAGGGAGTCTGGCCCTTTAAATTGGAGCGAGCATCTTCCAGGAAGAAAATATTCAGTAGCAAGGGGGAGGAGGCTGACTGATCCTCCCCTTTCTCCAACCATTTTTCCTATTGAGCCAGGATTTTGGGGACACATGGGTTCATCAATCCATGTCTGCAACAGCATCTGGAAAGAGGTGATTCTACAGTGTCAGGGCATCTTGATGATACCAGTGGGAGATTATTGGGTGTGGGAAAGGGGGAAATGAGCTGGGTAGTAGTCAAGGATTGAACATGATTAGAAGTTTAATCACTGGGGCAGGGGAATGAAAGGTGGAGCTTCATTACTGAAGTCAGCATACTCTATGGCGGGGTGGGAGGCAACCTCCACTACTCCAAAAGCCTCTGGGGCCAGAAGTGCCTTTTAGATTTCTCATCTCTTTACTCAGTGGGGATGTGGAAGGGTTCTGGGAGGGTGGTGCGGAGTAGGGCAAGGGGGGGGAGGATGGGCTCACTGTATGGAAGGAGGGTGAGTTTTCATGGTAAAGGGATGGTTTAGTTAGGATTTTAATAGGTTTGAAAAAAACAGACATTAAAGTAACTTTTATTTGTAGAGGCAGGTTAGCTCAGGGGATAATGGTCTGGCAGATGGGCATTTGGGAATAGCTTTATATCAAAACACAGTGTGCACCTACCCTTAGCCTGGTCACTTTGCCTGTATGTTGCATTCCATTCTCTTACCCAACATTTGTGTTTTTGTCTTTTTAGATTGTAAATTCTTCAGGGCAGGGACTTCTTTTCCTCCTCATTAAGGAAATGTGTGTCACAGTTTGGGTGCAACTAAAATATAAATAATAGCTACTGAGAGTGGAAATGTTTATTTTACTCCTGTGCAGTTTGCAGTCCCTGGAAACCCTGTCCTGAAGATAGATGTGGATTAAGTTCTTAGGGCTGCAGGTAGGAAGGGGGCAGTCTCATTCTATCCCCACTTCACTTTCTCTTTGGAGAGTGATAGGTTAGACTATAACTTTTGCATTATTTTATGCATCGTCTCCCTGTCAGAGCTCTAAGTCAGGTTTGATATTTAAAGCTCTCCAGAAGGCATGATCCTTTCTCCCTTGATTTTGTGTTTATTGAAATTTGAATGGTCATGTGAAGGTCCTGTTCCTTTCTCATTTTGACCCATTGCAAAGCAGTTTCTGGGCTGATTTGGCAGCAGCTTAGCTCTTCTGTTTGCCCTGAAGCTGTATTAGGACACAAACAAACTGACGTGCAGTGCGCTTGCTTTCCCCCTCCCTCTCTGTCTCTGTCTCCCTCTCTGTCCCGACTCCTCCAGAGCTTAGTACAGCTTTATCAGAAGCAACTCTTGGTCTCCTGGAAAAGTGCAGAGTAAGACCAGACAGCTTGGGTAAGGCTTCTCCTTCAGGAGGCAATTTCTTTGGTATTTATCCTGTTCTGCAGAGCTAGGTTTCATCTGCATTGAAAAGAATCTTTGAGAAAATCTAGGAGAAGAATTGCAAGATCGATTTGGTGAAAGCTAGCTACCTTACTGGTTTTTATTTTTGTTTCCTCAGCTTTGCATTCTTGTCACCAGCCCTGCTTTTGGCTTGTCTGAGAGAGAGCTGAGTATGAAATGTGTGTCTGTACACTTTTTGAATACAAGACAGATGCATTTGGAACATGCAAGCATTTGCCTCTCTTCTTTCCTGTAAAAGATTGATGCTTGAATCTGCAGTGTAATTCAGAGCTAAAAGTGTCCCCCTCTTGATGCTGAGTTTGTAAGAAGACTTTGATATTACAAGGAACTGGCTCCTAGTACTTTGATCTAGGTTTAATTTTTAACTTTGATTTACTTTGTCTGGAAGAGGCAAATGTTCATTCAGGGGACCTATATGTAAGGTATTAGACTTTAAGGTGCAATCTTGTGTGGGTTGGGTGAGGAAATGTTTTTTCTTTCCTTTGTATTCCTTTTTCCACTGTATCTTGGCATTTTCCAATTCTGAAGGATTTTTACTGGAGTTTGTACCCCTTGCTTCTCAGATTGGCACCTTATGAAAGCAAGACAGTCAGTTTGCCCTGAGAGAGATTAAAATCACTGTCTGCAGCATCCCAGGACTCTGCCTTGGGAATGACAATGCAGAAATCTACAGACACATACTACACTGTAGGAAAGGCAAAAATGTTTAACGCCATGGAAATACAAGTAAGGGGAGTCTAACTGGAAAAGTTTATATAAGGAGTTTTTATTTCAAAATAACTATACTTAACATTTCTGTGGTAACACACATTAATCAAACAGCATTGGCTTTGCCTCATAAGAACCATGAGAATGACCATAGTGGATCAGACCAGTGGTCCATCTAACCCAATATTCTGTCTTTCGACTGGCCAATGCCAGATGCTTCAAAAGGAATGAAAAGTCATCAAGTTATCCATTTGCTGTCATCCAGTCCCAGCATCTGGTAGTCAGAGACTTATGGACACTCAAAGCAGGGAGTTGCATCTCTGACTCTTGGCTAGTAGCCATTGATGAATCTATCCGCCATGAACTTATCTAATTCTTTTTTTAATCTAGTTGCAGTTTTGGCCTTCACAACATACCCTGGAAATGTGTTCCACAGCTTGACCCTTTGTTGTATGAAGAAATACTTCCTTTTGTTTGTTTTAAACCCATTGCCTATTAATGTCATTGGGTGACCTTTGGTTCTTGTGTTATGTGAGGGGATAAATAACACTTCCTTATTCACTTTCTCCACACTATTCATGATTTTATACACCTCTGTCTTATCCCCCCCTTAGTAGTCTCTTTTCCAGGCTGAATAGTCCTAGTCTTTTTAATTTCTCCTCGTATGCAGGCAATTCCATACCCTTGATATTTTTGTTGCCCTTCTCTGTACCTGCCTAGATAACTTCCTTGGCACTGTAGAATACATTTAGTATAGGCAGCTTTTTTGGGGGCAATATAGTACTTGTGACATGCTAGGTATTAGGGAGGAGGGGTTGCATGCTGTGTGGTAAGGCAATGCTTGGTGGGAAATCAGATCTCTATCTGGGGAAAAAGGAGAAAAGTTATACATATTTATACTTTCTTAAATGGAACTGGTTGAAAAAGTGATTTGCAGATACTGAGAAGGAGTTCAACAAGATCACTCCATGAGGTCACATTAGCCCTTGGGTGTGGTGGGAACACTGATCGTAATGTCAGTGTGGTGATTTATGACTTGTTAGACACACTTGGTCATGTTTTCTTTGTATAAAAATAAAGACAAACTGCACACCAGCGATTGCAGTTTCTATCCCATGTTTCAGAGAGAGATGGATAATAGCCTTTCTACTCATTCTCAAAAGAATTTTTCAGAAAAATGGAACACAGTTCTTTTTCTTGCTTTAATGAGACTATTTCTAAACTCTACTATAAATAGAAAGCGAGCAATGAGCAGCTGAGAGGAGGGGCTTTAGTGGTGGGAGGGGGCAGAGGGTTTTTGCACAGGCAGGTCAGTGCCCTGGATAGAGCTCCCTGGCGTTGGCATCCCCAATCTGCTCCTAAAACTTAATATTGCAAATGTTCAGTCCTTGATGAAGTGATCAGTAGGATTTCTGGATCTCAGTATGGCTACTTAAATTAACATTTTCTCTCTGGACCACTTGGATTTCCAGCCTTATCTATTTGATGTGCTAAAATGTTTTAATTCATAGTTGTGTATCCTGAAGGGTATAACTTAGATAGTGGTTTGGGGGGTGTGTGGTTTTTCTTTGGTTTTTGTTTTGTTTTTGAAGAATGCTGGAGGGAAAGAGCTGGTAGAGGTCTCTTTAAGGTGGTTAACGTAGGAATGCCCACTTTATTTCCACAAACTCTTCCTGGCTTATCTGTGGTTTCACCAATTCTAAGAGGTCTGTTTTGAACCACGTAAATAGTGATACACTGAAAGGCTGTAAAAGATGCATTTTGTGAAAGGAGGGGTGCTGGTTGACTGTTGTGTAATCCCTGGCCTTACAGAATTGGGACTGTATTGGTGACCCATCTAGATTTAACATGGGTCTGTAAATGTACTGGCATGTGGAACAGATTAAATTGATTCTGTAGCATGTGGGACAGTTTGGGCTGAAATGAGACAGCGCTGATCTTGTATAAAAGAGTAAGGAATCTGTTTCTAGGGCATATCCTCTTTCTTGAATTGTCTCTGAGTGCACATCACAGTTCCATTTACAGTAAATCTCCTGTTTTATAGGCCTTGAAACCACATGGCTCCTGAATCTTGGAAAACTTAGTAATGCAAGACTGATGCTGTGGTCCTCAGAAGAACCTGATTGCAGGAAGAGATCTCAGGGCATTCTTTGTGCATGACAATTTATAACTCCTTGGTGCCTTTTATTCCTTTGGACAGTTGAATCTCCTACGCACAAATGCAGTAGATAGGAGCGTTCCAGGGTAAAGTTTGTAATTTAGTCCTGTGAAACTTATTGACTGAGAAGTGTGCACCCTAATATTTTTTTTTACAGGAAAGGAAGCTGAATACACACACCTCCTCCCCCCATTTGGTAGTTCCAAAATTTTCCTGATGTTGCCCACGCCCATTGCCTCATCTTCTTTTACTTGTTTCCTAAGAAGGCATTAGCTTTCTTGTGATTACATATGCAGCTATTTAACTGCAAGAGATTCAAAGAATATGAAAAGAGCGGTTTCTCCACAAGGTGGTGCCCTTGTGTGGCTAATAAGCAGAATTTTTTTAGAGAGCCTGAGAGCTTGTATTTTATTTATTTTTAAGAGCCATGCCTGACAAGCAGAAAATATCCCAGCTCTTAGATCTAATAGTAGTGCCATAACTCGCTGCTGGCAAACTATAGTCCCACTGTAACAGTCAGTTTGTGGAGTGGTTCAGTGGAGTGAGTGGTTTGCACAATGGCGTACTGAGAGGGGAACCGGGCCAGCCCTTCATGATGTGCAGGGGATGGGGGAGCAGGAGGCTCTGAGGGGTATAGAGCCTACCTCTGGGAGGCTGAGGGGTGGCTGCTTTTGCTCCTTTGGCCCCCCACGTCATGAAGGGCTGGCCTGGCTGGGGAGGGGAGGGGGGTGAGGCCACCCCCTTCCAAGCTGGTGCTGGACTGTGGGGCTGCTGGAGCAGTGGGTAAGTGCGGGAGGGGGACACCAGGCCAGTCCTTCGCAACAGGTGGGAGGGGGGGTGCACAGGAGGCTCTGAGGGGCACCTCTCAGTGTCTCCCCTCCTGTGCATCATGAAGGGCTGGCTCAGCCCTCCTCCCAAGGCGGGGGGGTGAGACTGCCCCCATCCGAGCAGGCACCGGACTGTGGGGCTGCAGTGGGGAGGCAGGCACTGAGTGAGGGTGGCAAAGCCAAACCTGCATTTGCACAACCCAGGCCCCTGCTGGTACAGGGCCCCTTCCCCAAGGCAGCTGGGGCAGTACTGGGACCCCTCCTGCCCTATGCGGAGAAGGCGCAAATGTAAGGTTGGCCCCTGGGCGCTGGAGACCCTCCGTATGCCACTGGGTTTGCACTGTGGATAAAGGCTGAGTCATTCTCTTTAGTTCAAGACTTGGGCAGCTCTGTGTGGTGTGTGTGTTTTTTTG
Source organism: Mesoclemmys tuberculata (assembly GCA_007922155.1). NCBI lineage: Eukaryota > Metazoa > Chordata > Testudines > Chelidae > Mesoclemmys > Mesoclemmys tuberculata. The sequence goes on from ML675616.1 coordinate 99,992,448, forward strand.
GAAAATGAGATTTGTTTTCTGAACTGATCATTCCGTGCACTGCAGGAGGCTTGTGAACAAAGGACTAGATGCTGGGACACATCACTTGCCAGGTCAAACTTCAATAAGAGCTGACTCCTTCATCTTTTCAGAACTTTTCTTGTTAGATGTAAATGTTTGGAGTGGGATATTTGTAACCTTCATTTCAATGCTACTGCATCTTGGTTCCTGACTAAGTTTCTCTATTTCTCAGAATGCCAGGGTTCTCTGAACTGGGACTAACTAATGGGGCGTCAGCTAACCGGAGACACCTGGCAGGTGGGTGTCTGAGCAGGGCCATGTAGGATATAGAGGTTGGGAAAACATTCATGAGAAGACAACAGTTATACGCTGCTGCTTACCTATGCCATTTAGCTTCTGCTGATCAAGCTGGCTCATGGGCTCAGAAAAGGCCTGGGTGGGGATTTACAATGTAGATTACTTTCCGCATGACTGCAGTCCAAGCCCATGCACAGTTCTCTGCACGTGCCACATTCCATTAGCACAGATGGATAATTGTGGAAGGCAGCCATCAGCCAGAAGCTCTGATCATGCTATGAATAAGCCTGGAATGCTGGATTGCTGTGAAATATGGCTGTGCCCTCTGTGTAATGGGGGAGAGGAAGTTGGAGCAATTTTCTTGCCTAGCCGTGCTGCTTAAATTGATCACATGCCAACTTAAGGAGTGGTTGCAAAGCTTCTCTAAGTCCAAGTAAAACAACTTTTAAAAAGATCAGGAAAATGAGGTATAAAGGGAAGGGACTTGCCTTGTGACCTTGGGCAAGTCAGTAGTCTGGGGTAGAACTCTTGCATCTCAGCCCCTTGCACTAATTAGTAGACATAGCTTCCCTACACTTTCTTTAAGCCTCAGTTTTACGCACAAAGTTGGGAAATTCCAAAGTATGGCTTTTACAGCAACTGTAGCTTGCCTCTGTGTATGTGTTGTGGCATGTACTTGTATTGTTCTCCTTGGCTGGGGTTGTCAAACTCTTCATAAGGACTTATCTACATGAACATTTAGTTTGCGGCAAGCTGGGTATGAATCTACCCCGCACAAGAGTGCAACAGCCTGACTGTCTGTTGATCTTACTGACATGCTTTAATAGTTCATTAATGTGCTTTGATCCACTTTCAAAGAGAAGATCAAAGTGCATTAACTGCTAGTGCATGGCAGCAGGGTTCACATGGGCAACAGGCTAGTGCAGGGTAGATTCACCCGTTTGGCATGAACTAAGCCTGGTCTACACTTGAAAATTACGTTAGTTTAACTACATCGGTTGGGGGTGTGAAAAATCTACATCCCTGAGGTGGCATACTTAAACAGATCTAAGTCCCCATGTAGCCAGTGCTAGACTGATGAAAGAATTCTTCAGTCAACCTAGCCATTGCCTTTTGGGGAGGTGGATTACCTATCCCGATGGGAAAATCCCTCCTGTTAGCATAGGTAGTGTCTACACTGAAGTGCTACAGTAGCACAGCTGTACCACCTTGGCATTTTAAGTGTAGACAAACCCGAAGATGTGGTTCTATATTTTACTAGACACTTCACCTGCCATTGTGTGGATAACCTCTGCCATTCACACTCACATAATATCCTGGGGAGAGGTGCAATGATTTACTGCAAAGAAAAGTAACATTAATTAATTAATTAATTAAAAATTAATGGTTCTTTTAATATACCTGGCTGCTGGCTAACTGCACCTTAGACTCCTCTGGTCCCTCGAGTGCATCCTTGAGGTGACAGGCCTGGCTTCCTGCACCTCCCTTTGGGTGGAACCACATGGTCCAACTACTCTGACTGGATATCTGGGCTGCAGCCTGCCTAGTTCCCAAGAGTGTTAACACCACAGGCCCCATTTGGTTTTGGCCCTCGTAATAGTTCCCCTTTGCAAGCCTGTGTCTGTATTTGGTTGTAGTGCACAGAAACAGCATCATCAGAACAAAATACTACTTAATCATGCTTAATCAAGGTACAAAGCTTGTGAAAAGCAAAGGGCAAACACAATAAAAGGCATACATGCCTGCATCCTACCTAAACTTCCCTTGGTAGCTGCTGTAAGATCCCCTCAACCTGACTAACTCCATCTCTGGCTGGGAGAAGCAGGCTGTCCTGTTCACAGCATCTTTGTCACTCTCTGACCCCTTGCTATCTGGTCACCTTTTGCTGACATGCTGAGCACTCTCTCCTAGCTCACTCCAAAGCCCTTTCCTTTTCTAGGGTCTTTTTGGTTTAGGAACTCCTTTGATCCCAGGCTTTCGTCATGGGAAGAGTAAATCGTTCTAGCCTGGATGTGGCCAGATAGACAATTTCTTCTCCAGTGCGGGCCCAACCATTGTTATCTTAATTCCTTTGAAGGTGTTTAACCCTGGCATTTTATCTTCATCATTGTTTTCATTTCCTCTGGATTTTCCCCTTATGGCTTCCTTTGATGTAAGTCTCTGTATTCAGGCAGGGTGTCAAACAGATCACCGGAAAGGCATATAATACTTACTAAAAAAACCCCAACATAAGTCTCTCATTTTCACATATAGGTCATTTGAAATAGTGATTGATGTTTTGCCTGTAGGTCCTGTGTATTCATATCTGTAAATATAGGGGTGACTTTTACTACTTTTCAGTGGGTGTGGGGAAACTTTCAGGTCCTGGTTCCATTCAACTTGAATGCCCTCTACCTTGAAGTTGAATTATTACATTTTGATTAAGGACAAAGATCTCCCAGTGTAGTAGCAGCTTTTGGGCAGCAATTCCTGCCTGTGCCACAGTTTTCAGCAATTGTTCATGGGGGACCCATTGCTAATGATGGTTGTCAGCAATAAGTCAGTTTCCTGGTGCAGGCAGACACACAGATACTGAATCCAAGCTGAAAGGCTGTGTCTGTACAAATAACTTCAAAGCAAATCCCTTACCATTATATTAACAGTGGTGCCGCCCGCTCTGTCAACGCACTAGTGCAGCTCAGCCTCTAATGTGTATATGGCCAGGACCTCTAACCCTGAGAGTCTAGACAATGTTAGTAAAAATGCTGGTGTTTCATCTACAGAAGCGCTCCCACAATTGCTCACACAGTTAGAGCTGCAGTGGTGGGACACTTCCTGAATATTGCTAGACATAGTTAGTAGCATAGTGTCCTGTCTTCACAAGAGCTGTAGATAGCTAAGATTATAGCCTGAAGCAGGAAATAGAAGTCCTCTTGATGGTGGAAGCAGGAAATTAGACTCCTGTGAGCTCTACATTCAGTGATTCTTGCTTTTCCTGCTATTACGGGAATTCTGAAAAGTTGCTAGATGTTACTGACCTTTTCTTTGTTTGCCTGCCTGTTTTGAAACACACTGGGTAACGTAGCTGTTGCTGTATTATGAATTTCTGTTCACATCTGTAATCACAGCTTCGTCAGTCATTAAAAGACAGGACTTTCCCTTCTCCGGGAGTTCGGTGCTTGATTAGAATTGGAAAAATGGCATTTTTTCTACTTTTCCAAGACCTATTGTAGCTCTTCCATCCCACCCCCCTAATCTGTTTTACTGCACCTGCTGGTATTCCTATGGCACTTCAGGATTGGCTCTTCCCAGACGTCTGTTTCTAGAGGCAGAGGTTAGGTTACTAAAACCCTCCGGAGATTTCCATCTGGCCCTAGTTAATCTGTCTGTAGCAACTCTGCCGCAGGGTCACATCTGCGGATGAATTTACGGAATTGCCCTAAATATCGTCATTCATTTTGTACTGTGGCTGCTTTTACAAAAAAAAAAAAAAAAAAAAAGCATAATCCTCTTGATTTCCTGAATAACTCACTAATGCAGCTCAAGAAATGTTAATCTTGTGTCCTAAATAATTCATGACTGTACTGTCTGGCTTCTCCATTAAAACTTGCTAACTCAGATCTCTGAATTAAAATATGGAGCAAAAGTATTCTATACCACTATCCAAATGTTTGCATTTTCTTGTGTCCCTATATCGTTTTCATCCTTGGGCCTGAATGGCTGTGTCTATGCTGGAGCTAGGAGTGTCTTTCAGCCTGGGTAGGCAGACTCCAGCTAATATGCAGAAATAGCTATGTGCGTGTTGTGGCACAAGCAGTGGCTCAGGCTATCCCCTGGAGTCCAAACCTGCCCAGCCCGCTGGGCCCTAGCATGGGTGGTGCTCATGCTGCAGTGCTCACGCTGCCAGTTTGTGTTCTTGCTTGGTGCAGAGCTAGCATGAGTGTTTCTATCCATGTTGGGAGGTACACTCCCAGCTGCAATGTAAATGCATCGAAAAAGACCTTTCTCCCACCTGCAGGTGTTGAGTATACTGTTAAGCTGGGGCATGATGGTTTTCTTGGTGATATAGAACTGAATGAACAGCGCCATAGAAGTCTGTAGGATTGTGAGGAAACTGTGACCTTAAACTTCACATGTTTTACTTCGTGAGCTAAATCTTTTCAATAGAGGACAAGAGACTTTCATATGTAGGCTTTCTCCCTCTTCCCCTGTGCCTGTTATATATTTTTCCTTATCACAGATGTCCTTCAAACCCGGAGACTGATAATGTATTTTTCCTGTTAGTCTTCCCATTCCCTCTCTCTGTCTCCTCCAAAACTGTTGTACTGACTTCTCTTAATGCACATCTGAACTTTGCCTCTGAGTCAGCAGAAGCAGTCACTTCACTTCCAGCAGAGCATATTGCTTCCATGATGCTCCCAGATCTCTTGGTCCTGGCACAAGGGACAAGATTGAAATAATTAACTCTGGTCCTCTACATATTAATGTAGTCCAGTTATATCACTGAACTGGTCCCTCATTTTGTGTTTTAACTAATGAACAGCTAGTGATGCTTTGTGACTGGTCTAAACATGGTTGATGATGGCTGCAAGAATGTTGGATTAAATCATATGTGCTAAAGCTTTCTTTTGTCATCCTTGTACTTTATTATGTGGCTATCAGTCCATGTCCCAGCTTTGGTAGTCCCTTACCTATTATCAACATTCTAATGGGTTTGCTTTGCATGATATTTGTCAAACTACCTCCTATTTTTCTTTTTTAAGAACAACTTTGATTATCCTTTGGTGTAATTCAAAGCCACTTTGGGGAAAGGGATAAAGCAGATCAAAAAGGTGGAGGATTTGCAAATCTCCAACAGAGGTGGAGAACCTAGTGAATTGAGAGAAGAGGGAAATAGATAGTAAGGGAACATTTGTATGATTGATTTCTATGATTGAGGAGAGGTTCCTTACAAACACAAGGGCTGACAATTATAAAGACAGAGGTAGCAGATTAAAAATATTCTGCTCAGGTTCTTAATATCACACCCATCACCATGGTATCTGAGTGCCTTTGAATGGTGGATTAAGAAATATGACTGGCATCTGTCATGTGTAGTTCTTTCTCCATTCCTTCCCAGGGGGTATGGTGGGGAATCACATATGGATTGTTTTGTTGTGAGTACTATATAGAGGAAATAAACTTGTTATGGTCTGGAAAATGCAGAAGTGGATGAAGGGGAGGATAATCTCAGTCTCCTGAAACTGAGCAGAAAATTTGGCCCAGATTCCGTTTACTGTCTACCTTGCAACTCTTCTGGGTCTGCTCAGACTGTGTGGAAACATTTAAGTGTCTTTGTTATGATCATAGATAGGTGTTTGTTTCTGTATGCTGTATTATAATAAGAATTTTATCACAATTAATGATTACAAAGAAACAAATGACTAGTGATTTCAACAGCAAGTGTACAATACTCAAAAGTATTTGAGCAGCAGGCTGGCTTCTGCTATATCTAGCCAAGCTAGTTGAGGTCTGCCAGGATGATTTTGATCTTAATGTTGAGATTTCATCTGAATATAGGACAAAAGGAAATTTGTGTTTGAAACTCTTTACGTGTCTGTCAGAGTTCCTTGGTAGCAGTCTTCAGAGTGCAAAGTTTGTCTATTTGGGTCTGCTCATATTTGATTTTATTGTCTCCCTTTTGGGTAATTTTTTCTTTGCCTTGGTTTTTGGAAGAATGGTTGCATTTCACCAGGCATTGTGCTGAGCTTTAAATTAATGATGTGTTCAGTCTATTTAATATTTTTCAAGTATAATTTTAGAAAATAGAACTAAAGTCTTGCATTCTCTTGTCATTCAGTTACTGCTCAAAGCCCAGATGAATTCTAGGTACATGTACCGTATCTGTACATTTTAATTTCTTTCCTTCAGCTCACTGAAGATGTTAAATAAAACAGCACCTAGCAAACACCTTTATTTCTCCCCATACTCTATTGGATGAATTTCCCTTTATCATTCCCCTCTCTGGCCTTGCAGTTAGTTTTTAATCTAGATGACACTTCTACTTCTCACATGCAAGCCAATTTAAATGAATTTTTCAAGTAAGATTTTTTTATCCTGCATTGTACCAAATGCTTTCTTGAAGTCTAGATATTTTGCAAAATTAGTGGAATAAGGAAATAAAGATTTTTAAAACAAATTGTGGCATTTATTAATTATAAACCCAAATAGTTTGTTCTTTGTGTGCTTATGTGCCCCCATCACAGTACTTCAGTGCCTCACGACATGGCTGTGAGGTAAAATATTATCCCGTTTTATAGATGGGGAACTAAGGCACAGAGAGGTTAAATGACTTTCCCGCGTCTCACAAGAAACCTGTTGCAGAGCCAGGAATTGAGCCCAGATTTACCAAGTGCCACTTCACTGCCTTAATCACAAAACCATCAACTTTCTCTGTGCTCATAGTTCTGTTAGTCTTTATGATGTACTTATTTTTTCTTAACTTTACATTACTTTTATGAAGGGAATCTTTCCTTGTCTAGCTCAGCAGCTCTTGGCTGGCATGCCTTATGGGGGGAGGAGGGAGGCATTGAGGGGAGAGATGTGAACACTTCTGAGGCAGCCAAACATAATTTTCAGTGCTTTTTCTTACAGAAGCACTAGTCTCTTGGGGTTGGATATTAAGGAGTCTGTTGGCATGCCTGGCAGCAAGATGGGAACAGCGATGCTTATTTTTATTCACTTTAGACACCTGCATTCATTGCGTATTAGAAGAACAGTGCTACGCTCATAAGATCTAACTGGCAGTCCAGGCTTATCAAAATAAAAGTGTATTTTCCTTTTTCTTCCATTGTAATCCTTGCAGTTCGGTACCACACTTGTTGCCTGACTTTAGGTGCTTCATATTATTATTTATAGAATGGGGTTATAGGCTTGCTAGTTAATCTGTTCAGAAAATAATAAGGTTCTTGTCCCAGAATCAGGCTACACAGAGTTTTGCTAGGACTCTCAGGCTATATGACAAGGATACTCTCACTGAGATCCAAAATATAGCCTTAAAGACCTTTGGGACAAAATAGAATAATAATCAAATGGATAATAATCAATCAGAATTACAAAGGCAATAATATTGTTCTAGAGATACATGGGGTATTGTATACTATAAACTCTTTTAGATTAATATGCTCACATCCTTCCTTGATAACCTGCTGGTAAGAGACAAAGGAGCAGCCTCTCACCCTTGTACACTGATGTCAAGTCCCAAGCTGGAAGTGAAGAGTTTAGGAAATGCTAGTGAGCTGAGAGCTATAGAAAGACTAGAAGATCTAATTTAGAACTAAAAGAACTCTGTTGATAGTCTTATTCCTAGTCCTAATATAACATGGGGGGTTGCCCTTCTTATAACCTGAGCACTGTGCCCTCCTAGGTCCAAACTTAACTTCCTCACCCACAAAACATCAGGGCTCACTGATTCTATATGCTGGGATGTTTGTGCATATTAATGACATAGCCATACCCTTTTCAGACAATTAGCTCATTCTCACCTCTGTTATTTCTGGCCTAACCATGTTCTTTGTGGTGTAACCTGTTAAGTCTATCGAGGGCATGAACTGAGGTAGCCCCCGCATCTGAACGCATCCTGATTTATCTACAATAAAGGTTATAAATATTATGCTTTAGCTCATCATCACTTACCTAGGCTAAAGGTCTCAAACACACGTATGCTAACTTGTCTTTGCTCATCATACAGGATGTGGCCTGTAGCTTTCTTGGGCTGCCAAAATACTCTAATACAAATTTATAAATCTTTTATAATAAAACAAGCAATTAAATTCATAAGAAAAGCTGTATATGCAAGCAAGCAGGCTAGTCCTATGGGCCACACAGTACCCCTGGGGCACAGTTACTATGTGGAGTAAGTGCTTTCTCTAATCCTGTAGGCTTGTTGTTGTTGCTCTTGGTATCACTAATGGTCTTGAGTCTAACACTCATCTGCTGATGCTTTTTTCAAGGGATTCAGAAATGAGTTACTAGACGCACACCATGTCCTTCCTTTTATAGTCTGGGAGGAATCGGTGCTGCTTGCAGCAGAGGAAAGAACAGTAACATAATGGCAGCTTCTGCAGCCTCCCTCTCTGATATGGCAGGGTGTAGGTGTTGCTTTTGTCAAGCGTCACAGTTGCACATGAGATTTGGGCACCAAGAAGAAGAAAATAAGAGTTCAGGTGGAGCATAGAGGGGCAGTAAAGAAAGCATCATGGAAAGCGACAGAAGTAGGACAAAGAACTTGAACTTATAGATGTTAGGGGAAGTATCATTCCTGCACGTGCTGTTTTGTGAGAGGTGATAAGAAACACTGCTTCCAAGAGGGAAGGGATGAAAGTATTTGAAGTGAGACATTACTTGGAGCAAATTTGGAAAGGTTACTAATTTTCAGGTTTGGGGTGGATGAGGTCCATCTCCTCTCATCTCTCTTTCAAGTGAGGATGGGATTGTGTAGGGAAACTTGATGATCAAGCAGAATGTAAGTAGAGAACTGAAGATACTCAAGAGAGGGGGGCCTGAATGGAAGTGGAGGAACACTGAGCTGTGTGAAGTCCTGTATTGCAACACTGGCCAAATGTTTTTGATAAATTAAAAATGATTGTATGGTGGGGAGAAACAATCCAACTTTGTGTTTTGTTTCATATACTTTGTCAAATGCCCCATGGTTACCACTGGATTTTTTTCTCTGTTCTTTTTAATATCTCATTGTCATACCTACCTGAGGTTTTCCTTTGCCTTTAGAATGAACTTTCTCTTGCAACTACTTCTTCAGACTAACAAAGAACCTGGCCAGTGGTTTTTGGATGGTGATCTTTGGTAAACCGGGAGTGCACAGAGCTGCTCCAGTCACGATGGGGAGGAGTCTGTCAGTCTTCATACACTGACATTCCCTACTGATTGGAGTCCAGTATTAAACTTTTAGGATGTCTAGAGTTTTTACCCAACTAAATAAAAAACTAGGCCACTCTCTGCCCTGGTTGTTTCTATGGTTTAATTTTATTATCGAATCTGTGGATGATGCCAAAATGTAAGGGGGTGACAAACAAGGATTGAACTTGTTTACAAACTAATGGGAGATTTGAGCAGTGGGGGCTGCAGGTAACAGACTACTAATACCTGTAAAGCCCTGATGCCTATGAGCACGCAGTGCAGAGCACACATACAATGGCGGAGAGGTGATGTAACCAAGCTTTTGTGCCCATTTTGTTAAAAGCAGATGAACTTTCATCTTGTCTGTTACTAATGTCCTAGCATTTACATTTTATTCATATAACTAAGCATTATATTAGTTTCAGAGAAAGGTGGGGTCCAAGGAGGAGCTCTGTCTTAAAATGTTTCCCCATTTTCTGAAAACTCCATTTAGAGAAGGCAGTTCTTGTAACTCAATCTGAAATGGAGATGAAATTGTCCTTTGGCAAAGGCCAGCTGATCTCACTGCAGAGCTTCGTGAAGCTATCAGCCTGTGCTTCTCTTCCATGGAGCTGTTATACAGGAGGATATGCTGTGCACTTTACCGTTTTTACTGACCTGGTGTATACTCTGCCTTTCTTCCAGGGGACAGTATTTAGTCTGGATTCTGAAGAGGAGGAATACCACGCCATCATAGCAGAGGACAGCAATGACATCTACATCCTAACCAGCGAAAACTCTGGACAGGTGAGCCCTCCAGAGTCTCCCACAGTGACTACGTCTTGGCAGTCAGAGAGCCTGCCTGTCTCTTTGTCAGCTAGCCAGAGCTGGCACACAGAGAGCTTACCAGTATCCCTTGGACCTGAGTCCTGGCAGCAAGTGGTTATGGACCCTGAAGAGGTAAAGAGCTTGGACAGCAATGGAGGTGGTGAAGAAAGGAGCGAGAATAACTCTTCCAACTCGGACATTGTTCACGTGGAGAAGGAGGAAATACCAGAGGGAACAGAGGAAGCAGCAGTGTCGTCGGTGGCTCTGGAGACTGAGACAGCACAGGAAGGGTTCCCAGAAGCCCCTTCTTTGCTGGAGCTGACGTCTAAACCTGAGCTTGTGGCTGCTGAAACAGCAAGCCGCTCTGCACCTTTGCTTACAGAACATGAGGAAGAGGGGAAGGTGGCTGAGGAGCCTGGGGAACCAGAAATCCCCATATTGAGTAAACCTGTCCAGAAACCAGCCCCCTCAGGAGAAAAGGCTGCACCGGAACCTGAGAAAATACTGCTTCCAGGAGATGAAATGAAAGAGGGGAAGGAGAGTCATTCAGAAGAAATGGAAGGGAAATCCCCAGCTGGAGAGGAGAAGCCCATCCTGTTGCCAGAAGGCAAATCTATACTGCTGTACGGTGGGGCTGCTGCTTTGGCTATTCTGGCTGTGGCAGTGGGAGTAGCGCTGGCACTGAGAAAGAAGTAACAGGGCCCTCTTGCTGAGGAAGGGGGAGAAAGTGGGATCCACATTTTTAGTTGCGTTAACGAAAGGTTGAGCTGCCTGCTGTTAATTGGACACTTCTGTAACTTCAATGGTGAGGGGGTGAGGCCATTTGCTAAGCCTAAGGCTATGGACAATCATGATTTTTAGTAGAATTGGGGTGGAGACTTTGTTTTTCCTCTGATTAAAATGCAGGGGTATTTTAAAACCGTTAATTCTGCAAATCTCAAAGTGAAGTGCAGATGCTGAGGAAAGGGGGTGCTTGTACACTGGAAACTGGAACAGACAATCCCAGGTGCAGGGGAGAGCCAGTTGCTGCTAACCCCTGGACCTTTCAGCATCCCTGACGGAGCTGCTGTTGCAGCTTGCTGTCTTGTCACCTTTCCTTGTTCTTCTTCTCCCCCCCCACAAACAAAAGAACCAAAAACCCACCCACCTTAATCCTGTAGCGTGAGGCTGGATTCTCTTTTGTCTCGGTTTCCTCTCAGGTACTGCACTGCTCCTCCTAACTTCCTAGATTCCTTCTAAACCCCACCGGGAGAGTGCTCAGACTATACCTCTTTGCTCATGCCTATTTAGCCCCTGACGCTTCCTGACGCCCCGTCTTGCAAAGCTGCTGCCGTTACACATCGGATCTGAGTGTTCTGATGCTGGTGAGATAGATGCACGGGCACCAGTCTGTGCTGCAAAGAGCATGTGGGGTAGATACACTACTGTTTGCTGGTTCGAGAGAACCTTTGGCTCCCTCTTGTGTGTCCCAGGTACTGCCACAGTTCTGTTGCCAGAGAGCATGACTCTTGTGGGCCAGTGGGCCATTTTCATAAACATCTTGATGCTAATGCTTATCAGTGGATAAAATAGAACTACCCAGGATTTATAATTAAATTCAGAACACTGATGTGAGGTGGTTGACACCTCTGAAATGCAAAGGTTAAATGGTTGCTTTATCCTTCTCTGGGGCTGCAGTTCTATATTTTCTTGCATGAGTTAAGCACAGAGTGCATTTAAGTCTTAACTCAGCCTGGGTTGTGACACGGACAGCATCCTTGATATTCAAAGTAACTTATGCCAATAACTAAACCAGACAGCATTAAATACTTTTATTTGTCTCTGGCTTCTGGCTCTAGGGTGAGTGATGTTCTGGGAACCTAATGCAACTTTTGCACACTCTGCAAAAGTAATTGGTAAATGTACCTAAATACCTGGCAGATTCAATAAATAAAGTTACTTTGGAAAAAAAAATCTAGCCCCCTTGGTCACAACCTTTTGTTTTTAAATTTTGTAAGAACACTCTTTAAGCTAGTACCATGTGAATTAGTTGGCTCAGATCAATCACTTGTTCCTATTTCATAGTGTATGTGCGTATATATATGTACTGCAGCTTTATGGACATGATCTTCAATTCCCCAGGTAGAACTGCTGGTTTCCTTTTGGTAGTGATGCTGGCTTCAGATAGATGGAGTTAGGTGAAGAGGAACTTGGGATAAAGTGAAAATGACATTCTTACACTTTAAATGGCATACAATTTATTTTATTTCTGACAATCTTACTGGTTGCCTAGGATGTAATGAACTTGTTTCTTGCTAATAAGTGGGCTACGACTGAGGAGATCTCAATGCATTCCTTTTTGTCCAGGCTTTTTATTTTTGCAGTGAAATGAATTCATATCCCTGCCCTACTCCAGAATGTTGGCAGTTGACAAAACCCAGCAGTCAAGGAATATGGCACTCTACTCTTGAGCTAGGGTGGGGTTTCTAGATGGGTCTAACCTCTAGAAGCCTGAATTTTTTTTGAGGGACAGAGAGTGATGGAGAAAAGGTTATTACAGCTGGTGCCATTACTGTGTAAAGAACCTACTTAGCTCAGGAATTTGACTCTTGCTGATGCCGCCTCCTCTTACTGTATGTACGCTAGACTGCACTTACTCCATTAAAATTGTGGCAGGCTGGCCTTAGAAATATTTGTTGTAAAATTGAACTAGTTCTTTTCCTGGCCACTTGCAGGGGCCCTGGTTGGGATCCTCATTGCTGTGCAGTGGGTGTGCAGCGTTGTCATTAGCAAGTGTTACCTCAGACTTTCTCTGTGAGGATGCAGCTACAATCCAGTGACATTGCTGTTTTCCTTGCCCTAGCTTCCTTCTCTTACCTCTTTGGGGTAGATACTAGTGGAGTCCTTCCTACGCTCACGTCACAACCAGGATCCATGTTCCCATTTAGCTTTTATTTAATTTACTAAAATCAACCATTTAAAATGAGTAATTAGTTGAAACTACCCCAACCCAAGTGGAGATTTTGCTATTCAGCATCTATTTTCTCCTCTATGGAAGAGGCCTGCTCTACTTTTGTTAATTATTTCATCCACACCAGTGTGGCAGGCCCCTTTGTTACTAGTCTGCAAACAGCTGATGCCTTCTCCCCCTGCATGCTCTGTGCAGGCTAGTCCTATAACTGGGCTAGAGAGTGTAATCTTGTTACTAAGACAAAACACTGTTATGCTTGGCAAATTTAAGACCGAGGCCCCCCTTTAGCCTCAGCTATAGGTTCAGAATGAAGTACAGTTGTAGCACCCCCTCAGAGACTATTTCCATGTGCAGTGTGGAGATTTGTATGCAAATTATGAAATGTGCTCTTCTTCCCCCCACCTTCAAAGTTTCCTGTACTGGTTTTCCATACAGGGACTAGAGGAGAGTAGTTCTTTACAGACTGGGGAGGAGAAATCATTTTCTACTCGGTTGACATCCCTTTTGACACAAGGTGCAACCATGCACTGTTAAATTGAAACATCTACTCCCATGCTTCCAGTGGGAAAGGGAGAGAAAGCAGTGGCAGCAGCAAATAAATTCTTGGCTTAGGGGGCAATATTTAACACAACCCTATCAAGAAAATGCTCAGGGCCTTGCCTTCCTCTTACATCCCCAGTCCTGCTTTCTTGGATTCTTTACTGCCTGGTGATTTCCCCTCATCAGTTCTTACTAAGACGTCACAGCTGGGAAAATGATATTCTCCCCTGCACTCCACTAGTGGCCACAGAGAATGCTACCTGCTACCTTGGAATTTGAAGCAGTTGTAACCAAACTTTGCTCTGGCCTTTTGGTGGCCGTGACCCAAAAAGGGCAGCTAGGATTAAAGTACAGTTTTACTTGTCAGTGGTGTGAAGGCCACGCTTTTGTTCTGAGGCAGATGGCGTATGAGGAAATGTGCTCCCCCTCAAAGTAAAACGAGGCAATCCTGAACTGGAGGGGGTGCTGGCCCTCTCGCCATGGTAGAAGGGGAGACTACCTACATCATGTTGTTTTAGTACTGTCATTTGCATTACTTGCCCCCACCCTCCTTTACAAAATTAAGTGCCTCAGTGTGTGGTAATGTACCCACAGACAGCAGCAAATTTGCTGCTATGGGAGAGATTTTTTCCAGTGAACATGCTCAATTAATCCAAAAGTCAATCTAATAAAACCACCTCCCCAAAAAGCATGGCGCTATCTCGACAGGACTGTGTTTCCCGTTGGCTCAGCGCAGTGGAAGTGGTGCACTAAAGGGAAGTTCAGTTGACTGCTGCCAAATTTTGCCAGCAGTGTAAGACCTGACCTGAGTATGAGGGTTTTCCAGCTTGAATGAACCCCTTCGTGTCTCTTTATAGTTGTTTGCTGCATATGCTCAAGCAATCATAAAAACTACCAAGCAAAGTGCTTTACAAAAAGAGGATTTGGATGTGTTCCCTTTTTACAGAGGGGAAAGTGTCAGAGGAAAGGACAGGGCCAGAAGTCAGGAATGCTGGGGTGCTACCTGTTCACAGGATGGTGCTGCCTCCTACAGCAGCAGTTATACAAATAATTGCTCAGGCTGCCTTTTAGTAGGCAAAACCACTGCCAGGTGGCCAGAAACTACTCTTGAAAGCTGGTGGTGTTTGGTATTTAAAAAACAAACCACCCACCCTCCTGGCACACCTGTGCTGCTAAAAGTGTAGACTTGGCTTTCAGCTGAATTAGTCATTTGTATCCTATTTTAGACACATTCCCTTATCCACTAGGTTACAGAGCAGGATTTCAGTACTCAATAGGAGTGTGGTAATGGGTGGAACAGAAAATAAAACTGCATTTCTATCGCCTGCAGGAAGCAGAGAGTCAGAGGAACAGAAGCTGTATGTGGCTTTTATAAATTGCTTAATTTTAGCACTGAGGAACAGTAGCATTACTTTGAGCATGGCTGTGTTTGAGCTGCAGTGCCATCTAAGAGCTAGTGCATTTTAAACCATGACCAGGTTGCTGAGAGAGATTTCACAGGGCTAATGATTGCAGGTAGGGCAGCTGTTGACAGTGACATGTTGGAGCAGGGAGCATTTGACAGTCACATGCAGTTATTCCTTTGTTTAGTATAATCACAGCTGCTGAGGTTAAACTAGAGCTAGGGAAGAAGCTATTTAGCTGGGAAATTAAAACTACAAAGGGGTTGAAACATGGCAGTAAAGCTACCCAACTATGTCTAAGGAAATTGAACTCTTGCTATGGTTCATGGGCATTGCTTTGCTTTTTTAAAGGATTTTCTATCAGTTTCTTTTCTCTTATTTACAGTTGGCCCTCCTTTGGTCATGCAAGCAGAATGCACTTAGTGCCTATTTGCTCCCTTGCAGCTAGCGGCCTGAAGTCATGCTGTAGAGAGCTGGGATGCAGAGGTAAAATCTGCTTCAGCAGCAGCTGGGAAAGCGAGGGGCAAGACCCACACCTGACAGGCAGAGCAGGCTGACTCAGATTGCTACAAAGCTGGGGCAGCCTCCCCTGTACTTGGTTTTCTGAGTTAAGAGGAATAATTCCTCCTCTTATTCAAACAGGAGAAGGCTAAGACCCAGTCAGCCTCAGACTGCCCCCTGGTTTGTTATACCAACAGCAAAATGGAATGGTGTACTTACACAGCCAGAGTCCCTTCCCCTGTGCTGCCCAGAAATGCAGGCAGCTGACGTGCACAAGTCTGGGTAGGTGGATCCCAGAAGATGCCTTCACATCTTCCAGCACCTCACTGACCCTTTAAAAGAAAACATGGGGAAAAAAAAGGTTCCTTTAACAGACAAGTGCAATCCTTGTGGAGAGGGAATAAACTGTCAGCAGCACGACACTTCAACTTGGCTAATTAAAAAATATTGTTCCCACAGTGTTAGTTCTCGCCAGCTCCCCTGGTCTGTAAGTGAAGGGATATGTACATTTTTCTTCCTCCAATGGGACACTGCTATAAGACCATGGCCCCAGCTTGCACTTTAATAAATGGTATAGTTTTCAAAAACAAAGTGTGGACCTATTCTTATGCTAATTCCCTTGTGTGCGCCATTCCCATAATCTAAATCCTTTCCTGAGTTAACACCAGGCTGGTTAACTGCGGTAATGGGGGTAAGTTGTCAGAGCATGTCTATACCTTGCTGTAGACAAACCCTTACCATTCCTTGCTCTTCTTTGGTGCTGTGTGCACAGCAGTGGGTCTCAGCAAAACACGTTCTCCCCCCACCACTTCATTGAAAAGATATACTTCCCTTTATAAAATTCAACAGTACAGAAGACATTAAAGTGATTCCAGTTTAGAGGGACAGCAGAATAATGTGAAATCACTTCCCAGGACACGGGCATGCAGGAGCCAAGTCAGTTGTTTAGCACTTCATGCACAGACACTTTTTATTAAGTATAAAATATTTACAGGTAATATGAGAAACAGCAACTCAGTTTAGTTCATGTAAACTGTATTGGGACTGCATTCCTGGTAGGCCCAAGTCAACATTAAGAGACATGCTTCAAGGTTGTGCTAGCCTCTTCGTTGTTTACTACATGGAGGGACCTACTGCCTGGAAGTTAAAGCTAATGTGTTACACTCAAGTATACCCAGATGAATGCGATCTGACCTGACCACTCAGTTCTGTTGCTTTTCTATAACTTTGCACATTTAGTCAGACACCTTCCAGAGGCTCAAAAGAATAGGTGGTGAGGAACGCTCTGCCCCCACTGCCATTGCTGTGGCCAAGGAAAAACCCTGAGCATGTGGTTCTCTCAAAGATGGCTCTCCCCAGCCCGTCTTTCTAAAGGTATGTCTTCACTGCAAGTAGCCCGACTCCTGCTCCTCCCCTCTCCTGTCCACACCTACCTCTGACGTAAAGTGGTGCTTTTAACACAGGCTAGCTGGTAGTGACAAATTCACACTGCAGTGTGCTGTAGCTATGCTGCTGCCCTCCACAGAGAGGTAGATTATCTACGGTGATGGGAAAAAATGCTTGTCCTTATAGAAAAAGTGCACACAACAGCAGCCTCGCTGTGGCAAGACAGCATGGAGCGTAGAGACGCAGCCTAACAGCTTCTCTGGTGGGGGCTGGTAACAGCCATTTGGCAATGAGGCTAAGTCACTTGCAGCTGACAGTCCTCTAATGCTGTCCCACACTTTTCCCTATGTGCCTAGAAAGACAATTCTGCCGGCGAGAGTAGAGGGGTTTAAGATGATGACAGCACCAGAGCTGAGAGCACAGCTTGAAGTATGTGCATGCCAACAGGGCTGCTCATGCCCGAGTTCTAGGCCAACTCGGTTGCTGATCTTATCAGCTAGTGTGCAGGGAAGACATACCCGAACCGGCTCCAGGGCTCACTGCCAACAGCTCCTAGCCCTAGAGCATGGGAATGAGCTCACGTGGCAGTGAGCACACCTGAGTGCAATGCCAACTGCCACTTCCTCCTAAGACATACAGGGCTGCACCAGCTGCAAGTCTCAGTCAATATCTGGTAATAAAGCAAGAGGGAAGCAATACTCCGACATGTCTCAGCCAAACAATCGCACAGCTTTAAATATTTCTCCTGTGCTAAGCTCTGAAAAATCTAAAACGTAACTAAGGGGTTGTGCTTCCCCCATTACAGCCGCATTGCAAAAGAAAAGGGGGGAAAAAAGTTTTTGAAATAATTACGCAAAAAGCCACCTTCTCCACAAAGGGCTACAGCACTGGCTCCTCTCTCATTCAACTCTAGAGGGACAAACAGAACAGGCGTTAGAGAAGCAACAAGCCTAGAGAGTGCACACATTTTTAGTAAAATTCCTGTCATTCTCTGAGCACACCATAGCTAGGGGGAGCCTTAATGTTTAAGTAGGACAGGTCAGACTCGCAACAATTCATCAGCAGGAGAATGGAGAGAGTTTTAAAAAGGAACCAGTGCCTAATCCTGCCTTGATTTACTCCCCATAAAAAGAGCAATTTGCCCCTAAACCTAATGTTTATCTAGGTTTTCAATGTAGAGGACTACCCCTGATTTCTGTCTCCATAGTAAAATAGCTTGTGGGAAACTACACCTGCCAGATTTGTGTCGTTCTAAAGCCTGATCCCCACTTAAAAGTTTTGCCAACTTAATTTTGTTGATTGGGGGCCAGGAGGGGGAGAATCACTGACCTAGTGGGGCTATTAAACGCTCTGTTGTGGATGTAGTTATACAGGTAAAAGAAGAGTCCTTTTGCTGGTATAGCTTATTTCATTTGGGAAATGGTTATCAACTATACTGGCCCGAGTTCTTTAGCTGGGTTTACACTATCAGGGGTTTGCTGGTATAACTATATTTTTCTAGTGTAGGCAAGACTGAAGTGGCACCCAGGGCACTAGCATGGCAGGCGCCCCACAGCAGTCCCAGAACCACATTTAAATCTTGGGCACCGGCCAGTTCCCAAAGCAATACACACGGGGGATCTGTTTCTGGAGTATTCACCTGGAGGGAACTGGCTCTGTTGCATACGCTCTAGCAATAAGGTGCCCCAGGAGTGCGTTAGTGACGTTTCTCAGGTGACTCGGCCTTGTGCCACCACTCAACACAGGCAGACACTGGTAACACACCCTTGGCCAGTGATCAGACAAAATTATTGTAGTCAGCACCGTATAAGAGCTCAGCTGCTAAAGCAAGCGCGGGCCTAACCCTGACACTATTGCACAGCCTGACCAACAGGACTGTCCAATGGTGAGCCTCTCCACTCAGACTGAGGAGTTGCCCTAGAGCCACTGCACTATGGTCCCACAGGGCATGTGCCCTCCCTGTGTGCGAACAGGGGAAGGAGAAAAGCCGGTGGATCTGAGTGACAGAAATGCTGCCCCTGCTTCTGCCCAACTCCCAACTGAACTGAGCATGCAGTTCAGCTCTACCGGGCAGATGGTACTGACCACCTCGCCAGGGTCCTGCCACCCACCCTCTTCCGCAGGTGCTGCCATGTCTGCTGACTAGGGAGGGCAAGTCTGCCCGTGTCAACGCACCATCACTGCCAAGGTTTCAAATACCCATTGATGAATGGGGAGGGGGGTAGGGGAGGGGGGGATTTAGTTCCTGACGTATCAGAGCCCAGCTGCCCTTTCAGCACCAAGACACTTTGACCTCTGACCTCTCAACTGCAGAAATGGGCTCACTGTCCCTCCAGCTATGCCTTAGCTCCAACAGAGAAAAGAAGAATGGTGTCACTATTTACTTATTTAAACATCTCTCCATCCTCCTCTTGCTGGAGCAGTCCTTCAGTGGCACTGAAATTACCCTAAGGCGTGGTGGGGATGGGTGGGTAAGAGTGAGAAGGGGTACCCAGCAGGACAGAAATGGATGCAGAGCTGAGTGGAACACGATCAGTAAGGATACGGTTTGGTCACAGATTGCACAGCTTCCCAGGACCTCTGTGACTTTGGGCAGGGTTGGCGCAGCTGTCAGCCCTGCCATATAACAGCAGAGGGGGGTGGGGTGCAAGCTGGCCCAGTCCTGCCCCCGCACAGCTGATCAGGGAAGCCCTGGGGCTGCCACCAACAGCTGATTGATAGAAGTCAGGGACAGGTCACAGGCAATAAATCAACATTCATGGAAGCCATGACCTGTCCTTGACTTTTACTAAAATTACCCATGACAGAATCTTAACCTTAATGATCAGTGACCTTCCTTGCCCTGGAGGGACTGACCGCTCCTGGGCCGATCAGTGCCACTCCCAGGAGAGGCTGCTGTTTGAGCAACATGCAATTTGCCATTCACACCTCCCTCCTTACCCACACGGAGCCAGTGCCAGAAGAGTCAAGCTTTGGATTTGAACTCAGGTGAGTGGGGGGAGGATGGGGAGGGGAGCAGGCTGCAAGTTTCTCACACAGCTGCCTCCCCTACTCACCAATTACCCACAACTCCCATTAGCCAGATTCATCCCCCAACAGTATTCGTATGTAAGCAGACTGGGACTCCAGTTCCTGCTCTTGCTGCAAAGCCCCAACTGGCTATAAGGTAATAAAGAGACTACTGATTTTATAGGAATATAGCAATAGAGAGGGTCACTGCTAGGACACAGTGCCAGTCCCATCCCCAGCCAGGATTAATCCCTAGACTGCTTTGCCCAGGCCTGAGTTATCAGACTTCTGCCACTTTTCTTGGGAGACACCCACAGTTTAAGAGCTGGTTTGATGGTTCTTACTTGTTATTGCATGTTAACCACATAATTGTGGAGGTTTTGGTTGATGTAATTCACAGTGGTGTTAAAGACACGGTGTAGAAGAGATGGCATTTTGTTTGCTACTGTTTTAGCTAAAACCATTGCTAGCACCAACATGGCTTTCTCCTGCTGCATTTCCAAAGGCACCGCTGTCACGAGCCCCTCCACTGTATTAGACAGGCGCCTCATTATCTCCTAAACAGAGGGGAGAAAAAATTACTCATTACTCATTTTTCTCTCTCTAAATATCCACTAGGGCCTGTAACAGTGCATGGCCTCTAACTTGCACAGAGATGCTTGGGAAACATGTCTTCCTGGGCAAGAGTGGGGGACAGTGCCAAAATGCCACACCTATCTGAAGATAATGGGGAGCTCCAAGGAGGCAAACAAAAGTGACTAGCAGATCTAGGTCTGGGTCCTTCTGAGAGGAAGGAGATGTAATGGCTAACGCATGAGTGGAAGTTAGAAGAGCTGGGTTTTACTCCTGACTCTCTCCCAGGGTTTTCTGCAACACCCAACACTGCAGCATTGCACAGTTGCTGAGTTTCTGCCACCAACAGTATTATTTAAGCATCAGTGTGCTTAGCTGTGTCCATGAAACAGAAGTCCTAACAGATGCACAAGGTTCAGTGTTAGCTAACTCAATTAGAACAGAGGCCTCAACCTTTCCAGACTACTGAACCTCTGTCAGGAGTTTGATTTGTCTTGCATAGCCCCAAGTTTCACCTCACTTAAAAAAAAAAAATCAGACATAAAAATACAAAGAAGTGTCACAGCACAGTGTTACTGAAAAGTTGCCTACTTCCTCCTTTGTACCATAGAATTATAAAATAAATCAAGTGGAATATAAACATCGTTCTTACATTTCAGCGTTTAGAGCCATGTACAAGTCATGGTCTGCAAGAAATGTTAGTTTGTGCTGACTTTGCTAGTGCTTTTTATGTAGTCTGTTGTAAAAGTAGCCAAATATCTAAGATGAGTTAATGCACCCCCAGAAGACCTCTGTGTACTCCTGGTTGAGAACCACTGACCTACACCACAAAAGCCAAACTACCCCAAAACACCCCACAAACTGCAGCAGCAAATCTCGGAACCCCGGCTCCAATGGCAGTGGAGATGTTCCTGTGCAGACTCAAACTTGACAACAGGGTTGGGTCTCGGAGCCCAGGCTCCAGCTGAAGCGGGAAGGTCGACACTGCTCTTTTAACCCTGTAGCATGAGCCCGTCAGTCAGCCGGCCCAGACTTAGACTCACTGCTGTGCTTTTGGGGTTCTCTGCAGTGTAGCTATCCCCTCGGAGCCTGATTTTCAGAGGTGCTGAGCCCTTGCAACGCCCACTGACGGAGTGCTAAGCACCTCTGGAACTCGGGCCCTTGCCCAACTTGTGCCTTCGCTGCTCCACTGCAAGACGGCGATGAGAACACTGCTGGACCCAGGGGGGCCAGGCACCTGGGATGTCAGCCTGCGCGGGGGGAGGCAGTACCAGGCCAGCCCTTCTGAACGTGCAGGGGAAGGGGGGCGCTGGTCCCTCCAGTCTGTCGTGAAGGGCCAGCCCGGCACCCTCCTCCCAGGGGGTGAGGCTGCCCCATCCGAGCTGGTGCCAGGCTGCAGCGGCAGGTAAGGGTGGGGTGCCCTTCACAATGGGCAGGGGGCGCAGGAAGCTGAAGGGCAGCTGCTGCTCTCACTCCTGCCCCCCTGTGCATCATGAAGGGCTGGCCCACCTACCCCCCCCTTAATCCCCAGGCCAGGGGGTGAGGCCACCCCCATCCAAGCCAGCGCTGGGCTGCGGGCTGGAGCAGGAGAGGTGGGCGCCACACAGTGGGTAAGTGTGGCAGGGGGTGTCAAACTGAAAACAACAGACCACCTAAAATAACCATCCAGGCCATTCTCCATTTCAGAGCATCACCTTGCTGATCACATCCAGAGGGGTCTGTTACTTTCCCATCTTTCTTTAGTTATTGCTCATCAGCTGAATTCCTCACTTACCTCTTTGGACAGATTCTCATTTGCAAACTGCTGTACTAGGTCATTTACTACACTCGGCTGGATCTCCCTAGCCACTTGGTCCCCGATCACAGCAAGCTGAGCTCCGATGACCTGGAAAATGTCCTCATCAACCATAGAACCTAATTCCAGCAAATAAAGAGAGGGTTTTAAGCAGGATTTTGTTCACACACAAACATGACCAAAACTAAGCCCAATGCAGGTAAACAGCAGGATCAAGTACCCCAAAGGCTCCCTTGCTGTCATCTGCACACAGCATCTCTCCCCACAAAGTTAGAAACTACACACTCCAGATGTAATTCTACTCGTCACTGACATGCAGCGACCTATAGAACTGAATGTCCAGCAGCATGAGAGAACAGCTCAGGAGAAATATTCTCTCACCCTGGTGGTACTGCAGGGGGGATTTAGAATATAGCTACTGAAATGAAGTTTGGCCAGGCCACTGTGGTAATACCCTCACCCTGGAGGAAAAAAAGCCATGCAATCTTTCAGAACTATGGTCAAGACCTCTTACATCTCATCAGGATTAGCACATCTCTAATAGCAGAGCTACCCCACACCCATGTTGGGGCCATTACTGTAGTTCAATACCGATCTGGAGAGCAGAGTGCTGCCTACTATAACACACTGATTTATCTTAGCCATCCAAGAGCTAACCAGTCCCGGCCCTGCTTAGCTCATGGGACTGGATGAGATCACAGCCCAAAGTGGTACAGCAATGCCCCTGGGGACACTGCACTGTAGACAACAGTCAGTATTATTCCTGATTCATCAGCCATCTTTGGATACCGTTTCCTCATCACACAGGCAAAGCAAAATGTGGTGAATTTCAGCCCCAAATAGCAGAGATGTTCCAAAAGTCCCAGTTCTAAATTGGCTAACAGGTGCCAAGCATCCAAACACTTTCTGAAACTCAAGGCACAACACAGTAGCTCATTGCTTAAGCAAGGCCAAAGTGCAAGCCTGGGGCTCCAGTATGAAACTGCCAGGGTGTGGAAGAAAAGGCATCTAGGTAGTAGAAATACCTAGCCGGGTAAGATAAGGTGCAAAGCATCAGCTGTACCATCCCTACTGAGAAAGCCCCATTTGTTAATAACAAGAGCCACAGCACAGAAATTCTCCACAGAGAAAACACTCTCTGGACCATTCAGCTACAGAAGAGACCAGCTTCAGAACGGTGGGATAAAAGAAGGAGGAGAGCATTCACCTGGCTCACCATTCTGGAACCGGCCGCTCCGATTCCCATCTGTCTGAAGCTCCCCATCATCAAACTCATCAAAGAAGCAGCTTTCTGGGGCGGGAAACATCCCCTGGCTTCTCAGAGAATCCAGCTCTTCTCTGAAAGCACAGTTCTGACAGTTCTGCAGAAAGGCATACACGAGGATCCGCTCCACCTGCACATTGCCACACAAACTCTAAAAACAAACACCAATAAGGCATCAGGAAACCGATAGCCAACAAGACATTCCTGCCTGAAAGGGCCCTGTGCAGGACTGTTTTCCACTAGTGTGTGTCTATTGTGGACATCCTCCAGGAGCCTGAAATAATGTTAGCCAATGAAATTGCATGGTTGCATGACTGCATTCTGATTGTCATGGCTTTGTTTATGGGTAGGGTAAGTGCAGCATGATTTTTGTTTTTTAATAATTCAGTAGTGGAAGAATTAATTTAAGATGCTCTACGTATGTCAAGCTGAGTAAGGACCATGTTCCTGATTAAAACTACCATTTAAAAACATGTACTTACACAAACTCAGACCATAAACCTATTACCTTGAACGTAGGAATTGGTTATTCTATTTCCTGTTACAGATATAAGCAATGGATGCCCATTTACCATTTAAAGCAATGTGCGATATTAACCACATAGAGGAGGATTCTCACATAAAAAAATGTATAGTATAGCATTTGGAAACATAAAACCTTTTGGAACTGACCTGATCCATGCTGGCTGCTGGGAGAGTGCAGCTGTGTTACCCTTAGCTTTCAACCCACGAGTCCTTTCCCTGCAAGGGAACAAAAGATGCCAATGAGCCTGCAAACCACTTTGTCCCAGAGAGTCTCTCTGACAGCACTTACTGATCCAGCCCTGCTCTGGGGAGCCCAGGTCTTCCCCTGGTACATATGCCTGCAGTAATCCAACAGGTTTCCCTACTGTGATTTGGCAGTCATGGGCAAGGCTGGGACGAGCAAGCAGGAGTCAAGAGGGGTGGGATAGGAGGACACAATGCCTCCCCTCACCCCACATTGGTAGCTCTGGCCTTCCTGATTTATGAACAGGTGTGATAATGGAGAGGCCTGAGGGCTGACAATTACCCTGGCAGCAAACGACCTAGGAAGGAAGAGGGGCTTTTACAGACAGCGTTCTGCCGTAGCTGGGGCCAACTCTTGGAACGGAGAGCAAGTGTCGCTTCAGGTGGACCCTTGGCCTGGCAAGTGAAGGTAATCCAGGCATCCCCGGATTGCCAAGTCATTTTGTCTGGGGTCAGGGTATTTTGGTAGCTTCCTGTCTTTAGCTGTGAAACTCCCCAGTTCATTTGTAAGGCAGCCAGACAGCCAGCCAACTTTGCATGGTCCCCGAACACACAGCCCGCCCCCGGTGTACAGGAAATAACCCAGTTCAAGTACCTGGTGTTGTCGAGAGACAAGTTGTTTGTATCCTGCCGAAGGCCTGCACTCCCGTTTAATAAGAGCTCCTTAGCACAGCCATGCCACTGCAGGAACTCCAGGAAAAGCTAAAAGGGGAACATGAGCAATCAGTCAGAAAGAACCGGGGCAGAAAGGCAGCCCCACAGCTGCCTAGAGCTCCCTCTCCTGGAACAGGGAGGCTTCTACTTAGTTTGTGAATAGTGCCAAACTCAAGGGCTCCGAACTCTGCCCTCTGTCCAAAGAGCAGATACTGCAGTGATGATGCAAGCTGGCCCCACATCCCGGCTCACGTGTGCCAGACCTGATCTGGAGGGGCCCAGCTGTAACAGGAGACACAGGGGTTGGCCTCCAACTCCACTCACTCCTGGATCTCTGTGCTGTTGCGGGGTTTTGCTTCGGTTTACTTATTTATTTTTGCAAGGGGGACACCAGTTCACCCAGGATGGGCTGAGGGCACCAAGAGACTTGTGATACGATCTTCCAGTCACCAATCACCGGCACTGGCTTTGAACTTTAAGCCCCTCCATAACTCTCTCTCACCTCTGACCTGGCCCCTGCGGGAACAGTTTAAGTTGGCGATCAAATGCAATGACTCAAGAGTGCAGGTGGAGGAAAAGGAAGTTTGTAGGTTTCGGGTCCTCCCCACCACTTAAAGCTTAGAAGCAAATCACAAAGAGACACAAAATGTTCATGAAAGAAAAGGTATTTCCCAGCTTTTTGGAGGGGTTTTACAGACTTGAGGTTTCAAACAAACAAAAAGCCTCCACATATAAATACTTGGGCAGCAGTTCTTTTATCCATAGTCTCTCAGAATTTACTTGGGTCCATCCAACAGCCCCCACACTCTAACCAATCAGGTCTTCCTGATATAGGAAGATAAAATTTGCTGGTTCTCAAACCTCATTGCACCGCAATCCCCTTCTGACAACAGAAATTACTACACGACCGCGGGAAGGGGGACCAAAGCCCATGCTTTAGCTCCCCTGCCTCAGGTGAAGAGGGCCCGAAGCCCAAAGGCTTCAGCCTTGAACCAAGGATCTGTAACCTGAGCCCCACCACCCAGGGCTGAAACCCTCAGGCTTAGGGTTCAGCCCCGGGTCCAAACAAGAGTAACACCAGACCTGGTGACCCCATTAAAACAGGGTAGTGACCCTCTATGGGGTCCCGATCCACAATTTGAGAACTGCTGATCTAGTTCAACGCCCTGTCTCACTCAGCAACCCATAACACATGCGATGTAAAAATCTTCCATCACATACCAGGCCAACTGTGCCATGGAGAAGGCAGAGGGAACTCCTTTCTATTCTCCTCTTGACACCAGAAAAAATGCCCCCGACTCCATTTTTCACCTCCAGCTTCCATTTTAAATAAGCAAGAGTTCACCCTTAGGTGAAAGCGGCAGGTCACGCAGACTAAAAATAGACCTGGCAGGAAAACCAAAGTAGGGGAAAGGTCAGCAGATCACAATCCTGAGGTAAACAAGGGCCACAGGCTAAAAATAGAAGGGACAGTTTGGGATGATTGGCAGCTGGCATGCACCCAGGCCAGTTCGGACAGGAATACGTTAGCAGAAGTGTCTAGAAGCTTCAGACAGGACCACATGAAGGTCAGCGTGTCAGTGGCCAAGCGACAGGTCAGAGGAGAAGCCTGAGGAAGCAGAGACCCGAGGGTAGCCAGACAAGCAGCGAAAGCAGCAGCACCACCAGAGGAAGTCCTGCCACCACAGCAAAGTCAGCCAGCAGAGAAAGCTTGGCAGTTCAAGTTACACTTACAGTCATAGCTGAGTTACGATTCTGTCACCAGTATTTTAATGAAAGCCAGGCGACAGGCTGTGGGCAATAAACAAAACTTCATGGAAGCCAGGACCTGTCCCTGACTTATTCTAAAAATATCGCTGCTCCAACTGGCTGAATGATCAGCTGCTCCAGCCCTGCCCCAGAATTCACGGAGGTCCTGAAAGTCATGGAATCTGTGACCTCAGTGACCAAATCACATCCGTAGTCATAGCACAGGGTACCACAGTGTTAGTGTGTGTGAGAGTGAGAGAGAGAGAGATGTATATACAGGGGTGCTGGAGATGTTACTGCAGCCCCAGCTTGGAGTGGGTTTCATCATATGCAGGGTTTACAGTTTGGTTCAATGGCTCTCAGGACCCCCCTCTACAAATTGTCCCAGCACCTCTGTGAAGGTGCAAGTGTTGATCGAGGAGGAAACGTTTATATGCAAGACCTAAAGAACTGCTATCAACTGCTGTCAGCACCATGCAGCAGACTGGCCATCTCAAGCAGGGCACAGCCACTCAGGATCATTTCAAACTGAAAGGCAATATGGCTTGGGGTGCTCTTTAACTTGCCATAAGGGATTGGTGGTTTAGATTATTATTGTACTAGGGAACTGTTGTTTGCACCAAAAAAGGAGCTTTGTTTTGGAAAGAATACTGTTTTGTGTCAATCATTTATCAGAAGGCTGTATCCATGTCCTTCAGATATTTCCTTAGCCACCCTGGATACCCATACCTTAGGAGAACAGATTGGTTAATAAGTGGTCTGTTTTAAGGGAATCCTGGGTAAACCCAGGAGGGGGCGATAGAGGAGCTATTCTGGGGGTATCCTAATTCTGTTTTTGGGGTGACACTCCTTCCAATCATCTTAGACCCTAGAACAAGTAGTTTGATCACCCTTTTCTTAGGCCTTGTCTTCAGTTAAAAGAAAGTGTGTTGTTTACTTGAGGTAAAATCCTAGTGAAGACAAGGCAGTTTGTAGTTTTCACACAAGTTAGCAGGCTGAGGTAAACCCTGGGCTCTCTCATAGCCTTTAGCTTGAGTCGCTAACCCATGTGGAAACTACAAACCGTATAATCTTTATGAGGATTTTACTCTGTGTTAGCTAACTCAAATTAAGAACACACCTCTTTTTTTAAGTGAAGGAGGCCTTATATATACTCTCCTCCAACCATGGCTCACCACACTACTAAGGGGCTAAGCTTAATAGTGCTATGCTAAAAAACTATAATTAATGTCCCTAAACATTCTCTCAACTTTAATGTACACTGCACCGTCATGATAGGGGGGTTTAAGGTGAAAATTTATTTATTTTTAAACTAAGAATATGGAAAGGTAGCCGCGTGTGACTGCCTATTCACCAAAAGGCTTCTCTTCACTTTGGAAGTAACTTGACCTCTTATTCAGGTCTTGCCCTAAATTTGACTCCTGTCCACACACAAAAACCACCCTACATCAGACAGGGAATCTCAACTTTCAAGTGATATCATGCAATTCCTGTATCTGCTCTTCTGTGAGCTAGTGGAAATAGTTAAAGTCACAGTGGAATTGAATTGGGGGGAGGAAGCAAATGATATGATTTAAAAGCATCGGTGTCGCATTTATCTTCATATGTGTTCTTGTATGTTAATAAAAACAATAAATTCAGCAAAACATAAATGCTAATATCTGCACCTCTGCTGTGGTCCTGCTCCCCGAGAGGCTTCCTGGGGTGTGGTTATACAGCCATAGAAATATAGGGCGGGAAGGAACGCCAAGAGGTCATCCAGCCCATCCCCCCTTGGAGTAGGAGGACCAAGTAAACCTAGATCATCCCGACAGGTGTTTGTCCAACCTGTTCATAAAACCCTCCAATGATGGGGATTCCACAACTTCCCTTAGAAGCCTATTCCACGGCTTAACTACCCTTATAGTTAGAAAAAGTTTCCTAATAGCTAACCTAAATCTCCCTTGCTGCAAACTGATTACTACTCATCCTACCCTCTGTGGACAATTGATCACCATCCTCTATAACAACCATTTACGTATCGGAAGACTTATGTCCCATCCCCCGCCAGCACTCTCTTCTCTAGACTAAACTTGTCCAATTCTTTCAGTCTTTCCTCAGAGGTTCAGTTTTCTAAACATAAACATCATTATTGTTGCTCTCCAATTTTTCCACATCTTTCTTAAAGTGTGGTGGCCAGGACTGGACACAGTACTCCAGATGAGGCCTCACCAGCACTGAGTAGAGCAGGACAACTACGTCTTACGTCCTGCATAATATAGTTCACTAGGAAAGAACTAAACTTCTTATTCCAGGTACTTCCAAAAAATGTGCTTGTAATCCGAAGAGACTCACTAGTATAAATACATACTCTTAGTATGTTCCAGCAACAGCTAGCTAACTCTCATTACCACGTTTTGCCTTCCACAAAATGTACATTATGCTCCAGATTATTCAAACGCCTTAAGGAACCAGTTGAAACTTTTGAATAATTATTGTTTTTGATAAATTTCAGCTTCTATACAAAATTCATGCTGAGGGGCAGAAATAATATCATTGCATAATAGCTCTAATATTGACTCATCATATCCTAGGGCTGCAATTTCCAGCTTGTGTACACATACTGGTGGTAGTGAGATGACAGCTAGCATGAGTATAAACAGTAATGTAGCTGGGGTAACACAGGCAGTGGCACGATGTAGTCATGCCAAGTCCAACCTCGCCTGAACTCTGTGGCTATGTACTGCCCATGCTACCACCATTGCACTGCTATGTATACTTGTGCTAGCTCTCAGCAAGCTAGCATGAATGTGTACATGCAAGCTGGGAATCTCACTCTTAGCTCGGACTGTAGATGTAGCCTAAGAAAAAACCCGTAATATAACAATAAGCCTCTGTTAGAGTTTAGGGACAAGATTTTAAGAAGTGACTAGTGATTGAGTGCCTCAATTATTGGGCACCCCACTTGAGATAGCTTAAAGGGGTCTGATTTTCAAAGGATAGAGCATAAACACTTTTTGAAAAAATCAGGCCCCTTTAAGGAGTCTCAAATTGGACCCCTAAAAAAAAATGGAGCCACCAAAAACTCACTAGTCTTTTTCTAAAATCTTGGCATAGACCATTAGTTTTAGATTTATTTAAACTTTGAGAGACATTTTCTGGTGGTTTAACTGTAATTTATCCTTTCACTATGGAAAAGAGGTTGTGGTAGAAAAATAGGAGAAAACGGTCTGGAAAAGGCCATAAACTCCCGTTCTGCTTTGCATTTTGATTTTGATTTTGATATGTGATATGATAGGAATGAATCAGTGAAAGAAAAATATTTTATTGTAATACTCTTTCCTTTTATTTAGGAAACCTGAGATCATCAGGCCCCACACCCCAAGCCTGCCTGCCTAAAGAAGCAGTTTGTGGACTAACAGTGACATTTCAATTAACTTTCTATTGAAAATAAATGTCCACAGGGAACAACTTAATACTCTTAATTATTTATTTCAACACATTAATTTAAAATGGCCAGAGGCCATAAATTGCATCTGATAGGCAGCTAGGCTCACCGGGATTGGAAGGGGGGCATTTAAAAGTCAGTCACTTTAATTCCTTTTGGACTTCACTCCCCCCCCCCCCCAGCTCCTTTAAAAACTCATCTTGTTAATTTGAATGCAGAATTGGGAGCCTTAAACCAGGTCTCAGTTCAGTTATTAGCAGCTTGTTTAAGTGCTGCCTGTGACTTCAGGTTGGTAGACTGGAGCCATTTCCCTTTAGCAGTGGGCTTCAGTGTCCCAGTGTATAAAAATCGAGCATATCCATTCAGCCTCTGTTAGTGTCCTTGCAAAAACATACCACTGTTCTTTCAGGCATACATTCCAGGGTCTGTGAGAGCTCTTCACCTAGCCGATAGTCTAAAGCATATGTAGTTCACAGTGCAGGCAATGTGGAACAAAGGAAACACTGGGCTTTTGTTTTCCCCGTAGAGCCTAGCAGCCCCAATCACAAACCAGGACCCCATTATGCTAGGTGCTGTACAAACATAGAACAAAGGGATGGTCCCTACCCAAAACTGTTTAGCAATCAGTTCTTCAAAACAAGAGACTGTGCAACACTATCCAGAGAAAGGTAATTACTAGGTAATTATGGCTCACAACCTTGGCATGGTTTGGGAATAAACCCAGCCACATCAGCTAAGTCCTAGAAAAGGCCAGGAGGTGGTCATATTTTTGCTGATGTGAGTGTCTGCTATGGTCAGGTGCAGATCAGACCTCACAAGCTTCAAAGGCGACATGCCTGTCTAAAGCAGCAGGGTGGGGGGGGGGAATCAAACTGGCCTTGCTTACATGTTTAAGCACAACTCTGGCGTTTTCTTCATGTTGTGCTGGGTTGTTTCTACACATTACAAACCGAATCCTGCATCATTTAAGTCAACATGAGTTTTGCAATTTGCCTCAGTCAGAATAGTATCAGGCCCTATATTCACCAACCAACACTGGCTCCTAGACTGGCTTTTCAAAATCTAGGCATGCTTCCCTGGAATGCACTAGGAACAGATCAAGACTGTAAAGGTATGTAACAAAACCAAAGTTGCTGATGGCTACAACACTTGTAAGAGCCTAGCAAACCTCAGGTGATGGGACCTTGTAACAGGAGCTCTAAACTTCTAAAATAGTGACACTTCCTCTTGGCAACGGATGGCTGTCAGAGCTACCTTATGACACTCCTATCAAGCCACACAAACAGCTGGTCTTAACTTGTAACCCTGGGACACAGCTTCCATCACAAAGGCAATCATCAATTTCTGCCACGGAAAGATCAAGTCCCCAGTGTTATTTTATTCCCTACCTCCTATACAGTGGCCTGCCCCTGTGGCCTGACTCAGTGCCATGCATCACAGAAACTGGAGGAGAGTGTGTTTTAAATAAATATGACCACTGCATAAGGTTGAGGAAGAAATGCATCCACAAAAACCTGTTTGTTTAGAATGATGCAAGGTCCCCATTGCATGAATAGAGGTGCCAGTTTCCTCAATATAGAATTCTGCAGGTGCACAATTGTCACCATGATATTCAATACAAATTGCACTCTCCAACAGGAGCTCTCTCTGGGTCTCCCAGGATGTTAGTATCAGTTTGAAATGCAATTTTTTCAGGGCAGGGACCGAGTCTCCTGTTTTTCCTGGGCACTTTTAACTGCTCGCCAGGCCATCTGGAAGAGCAAGGATTGCCTCCTTTGTGTAAGTCAGGAGCAGTTTAGGTTCCAAGTTCAGCATGTACAGATGACCTATTGCAACACGGCAAAACACCTATTGCAACACGGCAGTGATGAAGGGAGTCAAGTGGCCCACAGTTATCTACACAGTAAGGCAAGGTACATATACCAGTTCAGGAGTAACAACAACGGCAAAAAGTGTCCTGCTTAACCACACTGTGAACATCCTTTCTGTCATGCACTGTGCTGTGCAGCTGACATGCAGTAAAGCCACAACGAAACCACAACTTTGCTTAGTAAGAGAGGTGGCTGCTGTAAAGATGCATGGGGGCCAATTCTATCCATGGCTCTGATGTTGCAGTCAGTGTGAAAGAGCTGGAAGGTCGCAAATGGTTCCCGTGCGGCTCCCTTTGCAGCCCCAGCAAAGCAAGAGAAGAGTAGCACAATGCTGACAGGTGTGCAACCCACTGGCAGCTCTGGGGAAGCTGCCCTAAACTAAAGTTCCCAGGGGCTTTACAGCAGCCTAGGGCTGGGTCTACACTGACAGCAGCAAATTCGCCACCGTCAGATCGATTGCTCTGGATTGACTGAGTGATCTGTGTAGACCCGCTCAGTTGATACAGCAAGTGACGCAGGAAAACCACCCCAGTAAGTGGCGTAGCGCTGCGTCGAAGGAAGCGCTGTTCCTTTCAGCGCAGCGCAGTGTGGACGGCACGTGGAGGAGTCGTCGCAAAGTCGACGGGAGATACGCAAGTGATTCACATCACTTGTGTATCTCCTGTCGACTGCCGCCGAATCGCAAAAGTAAGCGTAGACTGGGCTTAGAATTTAGACAGTGAAAGAGTCATACAAAGCCACTTTCATCTACCCTACCCCTGGTGTCTCTCTTAAAAGGCTCAGCAAAGAATCTCTCTCATGAACTGTACATCTGTCCATCCACTCCTTCTATGCATGTCTGCAGATTGCACTATTAGTGAATTAATTGGCCATATATGATCTTCTATCTTGTGAGCAATTATTTTAGCCTCAGCCCTACCAGGTGCTTTTCCTTGCCAAACAACTGCTTTCCAGCAGTAGTCACTCATGCACGCATGCTATGGATAATTTACAGCAGTTTGTAGAGTGAACATCTCAGATGCATCTCATACAAACACAGAAACAATCCCTCGGAAAGGAACAACATCTCAGTCAGGTGCACTGGCTACTTTTCGTGCACACTGTCAAAAACTTCATCTTTCTGCAGCCTCTTTCACTTTACGCCTGAAGAAATTCTTTAGAACTGAAACTGCAGAAGCCTCTAAGTCATCAGGAAAAGAAAGCGCATGAAGTGTACATTGGCCTTCCGTTACCAGATGGGGTAATGGCAAAGCTTTCTGCCTTGCCATGAGGATGTAACCCTTGTTAACAAGAATGAAACTTGGCTCTTATCTGGGACTTTTCATCTGTAAAGCTCAGGGCTTTACAGAGGCAGGGAATTATCATTATGCACATTTTACCAATGAGGAAACACAGGAGGTCACTGGCAAAGCCAATAACAGACCCCATCTCTCTGGAGCCCTGCTCCCTGGACTCAGACATGAAAGCGGTTAGTAGAACAAGCACCCTAGGTTCAGCCCTCAGGGCAAGACAGAGGGGAGAGGAGTTAGCGGGAGCATAGGCACCCTCGTTGCCAAAGTGGTGTTATACACCAGAATTTGGAGTGAGCAACAGCACTGTAGAGCTAACAGGTTCTTTATTCCAGGAACTTCTAACCAACATCAGGGACCACTCCTGATGCACACGCACATTCACATCAACGTCAGTCAACTCAGCACCATCCATCCCACGTGGATTCACATCACCAAAGTACTGGAGTCCCATGCTGCTCTGGCTGTCACAAGTAATCCCTGTCCCATGTTCAAGAGGAGCTACAATGGCCAAAAGTAATCAGGAGAAAATATCAGACTCCTTCCTCCTCTGCCCTCCACAAGAAAATTCAGATTTCGATAAAGACCAAAAACTGCTAAGTTACTTCAGCATTTTTGAAAATCCCGTGTGTAGATGCCTAAATGTGGACTTAGCAGCCCGACTTTAGGTACCTCTTTTTTCAAATCTTGGCTCAAGTCTGATTTTTGCTTACGTTCACTTCATAGGGCCCCTTCTGAATGTGAAAAGAGGAGCAGCCTGGGCACCTCAGACTTTGCAAAGAGAAAGGATCACAGTAGAGCCCTGCCCTGGGACGGAGATCCCATGGGTCCCACAGGATCCACTGCCATAATAGCAGGTACAGGCTTAACGAACAGTCCCATGCAATGCTCTAGATCACAATAGAGGGGCATATATTTTTTATTTACATCTCATAGACGCACCCAGTATTTTGATGAAGCACAACAATATTGAGACAGTTATTTTAATAAATGGGATGAGACCAGTATTTACGTGGTCCTCCCTCTCTGAGCCTGCCACTGATAAAAGAACACATAGGCAAACCAATGCAGACAAGATGATCAGACTTTGCCAAGCACCAGTCTAGGGCCAATGATCCCCAAAAAAGGATTTGATCCCAGGGGAAGGGAAAAGAAGGGAAGAGGAAGGAACAGAGACAGGCCACCCCCTGCCTAGA
Organism: Mesoclemmys tuberculata; assembly: GCA_007922155.1. NCBI lineage: Eukaryota > Metazoa > Chordata > Testudines > Chelidae > Mesoclemmys > Mesoclemmys tuberculata. Next base: position 100,026,801 of record ML675616.1, read on the forward strand.
AGTCAGGAGCTAAAGGATAAGCTGAGTGTGGACAGAGGCAATCATTCTGTGCATTTGCACCTGTGTTGCTCTGGAACATTAAGAACAGTCAGAACAATGGTCCATCTAGCTCAGCATCCTGTCTTCCAACAGTGGCCAATGCCAGGTGCTGCAGAAGGTATGAACAGAACAGGCAATCATTGAGTGATCCATCCCCTGTCGTCCATTCCCAGCTTCTGGCAATCAGGGGGTAGGGACACTCATGAGTATGGGGTTGGATCCTTGAGCATCTTGGCTAATAGCCACTGATGGACCTCTCCCCCATGAACTTATCTAGATCTCTTTTGAACCCTCTTATAGTTTTGGCCTTCACATCCCTTGGCAATGAATTCCACATTGTGTCAAGTGACTGTTGCAATTTGGGTAATACCAGTTATTGTCTTGAAATATAGTGCTATTGAGCACCCCAGCCCACATTCACTGTAAAGGGAGTTATAGGTACCCAGGACCTTTGAAATTCAGGCCACTAGATATTGCATTTTTCATGCACACACCTCAGAGAGAGATTCAAAAGATGGTTAGGCATTATTATCCTCATTTTATAGATGGGAAAACTGATGCACCAAGTGATTTGAGGTCAGAGTAGGTGGCTGAGCTGGGACTTGAACCCAGATCTCTTAATCCCCAGTGATGTGTTTTATTCACTGGGCCATTTGGGGAAACTAGCCCACATTAAACAAAGGCATTGGCAAACCCTCTCTCTCAAGCCTGCTTTAACTCCAGGCACACACTCCTCCCACCTTGCTGTTTCTCTCCCTTCCCACTTTAGACTTGCTCCTCCAGCAATATTTGTAAATACCCCTCTAACAATCAAGCCATTTCAAACCTTTCCAAACAGGGATGGGATGCATCTCCTCAGAGCCACCAGTATGACAAGACACAAAGTTATTTTACATGTATCGCGCGTTTCCTGTCTGTTTGTCTCTCTCTAGCAGTTTCTCTGCATTCATATTTACAGCTTGGCCCACAGCCTGAGGATGGAAGTGACTAGGAGGTCAAAACCCCAGCATTATGATGTCACCGTGGGAGGACAGATAGGTTGGGAAGGAAGTGGAGCCCTCAGCAATTCTGGTAATGAGTGAATACAGTAGTGAATCAGGGTGGATAACAATCAATGATTTAAAAAACAAAAATAAAAATCAGATTTTTAAAAAAGTTTTAAAAAAATATCAATAAAATACTACATTTCTCTTGCGTTTAAAAAATAACAGTTACAATTAAATCTCATCACAAAAATGCTAAACCCACACTTACAGTCTCATAAAAATGAATTAATGGCTCTAGTCTGTCCAGCCTAACTACCAGCTCTTGCTTCTTGAAAATTCTGGGCTTTCCGTTTCTGAGCAGACTAAAGTCACATGTGCAAAGACAGACAGAGGCAGGATAGGACTGTTGCTGTTTTGTGCTTATGTGCTGGTGAAGCTGGGCCAAGCAAGGTAGAGGAGTTAGTTAAGACACTGTCTTAAAGGTACAGAGAATATTTTCATCATTTGGTATTATTCACTCAATGCTGCAAACACAGCAAAGATAAGAAGATACTCAGAAGAAGAAACAGAAGGGTGCTCCTTAACATATAGTGCAGTGCCCATTTAATGTATCTTTTAGCAGAAGACTTAAGTACGTCTTCTCCAGGAATAAAAGAAAATGTTGAAGTCACAGAACACTTCCGTAACAACCATTTTGTTTTGGCTTCACTGAAAAGAGCAGGAGGATCCAAACCAATTCCCCCTCAAGATGTTTGATGGAATTCCATGGTTGATGTTTTGAATAATTTATTAAGAACTGGACGGTTCTCATAGAACTTTGTGAAGAAAACCATGATAAAATAGATGGCAGTATCTCATCCAAAGTATCTAACATTGGATTAAAGAGGAATGCAGAGGATATGCTCAGTATAATGAAGCCTACATCCATAGCCTTAAACAAACTTTAGAGAAATTGTTGCTGCATTGCTGATGCTGTTAAAATTTGGAAGGCACTTCAAGAGACATTGAAGGAAGGAATAGCTCACCAGAAAGTTAAATTGCAGGCAATAAAGCAGTGAAAGGATCAAGCATTAACTCCACCTCATTTTCTTGTGAACATTCTCAACCCCAGATATAAAGGTAGATGCCTAACTTCTGAAGATGCTGCTGCCATGGCATGGGCATCTCAAAAATCATGCCTCAGTTATGCCACTCATAATATATTTCAGGGCTGGAGTGGAACCATTTAAACACTACATGTTTACTGATGATGTTTTGAACGACGTAATTCCCCTGAATTGGTGGAAATCATTAGCCAGGCACCTTGAATCAGAGTTCCTTCAGTTGCTAAGCCAACTTTTCACAGCAGTAGCTTCCTCTGCAGGCACGGAGAGAATATTTTCATCATTTGGTATTATTCACTCAAAGCTAAGAAATCAACTGGGAGTTGAAAAAGGAGGAACACTCATATTTCTGTTTCAGACTATGAATAAAAATGACAAAAGTGGGAGTGGGGAATATGAGAGCTAGTTGTAAAAGTTTTAAGGACAGTGTACATTTAGTGTTGTGATGACTTGTCTGTTAGAGTTAACAACATTTGAAAATTAAAAAAAAAAAGTTTAAGGACATCCATCAGCCAGCAACTCAGGAGACTGCTGGAAATGCAAATGTGAACCATTTATGTAACATTTAAGATTTAGTTTAATAAAATGTAAGTGCTACTTTGTGTGTGTGCACGCGCACATCTTGACACAGGTAATGAGTATTACGTACTATTTCCTAAATTAATAAAAATCAAGTTATCTAAAAAATTACACAAAGTATACCCTCCTAGATGTTGTAAAATGCTGTACTGAGTTGTAAATTAACACGTTTTAGTGATCAGATTTGCACCATTGTTTAAGAAATATGTGAAGAAGTATCAGTGGGAAACTTGATTTAAATAAATGATTTTCTCTTGGTTATTTAAATCATTATTTAAATAATTCAATCCACCCTGTGGTGAATAGGCTGGTGTTTAAGATCAGACAAGCAGGAAAATTTTTCCCAGGATAAGAATCCTAGTACAAACCCACAGCTAATTTTTATTAAAGCTAATATTAATATTAGCAAATAGAGAGTTTAAAGAAAAAGTTTCTATACATCCAGGTATACTGCATAAATCATGTAATAGTACAGAGTCTGGTTTTAAAAGTCATAATACACAAATACATAATCTGCGTTATCCCAAATTAAGGGTGATAAAATCAACAGTGCAGTTAAAATATTAGCATCCAAATATTTCAGCTAAATCACTCATAAAAAATTATACTAAAAGTAGTTTGTGGAAAACAAATATAGCAATAAGTGTAGATTGTCCCTCAGTGAATGAGAATTTTAGGATAGATGGTCCCTCAGTAAATAGAATCCATAAGAAAAGTGTTTCAGATACTTTCCTGGCATCTCTGACTGTACTACAAAGAACTCCAAGACTACAGCATAGATCCCAGGCCAGATTCTCAGTACCCTGTACATGGTAAGTCACTGACTCGGGTCACATGGCAGTGTCCAATGCTCCTCGCTAGCCTGCCAGGCAAGGAATCAGAGTTGGAGATCCAAGCTCTGCCTCAGATCACTTTGCAATGAATCCTCTGTCAAATTCAGGTACTCCATTGCCAGGCTGATGTGGGAACTCTTGTCTGGTCCTCCTTAGGGAGAACAAGAATCAAGAGGGGAGCTTGGGAGCATGGCAATTGTATCTGCCCAACAGGACAAAACATACTCTCTATTTTAGTCTAGACAGCCTATAGGTTCTCTCACACATTTACCCAGAACAATTATCTATTGTCACCAAGGCCTCTTGAAAGCTCCTTGTCTCTGGGTTGGAAAGATGTGAGGGATTCTATTCCATATCACCACCTGTCCACAGTCACTGAGCAGGAGACCACCAGCCCCAGAGAAGGTCTGATGCCAAAGTCCCTCCTTGTGTAACTCTGGTGAGTTACAGTTGTCAGAACCAGAAGGGAGATTTTGCCATCAGAGCTAGACCAACATTCCACCATTCCTAGCAGCCAGGCCCTCTGGCTTAGGTTACCCTCAGATCATAATATATCTGGAAAAGAATACCTGGCCAAGATCCATACAGAAACACTAGAGATATTTGGAATGCTTTCTAAAGCAACAGCTATAGAAAAAGCCTGGTTCACTTAGCTCATAATGTGAACATCCAAATGCTGGGACACTCTGGATCATCCAAAGCTCCTATGTTAGCAGAGGTAATGTGTTGTAAGGGATCTGATCAGAGCCTGCTGAAACTGAGCTCACAGTTCGGAGAGACAGGAATATGTCAGCTGAGGCCTGATCAGCACGTCCACAGTTCAGGTGTGTAGTAATTCTCTATTAAGTGAACCAAATTCCAGCTAGCCGGTCAGCAAAATTATTTGAGCTGGCCCTGCTTGCCTTTCTAGAGTCAGAATCATTCACCACTGACTCAACAAGTAGAGGGGTATGAGGCATGGACACATGGACAAGACTTCACAGAAGTCACACTGGGGGCTGCGTGCGTGTTTCCAGATCAGTCATCTCAACATCCAGCAAATTCTCTGAAACGTACTTTCATTTTCAATGTTTCCACTGGACTTTGTCCAAACACTAACATAGCATAATTATAAACCTCCTTCAGATGGGAAATAATCTGTTAGTATGGACAAGTTAACAAGATGTTCCATAGACGGGAAGAGAAAGACCGGTCCGATGTTTAACCTGAATGTACTGTGCTATAGCATAATCTAGCCTCTTGCTGTCCTGTCTCCAGTCCTGTTGTTGCAACAATCTTCACTTCTAAAAACATTTAACAAATGGGTACCAAATAAATTCAAAGGCCAAGATCATCAAGAGTGATTAACAATTTTGGGAGGACGACTTGACACACCTTGAAGGACCCTGATTTTTAGAGGCTGTGTGGGCACTTCCTGGAAATCAAGTCCCTTTAAAGTGCTTCAAATTGGGCACTCAAAAACGGAGTCATCCAAAATCACAAGTGACTTTTGACAATCATTTTGCTGTCTCTCTTGATTTATGCATTCACTGGGTGGGTGGAGGGTCATCTTTTTCAAACTCCTTTAGACAAGAATTTACAAACAGGAGGCTCAATGTCTTCAAAGAATTGACACAGGACTGGATTGATGTCCGATTCAGGGGATTACTTGGTTGGGATTTTGAGGCGCAGTTTCCTAGAACCTGCCTATATTGTTGCTATGGCAACATGCAAATCTACCTACAGTTACACAACATAACACATACTGCTTCCCCTTCTTGCCTCCCTGCCTATATTTCAGCTGACCTTGCTACAGACCCAGGGGAAGCCACTCCCTCCTTCTCCAAGAGGCAGAGAGTGACGCGGTAATTCAGAATCCAGATTCTTTAGGGAGGAAACATGACTGTACATAACAGAGCCAGACAGCATTTCACTTTCAGATTTGACTTGTAAATGTCAGGAAATGCAAGCAGCTTCTGGGCACTGTACGGACCAGAAAGCGGATGTGAAACCCCAAAACTCTGATCAGCAAAGGCAGCCCCAGCAGGGAAGCACCAGATTAGCAGCTACAAGGCCCACAAGAATTTGTCATCAGAGGGTACAGTCCATCTCCCAAAAGCCTTCACACCAAGATCTCTGAGGCATTTTTACCTAAAACACATTTTCCCCTTAAAAATTACAGACCGAGCAGATATGACACGAGACTGGGCAGTCCACGGGGTTGTGCTACATGGGCTGTGCAGGTACAGTGATGGCAAGTGCCCTGCGTAACTATAGCGTGGATGTGTCAGGAACTGGCTATAGGTCTGCTTGTTCCAGGTGTTGGAAATACGGCACAAGGTTAAGCTTGCAGCCACTTATGTGAGGATTCAGCATCCACAGAATCTGACACCCTTTAACATCTCACCTCATGCTGGGTTAAGGCTTTGTAGGTTCTGGGGCATGAAGGGAAGCAGAGGGTCCTACAGGGGAAAATTATTTAAAACCATAATAAGAGTGGCCCGTTTTAATGACGGTGAAAACATTTTGGTGTGATACTGATACCTGTAGCTTCTTCCTCCTATTCACACAGGGCTGGATGCAGGGTCCATTGTAATCAAAGAGGCTGCTCCATTAACTTCAGTTTGCACTGGATCAGGTCTAGGGAAAGGAACTGGAGGGACCAGGTAGCTGAGTCTAGAACAGAGCTTATGGTCCCCGGCAGCTCCTACCACTGGTCTCAGGAACAGCTTCACACAGGTGCCAAAGGCCTACACTCATATTAGTTCAAGGTGCCTGAGAAGAAAAGGGGAGACTCTTGGAGGAGCCCTGGAAAGGGGGGCAAAGAGAGGAGTTCACACACAGCACTGGAAAAATGTTGCTATGCAGTTAAGTGAGTGCTCCAGGAAGAGTGGGGAGGAAGCAACTTAGGCAAGCTCTGCAAGGCCTGGGGTGTAGTACAATGCTGGACCATGTTTACACACCGACGGAGGAGGAAAGGCACCAGTGAGAACAGCAGGGTCTCCCATGTCATAATTTACTGCAAGCAGCAGCATTTCCCCAACTCCAGCCTGAAGGAACATCATTTTCAGACACAAAATCCTACTGTACTGTTCCTATCCTTCCTACGTGTAGTACCCCACTATGTCCCCCCGACACCCCCTGTTTGGCAGCAAACCGCTGATAACTATTCTGAGTATGATCTTTCAACCAGTTTTCCATCCCCCCTTACAGTGATTTCATTTAGACCACATTTCCCTAGCATGCTTGCAAGAACGTCACATGGGACAGCAACAAAAGACTTACTAAAATCAGGATATAACACATCTATAAGCTCTCACTCCCTTGTCCATTAAGCAAGTTACCTTGTCAGAGAAAGATATTGGTTGGTATAGCATGATTTGTTCTTGACAAATCCAGGTTGGCTATTATTTGTAACCGCAGACACTTACAAATCAATTGTTTAATAAATTATTCCAGCATCTTTCCACATATTGAAGTAGAAAATGGTCTATGATTCCCCAGGTCCTCGTTGTTCCCCTTTTTAAAGATGCGTACTGTGTTTGCCCTTCTCCAGTCCTGTGGGACCAAACCTGTCCTTCATGAGTTCTCAAAGATAATTGCTAACAGCTCAGATTGCTTCAACTTGTTCCTTAAGTACCCTAGGATTAATTTCATCAGGTCCTAATGACTTGAATACATCTAACTTATCTAGATATTCTTTACCTTGTTCTCTCTCTAGTCTGGCTTGTGTTCCTTCCTCCTTGTTGCTAACTGTGTTAAATATCTCGTCACAATGTACCTTTTTAGAGAAGACAAGCTGAAATCGGCATTAAATACCTCAGCCTTCTTGATGTCATCTTTTATTAGCTCTCCTCCACTAAACAGAGGACCTCCAGTTTCCTTTGCCTTCGCTTGCTCATGCTTATCAATAAAACAATATAACTTTTGGAGAGCATCTCTTTAGCTATCTGACCCACGAAGGGAAAGATCTCAGAAAATAACTCTGAGGGAATGTTTATCATTTGGTAGTGGTCTTTTACCGACCATGACCATAGCCTTTAAACGACCATCTCAGACCTAGCGGCCCAGATCCGGACCAAAAGGTACACTTGATCTTACTACAGCGGAAGACAAACCAAAACCAAAATTGCAGAGCTAAACTTCCCTGAAACTTAAGGGGGTACAAATTTCAGATGCAAGTTTTGCAGTTCGGGTCAAGCTCTAAGGCTAGCTTCCTTCTTAGTAACATTAACACATGCTTGGCTCTGTGCAAGACTCAAAGGTCAAGACTATCCCTGCCCCAAACCACCTACAGTCTATCGGACAATTAAGGCATAGTCCATTACGATAATCAGGGGGAGGGTGCTATGCAAGGAAATCATCACCACCATCATCATAATAAAGTGCCAGATTGCAGCAATTTCAGATCCTTCATCGTCTGGGGAAACACCTGTTACGTGGAAATGGAAAAACAGCTAATTTGCAATCCATTCACAATTCACTTGAGAAAAGGAAGCTACCCACCAAAGCTGACCCTCCACTGTGGACTAGCGCTCTCTGACAGCTGAGTAAGGAAAGTGGGAGACTCTTAGAACATTCCAACGGAGTCCATGATCACACCTGTGACCTACTATACACGCAGGCAGGCACTAGAGGAATGCTTGGGCTGACTGCATATACGAAGTGCTAATGGTTATCCTGTTCCTGTTCTCACAGGCTTGCACTGCATTACATAATGCACTCAGAGTGTCACATACAGTCTTGTGGCTTTAAAGTGCCATTCTGTGCTGGAAAGGACCCTAAAAATGGCATTGTGTGGTTCCTGACTCTGCCTTGCTGATTCAAGATCAAATGTGCTCACTTGCTTAAAAAAATCCAACACTTTATTTGAACTACCAGCCCTCCAAAATCATGCTGAGATGCAAGAGTCAAGCTGGGCTCATTTTCTTATGCACTGTCATCTGTTTACATTAAGAAAACAACATGAGGAAACAACAGGGGCACAGCTGGGTCTCACATAACATTGCTTACTAAAAAGACACAAACATGCCAGGCCTAGTTACCTACACACTGCTGCACTGACTGGCTACTAAAGGCTTCTAAAAGAGAACATGGTGAGCACCACTAGAGAGCTCACACATTCTTTAAAGGGCTGCACCTAGAAGTTTCTGATGGCTTGGTGACACCTTTGCAGCCCCAGTTGCCTTCAGTGGGTTCTGCAAAATTGACTGGATCCTAATAAACAATTCTCATGATGCACAAGGAGGAATAGACTCCAATTCACCCTCTCAGTTGTGCTGGCTCCAGCTGGGCTAACTCAAGTAAAAAGAAGGAAAAAGCTTCTTTTTTTATTCCTAAAGTCAACAGATTTATATCCACAGGCAGGATTGGTGGAGTGAGAAGATGCTGTTTTTATATAGGCACTTTTCAATACAAGCCACACTTTAGTAGTAAAAAGGTCTATGCTTTTTAATCTCAGAGTAGAGCCCAGTGTATGGGAAACTGTGGAGACCACAAATGACATAAAACCTGCTCTGAAGAGTTGCAATCTGATGGTACAACTTGTGTCTGTACTGCACCTAGCACAATGGAGCTCCATTCTGGGTTGGTCTCTAGGCATAATAAATATGATTAATAATAATAATAATGGTAGACATGATGGAACAAGTGATAGTTACAGGCAACAGACAGGGGAAATAGGAGTTTGGTCAGACAGTGGATTACAGAAGGTCACATAGCTACTTGGTTATTATGGATGTAACTGGTTATAAAATATATTCCCCCTGTATTTGTGTAACCTGTGCTCATACACTGTAGGTCTTTGTGCTTCCCATCCCAGCTGAAGCTCCTTCACCTAAGCAGTATCGAGCTAATCAGAAAATTATTTCTTTTCCCACAAAAATATCTCAACAAAAACATTTGCTTCCATTGAAAGTTTTCATTTTTTTCCATGTTTTGATGAAAACTGGCAGATGAAAGTTTTGAAATTTCAACTGTAGAAAACCAACACATTTTCAACAAAGATGGACATTTTTTGCAAAATATTCTTGTCAAAAGAAGCCCTCTTTTGTTTTTTAAAAAAAACCATTTTGAACAACTCTAAAGAAGTGACATAAAAGTCTGCCACAACCACTGCAGAGAGGACCTCATCCTGTAGTTCAAACAGTAAATTCTTGTACTTTGAAGGTCTGATTCAAATCCCACTGTCAGCTCATGTGGGATCAGTTACATATACCCACTCTAAAGAAACCTCCCCTGGAAGAGTGCTGGCTCACTCAACTCCCTCTTGCTCCCACCGCCATCCTGTCACCATCCACCCCTCCAGACATCTCTCCTCCCCAAACCCTTTCCAGACACACCAAAAGGTATTCGTTAACATTATAATTGCAGCATAGGTGCCTGCATGCTGCTCCTGGTAAGTAAAGAAACAGCTCCTGTGCCAACCGGATTACAATAGATCAGGACAAGCCAGGTTCCTGAGACGAGAAAGGAATGTGCTGAATATAGTGATGGGGATGCACTATGTATCATTTAGTTCCTGGTAAAGGGAAACCCAGTAGCAGCCTGCATAAGCTCTCAGCCTGCAAACTGTCTGATTTCTACTCGTTTATTGGAGCTGCCATTCCTGATTCCCCTGTTGCGAATGTGGGCACAATCATGGCCACGAAAATCCAGAAGGTCATCCAGAAACATGTGCTTTGCAGGAGCAGTCAAGCACCATGGAAGCAGAACTAGGGAACTCCTGCCACAGGATTAACCCTTTCCACTCCCCTCCCCAATGATCCTACCCAGTGCTGCTCCCACCAGAGAACATCAGGGGAGGCTAGAGGGAGCTCTGTACAACACTCACCAGGGCAGCAGTAAAGGGCCTTACAAGGACCATCCCAGCAAGGCTGAATAGGAGAGGAACATTCTGGCTGGGGTAGAGGGGTGAAGAAGAAAGAGGACAATCTGACTGAGGCGCAAGGAAAACAAAGAAAAGAGAGATATAGAGAAAAAGATCAGGAGAGGGACATAATTTGAGGGAGAGAGGATGGGTAAGAGGCAAAGACCAGAAGCAGGAGGAAGAGGGGAGAATAGTAGGAGAGTGTGTGCATAGGTGGAGACAGAGTTTTTCAGAACAGAGGTAAGAGGTAGGAAAATACAAAGTAAATGGAAAAAATTACAAAAGCTGAGGAACAGTGAAAGAAAAATACAGCTGAGAGAAAGAAGAAAATGAGAGGGAAAACAATCCCAGGAGAGAAAAATCTCCAACACAAGAGACCAGAAGGCAGGAGTCAGACACAGAAACAGCTCCTTACAGAGAAACTTTAACAATTTCAGGGCAAGAAGATGGAAGTGAAAAGACAGAGACAGAAGAGGAATCAAAGCTCCCCCAGCTACAACCAGACCCACGTGGTCAGGCAAAACCCTGCACTGAGCCCCACTGACCCCAAAGGGAGCAGAGCCACATTGATCCAACCACAGGATCATGGCCACGAGCCTGCCCTCTTTTTTAAAAAACAGATGGACAGTAACTCACCGTAAGGTTACTCACCGTGAAACATCACAGGCCATGGCCGGCCTGAAAGAGCAGTGGCCTGGGGCAGGGTGCATGCCCTGAAAGCACCTGGCCCAGCCGCCCAGGGCACAGACACCTAAGGCCAGGGGAGGGGCTGCGCCTCTCCCGCCATTGCAGGGGAGCACAACACCCCCTCGGGGAAGGGCTCTCGCAGGCAGGGCACGGCGGGGACGTTTGGAGGAACTATTATGAGCGCCTGCCTCGGCCAGGCCCTGCCACTTCGGCACCAAGCCCCGCGCTCCGAGAACCCACAGCACAGGCCCGGGGCGCGGAGCCCGCTGCGGCGCTGGCTGCCCCGGGGGGGAACACGCGTGTCCGGCACTAGCCCGGCTCCCCCGGCAGGCGGCTGCGGGGCGGGGGCCAAGGCGGCGGCCTGCAGCCCCCGGCCCCACTCACGTCCTGGGGAGCGCGCGGGGCGCGGGCGGCGGCGCCCCGGAGACACTCACCGGGCGCGGCGGGATGTCCGCGGCCCGCCCTCGGCCCTTCAGGAGACGGCGCCGAGCGAGCGAGCGAGCGGCCGCTGCGCCCCGGCCCGGGAGGAAGCGGCGGCGCGGCCGGGCGGGAAGCGGCGGCCGGGCGGGGGGAGCCGCGCGGCGGCTGGTTGAGCCGGGCCCACGCGCCTTCTGGCCCGGCCGCGGGGCAGGGTGGTGCCGGGTGAAACCAGACCCGCCGCCGGCCTCTGAGCCCAGCGGGGCGTGCGGGGCCGAGCTGACCCTGCCCCGCCGCGGGCAGCGAGCGGCGTAAAGCCGCCCGGGTGACTCGTAAGGGGCCGTCGCTCCGGGCCGGTTTGGGCCCCGGGGCACGCGCTGCCCGTGTCAGCGGCTCTCCGCAGCCGTCGGGCCCGGAGGGGGACGAAACGCGGGTGAGAAGTGACTCACCGGCCCCGCGCGCGGTGCGGGGGGACCCGCCGGAAGGGAGTCCCGGCCCCGGCCCACAGCCGGCACCTTCCACCCCGCCCTGCCCACAGCCACAGCGGATGGCCCTTGGCCTGGGACCCGGTGCCCACGTGGAAGGCAAGGGGCTGGGGAGCCTGTGACAGGGGCCTCAGCCTGTGGGCTGGGAGGGCAGGCCCTGGCCCTTCCCCAAGTGCCCCGCAGCTGTAGGGCTTTGCACGGAGAGCCGGGGCTTAGGGTCCACAGGGCCGCAGGTACTTCCACCGCCTCACACTCTCTGGGCTGGGCTGTGTCCTGCCCTGGTACCAAGGGCCCAAGCTTAGCACATTGCAGCAGAGGGGGAGTTACCATGCAGCCCTCAAGCCCCCAGCACCCCTGTGGAAAGCCCCACTGGGTGCATGGGGTACATCCCCCCCATGCCCCAGCTGAGACAAGAGGCTCAGGGAGGTGCTAGGGCCTCCACTGCCAGCCCACAGCAGGTAGGACTATGGCAGGGGCTCCCCATTGGACAAGGATGTGGGCATCCTCACTCATCACATCCTGTGTGTGGGTGGTGGTTCCCTGGCTGCAAGACTACGTGCAGTTTTGTCTTGGGCAAGGCTGGGGAGGTGGTAGCTCCTGGCTCTGCTGAGAAGCACCCAAAGGGGGTCCTTGGCCCCCTTTGTTATACCTTCTCCCTGCCTGCCTTATGATCAATGCTACTGGCACCTCCTCCTCACAAGACCTGGAGGGGGAGCGGGAGGGGGGGGGCAGGAAGAAGGAAAGGAGCCCTTACTGCTTCACAAGCCCAGGGGTCCTAGCTGGCGTATGGTGACATTGCTCCCTCCCCTTTGCTGATCCTGAGCGAGTAGATCCAAAGAGGTGTCAAGAGGGTACAAGGAAGAAGTGAGTTCCTTCCAGCACAATTTTTTTTTTGAAATGACTCAAGCCGTGCCCTTAGTCATCTGACTCCAGCAGCTGGAGCTTTAAGAATTACAACTATTTCCAGAGGCCATTTTCTGCCCTTTGTGTCCACTCCTACCTGTCCAAAAAATCCTATAGCCTTATGAAGAACGTAAGAGACAGTAGTAAGTTCTAGTGATGGTTTGTTTTGTTGGGTTTTTTTGGACCACTTTATAGAAATCGATAGGATGATTCAAAAAACCTATAGAAAGATCATTCTTAATTAAATTCCTATAGGCCTTTAGAGTAAGTTCTACAGAAAAGTAGTTTTCAAACTTTTCCATACTGGGACCCCTCCCTCCCATTTAGCCCTAAGGAAGGACAAATTTGGTTGCAACCCCAGGTTGAGATGCCTGCTCTAAAGCTGTATTAGTTTCATTCCTGTTACAGTCCATAGTTTTCCATAAGGTTGTGAGTGTAGGGAACTCTCCCTCTCTTCCACCCAATTTTAAGGAATCCTTCACTCAAAACGGTTTAAAGGAGGTGGGGTTTTTCTGCTCTTGTGGAAGGTGTGAGGTCCCCTGGAGCCCTCTGAGGTCTCCTGCCCTGAAAGGTGTCTTGCTGTGGTGTGTGAAGCAGCACCTTTAAGGACTCAGCCTGCCTTCCCCTTCACATGAAATTCAGTGAGGCGATTACCTAACATCCATCACACACAGCATTCATTGCAAGGACAGACAGCTTTCCATTAACACCCAGTTCCACTTTCATAGTGGCTGTGGTTATTCCTTGAGTAAAGTAAAGGTGTTTAGAGAAATTGTTTTCTCTGGGAAGCGGGAAGAAAACCCAAGATATCTAGCTTTATCTAGTTACAGCAGCTGTGAGATAGCTCCATGGCCCTCGCTGAAAACCCCCCTCCCTCCCATCATGACTACATGCATCCCATGCTGTAAAAGGGCCTTCACTGATAATGGACTCACACGCCACTGACTGTACCCATTACGTCACACACTCCCCAGAAAGGACCTTACCTCTCCCTGGCCCCCCCACCTCCCTTCACAGTGAAGTTAGAAACCTCTATCCCTTTACCTGAGCAACTACTGAACTCAAAGCACTTGGAAAGGATCCACTTCTTTCTTTCGGCTTCTTTTCTCTCAGAAAAAGGGGCCAGCCGAACGGGCGGGATGAATAAATAAAGCTGTCTCTGGGAGATGAGGCAGCATGTTGCAAAATCTATGCTGCACAAATATTTCCTCTTCCTGGGTTGCTCAGTCTTTCATACATATGAAAAGTGAAAGCAGTAACCACTGCCACCCCAAGTTCCTGTCATCTCATGGAGAGCGCTTCCTCATCTTACAACCTCCAGGTGCACATAGCCAACCTGCTGTGGATACAGGGAGGGTATCCTTTCTGCACTGTGGGAAGCCCCCTAGGAGTCCCTTCCAGGCCAGATGTAGCTGTTTCCTAAAGTGAGAAATGCCAGAGAGCTCCTTGTCAAGACTAGTCGTATTATTTGTATTATAGTAGCACTGGGAGTTGAGAGCCCTATTGTGGTAGTGCTGAACAGACAGTGGGAGACAGCCCCGGCCACCATTACAATCTAAATAGACAAGATCAGGGGCGGTGGGGAGTAAATATCTGCATTTTATAAACAACTCTGGTGCAGAGAAGTGAAGTGACTTGCCCAAGGTCACACATCAGGTCACTTGCAAAGCAATTTAAAGTAGATCTCTTGGCTCCCAATCCAGTGCCTTAACCAGAGACCATCTTTCCTCTCCAGCCATCCTCCTTTTGAACAGCAGGAGAGAGGGCCCTACAAGCTAGATACAGCCTCTTTGGCTGACACCAGAAAAATCTCTTTCAGTACAATTGTAGCTGCCTCCCCAGTGGGGTAAATACCAGAGGAGCTGGTCAGAACAGACAAGGCCAGAACATTTGACAACAGCTTACAAGGATCTATCGTCTATATTGAAAAGGAGAGAGGTGAGTTTCCCCTTTGCCACCTGAAGGACATGTGATGGCATCCCCAATGGACAGTGTGTGGAGAAGGAGCTGTCAAACAGTGAGGAATAATCTAGTTAGCAGAAAGCTAGTGTGTTTCATCAGCCCCTCCGAGCCTCATGGGGATAGCACAGCAGCTTGTATTCTTAAAAACAGGGTTTATTTACTCCCCCTAAGGAGGAATATTTTTTGCAAGGAGCTTTACTTTCAACATTTAGGATTTCCCCAGCTGGGATTCTCCTGGCACCCTGTGAATTTTCTGTTAGGTGAACAAAGTCTGGTGATTTGCTTAGTCATATGCTCAGCCAGGTGTTGCTGGGATTAGAAGCCAAATTGCTTTGTGCTCCCTGCCCCTTTGCTCCCACCCTGTATCACATGGGCTCACTCGTTAAGGGATCATTACTCCCAGTTGGGGCCAAAGTCTGTTCTTTTAAAATAGGTGTAGCACAGATTGGAAAGCTCTTAGCCTGGAGGCAAACAGGCAAGTTTCTGAATCCTCCAATCTGTTGCAGACATTAGCTACAACATCTGCAGCTAGGCACAAGCAGCCCTGAAGATGCATACTGTGAGGAGCCTGGGAGTTAGTATTGCTAATGGACAGGCATATTGTATATACCGTAGAGGCCCAGAATGGAGCAGGTGCTGATTTCACTTGCAGGGTGGGGTAGTTCAATACAGCAAGGAGAGGGGACAGCCCATGCTGAGGTTGCAGACTGAGGAGAGGGGATAGGAATGCATGCCAGAGCTGAACAGGGGCACTTACTGGTAGGTGGCAAGTGACTTCACACTAGCGGTTCCCAACCTTTTTGGCGTGAGGGCCACAGATACAATTTTACTACCCTAAAAGGCCAGCAGTCTTTGCCAGCAGTCCTTCTCTCTCCCCCCCACCCCCATCCCTCAGCCAAAGGGGAGGAGTTCAGCAAGGAGACACTTTCATGCCCCTGGCTGCAGCAGGGAAACCGCATGTATCCTGTAGCCCAGTGTGCTCCATCTGGGTCCCTAGGCAGTGGCTCCCCTCTGCACCCAGGGGGATGGGAAATCAGTGCTCCCCTCCTTCTGGCTCCATCAGGGAACCCAGCACCTAGGACCCAGGCAGAGTACTTTGCTTTCTGCTGGAGCCAGGGGAGGGGAGCGCTGATCTTCCATCCCTCTGGCTCCACTTTGCTGTGCTCCCTGCTATGGCCAGAGGGAGGGGAGTGCTGATCTCCCGTCCCCTTGGCTGCAGTAAGGAGCCTGCGTCAGTCTTTTAGCCCCAGGGCAACATGCTCCACCTGGGTCTTTAGGAGCAGCTCCCTTCTGCAGTCAGTGGGAGGGGAGCAGTGGGTCACTTTGAAAAGCACTGCGGGCCAGTTTTGGCCCCCAGGCCACAGGTTGGGAACCTCTGGCTCACACCATGGCATATAATGCTGCAAGAGACTGGGGATGAGCATGCACCAGTGTCATGCAGAAAGAATTCTTGATGGAGCAAGGGCAGAGCCACACTAGTGGTTTTTGCTGGTTTCCCAGGGCTTGATGTAGTTCTGTTGACATCAGTTGTCATGCCACTAAGTTAATGCAGATGGGGGCAGTGCCTTGGGATTTTATTACTCCAAAGGAAAACCAGCTGCTCCAAGGCTACTAGCACCACACCTGTTGGCTCCATGGCTCTCCACTAGGCAGAAACACTCCGCAGCAACTTGAGGAACTAGGGTAATTTCTTTTGAAAGAGGGTTCACAGCTGGCACAAGGCCCATCTGCAAGTTGGACATTAGCTCCCCTCTCCCAGATTTATGGCCTGGTGCCAATTCCTAGGATTCATTTGGCTCCTTTATTCACTCCCTGCCAGAACCTGCTAGGCTATTTCATCTTTTGCCATTGCCAGCTCCTGCCCTGGAGGAACTGAGAAATCAATAGGGTTTATCAGAGCAGCAGATGACTTTGTTGTATCTCAAGTCAAAAGACATCACATAATTCAACTGGAGCACAAAGATTAAGAGACTTGCTCAAGGTCACAAGGTAAATCTGTGGCAGAGACAAGAACAGAACTCCAGTCTCCTGCCACCCAGCCCTGTGCCTTAACTATAGGATCAGCCTCCCTCACTCTTTTAGTCTCTCTTTTAGTCCATCATGGAAACAAACAAATGGCAAGTGAAACAAATGGTAACTCCAGCAACAAAAAGAAAAAATAATGAATGACTTTATTTTTTAGTTCAGTTGGCCACCTGAGGTGCTAAAATCTCAACACCAACAAAGCGAGTGTGTATTAAAAAAAAAAACAAAAAACCACAACCAAACCAAAGAAAACAGGCTGGATGTTTTATACAAGTAGGGTACACACTTTCCTGTTAACACTCCACACACAACTCTAAAAGCCTTGAACAGTCTGAATATCAGAGTTTACTCAGATCCCAAGGGGAAGGTGCCAAAGCAAATCCTTTAGATGGACTGAACTTCACAAACACATATACATATATGTATATGCATATATATATATAGAGAGAAAGAGAGATTAAAGTACTGCAGTGCTATCAAAGCATGGCTGTGCCCCTTCACATCGACACTTTTCATGACATCCTTGTCTGTTCAACTACATTGCCTATATAGCATTGTTTTAAGCATCTCCAAAAGCAGGAACACTCATAAATGTCTAATCTCTCTTATCTTGCATCAATCAAGGAAGAAATGATCTGTCCCCATGAATTATATACAGGGTGTTTCATGGTATACTTAGAGAATTCTTTTTATTGCAGATGGTAATAGTTCCAACTCCTGAGAGCCACATTGTGGCTTTTCACATTTTTACATAGATTAAATTATGCAACACTTCTTATCCATCAGCATCCAATGTAAACAGTTAATCAAAAATTCATTTTAAAAGTTTTAACCCAAGGAAGTGGTGGTGAACGTTTTAGGATCAACTGGTAAAAAAATGGAACTGATGGCTGCTCTAGATCATGCAGTCTAGACCTTTCAAATGCTCTAAAATGTTGATTAGGATGTATAAAAATATTAAAAATCACCCCGGAGTGCAGACAATGTGCTGACTAGCTCTACACAAGCATTGTGTTCTAATAGAGGCCTGGATACTACAAAACTCATTTTTTGACTGCCAGGGTGAATCAAGGGTCTGTTGGTGTTTGAACAGCCAACACCCAAATATTTACAGGAAATGCAGAGACAGAGGGAGAGAAAAATGGATTAATGTAACTGTTTTAAAACCTGCTGTTTGCTCTATAATCCTATCCTGATATGTTCAGCAATGGAGCTTGCAACAAGAAGGGCCACTCTCCAGCCCCAATTGGACAAATGGGGCTTTGGTTAAGTTAAAAAGACAAAACTGTATTTGGAAGTTAGAGCTCAAAAATATTCATATCCTTCCCCTCGCAGAGTTTTCCTCTGAACGAATGAGCTTCAGAGCAGACATAAGATAGGTGGGGAAGGAAACACAGGCCCGTTTGTGGCTTTGGGCCTCACTAAGTTGCCTGGACTCTCATGATTCACAAGTACACAAGGACAGGCTCGGCTGCAGCTCTGAAAGGATGATCCCTCCTCTCAACCATGCAGTGTGTGTCAGGCAGCCCCAAGCACAAATTTGCCTGACCTTATTTTTATCCCTCAGAGTGGAAGCATCAGTTCCTACTCTAGGGAGAGGGGAGTTGGACTCTGTCCGGTACTTCAGGGGAACCCATCCCAGGCACAGGGGAATTTAACTCCACCCCGCACACATTGCCACTCCATGAGCCAGGCTCCAGCTATTCTTCAGCTCAGCTCAAAGTGATTAGGAAATATGAAGCCAGTGATTCCTGTTCCTCCTAAATCCTAAAATCAAGCAACTCAAAACTACAGTAGACAGAAAGCAGCCAATCCAGCTAGACCTAAATTCTTTCCATCCCAGAGCATGTGACGCCTGCTTGTTCATAGATTGATTACCTTTGGTGCTGGTTTGGCTTTATTTCTCTTTTAAAAGCAGGACTGTCACCTCTCTGAACAGTGAGTGCTTCACCATCTCATCAGGACATTTCTCTGTCCAGTTTGAGAATGTGAAAGCCACAGGCCCACTATAGCCAGTTACCATATGCTTCGGGAGCCCCGTTTGAAGGAGCTCCAGATCATGCAGGGCAGGAGCCACCATTGTTAGCTTTCTTGCTATTCTACCTCTGAGATGTCAGACACTCACAAAGGGAAGTGGAAGGAAAGACTCAGAGTGGCTATTGAATGGATGGTTCATGAATGTTTAACCTTTTTAGTGATTGGGGGAACATTTCAGAGACCTGTAGCAGAAAGAGCCAGTTCTCAAAGATGGGGATTATTTAAAATAATTTGATATGACTGGTCAAAGGAATCAGGGCACAATGCATCAGCCATGCATATAAAATCAGGACTATTTAACCACAGCAACTTTCCTCATATCAATACAGTCATGAACAAGCAACAGAATTACTCAAGGAAAAGGATTTCAGGGGTTTTTCCCTTAGTGAAAAAGTAGGGCTCTATTTGTTTCTGCATTGCTGTAGTTTAGACTCTGGATGGGGATGGGGTGAGAGGGAGCATTTGTGACAGACCACAGGAGCTAAGCATGCTGCCTTCAAGGTCTATTTTTAATGCTCGCTTTCAGACAATGGAAATTAAAAGCCGTGACAGGGTTGCACACTGGGTACTGGGCTCCCAACAGAGATCACATACCTGATGTGCAATTCTGAAACCATGTTGCCTCAGGTGGGAGCAGCTCTTGGAAGACTACGGTATAATATGTAAGATCCTAAATTCAGTAGGAAGAAGAGTAAATGAATGAAAACAAATGTTCAATATATTAAGCAGAATTGAAAAACCATTAATTACCAAACAGGGAGGCGACACCTCGAGACCAGGATGAATTAATGTAGGACTGAAGGGAGCAGCAGTGCCACTGGAAAGTAGAGGAAAGCTTCCAAGTTGTAAGGAAAGTCTTATGAAGATACATATTTTTAATTTTTTACACTATAGAACTTCCCAATTCTGAAACTTGCCGTCTTTGGCACTAAGAGTGAAACTCATGTAGCCCTACTCTGAGTCATCAGGAGATCCCAGTTTAGATTCAGCAGCGACGTGGCAGTTGCTACTGAGAAAGATGTTCCTCATGTGTTGGAGAAACTGAACAAGTGACAGGGGTTCTGGCAGCTGGTTTGAAAAATTCTGTAATATCTATTTAGCTCAGTGCCTAATGCGCCAAACAGTGGTCAGGGATTGCACTTACTACCATGTGGGGTCCCACTGAAGGGACTCCTCACAGTGCTCAGTGTTACTCCCAGTAGTAAGCGTTTGCAGGATCAGTCGACATAGAAGCGCAGAAGGTGCCTCCCAGCTCACGCTCCCAGCTCTGCTTGAGCAAGCATGCTACAAATAGCAGCATGGCTGGCAGCAGGGGCTAGCCACCAGCTCGGAGAGGCTTGTACTTGGGTGGCTAGCCTGTGCTGCAAGGCCCACACTGCTATTTTTATACGCTAGCTCAAGCAGAGCTAGTCCGTCTGCGTCTGTCTACTCAGGCTGGGAGGGTTGACATATCCTAAAGGATTATAACTAGTCAATGCACTTTGCTTTTCAAATCTCAAGTCAGCCCCTCTCCCTCTTGCAGTGCCTAAAATCCATTTTCCATTTGAAATGCTACTTTCTTTCAAAGAGCAGCTTCAGGCCACCTATCACAGCCGCAGCAGCTGGGGGCTGACGCTCAGGACACAACCCTGGTGGCTTTTACTGTTATTGGTGAATTACTTAAAGGAATCCAGGTTAAAAGCTATTCTCAGTCCCAGGAGATGGGATTTTTGTTTGGAGATTGGTTTTAAAATTATTTGTATTCCCCCCCACCCCAAATCTATTGTTTTGGTCGGGGATTCTCCCTCACCCCCATTTCCCCTTTTATTCATTCCTCTCTCCAGCAAGGGTTAGGGCTTCACATTTGGTTGAACCTGTCCCTCTAACCCAGGGCACATCTGGACAATGTCAAGCCCAGGACTCCTTCCTTTCCAGTGACTGAGTACCGTCTCCTGCACATCCCCCAGTCTCAGCCCATGTAGGAATAGAAATGGAGCTTAGGTTCCAGTCTCAGCTTTTGTCCCATTGAGCCAGCCCATGGTATGGTTGGTACCATCTATGGTGGCATAATAGATACACATTTCTCTGAGGCTGAAGGCCTTTGGCCTCATTCACATTCAAGGCAGCACGTATCACTGAGCGCACATTGCCACAGTTGTGGTGTTCTCCACACTACTAACTCAGAGTTAGAACATCTTGAAGATATGGGCCCAGATGGTTTCGTGTTACAAGAGTCTATATTTTTCTTTTTAAAAAATAAATTTTTAATTAAAAACTAGTTCTTATATGATTGATTTTCTTAAAAATTAACTCAACAAAAATACAAATTGTACCTTTTACTGATTTTTATGATGTAAAAAGGCCTTAATTTTGATATTTAATCATTTTTCTTTTTTGTTTTGCACTAGGTCCTCACTTTGTCCTTTGAGGCCAGTGAGACCTGAAGGGTTGCAGAGTTTAAGAAAAATCATCTCCCTCTCCCCCACTTTAGCTGGGGGCAGGGTGGGCTATTACTCAGATTAGAGCCTTGTGTGACATCGCTATTCAAGTCCCACAGCACAAAGAGAAAAGTGGGAGCCTAGTATTTCTTCTATAAAAAGCAAGCAGGAATTTAAAAACATTAGGGTAAGAGGCTCTGTTCAACAGCATAAATGAGGGCAGGGTATCTGTTTTTTTTTTTTTTAAATTTGCAATGCATGTTTAATGATCTCCTGTTCAAGATCAGCTGTGTTCCATAGACACTGGGTGCTATCAAAATGGGTCTAGGCTGATTTTATTCAGAACAGTTTGCAAGATCCACATTTCCAGCCTAGATTTTTTTTTAACACCTCCACAGGAGTCACTATTTTTGAGGTGCAAACCCACAGAAACATAGTGTGTAAACTCCCCCTGCTGGCCCTGCCTCTGCAGCCAGCCCCTTCACCACACAGGCATGTGAAGGAAGCTCCTGTACGTGCAGACATTCCATTGGAACACCAGCACTCCACAGGAGTTTTGCTCTGGGTATCTAGCACGCCCAGCAGCACTTGTTAACATGCACACTATTAAGTGACACAGCGGCTGGCTCTCTGCGTCGCTTTGCTAGACCGTGGGTTTAACTTGTGATCACTTACTCCCTGGGCTGGAAAGAGCAGGAAGTACTGGAGGCAGCTTGCTCAGCCCCTGCTAGCTTGGGTCAGAGAAAGTCTGTTCCACAGCCAATTAAACAACACAGCAGATTGTCTCTAGAATGTCCCATCCAATCCTCCTCTGCTTGAAGTACAGTGGGCGTGGCATGGCTCTCTAACAGCGCAGTGTGAAGTCAAGAAAACAGATATGGGGCTCTTCCAACTTCCCACAGGAACCCAGAGGACTCCATTGAGGAGAGCAAATGGCCAAAAAGCAAGGATCCATGTCCTTTATAAACGTAGGAAGAGTAACGCAAGGACTCCACCTGCAAAGCAGGAGCAAGGAGAATCCCTTTCAGATACTGCAGAAGATTAAATGAGAAGGACCCCACTGGCTGTATATCTGCTCCACCAACAGCCTGTCCTCCAGGCTATGGCATCAACAATCTCAGCGGTGCTGTACGGATTTCTTTGGGCGTGGGACTCTCGTTTCAGATACAGAGGGAAGCAAGCTTAATGATTTTCCTTGACTGTTAACATTAAATCCAAGGTAAACACACACTAACAATGGATCACTTCAAGGATGTGACACAAACCAAAGCTGGCTAGGAAATTCAAAGTCAAGGGTGATGTCTGGCATCATGTGCTGTGTCCAGTGGGATGGACAAAGGGTGTAGTGTGCTTTTGGAGTTTGCCAAACGGTGACAGACTGTAGAGTCCTTCCCAGCATGGTAGCTGGATTGCTCAGTGTACGTCCTGCCCACTACTGCAAGTCGGAATACAACAGGGACCCTCCCGGATCAAAGGCAGCAACTCTGGGAGCTGAGCAGAAAGGATTGTGCTGAATTTGCCTAGCTGGAAGCCACTCTAGGCGGATCTTACAGTGGCAGGGTTCAGCCTCTAAGTGGAAGGGAGAGATTGGTGGAGGGATAATTTTTAGGTCACAGTTTTGACTTTCTTGTTACAAACTATTAATGGTATTTAAATAAAGTACAGGTGTGTTAGTCCAGAGAGAAGAGCGAGGGAACTGGGGACACAGAGGAAAAAACTGATGTGAACACTACTGGATTTTCAGAACTCCGTGGATGCGCAGGAGTTCACCACAAAAGGACTTGGCTAGGCCAGGTTGCATACTTGGGTCCATGAAGGCTGCTCTGTATGCAAAGCAGGGACGAATCTGTGGTAGCATCTCACTTTCGTGGAGTTAACCCCCCTCCCTCCCGTCCCAATCCATGAAGTGTAACAATAAACATTATTAACAATACTAATAAATAGCCACAGGTAACAAGAGTCCTGTACTTTAGAAACAGAGGTTGTGGGATGCAGCAGGCACACACCATCACTCGCTTGTCCATTTGTTTCTTAAAAGGTACAAAAATGAATCTACTTTCAAGTATTAAAAAAAATAAGTTAATTGACATAAAAGGTTCAAAGTGACTGAGGGCCCAGGCAGGTCTTAAGCTTCATTTCTGATGTGCAAAAATGAAATAGAGGAAAACTCACAAACACTGAAGAGTCTCAACAACGTTTCACCCAGAGGTGGCTCCCTCTCTGGGTTTAGAAGCCAGGGAATGCCGTTTGACGACCCCTCCCCCCAACACTTACTATTGTCCCACAAAGTCAGTATTTTCCAGTGTCAAAATGGTCGCAACAAAAAACAAAACAGAAAAATCCATTAGTCTTTGAATGGTGGCCATGAAGACACAAGCCCAGCAGTAGCTCTCTGTCCAGTGTGTAGCAAAGCGGGAGAGAATTCCCCATTCTTTCTCTACTCTTCTTCTCATAACCATAACTCTGGAGAATACGAGAGAGACAGAGACAGAGTATGTTCTGTGATGCCCTCGTCTCTACAAAAGCCGTGATGGGCAGAAGAGATTTCAATCAAGCACACCACCAATGTTTTCTCTCTCCAATGTTCCTTCACATCCATGCGTAATGCTCACTTCAGGGTTGTTTCTTTGGTGGGGAGGAAGAATAAAACAAAGAAGGTGCTGCTCTGGGCTTTGGGAGCTCTCCTGTAGTTGGTTAGCTCCTCCACGGACTGCTACAGGCTGCTGTAGTTTTCAAGGGAGAGTAGCCATTTCTCTCCCTTTTATTAAAAAAAATGCTAGTAGTGAAAAAGGGAGAGCGATCAGACTGCAGCAAATCCAGTTTGATTAAGGGTTTCCCCCCATTAAAAGGTAACAAACACATCCTCCACATGAAGTGTACCCTTTTCTCTCATATCACAAAATCCTAACAGCCCCTAGTACAGGACTCCAAGGAGACTGCGCAAACTCAGCCTTCAGCCTGGTTTGCGGACGTTGTGCGGGACCCAAGCCTCTAGAACCACTTATCAAAAGGCTTCTGGGTGCTTCAAACTGAATGCCTGCATGCTGTAGAACCTTTACAAGGTTCCCCCTCAAGGTCTCCCAATCCAAGTAGTTCTGGCAAACTCAGCGTAGGCCAACTGGATAGCACAGACCAGCAGACGTGAACGTGCTCGCTCAGGACCAGTTCAAGCTAGAACCCTTGGACAGCATAACAGCTTCCAGGTCCTTGTCCTCCTCTTTTTCTCGAAGCCGCTGCTCCTCAAGGAGGGCTACCAGAGAGTCTCTCTGCTCCACCACTTCTAGCATCTCATTCAGGATCCTCTTCTCTTCTGACAGCTCCTCATCTGTCTTCAGGTGATCTGGAGAAAAAGTCAAACGTATCAAGTGATCCAGGACTGGAAACAGATACATGAACGCACTTCACGGATCGGTGTTCCTCTTCACCCTTACCTTCCACTGCCATCCTTTCCCGGAGTTCCTGCTGCAGCCGGCTCTGCCTGTCTTCCAGCTCCAGTTCTCGTGCACTGAAAGGAGAAACAAAGCAAGAGGTGGACCAACAGTGTGGTCTGTGGTGGTTGGGAGCCATCACAGAGATTGCCACTTCAGAAAATTAAAATATTCTGGAATTTACTCTCCTCCAATCCTACTTTATCTATCTTCCCAAACCACCTCCCCCACTTCAGCACTGTTGTGACTCCTTTTGGAAAAACACTGGAGATGTATAGTCATTTATTTTCTGATTAAAATATAATCTTAATGCTTCCACATCACCAGTCTTCAGCTGGAGCAGGCAGATGGAGAAAGACAAGAAGATTGTGGAGAGAGATTCCCTTTTTCACATGGCTGGGAAGCAACCAGCCCAGCTGCTTTCTTACACTGATCTTATTCACAGTGCTACCAGCTGACCCTAAAACCCGAGACAGAGTGAAGGAGCAGATGCATCTGCAGTTGTTGCTCAAGCCACGTTTTACCTCCGTGCAAGTCTCCCTCCTGCTAAATCCCACTCTGAAGAAAAAGTTACCTACCAAGTAACAGATGTCTGAGGACATTGTCTCCTCAGACTTCAATCTGAGCGTTTCGAGGCTTCTCTGGGAGCAGCATCGCAGAGAGCACTGCGCTTCTGAAACACCAAAGTCAAGTCTTGCCTGCTCAGAAACCTGTTTCAGTGGCATGCAGCGCATTTTGGAGCATAAACACTAAGGAAGCCCCTTGTGTTCCTAAGCTGGAAAAGAGCTGTAGCAGCCGGGCCCAGTTGGAAGGCTATAGGGTTCCATTAGAGACCGAGAAGTGAGGACTATAGACCTATTTAAAGAAGGGATAGGAATGCAGACAGCTTGGCAGCATTCGAAAGAGGACCTTGCACCACGTTACTGCCTTCTTGCCGTCGACCCACCAGTACTAGTTGTGAGTAATTGCATCTTTGAAGCTGTGCTGCCCTGTGCAGAAAGCCCTCTGTTCACTCACAATATCATCAGCTCAGACTCGTAGCGCACCAAAGCATTCTTCTCCTGCACCAGCTTGAACCACTCCTGCATCAGCTTTGGATCATCCTTCTTCCCCATACCTGCCAAGAGAGAAGCCTTGTAAGGTTTCAGGATGATGTCCTGCCATCCCCATGAGCCCGACAGCCAGGAACAAAATGGGGGCAAAATGTGCAAAGAAAGCCGAGCAAGATGCTGCCAGAGCACTCCCAAGCCGGGTCCATTTAGTTTGCCTACCGCACACAGAAAGAGGAGGGCACAGAACTGTAGATGTCACCACCTAAAGGATCCTCTCCTCCTTGGGTCAACACCTTCTGAATCTTTTTTTTGCCATTGCTCCTCCCACCTCTTCTCATTATGGTAAATCTATAATTTAGTGGCTGATGTCTATTTAGCCTTCCTTATGTGAACTTGAATGTTTAACAACTTTTTTGTACCTCACCATGTTACCCCCTTTAATGTATGCTGACTGGAACCCCACCCCAAACAAACTCTGTACCCCTTGTACCCTCCCGTCCTTCAGTCACATCAGTTGAATCAGTTCTTTTACTAGTTAAGAGTAGCCCCTTGTCTACTTCTATTGAAACCCTTCCTTTTCACTGGCTCATCTGTTGAAGAATCTTCCCTTCTTGTGGTTCCTTCCTGGTACGTCTCCACTCTCTTTGGCGAGTCTTCTGCTTAGTGTACACACAATCTCTGAACAATAGTTCACTGCATCCTACAAGTACATTATTCCTACAGAATTGCTCATCAGCATTAGAATGACACATACAGAAACCCATGCTACACTTGCTAATATAAAAGGGAGAGAGCGAGAACCCACTTCATAGCTCACTTTTTAAAATTTCATTTTATTTTATTTTAAAAGAAACAACTCTACCCTCATCTCATAATCCACTTGCCAGGCTCCAATGGTGTCAAATGTAGTGCAGATAAAATTGCTACACTATGTTCCCTAGAATTTTCTGCAGTGATTTGAGATATGCCTAGATCCAAGAATATACTGTAGAGTAGAAGCTCTTCCAAAGTAACTTCTATTTTGGGCCCCTTGATCCTGCAATGAGCTACATGCAGGGGGACCCCTCTGTCTGCAGGAAGTCCCACTGAAGTCACTGGGGGGCTGCCTGCCTGCATGGAGGTTGTTGCAGGAGAGAGCCTTCAAACTGAGCTCAAAGGTGCAGAGATTTGAGCAGAGCATCTGTTGATTGTTTATTCTGCAGACCTCTACCAGCTGCATGACTGAAAGTCACCTTCTCTCACTCTCCACAGACTAACAAGGTTTCCTAGATTAATTAACATTTCTGCCTAGTTATACATTATGGACATTCAGCATCTATATTAAAAGCAGCTTCTCTTACTTTTAAGCAGTCTTATAGATGCCAGAAATGACCAAACAGGCTTCTGTTTAAATACAAGCCACTGAGAAAATTGGAAATATATGCCACTCCAGTGGCCACTGAATTCCTATCTGTGCCCAGCCTCCATCCAACCCTGGCTCTGAGGTCAAATAGGAGACCCAGTGCCACCTGCTATGCTTCCTAGCTTAGAATACCTGCCACTGAAATACAGGAATAGTAAATGCTTAGGGGATACTGCCCCCCACCCATAACAGATTCTGGCTCTCTGGATTTTATACCAGTCTGTTGCTCAGTTCCAAGCATTCCTTTCTGAGCATCTCTGCACAATGTGCCCAGGTGGCCATGGGAGGGGCAAGCTTAGACATGCAGATGTCCAGTGCAGTGGAGCCATGAAAGCACTGGGAAGTCTCCCCACCCTTTCCAGTGCCAGGATGTAAAAAAAATGCCTCTAAGAAACAGCCGAATATGCCTTGCTACTAACCCATGAAGTTGATTTTATTTACTTACTTACTTACTTATTTTTAACAGCCAATGAGCAGAAGGATGTGGGAGGGGTGGGGAGGGAGAGTGGACCATCGATGTGAGAGCACCATGGAAAGCAGGTAAGTGGTTAGCGAAGTTACACTGTGATCATATTCCACCCCCTTCCCCCATGCCTTGGCAATGGAAACTCTGCTATGGCAAACTCCATCTCAGACAAATTCAAGAACGCACTCAGCAAGACATGGACCATGGAAGACCAGTCTGGTTTAGGTTGGTTGGTTTTTTAAAGCTAAGGGATGTTTTGCAAACAAGTCTTTGTAAGGACACAGTATTCCTTTAATCCATCCATCCACACAAATTAAATGGTCATTTAAGGAAGGAGGTTCTCTTCCCTCATCCCCACCCTATATCCCAGACACCTTTGACGAAGAACAGAGAAATCAAATACACCAAATGAAACCAGGAGCTTTAGAGAATGACACAACTGCGGCTGCCACTGAAAAGCATGCCCCAGTGACCTTGAGACTACCCCTTCCCCAACTCAAAACAGGAAAAGGGATACTGTACCTTAAAAAATTGCATGTACTCATATAAGCTTGTTACAGAGGTTGCTACTGAGACTGAGGGAAGGCGACAGGAAGGGGTTGAAGGTTGGATATAGAGATTTTTTTGTCACTAGCCAACTAGCGCTGCTATGAAAATCTAGCTGGGGTGGAGAGGGAGAGAGGTTACATTACCTTCATGGGCACAGCAAGGGCAGAAGGAGAGAGGTCTACGACGTGGTGTCCCGGCATTGGGCTCAACTTCAATAGGACCAAATGAGGAAGAGGGGGGAGAGGAGGAGGAGAGGAAGAGAGGCAAAGGGGTGAAATAAAAGACAAGCAGAGGACAAAAAGCGTAAAAGTGAGAAAGAAAGGAAACAACAAGAAGAAAAGAAAAATTACAAGAAATGGAGAAGCAGAAACAAGGGAAACAGTCTACAGATGAATAAGGTCCCTCATCAGCACGGGTAACAGACAGGAGCAGACTGAGGCAGTGGGAGAAGCGGTTACTGAGCTGTACAATTACGGCGAGGAAGATTACTGTTGAGTTTTTCCTGTTCACTGTGATTTTTCAGTTGCAGAGTCTTCACTTGAACATCATGTTGTGTGTATGAGATACAAGGACAGTAGGTGAGGACAGGTGAATAATTATCTTCTGCTGATAAATGTCAGCATTTAAAGTGAGGTTTAAAAAGTCTCAGTTGCCTGTATAAGGCACCGCCTCTAAATAGCCAACCTCATAGCCATGCTCTTTTTTCTGTCAGGGAAAATGATGCTGAAAGAGTTCTTTTTTATGGAACTGAGCTCCCCCAGATGGGGAACACTGTAGTGAGAATTTGATTAATGTGGAACTTGGAGATAGGAACCTGCCCGTTAGGATCCCGAGAGTCAAACATAGAAGGTACACATGTTCTCAATAGGATTACAGGTGTTTAGAATGGGGAACAATGTTTAACCGGCAAAAATAACACGTGTCACTCCATGTGGGGGAAAGATCAGCCAATAAACTTTGCAGCTTTAAGTTAAACTTAAAGATCCCCATCAACATTCCAAATTCTGGCTCACAAGGTGAGGGGGAAAGAGAGGGCTTCTGAAGGCCTGTAGCAGTAAACTGTGCATTGGCAAGGGTGGTGATAAATGCCCCCGTAATGTCTTTTCCATCTGTTCTGCCATAACTCTCTGAAGGACAGGTATATATCACCCTTGCAAGGACTCAGCTGTTTTAACACCGAGAATTTGCTTTTCAGCAGCCCTCAACATTAGAGAGACTAGGACTAGGCAGAGTATGAAAGTCTGCTGCGTCAGCTCTGGCTTGCCAAGTCCACGGATAAGAAATGCAAGCATTCTCAATCAAAAGCCTTTCAATGCGCTCCAGGAGAACAAACACTGAAACTGCTAGGAGCTGGACGTTCATCTCAGGTGCCAACATGAAACTGAAGCCACTTTTAAAGAAACAGCATGTCCACCAATAATTATTAACACTTCTAACAGTGTCTCAGGAGAACACATGCATCAAGAAGGTGAAATGCCTGAATATCAAAGCCGGAGGTTTAAGACATCTGCTACTCTGAATATACAACTGTAGTTAAAAAGGAAGGAATGCCTGTGTCAGGGAAAGGCAGTAACTCAACAGCAATGATATGATGAAGAGAATTCATAACTCAGATTATTCAGAATAACACAGCATATAGGATAATGAGGCAGCTCTCACTCTAGAGACCTACAGTATTGGTGAACAGGGAGTGGTGTTAGAAGGGACCATCACAGAACTAGAGCAGCACACACAGGACACACTGGAGTGAGGGGGAAAGAGCACATCAGCTTGCAAAATCCCATGACTGAGCAGCATTGCTTTCTCAGACAGGAGAGTAGGAGGGGATAACATTAGGAGAGGTTCCACAATCGTTCATATGATAGTTACAGAGAGTGCCTCATGTCACCTCCATTCAAAAACCCTCTTTTTCGTTCATTTAGAACTTTCACCAAACAAAAAATTCCATTTAGACTGAAATTTCTTATACTTAGTCTCAGTCCAGAAGTGTATTTTTTGGGAGAAACAAAGTTTTCAAGCTTTTAAGATATTTTTTCGATTTTTTTGGGGGGGTGGGGGGCCTGATATTTACACAAAGCTGGGACTGAGTTATTTCAAACTTGGTGGGTATGTAGGCCTGGCTAAGGAATTCCTGATTTGTTTTGTTAGTAGAAAATTTAGCTTGGAAATAAAACTCTGGAAATGTATGTGAAAGGTAGTGTACTGAGTATACACCATCTGAACATCCCACGTCTTCACTAAAACCCCACTTCTGTGAGGAACATGAGCTATAACCCACATCAATATATCGTCATTACCACTTCCATCTTTCACCATAAAAACATTTTAAGTTATCACAATAGTGTCTTCTTGGCTAATCTTTGTCTTTTAAACTACGAGCTCCTTGGCGAGCAAGGCTTTTTTGAGTCTAAAAACACTGAACCAAATCAGAACCTCCAGAAACATGCACCAAACTTTGCTGCTCAAAGTTGCAGATGCTGGAAAGATCAAATGTAAGTGACACTGAATATACACAATCATTCTAAGAACCACAAGTAGTTCTAGAAATAGCAGCTGAAGACTGCACAGGCTCTTATTTTTCTTTGAAGGTCTCATACAAGAACTGAGCAGATCTAACCTGTTATGTGATCTGACCAGTAGCCCATGGAAGCCTGGTTGGAGACTAGTAAATGTAGTTATCACTGGAGCACCAAGGAGTGAGGTACCAGGAGTAGGTATAAACCCCAATCTCCTGCATAATGCTTCAGAACAGGGACGACTATATTGCTGCTGCTATTTTGTAACTACGGCATGGAAGCTCTTCCTGCAGTTTCGGTTAAACTTCTTCTCTTGTTCTGAATGTTTAGTTTCTAATTTGCTAACAATCAAGTTATGGAGGCTTTGGGTCCCCATAACGAATTGTAACCAAAGATGACTGGTACCTTCCAATACTGCAGGGGCACGTGACAACCCACACGTTGCCTCTGGGAGGAACCTTCCAGCCCCCCTCCCTAGGCCCGGGCAGCCAATCCCGCTGGCTCCTGGGGTGGGCCACAGAAGCCGGGGGCATGGGCCTCTGGGCCAGCCCCAGTAGGGGATGTGGGGAAAAGTTCACAACAACACAGTTGCACCCCAGAGCTCCCGCACCCTTGTGCAAGGGGAGGGTCACGGGCAAGGCCCCTCATTTGGGCTAAGCAGAAGGAACTTGCTCCTGGCGCCTACCCTAGAGACCCCTCCACTCTGCACCCGGGCCTTTGTGCTCTCCGCACCAAAGTTACCTGCAGGGGGAGGTGGTCTGCCCTTCTCCTGGTGTGCCTCCCCACCCCCAGCATGTTTCTGGCTCGCTTGGCCCCTCCCCTTGGCAGCCAGGCCTAGGTGGGCAGTGGAGGAGGTGGGACCTGGAGCCACTTCTGCTGGGTGAGGGTGGCTGCTCCAGGTTGCTTCCTCTGTGCAGTGCTTCATCTGTCTGTGAGAGAAGCTGGCTGGGGAGGCAGTGATGGCCTGCCTCTCCAGGGCCCGGCTGCCAGGGACAGGGGCCTAATTACTTCCGCCATTTTCTGAAACAAAATACAATAGTTTCCCAAAACAGTCCAAGAACTTATTAGTATTATTTTTCCAACAGATGACTAGATAAAGTCCCCCATTACTAGCAAGTCTTGGGTTTTGGATATTTCTGTTATTTATTCTAGAAATCCCTCAGCCACCTCCTTCTTGATTTGGTGATCTTCAGTAGATCACAACCCTGACATGTTATTTTTTTTATATATATATATATATACACATATATATATACACACACACATATATTTATACACATATATACACATATACACACACACACATTTTCAATTCTGTTGCTTTTAATATGTTCTAAAAAAATTCAACATGACAGAGTGGTGAAAACACAGGTGTTCACCTGCTGTAGAGCATTGGTGAAAGTGTTTGTTTAGGGCACACACTAATCCCAGTGGTTGTATGGGGCACGCACTACTCCTGCCATGAAAGATAATGTGTGCATTTTTCACTACAATAAGATTTGTGCACACATTTTTATAAAAACCCTTCCTCCTCTTCTCCCAGGACCTGCTCCACTGTTAGAGCCAGTTGTATTCCCTGCCTCACTTCTTTTTATAAACACCTTTTTCCCCTGCCAACCCTGGCTCTGACTCATTTCTCCTAGATCTCTCCCTATATCCCACATGCCAGACCCCTCTTGCACACTGGTTCCACCATGGCTTCCACTGCTCCTTTACCTACTTACAGTCTAGCTTCACTGCTTTTCCCAATTCCTGTCTTATGCCAGAACCACTGATGTCTCAGCCTTGTAGCTTTTTGCAATAACCATCTCATAACAGATTATTTTTTCCTATGACCGTCCCTATTCCTTACTAGAAACACCTACATGCCAGGCTGCACGATGCTTCTCTAGTGCCCAAATTCTTTGTCAAAAGCACTCACGACCTAATCCCACTGCATCTGCACCACAGTCCTTTTCTTTCTAGCCTCTTTACTTCTCCATGTGCTACTTTCTTCAACCCTGGCTTTATTGCTTATAATCCTGCTTCTTCCAGCAGAACATCCTCTGTTCCCAGTCATAATGAATGACTTGGAAAGGGCTTCACACTTCTTGTTTATAAATTAAAAATAAAGATGTTGCCACTGTATTACACAGCTACAGGATTTTGGGCAAAGCTACAGAGTACTGCAGTGTATTGACTGTCCTGTATTGCACTAAGCAGCATAGCATATTGTACTGCAGTGAATTATTACTGCAACATTTATAAAGCACCCATCATCATGATATTATATTGCACATATTGCTGTATGACACTGTTCTCTATTATTGTACTATACAACACCAAACAGCTCATTTTACTGCAATGTAGACCACTCTACTACCCCATCCTATGCTGTACAGTACAACATCACCACTCTCCTCCTATCTGTTTGGACTCCCCATTTTTAGCGATTCCTGCAGTGGTGTGAGTGCTTGCACATAGATTCTACCATGTTATCCTTAAACAAGTTAAACAAGTTCAAGCTATACTATTTCATGGAAAGAGGGAACTGAGATTTTCACAGATGATCACAGACCGCAAATGCATTCCCATGTCATACACATTCACTAGCCTTCTGGTGGATCCCTTTAAGAAAAGGCCTATCGCTGTAAGAGGAGAATCAGGAACAATTTCATGTGACAAATAGAAAAACAGATCTCTTTAGCAAGATCATTCATTTAGATGACCCACTTACCATCATATTTCACATTTAAATTCCAGAAAAGCTCAATTTTCAAAAGCCGGGGTTATTTATTTAACGCTCTGACTCCACAGTTTTGTGCTTGGGCAGTAACTGGGTTCCTGATAAGCACAGCTAAAACCTAACCATACAATAAGCAGTTTAGAAAATACTGGTGAAGCCTTGGTCCCCATTTATCCTGCCCTGCCCTTGTCACTGCTCCTAGCACCTCTCCTCCATTTAAGTCTTGCCGCTTCTCCCAGGGCTTTTCACCTCTCCTCACCATACATAATTGAGCTTTCTTAACAGTGTTTGGCATGGCTAGGTCCTATCTACCACTTCTCGAGCTAGCTATACTAAAATTTGATCATTGCTAGAAAGGTGTTAACATTATTTCCCAGGCCAGTGTCATGAGGGCCAAAAGGACCAATACACTAGGTTGGTGAATGTAAAAACCTATCTGTTCTTTAAAACATCTTTAAAAATTATATGTTAATTTCATGCTTGTGAAAAGCCCTAGACTGAGAGGTTTGGAGACCAACTCTTCTGTCCACAGCACCAGTACAGCGTGGGTAGCTGCAACGCAACCCTCCCTAGGTTGTCCTGCTAATGTGATTTAACCCTGGCCTAAAGGAGTCTGGGGATGAGAGAAGAATTTGGTTTCCATGACCATTCCTTGATCTCTCCATTGAGACCAGTAAGGGTGTTAACTGTGGCCAGGGCTGGTCTTACCGGTGAATGACCGCCCAGAGCATTGGGGTCAAGGGAACGCCATCGTCAACTCTCCGCCCTCAGTCAGCCCAAAGCTACTTTAACCACAGAGTGCTGGGCCCAGAGTTGGAATGGGGAAGGGCTGGGGGCACCCCATGTGGGGGCTTCTACTGTGCGCCACGTTCCATTTGCTAGTCATGGCTGGGCTGGGGAGGGTGGGACTTCCTCTTCCTCTGCACGGGCCAATCCCAGGGCTGGGTCAGTCTCAGGAACCTCCCCCAGCTCAGGAATCTCTGCACCCCCCATCCTGCTGAGGGCACTATTTTCCATAAGGCTGGCCCTGACTGTAGCAGCACTCTGTGCTATGTGGTGGGAAATGGACTGAGATTCCTCCCTTTTTTTCCCACACATGCCACCAAACAGCCAGCAAATGGCAATGATCTTTTGTGGTTACTGAGCCTGGCTAGCTGAATTGGGAAAATCAATATTTTAAATTTGCCTGCACACTGGTGGCTCTCTAATGAGTTGTATGTGTCAACTGACTCTCACCTTGGCAGGTACAAAACTATGTGGGGGGAATTATCCTCACGAAATCTTTCTTTCAGGGCTTGAAGAATCTGCATCCAACGTTCTCTGTTACTGACATCCATTAAATACTTTAGATGTCAAAACTGGGAGCTGGACTAAGAACACCTCTGAACTTAAACCTCTCATAGGAGAAGGAACAATTTTAGAGATATCAAAACACATCTTCTCAATTATCCATGACTCAGGAGAGTTCCTGAAGACTGTTTCGTAGCTCAATTCATCTAAAAACTCCCTGAGTGCCTGGACCATGTATTTTTTTTCTCCTTCTGTTTAACAATTTAGCTCATATCTACTGCCCCAGGTAATGCACTGTTGGAAGGACAACACCCCAGACTGGTTTCCTCCTTCCTCTGCTGTGAGATGCTATTTCATAAACCCAAAGGAAGCATCAGGCATGACCAAGCGGGAATGAAGAAAGTACAGTGGAAAAGCTGAAGGTGGCAGCAGAATCTGCAAGTTAACCCCCACCATCAGCCTCACTGCATCTCTTCTGCCTGAGCCCTATGGGATGAGAGCAGAGCTGGTTTCCCTGAGAAGTGGTGAGCACGTACACCTCCCAATGACGTCAAACAGACGCACCTGAGGCCAAGTGGGATCAGGTTCTCTACGAGGTGCTGCCTTGTAGCCAAGGAATTAGATTTGCACCTGGCTGGCTAACCAGAGTGGTTTGGCAGTCGGCACACAGCAGTGCTGCACAGGAAAGCCAGGTTTGAGGCTAACTCTCAGGATTTTGTACATTGCTGTGGTGACAGCTGGCCTCACCAACTGAGGAAAGAGGAAGTAAGTGATACTTTTAAATTTCTTAGGCTACCCACAAAAACTTCCTTTTAACAGCCAGAATGAAGCCTGAGATAAAACCAATCTGACTTAGACCAGTAAAAAATCCTTTGTAGTGGATCATGGGAGGTAGCCTCTTTCTCTCATTCATCTGAAATACTTCCCTCCTCGGGGCAGCTTACGGATGTCATCTATATGACATGAGACCATCCCAGTTTCAACTGGTTTGAGCCATGTTCTATAAAACTAACGTAGTAGGCCTTTAAAAGGACACCGTCAAATTTGAGTTTTTTGAAATATTAATTTAAAAAACCAACAAGGTTCTGGTGCAGCAAGCTTTAAACAGGAAATACAGAGTTAAACAAATATTAGTCAGGGTTTTTCTATGCTTCCCTGCTGTTTAATCTTTATAAGAATCTTTTCAACAAGGAAGAGGGGACGAGCACAAGAGCAACATCATTAACCATGCTAAGGCCCAGTCCTCTTTCCTCTCCCCTTCCGTCCTCTTGAGGGCTGAACAGGAATTTTTCTCAAATTGCAGTTCTAGGCTATTGTGGGTCATGCCAGGTCTGGGCACCTAAACTGAGAGCAGGGAGCTTGTCTCTTCAGTGACCTCCCTCCTGGTCAGCCCAGGCAGTATGGAAGAGGAAAATGTATGCCCTTTAGTCACTCCCTTTGTGCGTATGCATTATGATTCAGTCTTTTATTACATGATCTCATATTTTTGCACAGGACCCCTGACTCATTCAGTGCACAGGACAGAACTGCTCCGAGGATGAATCAGGATAAAGGAAATTTTGTCTATAACACCCTACCTCATTTGTTGCAGGAGTAGGAAGGTGTGTAGTGAATGAGACAGGATTGCAAGAAGAAAAAGGATGGTTTCATGGTTAAGGCAGTTGAATGAAGCCCTGGAGCACTGGATTCTAAACTTGCTTCTGCCACAGAGCTCCCTCTGATGCTAGGCAAGTTACATAAAATTAGTGACCATCTGTGAAAAAACATGGTTACTTACCAGTAACTGTTGTTCTTCGAGATGTGTTGCTCATCTCCATTCCACTATAGGTATGTGCGCGCCCTCGTGCACGGTTCCCGGACAATTTTTTCCCCTAGCAGTCCTGTAGGGGCCGGCTCTGGCGCCCCCTGGAGTGCCGCGCTCATGCCGCGGTATATAGGGCGCCACCGGCCATGCGGACCCTCAGTCCCTTCTTTCTGATGACTCCGACAGCGGGGATGGAGGGTGGGTGTAGAATGGATATGAGCAACACAGCCAGTCCTTGTCCAAGGCCGTGATGAAGTCCGTGGCTTGGTCCTGGGGCAGAAACTCTGCGAACCTTCACAAGGAGTCCCACAAGTTCAAATTGTACCTCCCCAAGAGGGCTTGGTGGTTAGCCACCCTGAACTGGAGCACCCCAGTGGAGTAGACCTTCCTACCGAAGAGGTCTAGTCTCCTGCCCTCTTTACTCTTAGGAGTGGAGCTCTGGGCCCCCTGTCTCTCCTTCTGGTTGGCAGCGTCCACAACCAGAGTACCCGTGGCTGGGTGGGTGTAAAGGTACTTGTGCCCTTCGGCTGGCACGTAGTACTTTTTCTCGGTGCCCTTGGAGGTTGGGGCGACCGAGGAAGGAGTTTGCCACGCTGCCTTGGCCAGTCGCAACACCCTTTCATGCACGGGGAGGGCTACCCTGGAAGGGCCTTGGGTCCCCACACGCCCGAAGAGGGGGACCACCTCTTCCTCCAGCACCTTGACCTGCAAGTTGAGGTTGGAGGCCACTCTTTTCAGCAGCTCCTGATGAGCCTTAAAGTCAATCAGAGGAGCCCCCTGGTCCCTGAAGGCCACCTCGTCCGGCAACGAAGAAGAGGATGGGCGGCGGGGTCCTGTGGAGGGGCCCTCTCCAGGGTCCGACTCCTCTCCTGAGGAGCGGTGCCCTCCCTGCACCAGTGGTGCCTGCGGGGGAGCTTGCTGGGTGACGGAGGCAGGGGCCAACACAGTACCCTGCTCCAACTGCACCCCCATGGTCCCCAAAATGGCCACTGCCAAGGGGCACTGTCGGTGCTGGGGGCTGCACCTCGTCCCGGCATTAAGCCTTCCGGGAGCCCGAGCCGGGGGAACGGTGCCGACGGTGCCATTGGGAAGAGCCGCTTCGGGACCCACTACCGGACAATCCTGAAGAACAGTGGTGCTGTCTGTACCGGTGCCGACACCTTGGCGAAGCCGATGACAATGAGGAGCGGTGCCGGGAAGCCGAAGACTTGCGGCGCCTCTTCCCCAGTGCCCGCGAATGATGCCGAGAGCGGTGCCTCGGTGCTGAGTCGGAGTCAGAGTGGCGAGAGCGTCCGGCCGGCGATGGCGATCTGGTGCGGTACCGTCTCGGAGACCAGGACCAGTGCCGTGAGGCATCGTCATCCGAAGATGAGGGAGAGGAGCTATCGAGCTCGACTCTCTGGCGCTGGGTGGCCGTTTCAGTGCCAGGCGCACCCACCCTTCGGGGACACCCATTGTGGGTTTGCCCCGGGACACAGGCCCTGACTCGCCCAGCCAGGGGAGGGCTGGAGGTGTGGGCAGGGCCAGCAAGGCTCGAGCTGCTCCATACGCCTCCGCCGTGGCAGGGTCCTGGAGAGGGGCTCCTCCACTCCCAGGAGTCGGGGGAGGATCCCTCTGTGCCGGCACCAGTGCTGGAGGCTGCTCGCGCAGCTCCAGCACCTTGGGGCTCGACCCCGGCTGCTCCTGCGGTGCGGGGGGGAGAGAGCGCTCCACGCGCGAATGGCGCTTCTTTCCATTCGGCACCGGAGACGTCCGGTGCTGAGGCGCCTGCAGTGCCGGCGGAGCACTCTGCACCAACGAGACGCTCAGTGCCGATGTGGTCCGAGGCGGCTTGGACGCCGGGTGCAGCGCGGACTCCATCAGGATAGCCTTCAGATGGATGTCCTGCTCCTTCTGAGTCCTCAGCTTGAAGGCCTTACAGATTCGGCACTGGTCCTTGCGGTGCTGCTCCCCAAGGCACTTAAGGCAGCGCTCATGGGGATCGCTGTCCGGGAAGGCCTTCCTGCAGCCAGTGCAGGGTTTAAACCCTGGGGAGCCTGGCATGGCTGGGTTGCTAGAGCCCTAAGGCTCCCTATATAACTACACTATTCCTAAGTCACTTAAAGTAACTGAGCTCAGGGAGAACTGCTATACTAACTAACACAGTAAAAGGGGAAGAATACTTGTGACGCAGCAAGAGTTGTTTCAGTGACCGTCACGGGCGGAAAGAAGGAACTGAGGGTCCGCATGGCTGGCGGCGCCCCATGTACCACGGCATGAGTGCGGCACTCAAGGGGCCCCAGAGCCGGACCCTACAGGGACTGCCAGGGGAAAAAACTGTCCGGGAACCGTGCACGAGAGTGCGCACACACCTAAGTGGAACGCATATGAGCAATCGCTCGAAGAAGTTTGGTTTATCGCCCTTGTTTTCTGGGTGCCCATCTTGAGACTCTGTGGCCTGATCTGCAGGAGTGCTGAGTACTCCCAGCTGCAGTTCATGTCAATGAGAGCTGTGGTGTGATACATGATGCTAAGTATTTTGAAAAATCAAATCCTTTGTATCTCATACTGGGCACCCAAAATTAGTAGAAACTTTTGCCTTTAATCCCTCTTTGCCTCATCTTCCCAGCTGTGAAATGGAGCAAGTAATATCTCTTCTCACTGGGGTGCTGTGAAGATGAATTCACTAACGTTTGTGAAGACATGCAGGCACTATAGTGATGAATGGCACAGAAAGAGCCACAAGGAAACATCTTCAGAGAGGGGTTTGAATGGTGACACACCGAACACTGAGAAAAAAAACATAATATTGAATAGCTGCTATTTAAGTGAGCACCATCCATTGTGCACTGAATGAGGCAGGGATCCTGTGGGGGAAAAGCACATGAGATCATGTAATTAAAGACTGTTAGAATGCTTTCGCACAAGGGAACAAATTAAGGTCGCCTGTGCAATCTTCATTATGGCATTCCCTAACTTTTAAATGCTTGACTTTGCAACCTGAATAATGCAATATAACATACACAACAATAATATCCAGCACTGAAATGCAGTATTTGTCTAACAGTGACAAAACACAACAGTTTAGAATGGGAAGTGAGGAATACGACATCCAAAGAAAAGTATAAGGGCAATTTAGGGCAGTAAACGTAATTACACAAATTGGAATGCAACCTGGACGTCCAGAATAGCATTGCTACTTTTGTGAAAGTTACTGTGGGATCTGTAATGACTTACTGCAGTGCAACTCTCCCAGTATCACAGCAGATGAACAGAAATGAATAATGGATCTTAATTATTCAAGAGGGTTTAAAGTTCAATTTGAGAAATTATTTTTGTACATTTGATTATCTCAGCTGGTCAGCATTCTATGGATAGGGTAGCTTCTGCAGTCTGGTCTCACCCTCAGAGACTGGTTCAATGGACAGACACTGACTGCCACTGGTGTCATCATCAATCCAAATAGGAGTTCTAGCCATTCATAACGCTAGGCAGGGCAATAAGGCCCTAGTCTGGGAACTGACAGCATGTGGGCAGAGTGGCGCCCCAACAACTTCAGTGGCACTCGACACAGATAGAGCAGTTGGCCCAGGCATATCAATTGCAGGACTGAGGCTTAAATTCACCATTAAACTGGAACAATGAAGGAGATGAGTTTCTTTCGTTAGCTTCAATACTGTGCATTCATTTCTGGCCTAAGTGCTCTGGCAGCCCCAAAAGCAAATGTAAAACAAATCACAGAGGAAATAAAAACTGAACTACAAAGCCACATAATCTGGTAGGGTGAACTGGGTCATTTTTTAAAGCGATACTGACAGATACTATACTTTCCCCCCAAACTTAAAGTGTATTTTTAAAAAGATGTTCAACATCTAATAGGAATAGAAATGTCTTGTGATTTAAAGACAATAATCAATTGCCTTTTTTTTTTTTAAATTAAATGTCAAATTTCCAGGAGTGTTGGAAACTCAAGCACCACAGAACTGTGCTAGTGGCTCAGCACCACACGAAGTAAAACTGACGGCAAACAGAAAAACAAAACAACAACAAAAGCCCGGCCTGGTGTGACTGTCCACGCTGAGAGAAATGCAAAAGTCAATGACCATAAATTGTGCAAACTAAATTAGGCTTTTAGTTTTAATAACTTGAGATTATTTGCAGCACTAGGTAAGAGTTCATTTTTAAAATGACAGTGTCCCTTAAAAAGCAAAACTCTTAATTCTTTTCATTTTATTTTGTTTAGCCATCAATAGTGATTTTGATGGGACTGCTGTCTCCTAGGAGGCATTGATTAGGATAAGAAGGAGGGGAAGTTATCATGGAAATAGCATTAGCCAGGGATAAGGATCTATTAAGTGTAACTCAGCATCAACCCTTTTACAGCTCCTACTGTCTGTGCACATAAGGGTACAGGGCGCAACTGAACTTTCTTGCCTTCAAAAGTCTCAGTATAAAAGTCTAGAGAGTGATACAGTAAGTAAATGAAGGAGGGACTGCCACATGAAAATGATCACAGACAATTTGGACAGCAAGCTGGGGCCAGTAAAAGAAAAAGCCTGTATTCTGTCACTTGAATGTCAGTGGGTATTTTTTGTGCAAAAGGATAGTGCGTCAGGGTGGACTGGAATTATTCACAGCAGCCAGATGAGATTACAGTGTGGTGTATTGATGGTCATGGTGGAAGTCTTGGGGAAAGCCAGAAGAAGGAAATGACAGTTTAAAAAAATAAACTGCTCTTACAGGGCCTGATCCAAAGCACCTTGCAGTCAATGGAAAGACTGCCATGAGCTTCTATCAGGACCAGAGTGTGTGTACATGGAAGTCATTCCGTTCCAGTTTGGGGAATTGGTCCTGATGCTCTCCCTACCTATAAATGGACACTGTGGGCTTAACAACTTTATATTCTGAATGAGAAATGAGGGCCAGAGAAGAGAAGGTGAGCCAGCAGTTAGCTTCTCTTGGCTCTACCTAGGGAGTGCTGGTTGCTTAAAGGGTAGCTAGTAGCGTTTGGTGTTTCTTGCTTTTGATTCCAATTCTTTTTCATTCACTTTATGCTGACTTCTTGATCCTAGTGGAATGTGGCGGGAGAGAATGTTTCTAGGAAACCAGACAACGAAATGGGCTTCATTACCAAGAGGAAAGGTGGCTGTAATTTAGGGGTTAAAAATTAAATTTAG
Source organism: Mesoclemmys tuberculata (assembly GCA_007922155.1). Taxonomy (NCBI): domain Eukaryota; kingdom Metazoa; phylum Chordata; order Testudines; family Chelidae; genus Mesoclemmys; species Mesoclemmys tuberculata. The sequence goes on from ML675616.1 coordinate 100,068,509, forward strand.
AACCAGAATTCAGTCATGTACAACCCCAAAGGAGGAGGATCTAATTGTTGTGGGGAAATCCCTTACAAATGGTGTGTGGACTGCAACAGGGTCTCCTTTCTTTGAGCTGGAAAAGGGATTCTGCGATAGCCAATCAGTTATGTGCAAGTTCATTTCTTCTTGTTGTTTGTGAGCCAAGGATGGGAGAAATAGGTGAAGGGAAGGTTGGGGAGGGGTGTCAGCAGGGTTAGTCTCAGTAAGAGGTTCTGCTATACATACCACCCAGGTGCAAGTCGATGAGGTCACTGTAATAAGACTCTCCCCAATAGTCTACAACAAGGAATGGGTGAAGAGAGAGTTATTGGATCAGATATCCACCCTGAGCCCCACCAAATCAAAGCAATATATGTGAGAGAGAAAGACACACACACAAGAGAGACAGAAGGCGAGAGAAAGAAACAAAGAAACAACAAGAAATCATGCAGCTATATAAATATATATGCACATATACATATACTGGAGGAGATGGGAAGGCAGAATAATAATTCCCAGCAGGCAGGCAGGCAGGCAGGCAGGCATTGGCTTCCAGAGGGAGGGGGCACAAGGTTTGTACAGAGACACTTCAACTAGTTCGGTTTGCACCAGTACTGACACCAACCTGTTTCCTGTTCTTCCTAAGAAAGGAAGGGCTATGCTTGTTTCCTCCATGCTGAAAAATGTATCATAAGAAAGCATCGCAGTTTCTCAGGCAAGCTGCAGGAGAGGTATAAGGATTGATTTCTTGGGGGTGACGGTGAGACAAGACTGTGTGTATAGCACATGAGTGGAGGGCACCATGTGCTGGCATAACAGGGCACATGAGTGTGTGCACTAGGAAGACAAGCCTATATTTCCGCCAGTGTGAAGGGTGTGCTGGGGAAGGAGAAAGTCTGTTTGTGTGGGGCAGCGGTGTGTGCTTGGGAAGGAAAGAGCTTGTGTGATTGTGCAGGTGTGTGATAATGGACACACTGTATTTGCACACCTGACAGAGAAGGGCTAGCCAGCAAGGCTGGTAATACACTGTGGCTCTTTGGGCAAGAGGCACATGGGGGCAGTTCTTTCTGTGTGTCTGAGTACACTATTTCCCAAAGCACATGGTTTAACTCATGAAGACCAGAGACTCTTAGTAAACCTCCAGTGGTCTGACAGCAGCAGACATATTTTCCTTAACTTTTAAAATTGGCTGCCCAAAATCTCTTTAAAAGGTGAGAAGAAACATCCAAGGTGACAAAGCCCTCATTACTCAGTTTATTTTCTATGATGGCTAATTATTAAACACTAGCAATCAAAGCAAAAAGTGTGTTTCACTAGCCATGCCCTTTTTTCCAAAGTTTTGTTAAACTAATATCAATCCCATGCCAAACACCATTTCCCAAGGGGCACTGGAGGGAAGAGGAGAATTGAACCTTCTTTGAGACTATCCTGCTGCACCTGAGAGAGAGAGAGAGAGAGAGAGAGAGGGGCACTGGTGCAAAAAAGATTTCAAAAGACTGAGCTCCTGAACTTTTTATCTGGGATGGAGGCCACATTTCAGAATGTTCAAAGATGTCTTTTCTAAGACTTGAAATTTAGTCTATGCAACTGCCAGTGGAGAGACTGTCAAAGAAAGACAGAGATACTAATAAGGAAACTAAGTAGTCATGAGGGGAGCACTCAGTCACCATAAATTAAGAATTAAAAAAAAAAAGTGTAGGAATAAATGTTCCATTTTCTACATGGCAAGAAATTAACAGTGGGGTATTCCCAAGTTTTGTACTAGGGCTGGTGGGGTTCACGTTTTTATCGGTGATCTGGAAAAAAAGGTGAACAATGAAGTGGAAATATTCGCAGCTAAAATTATTTAGGTTTTCATCAAAACTAAAGTAGACAAAGAGACTTCAAAGGGACCTAACCAAGCTAGATGACTGGACCAAAGTAAGGTACATGAAATTCAATGTTGACAAATATCAGATAATGCAAATTGGAAGAAATTCTTTGAAAAAAAAATCACACACTGCTGGGCTCTAAATTAACTGTAACCTCTCAGGAAGAGGGCTGGACATCATTGTGAACAGTTCAATGAAGACATCTACTCAGTGACAGTTAATACAGCAAACAGTGTTAAGATGCATATAGAAGAGATGGAAAATAGAAGTGAAACTATTTAATGCCATGATATAAACAAATTATAAATCCTCAACTGCAATGCTGGTTTTAGCTCTCATCACTCCATCTCAAAAAAGATACTGCAGAAATAGAATCAATCCAGAAGTGGGTGAGGAGAATTATTAAAGGCAGGGAGAGATTCCCACCGGAGGAGAGATTTAAAATACTTTGAGACAGGAAATGAATAAGAAGGGATTTGAAAGAGGTAATGGGTGATGCACAAATGTTCAGGTGTTCTTGTTTATTCTTTTTATAATAGAAGGGAAAAGGGGGGCATTTAAAGGAAATTTGAAAGGCAACAAATTAAAAACTGATAAAGGAACTATTTTTACAATACATAATTAGCTGGTGGAACTCACTGCCACAAACAATATAACTACACAAAACGTAGCTGGTTAATAATGAAAAGCTTGAGGAATAAATGGATACTGCTCATATGTTTAATATCATCATCCAGAAGTGGCTAATCATTTTGTCTACTTTACTTGCGTGTTTCCCCCACCATTTGTTTGGTAGACTTTGCTCCTTCCTTTATGTCTGTACAGTGTCTAGCACAGTCTAGGAACTACTAGAAATTTATTATTAATATTATTATTTAATAGGAATATAAAGCTTTGTGTTTTATGGCACAAGTCATGATGATAAAAGTTAAGAAGAAATTTCATCTATGGACAGGTGATTATACAGTTATACATGACAGAGATTCTAACACCTTTCCCTGAAGTATCTGGTATCAGCTACTCTTCAAGAAAGGATATTAGACTTCATGGACTATTGGTCTGATCCTATATAGTAATTCCTATGTACCTCAGCCCTCTGTGTCTGCCAGGTGTGTAACAAAAAGATGTATTTTTCCCACCTTAAGTATGGTTAGGGCATTCCTTGCCTCTGTACAACTTGTGAAACGGGGAGAGACCATTTTCAGGTATGATACAAGCATTGTATACATTCATCTCTCCTTTTGACCCCCTTGCTTATAGGATTTCACTGAATGTTGACCAAGAATGGAAGAGCGTGAATCAAAGCCATAAAGCACAGTGGAATTTGCTGTGATTTCATACATAGGGATCACTGCTGAGTCAGTATTTGCAGCAATGCAATGGTCTGCTTCAGGGAAAAGGGTAGGAGAAGATGTATGTAGATTTCCTGGATGACCCAAGGATGGAGGAGATAGAAGCTGATGACACTACTGAGGGAAAGGTAAAGTAAGAGTTTGAAAAGGAAGGGAAATACAGTGGTTCCTGTGTGAAGATAAGTAAAACACCCACATTGGGTGGCTGAGGAAGTGGGGGACATAGTCACATTCTAGCCTGCGTTTCAGCCAGCGCAGGTTGCATTAAGACACTTGTTGGAATAAAGTGTTCCCGGTTCATCCTCTGCAAGGCTTGGAAGAGTTCAGGCTGCAGAGTCCCTTATGATGGGTTTAAGCTTCTGTAAATGTAATTTGTATAACCTTTTGGTGGAAATGTTTTGTCGTCAGGCTCAGAACATCTCCCAGAAATTTGCTGGAACAGGAGATTCTCGCAGTAGCACCAAGAGAGATGCATGTTCTCATATTCCTGCTTTAAAAAAAATGGTCACAAACACCCTAGCCCATGCAGGGCTGGCCTTAAGTTTCTGTCAGATTCAATGACAAGTAAAATAGGCAAGCCTCCAATTCAGCTCTCTCCCTCCTCACCCCAAACTGGATACCCACAACCCCCACACTGTCACTTCTTGCCTGGTCTATGACATTCCCTAGATTGTGGAGAAGAACACACTTCCATTTGTAAGGCTCCACAGGCTCTGGTGACACACTGTACATGGATGTCACCAACAGGTAAATGAGGAAGAAGGAATTCAAGACAACAGAGGACCAAGCTAAAAAAATAACCAAAGACAAGAGAGCAAGAGAGTGGTATTAATTGTGCGGTAGCTGGAGGGCCTGGGGTCTGCGTGAGGCCGTGTATGAATGCATAGGCAAGTATAGAGAGGTGCCACTGCAGATGTGTTATTGCATCAGATTATTCTGTGACCCACATATCAGAAATCAGTCAATCAGAACAAAACACCACTAAGATGATCAAGCCTGTCCTCCAGCGCTGACCACACAATTCCAGTAAAACCCTTTGTTTTGATAAGGCACTGTTAATTGTCCTGCCTCTATAGGCATTTTTCTCTGCAATGGGTAGATGGTCACTTGCCAAAATATCTAGGTATCTCTCACTTAATAATTTCCCAGCTATTGCAGGGGACTTGAGCACTGGTGCACCTTGGGCCCTCTGATTCTCTTCCTATGGCACATAATAATTTAGTATCCTGTAGATCTCATTTACTTTCGTCTAATTCAGTTGTTGAATTTAGTGTGTGGTGTTGGTGGCCTGTGATATCCAAGAGGTCAGAATAGATGATCAAATGGTTCCTTCTGGCCCTAAATTCTCTGACACTGACTTTCTGAAAGCCAAACTGAGGGTTAAACACAACAAAGTGAAATGGCTGAGTCATAACCAATGAAAACCACACCAGACCTTCCTCCCAATGAATCTTCATCGCCCAGTCCAGTGCAGTCCTTAAAGAAACAGTGGCTGCTCTTCCATCCAAGTACCACACTGTACCATCTTTCCAACAGCTGTCCCATTATTACTATTTATATTCTCTGACCTCTGCAGGATGGTGCACAATCTGGGCCTGCCAGGCACACACATCTTGCATTAGCCTGTGGCATGTTGTCTCCTGGACCAATCATTTTATCATTTGGATTATTTTTTCTGGATTATGATAATATATGGGGAAGGCAGGAGGGGCAGAAAAATGCCACTTGGAACAGGAGGTTTTCTGCTTAGATATTTTTCTAGCCTCGCTCAGCACTCATTTCATATAGCTACAGAAGGGATGTCCCACATTCCATTAACAGTGAAACTTTTTGGCACATGCATTTTTGCTCTACATATCTTGGTGAGAGGTTATTGGTGTCTGGCCGGTGCAGTGAGGGAAAGGTACTTGCTGGGGTAGTTCTGTGATGGTCCCTTGTGTGGACGCTAACTTTGATGATCCAATACAATGCAGGAAAAACACACATCATTTCACAGTTAGTTTCTTATCCTGCAATCTGGGCTCTCCTTGCTGGGGCAATTTTATTGCCTAAGTGAATTCCAGCTGGGTAACCCCTGTGCAATTTCTCTTCAATGTAACTAATATTCAAAACAAATAACTTTTGTTCAACCAATGCATAATAATATAAATACCTAGCTCTTATACAATAGCTTTTAATGAATAGTGGGTAAGCATTTCCTGAGCGCCAAGCAAAGACAAACTGCTCTGGAGACTTCTGTCATGAGAGAACCCCCCAAGTTAGAAAAACCTCAGAGATAACAGAGACTCAAAATTCTGCTGGGAAAGGGGAAGGAATTCATTATTTGAGTCCAGGTTAAACTATTCCACTTTCAGTTCAGAGGAGACCCCCTCACCCTAAACTCCAAATTGTTATGGACTATTGCATGGGAATTTAGTCAGCAAACATTAATAACAAACCAAATATTGTACAGTACCTGCTTCCCCCCTAAGGGCCTTCTCCACTGCAACCCCCCTCTCTTCCAGCTGCCTCTGCTTCTCTTCTACCTGCTCCAGCTGCCGCTGGATGATCTGTTCAAGAAGGGGAGAGAAGATCATCATCATCAGGAACTGTTCTTGTATTCCAGATTACCCACCCAGCCCCAAGTGACTGCTCCCCTTTCTCCCAGCAATTCCAAAAAGCTGCTCTTCATGCAGTGCTTCAGAGGCAGGTGTCAGGAGAGAGGTGTATCCTTTGCCCTAGTTTTGCAAGCAATCCCATGATGTTCTATTTTCTGCCTCAGATTCCCAACAACTCCCAAGACAAGCGGTGATACGGTTTGGTTAGGTGGGCCCTTTTCTGAGGGAGAGAATACAACTGGCTAACAACTCTCACCACACCCCGGAAAGGACATCCAACACCCATGCCAAAGGCCTCTCTGACCAAAAAAAAAAAGCCATTCTGATAACAGTTAATAGAGCAAAATCCCACTGTAACTTCTGTGGCTTATACAGTCACCACTGGCATAGCTGCATCGCATGTTATTTCAGGAGATCTATTATTCCATTCAATTAACAATGCTTTTTGCTCAACAGTAGTAGCTCTGACGATAGCAGTGTTTCCTTGCTCTGCACTATTATGAAAGCTTCGAGCAACTCCTGGCATGTTTGTGATGTGGCTCCTGACATGACAAAGTCAGTAGGAAGAGCAACAATCCTGTTGAAATACAGGCAAGTAATCAAGAAAATCTGGATATACAGTCTTCTCTTGCACATCCTGCTACGTGTCAGTATAACTTGGTTTTCCAGGAGAGCAGAGTATATTTCCTGCCAGTGCGAGAAGATACTACCCGAGGTACTACCTGGGCTCTGTGTAACCTCTTTAGTTCCTCCTGCTTGGCTTGTCGCCGGGCAGCTTTCTGCACTCGCCTGGTCAGTTTGGCACTCAGCTCCTCCTCAGTGTAGGCTCTCTGCAGAAAGGAAAAAAAAGAGCAGATGTCACACACAGTGAAGAGGTGTGCAGGGGAAGGGAGACACCTCTCTCTCTACGCGATGTGATCCTTCATTCCCAGAACTTTGCCACACAGTTCAGCTGTTCCATCTGCACAGGTTTTTATAGCGCAGCAAGTGACACTGTCAGGATCAACACAGCATGAAGGTGTGTGTGGACTCAGCTGCAAAGCTGTCATCTTATACATCATCCCAGTCCTGGCTCTAGCTGTTGTACAACACCCTAGACCCAGTCTAAACACAAAAATTGCACCCATTTAACTAACTGGTACAACCCTCTTGTGTGGACACTCTGAAATCAATTTAAGAGTATGTAGATTTGGAGGTTTCACTGACTTAATTTAGAAACAAATTAAGGGCTTCTCACCAGGGGAAAGTCATACTAACATAATTATGTTGTTTTAGATTAACATCTTCGTCTATATCAGTATCTGTGTATGTGGACATTCTTATTCCAGTATAAAAGAGTGCCTTTTTCAGTTTATCTTACATTGCTTTGGAAGAGATTTAAGCTAAATGGTAAAAAGCCACTCTTTATTGGGAATAAGTGTCTACATAGAGGAGTTATACTGATAGAACTATATCAGTTTAATTATATAACTGGTCAAACTTTCCTATGTAGACAAGTCCATAGTTAAATCGTATAATTTCTATGTATGTAGACAAGATCTAACCATAAGAGTGGAGGAAGGAGGAAAGGAACTGTCATAACAACCACTGCCACAACCAGCCAGTGGAATAAAAATCCCATAAGAAATCATGTCCAAAAAAAAAAAAAAAAAAAAAAAAAAAAAAAAAGAGGCCATAGCTACAGAGCAAAGAAGGTGCTTTTTTCAGCCAAGTTAACTCAGTTGAGTTAGCTTCACATGATAGGAAAGCCCTCAATACCAGTGTAGACACAGTTTAGCAACTTTTCAGTCATTATTTCAGACCAGTATTACCTCTGGGTTGTAGCCGAGGTGGGCACCGGCTTATGTGACTTTAAAGATGTTAATGGGACCTCACAATTATGTCAAGCTAACCTGACTGAGTTCACTTCACTGAAAAAAACACCTTTCCTCTTATATACACAGATCCACAATCTAAGGGAAAACTGTAAAGAGACACCTGCCTCTCCATAATCAAACCCAGTCGTGGACAGATCCCCTTCTACTGTGCAGCTTAGTTTAAGGGGCAAAATATTGGGAAAGGGAGGCCTGAATTTCTTTTTTTAAAATCTAGTTAACATCAGTATTCTTTTGTAAGTCCCACTGAGCAGCCCATCTCTGTTTTGGCAACCAACATCTGGGACACTTTAGTGTGATCTTCAGTGCAGTTTTAAAGCCAAAGGGCAGCAGTTCTATCCCAAGTTTCTGACACAGCAATTCTGGAAAATTAATGCAAATTCTGCCCTTTGATTTCAACCTGCGACAGAGTTTCATTAAGATTTCAGGATGTGTCCAAGTGTTTCAACCCTAGAAATGAACACTCTTTTTCAAATGGTGAGGGTTGTTTATTTAAACACACCCATACAGAACACTTTCTTCCTAACACACCAGCCTGTTAGGAGGCAAAGGGTTCTCAAGGCCTCTGCAGCACGAGACTGTCCTGCAGAGTGATAACAGTCCTCCTTTTGGACCCTGAGGTGCACTGATCATTGCATGCAGTCTAACAAGGCAGAAAGGTTTGGGCGACGCATTTTCTCTAGATGATCTCGAGGAAGATTCTGCTGCTGGTGTTCGCTAACATCTCATTCATGCACAGTCAGGGGTGGTGATGTTAGTGCAGATGTGGTGGGAGGGCTGGAAGTAAGGTAAGGATCCGATGGGTTAATAAATGGGCACGCATGCAACAATGGCCAGCTAATGGCAATGGAGACACTACCTTTGATGAGTATGATCTCTTGAATGCCAAGGCGTGGGGTACATAAATCGACTTTAAAAGGGGAATGGTAAAGGAAGAAAAATAAAAACACACAAAATGGAGCAAAATCAGTTCAACATTGAAAACAAATGCACAGTAATAAAAACAAAGCTGTTTTTAAATGCAACATAAAACTGCACAAATGGTGAACTTGGCATAGCCTGATTATGCACAATGGAAGGTCTCCACTCAAAAATCCATTTACCAGAACTCTCCTGAAGGCAATTCCGACTGAGGAGCCTCTTTGGAAAATCAGTCACGCAGGAAATCCCCTTTGCTATTCCAGGAGGTTTCTGCGAGCCCAGCAGATTATGGATTTAACATGTGCTCTGGCAATAAGTATATGTAGACACGTGGACAAACAATATTTTGATTCAAGCTTTGATTCAATCAATGTTTTGAATTGGTTCTATTTTGATCTGATCCAGTTCAGCCAATCATATATGGATGGCTTCTTAAAAAAATCCACACACATATTATTGAGTTAATTTAGAAAGAAAGATTTGGCTTGTGAGAACCCTAGATTCACCCAGCCCATCCGATGTTTCTCACCAGGAATACAAAACTTGCAACAGATCTATCCAAAAATAGGACTGACAGATATGTATGCATCATAGTTTTATAATCCCTAACACCAAAGGGTTTCACTAAGCTGTTACTTGTATTACAGCAGCAACTCAGAACCCCAATCCGGGACGGGGACTCCACTGCTCTAGACACTGTACAGTTGTATAACTAAGACAAACAGTTCATTCTAGATATGTATGGATCTATTGGAGAAGAAGCCTTTTCAGTTATCTCATTAAGCTGCACTGTATTCAGTCTGATATCTTGTCCATGGGTTTTGCCTTTGCCACATAGCCTAAAGCCTAGCTCCTGGTGGGACTCACTCAGGTATCTGCTTGTTCAACATGCAGAGCAGCAGTAAGATCATGTGCTGACTCAGTTGCATTTCCTTCCTCATCTGCTTTCTGCTCCACGGTGCCTATCTAAGTCTTAAATATGTCCTTACTTAACAGTTAAAATAAGCTCTACCAAATTCGACCACCATGGCCCTGCTCATTGCTTTTTAACCTGCAGAAGCACCACCCTGGTCTCTGGGCATGTTGCTTCTCATAAGCTAACAAAGGCTCAAACGTGCTACCGAAACGGGACTCCCCCAAGAGTGCTGAAGTGGAGACGTTCTTCACTGCGCCGGTACTGACCCAGTGCTGCTGCACGGTGCTGGAACTGAACTGTGGGTCAGTCATAACTGAACACTCGACTCTGGCTCTTCAATCTTGTTAAAAAAAAAAAAAGAGTCACTGCTTTACCAATCCAAGAGTTGCCTTCTAAGGCTATGTCTACCCAGCACCTGGGGGATTGCTTCCTCGGAGACAGACGTGATAGCTGTGCTTGAGGTAGACAGCCACACACTACTGCTGCTCAAACTAGCACACTAAAAATAGCAGTCGGCTTGCAGTAGCACAGGCGGCAGCTCAGGCTAGACAGGGCAAACCAGGGGGTTGGGTGGGATTGCTCCTGAGCCACCCCCGCCACATTGCTATTTTTAGCCTGCTAACTCAAGCAGAGCTAGTGCATGTCTGTCTACCCGTGCCATGAAGCATGATCCCAGCTGCTGCGTAGACATATCCTTAGCTCCATTACCTCCTTAAGGGGCGGTGATTTTATTGCCCAGTGTTTACAAGCCAAGTGAATTTCCATTGTGCAATGAGGTACAGAGAGCACTGAGACTCCCTGGGCAAAGTGCCAGCGTTCAGCATTTTTGCAGAACATTCATTTAACTAAAACAATCATGAATGAAAAGCTGAGCAACAATTTGAACATGTGTGCACACTTCAGTAGTCAGCAAACTATCTGCAGCAGGAAACAGGTAACTCTGATCACCGCACCACATCCTGCGTGCGCACGCACGCGCGCACACACACTTATTAGTGCACAACCCACAGGGAACTACATTAACATTCTTTACATAAAGCTTTTGTTGAAAGGCAATACACGAAGCCAGACAAAGTTAATTCACTGCTTATTGCTAATACTATGATGGGGAGGCTACACAGACCAAGCAAGTTCAATATAACCACCACAAAAGCAACATCAGCTAGATTTTAACCTCGAAAGGGTTCAGATAAAAGCTCTGTGGCATGAAAGAAGCCACTTTCCCCTCACAATGGAGGAAATAAGCAGCTGACTTAATCTTTAGTTAAAAAGCACAAACCCCAAAATCATTGCTGCCCTTTTGTCACCTCAACTCTGGATGCATTTTCTTCCGGAGCGAGACTTGCAGACACAACATTGGTTGTGAACCAAAAAGGCTGAACTCTCTGTGGCCTGCTCCCCCTGGATAAGTGCACATGCTCCCAATTACTGTTCCAGGAAAGCACAGGCAGGCACTGAGCAAAGAAGAGATGTTTAAGTGTCACTCCGTCAGGAGCAAATGGAGAACGTTAGACATGAAAACCATATTCTGGAAATCTTACTGCTTATGCAAAATAATGAGAAAATGTAGAGGAAGAACCAGTTTTTTGGTTAGGTATCAGGAAGAATTTCAGGTCATCTCTAGCATCATCAGGCCCTGGAATATTCAGTGACCACTATCTCTTTTGCAAAAGTCAATTTATATTAAAGTTGCTCAGCATGGAGGTACCAGAGAAAAAGAGTGAGTGAGTAATAGGGTGCCCCCAACTTTGAGAGCAGACATGATGCTTATTGAAGTCCTGCTTCCACCTGCCAGGAATTCACAAGCTGGACAGGAACAACAGCATGACAGCTCTTATCTGAACCCCCCTATATTGCAACTTTTTCTGTTTCCCCAGGTACCTCCTCCTTCTGCATCTGAGATGCAATGCGGAACTTGTCATGAAACACCTCAAGGGCAAGCAAAGGAGGAACAGAAATGAAAAACAAAGAGAAGAAAGGGATCCAGTATAAAGAACAGTCCCCAGCATAAGACCCTTCTCTGAAAGAAAGTGACTATATATATATATATATATATAAATATAAAAACCAGGGAGGGAAGCTTAAAGTGGTTTAATTAAGCAAGAATGAGTCCCATTCACTTCAGTACACCAATCCCTCCGCCTGCCATGTTTTTGTTAGTTACTCTAGCTACATTTTATCTTATCGTAGATAAAAATACAAGTGGAAATTATCTTCTGCTGTATTTCCAATTGCACTACTCCACACCCTCCCTAATTAGCTGAGACCTTCACCAGCGAACCAGGTATCTACCCTAACCCTGCATTTGCCATTGATTTCTCCAGGGTTGGTGAAAGGTGGGGGGAGCAGCTCACCATTAGAGTAGAGATCTCTGATAATGCCTTTTGAGGCTCCTTTTCTTCATGAGATGTAGGCATACAATCCCATCCGAGATGCTGGGTATGTACTCAAGTGGCTAGCCTCTCCTGCTGCCACAACTACATTGACATTTTTAGCATAGTAGCGCAATCAGAGCTAGCACAGGTATGGCTGGGTCTACATTGATGGCGACAAATTCGCCCGTCAGATCGATTGCTCTGGATTGACTGAGCGATCTGTGTAGACCCGCTCAGTCGATCCAGCAATCGATGTAGGAAAACCACCCCTGTAACTGGTGTAGCGCTGTGTCAAAGTGAACGCTGTTCCCTTCGGCACAGCGCAGTGTGGACAGCGCACGGAGAAGACACAGCGAAGTCGACGGGAGATACACAAGTGATTTACGTCACTTGCGTATCTCCCATCGACTGCTGCTGAATTCGGAAGGTAAATGTAGACTGGACCTATGTCTCCTCAAACTGTAAACATACGTCCAACCTGAAGTGGAGGCATATTCTGAGAACCAGGCACAAGGGACAAAAAAAGTGGGGACAGGAGAGAACTCACTTCTCTCCTTCCAATGCATGCTTGAGCTGAGGATCACTGCACTGTGGGTAAGAAGGCCATACCCAATCCTGACACCCCAAATCTGCAGGGCACGTCCAAGAACCTCTCCAAGAGCTGCGGGTTTCTCCCCACTCCAGCGTCCACTGTGATTGAGCTTCATATTTTTATCTTTTACTTGTTCTATTTTTGCTTTATATTTTCCTCTGTTCAAATGAAACTATGAAAACACAGACACCCCCTTATTTATTTAATGACTACTCTAGATATAGAGAAATAAAAAGCAGGGGCCCTCAGTTCATGCCAGATCTCTTGCTCACAGGTATGCCCTGGTCCCATCAAAACGATGGGGTTTTTTTTGGGGGTCCAACACAAGCTCCTCCCATTTTTTCTTTACTTTTCTACTCCCCTTTGAGCCCCATCTCACAGCGACATTTCCTTTGGTTGAGGAGGGGTCAATAGGGCTCACACTAGAACTCTACAGCGCTAGCTAGAGGAAGCTGCTCATGAGTAAGGAGACACTTCTTCCTCTCAAGAAGCTGGGTGCAAAACTAGCCCTTACCTCGATGGAGAACAGACCTATGCTCAAATCCCCATGTATCCAAACAGCCTTTTTCTGATTTCAGTTTTATAATCACTGCTTATACCCAGAGAGATACATCTGAAATACTGTTTAATTGCCGTGGATTCCTCAAAGGGAGCAGGGACAAAATGGGAAAGGAATAGGTGCACATTGACTCTTTCCAGCCAGAAGAACACTAAATGTATAGACCCCATCTCCCTGGGGAAATACACAAACATATGCCATGCTGCAGAACCACAAATCTGCAGCTTGCTCCTCTTTGGATAATCTGTCTTGCCTGTGTCTTTGCTGAATGTACAGTAACATACCCATATGCGGTTTGCCTTGAACTCCACCAGACCAACACGTTGAATAGATTGTTGTGCCAATGTCCTAAAAACAGATCTTCACCATGAAGTGAGGAATGCCCCTGTGGCACATTTCTGTAGTAATGTTATCGCCAGAAACATTTACTCTTTAGACATGAAATTCTCATTGCTAGAGATTGTGTGTTTTCTAGAGGGACAAAAACAGCCTAAAGAGTGCCCCGAAAAGGCAATAAACGCATAATGTCTGTGAGTAAGGTAGTATGGCAATGAGACAACGGGACCTTTCTATACAATGCCAATAGGGGATCTGGCTTATTGTTGAAAAGTTCCAGCGGGGTAGCTGTGTTAGTCTGTATACAGCAAAAACAGCAAGAGTTCTGTAGCACTTTAAAGACTAACAAACTTATTTTTTGCAGACATAAGCCTTCGTGGGCTTTAACCCTCTTTGTCTGACAAAGCCCACGAAAGCTTATGCCTGCAAACAATACATTTGTTAGTCTTTAAAGTGCTACAGAACTCTCGCTGTTTTGGCTTATTGTTGAAGCTGATTGTCTGATTTCAGGTTTATTATTCAACCAATAATATACTAACACCATCTGCAGCAAAAACAATAAGAATCACAAAGTTAATTCTGGCAAATGTTATTGTGGTTTTGAGTCGCTGATCTGTATGACAACAGCTTTATCCAAAGGGTCTTCTTACCTCTCGTTTGGATTTCTGAGAAGATCGTTCAAGAACATCATCACTGGAGAGGTCAGAGTCCTCTGAGAAACTCAAGTGTCGACGGAGCTGCAAATCTGAGAAAAAAGACAAAAAAGAAGTAAGAATAAGATGACGAGGTTAGAAAAGTGGTCACTACTCTTGTGTTTCTCTCTCTCTGCAGACACTTTTGAGTTCGGTCTTGTTCCTGCTGGACTTGCACTTTGGAAACAGTTCTCATATTCACATTTCACTGCTGCCATACCTGGGAATATCGTGCTCCCAAAAGCACCACTCCATGAAGCAACACCAGAGAGTGACAACATTGACTGTGGTGTTTTCTTCTAAGGAAACTTACCTTCTGAAAGAGGTAAATTTGAGAATTATGTTGAACATGGTAAGCACTGCTTCCTTTCCCCTCCAGCCAGTCAATGTCCCTGCAAAGAGGCTGAGCATTTGGATGACAGCAGCAGGGATTAAGTCATTTTGGCCAGCTCCATTTTGGTATGAGTCAAAAGAAATTACAGGTACCTCTGCCATGGTCCAGATTTACAGATAACTATTTTCTATATCACAAGGGTCTTCAGTTGTCACTAAAGTGCTCTGGGTGGACCAGATGCCAAGTGGGAGATCTGTATCTATGAATGATCCCTGCTTTTTAAGTCACCAAAACACACAGAGAGCAAAGAGGAGGGGAAGTAGCTGTACCTCCATGTCCTTGAGCACCCATTTATGTTAATGAATGAGGGGTCTTTTACGTTGGTCTCTAAAAACATTGCACAGTCTGCCATGCCAGATTCAGGGGAAGTAATTTGATGGCCAAGTAGGGGAGCTAGGGTGGGAATTAAAATAAGGCTGAAAAGTGGCAAACTCCTCTCTCTTGAGAGTCAGGTTAAGGCAGAAAAATGACTAGTCCTGTAGAAAAAACAATAATGTACCAAATATTCTATTTGACAATCTGTTTCTCCCATTGATATACTGCTTATTTTATAAACAAATATATGTATAGTTCTAATCCCTTTAGCCTTGAGGGTAAACCTGGTTTGCATGTTAGACAAAGGCGAGCAATTGAGAGGCGTAACAATGTGGGTAGCAAGCTAGGACTACTTCATTTCAGAAGCTTTCCAGCCCTAGTGAAAGTATAGTGTGGAGACAGACAGATGTACTATACCTGCTGCTCTAACCATTGGAGAGACCTTGTGCTTCCCAGAGTCTACTGTGGCACCACTGGAAGGAGTGCTAGGGCAGGATTTATCATCAGTCTTTTTCTTCTTGTCTTTCTTGTAACCAGAGAAAACAGACTTCCACAATGATCTGGGCTTGGTGGCTTCCTCTGCCACGCCACTGGATTTGTCAGAAAGCCTGCTGTCATTCTTAGATTTTTTCTCCTTTTTGTTCTTACGAGGGGAGAAGAGAGAAGTCCTTTTCTTACTTTTCCCACTGGAGCCCTCTGAGGAGGTGACAGACCCTTCATACCCAGCAACATCAGCAGGGGGAGAGAGGAACCTTTCCTTAGAAGCATCATGTTTCAGGGTGGGGCCCTCTGCTACTTTCATGGCCAAACGTGCTGAGGACTCGAAAACCATCTCTTTAGGCTTCAAGGGCAGGGAGGAGACTTTTCGTGCCTTGGTGGCCCCAGCAGCTGCAGCCATCTCCATATCTTTCATCTTACACAACTGTTTAGCCATGGCATCCCGCAATGCCTGACTCTTTACAGACTTCTCCCTGGCTCTCATTCTTTCCTCAGCTAGCTCCTTGGCTTCTGGAGAAATTTGAGGCAGCACCCTCTTCCTTTGGTTCGCTCCTCCTTCCATTGATGGTGGTCCACCATTCTCTTTGACCAATGGCAGGTAAAGTGGCTTCTCTGGCCTTGGCCTACTGGTAGGGGGTGTGAAGAACTTCTCATGAAGACTTGTATCCTCAGTTCTCTCATCATAAGTGTCTTCTACGTCATCAGCAAATGGAATCTCATCCACACTCTCCACAAATGACTTCCGCACATCTTCTTTTGGGTCTTTGGCAGGAGGGTTGTGCTCATAAGGTGAGGGTGCAGGAGGTGTTGGTGATGGTGCCGGAGTTGACTTAGACTCTGTCTCTTTCTGCCAAATTGCCTGATGCCTCTTTCTACGCAAAGTTGCTGGCGCTTCATTTTGAGGAGGTGGTGGGGGAGGGCTTGACGGAGGAGTGAGCATAGTGGAGTCAGAAGTATTGAAGCTCTGGCTGGCCAATGTCCTCATGTTGGATGAGCTTCCATGAAGACCCAATCCAGAGCTGCTGGATAGGTCTCTCTTTACTTCACTGGAACTCTTCAGCTCTTTGTCTGAGGGAGACTTTGGAGTCAGCAGAGACATCTGCTCACTGTCTAGCTTGGACATGATCAGCCTTCTTGGGGCAGGCTGGGGTTTTACAAGACGGAGCCTCTCCCCCTCTGAAACACTCAGAGTAGCTGATTCCAGGGCTGACACAGTAAAGCCAGGCTCTGATACTTTGCTTCTGTCCACTGGAGTGAGTCCCAGACTCTTCCGGATTTCAGCACTCTTCATCCAGAACTCTTCTACGAGGTTATTCCGCTTCAGGGCTTCTTCTGCAGTAGTAGGGCTCCCCAATTTTTCCACCTCACTATCTTGGCTCTTCAGGGCAAGCTGGGCCAGAGGAGTGGATGTTAAGGCTGGTACTGGCTGAAAGCACACTGGGGGTTCCACTGGTGATGGAATGGATGTTTCAGCAGAGGGCAAAGGCTGGGAACAGATAGGCACCTGGGCAGAGGGTGGGGATGAAGCTAACACAGGTGTTGCTGGCTGAGAGTTCACTGGTGATGTAGGTGTGATGGCTTCTGGCAGTGCAACTGGTTGGGATCGTATTGGAGAGAGAGAGACAGAAAGGCTTTTAACTTTCTGATCTTCAGGGATTTCATCTTTTGGACTTTCTTCATTGAGGAATGGTTCAGGAAAAAAGTGCATCTCTGGAGATCTGTCCATGCAGGGCAGTGCCATGAGTGGATCCTTTACATTCTATGGGAGTTCAAAAACAACAGAAATGATTACTAATGGTCACTAAGCCCCTTACGGTGGTTTGATACTTTATGGGATATGGGTCAGCATTTATAATAGTACCAATACCAATATTACAAAATTGCAATGAATCTTATTTCAGACATACCATGTAAGGTATCAGTGGAAATACTGTGGTATTTGGCATGATCAGTGGTATCATATTGCTAAATATGATAAACTTGTTTATATGTAAGTATCATCTTTGTATTAGGAGTTATAAATATTTGTGGCATATTGATCTCTCAAATTTGCGCTGTGCATCTGGGTGACACACCCAGACAGATTAGCATCAGCACTATCTAACCTGCTTGATGGCCCATCAAGGGCAATCAGCTGCACAATGAACTGATTGAGAGAAACTAGGGGCTACGTTTATGAGTCAGCAGGGCATGCCTGTGGACAGTGGGCTCCAAGTGTTTTTCCAAGCCCATGTTCTGTGAGCTTGTGTTTGGGACAAAGGATGTATAAGCCACATGGCAAAGGACATAAAAGGCAGCTGCATCACCTCAATTTTGTCTTCAATCCTGTTTCTCACCTCTGCAGTAACTTTTTTACAAACTGAAGCTTTGAACAAAGGACTGATGGAGCCCTCCAAGTTTTGGATATGCTCCAGAGGGACTTTACAAGCCAGCACACTCACCAATGCTGCTAAGAACTTGATACATGGACTCTGAAGTCATATATATGCATCTGATTGCTTTGACCATTTAATAACTCTCTTCTCATTCATTCCTTTTCTTTTATAATAAACCTTTGGGTGGTATTTTGCATAAGATTGAAACTAGTATTGATTTGGTAATGTGGTTGGCCCTTTGGGGACCAGAAGAACATTTTGTATAGAGTTTTAAATCACTTCTTACTTTACTGGACCTATTTGCTGATTGGGAGCCAGAGACTGGAATGCAATAAAGGGGGCTGTGGGTTTTGTTTGTTTCAGCAGCTTGATAACCAGTTTGGGGGATCAGATGCACAGTTATTGACTGGTTGATGACTCTAACTATAGTGTTAACCACCAGTTTTGGGAAGAATCTGCTCTCCTTTTTGCAGCTTGCTCTGCCCTTGGCATTTTCAGCGTGGGCTCCCCTAGGCATCTCAGGTCAGAGAGATTTAGACTACTACTCCGTTCCTCAGGCTTTCAGGAATAAGGGAGTGATGATTTAAACTTCAAAATATGAAAACTGCATTTGGCATCCTTTTCCAGTGCATGGAAAACCACCTGGGATCTTTCATCAGGTATTTGCTCCACTATGTACACTGCCTATTGTGGAAATTGAAACGGCACATTTAATTTTTGGAAAAAGAAGGGAAGTAATTTCAGAATATCCCTCCCCTCTTTGAGTGGCCCACAATGGACAAAGGTTCCTCCAGACCTATTCCACATGTTGGCCAGAGTTGGCTAGGGTAGGGTTGTTTCCGAAAGGCATTCGTTTCTTTGGGGCTGAATACATGGGTGCTGCAGAGCTCCCAGCCCCTAATCTGAGGAATCTTGGATTTCTCTTGGACCTGCTGCCACTAGACTGCTATGCCACCCAGGTAATGTATTATGTTAAAGAGTTTAAGCTTTTGGCATTTCCCCATACAGATTTATCATCAGAAGAGTGTCAGCTGCAGAAAATGTTATTTTCAAAACTTTGCAAGATTTTCAGGGCAGAGACCTTGTGTATCTGTGTGCCTGTACAGCACCTAGCACAAAATGGCTGACTAGAACCTTACCATAAACCAAATAATAAATGTGTTTGATAGCACCATTAAAAATGACTAGAGGAAATCACTCCATTACCTTCCCACATGAATGCTGTCAGCAGACCAACCTGATCCTGTAATTTAGGTATTGGCTAGGGAATCTAAATCACACCCCATTGGCAATGTAGCAAGTAAATAATTACAAAAACAAAGGATGTAACAACGAAATACTAAAATATATGGAAACTGGGAATGGTGATTTCAACATGTTTAGCGTCCCAAGTTACTAAGGAAGTTTCTCCAAAATTCTGCTGCATTGTGAAAAGAATTTATTTCCCATTAAAACATCCAATCAGCCCAGGCATCTGTCGTAGTGCATTTGTTGCCTGTTCTTACAGAGCAGTAGCATGGGAAACTGATTTTTCTAAATGAAATGCCAGTGAAACGAGCCAAACAAACCGGGTAGCTTTCAATTATGACCTTTGTCTTCACCCCTCTTATACACAAATGAATCTGATAGTCACTCTGAGTTCCTTCCATACCACTAAGACGACTCAAGCAGAGACTGGACAATGACTATTTTGCTGTTGTATGCATGAATAACTCCTGCTAGCTACATGGGCACACTAAAGGGAGAATAGCCAGTAACCTTTTCTTTGCCTTTAGAGTTAGAAACTTGCATTACTGATCAGCCATTGCACTGTGAACATCTTCAGAGGAAAAAAAGTGTCTAGTTTTCTTTTAAAATCTAAATGAAACCAGGCCTCAGGAGTCAGAGGACAGCATAAGTCATCTAGAAAAGAAAAACGAGCCAAAAATATCACTATCAGTCAGTATCACTATTACAACCATAGAGTAGAGCCCCACAATAGGTATCAACATAGCTTTGAAGAACACCAGATACTCTTACCATCATTTGTTCTGCACGGAGACTACCACCTGGGGACAGAGGAACAGATTTCTCATCGTGTGACCAGATGGGGATGGAGGGTTTGCATGGATCTAGGGAAGCTGAAGGGTGCATTAAAAAAAAACAACAAACATACATATGAGCCCTTTAACATTCTAAATCCATGTGACGTACAGTAAACAGTGAACAAATTATTAACTTTTTAAATTCTAGATGAGCCATCTGGAGTCTGAGTATTTGTATGTGACCCCAATGATACAAGCAATTAGCCCAAAGGCACCTATAGGGATTTGAGAGAGGGATCAGCTGGTTCTGTGGGTTCCCTGATGCTTCTAGAACACGTAGCTCATGGTATCATAACACCATTCTCAGAAAACAAATGCAAGCACATGCAAGGCATTGAGAGTTTTGGCATAGTTCACATTTAATTGAAGAGATGGCTTTCACCAATAGCCCAGTTCGACGAGTCAAAGAAATGATCAGTCTTTTTGGATTCCAAGATACAGAGATGAAGTTTTTTACCTTCTGTTGGACTACAGGGAGCAGCAGCCTCTCCCGCATCCTCAGAGACCTTCAATTCTGGCTCTTCCGTGTCCCCTGGATGTAAACGACACTCATCTTCTGCATCAGATGGGATGTCATCTGACCATCGTTGATCTGGGTGGGAAATGGAAGAGGACACAGAAAGAAAGAGGTCTTGAACGCAAGCCCACAAGGACAGCCCCCTATTTTCTAAATCTTTCTTATCTACCTTCTCATAGGGTGCAATTCACTGTGGTACCTGAGTACCTAACTCTTTCTGTTCCTTCATTACATGCTAACTGAGGTCACTTAACCAGTTACTTATGCAATTCAAATAAGTTCCCTAGTTTGTTTCATACTATCCCGTTTCACTGGAAATTTTACTATATCTTCCAGTATGTGCAGTTTCTTTCATGCAGGTGAAAGAAGGCTTTGGAGTCAGTCCTACTGCCTTTCCCCACATGAATGCTCACTTCCTTCATTCAGAAGGACTACTCACGAGTAAGGACTGCAAATTTAGGCCCTCTAATAAAGTGGTGGTGAGCAATGACTTCCAGAATCCATGGCACTGCAATTCTTCAGCTCCATTTCGCACTTCAGTCCTGTTTTCCTCTCTTATCTGCATTGAGCTCCCACCTATATAGACCTGCTCTGACTAGATTAGCCTTGCACAAGATGGCTCCACTCCCATAACAAGGTTTAATGATGAACTGTGAGATACATGGCGCCGTACCATCATCCAGCTCTGCACCTGTATCCCCGTCTTCGCCTGCTTCCCCTTCTGTGTCTGCAGGCTCGGTGCCCACCTCATCCTCCACTTCATTCTCTTCAAATGGGGCTGGAAAGCATTTAAAATATGGAGAGAGAGAAGAAAAAAATCCATACAAGGGAAGACATCAGTTTAAAGCCATAACAAGTGCACCGAGTGGCAATATTTAATCATTGTTTCTGCAACAAGGTGCTCTGAGGTGCGTTAGCGGGGAAGAGACACACACATCATCAGCTGGCATTTCCAGCCTCGAGTCCGAGCAGTCAAGGGATTTTGTGCCTTTGCGGAAGCCTTGTCACAGACACTGGCATTGCAAGGTTTTCAAGGCACTTCTGAGGGACTGGTCTCACAAAGTACCAGCATAAACTCTTCCGCAGCCAAGGCGTGCTTGAGTGAGATGTTAAATAAGGGTGTCAGGGAAAGCTTTAATGAGAAAACACTCTCCTGATGCTGCAGTATAACATTGGTATCTCAAAGGAACTGCAGCTATCAACATTTTAGCAGATGTGTGCTAGATGAAAACTGCAATCTCATGTTTTGCCACAATAACTCTCTTCACAGCAGAAACAAAGACACTTGAGGGACCTGAAGTCAGACAAGGTGACTTGCTAGGAGGTGACTAGCCAGGAGAATTGACCATTTGGAAACTGTTTAACTCTGTGCTGCTGCAACATTCTAGAAGAAACAGTTTAGTGGAGTCCAAGATGCAGGATAGATAGGTAGGGTCCGGATGTATTCAGATATTTTAATGTGTATAACAGACACACAAAAGTTCTGTTCTTCTGCACTACAGTCCAGAACCTGTTTTACAGGATCAGTACAATAGGTAGGAAAGATTTCTGAATATATAAACCCAAAGAGGGCATTTGACAACACTACACACAAAAGGTTTTAATTCCGGAGGGAAGCATCCAGGCCCCACCTGTGCAACCTTTAATTTACATTACTAAATGATATTTCACAAAAACCAAGAGACTCCTGTAACTCCTCTCCATTGCTACACCTTGTCGCATCTCAAATATTATGGACTGAACTGTTAGAAGAACGTGGGTGTTGGTTACACTGCTTTGTTCCATAACTTCAGGCAGAATCTTTTTTGTTTTAAAGGAGTTTCTAGCTTTAAGCATAGCACAGACTAGACAAACATAGGACACAATTTTGGATTTGTGCAAGTAATTAGCACAACGGCATGCTCAAATGACATGTTAGACATTTAACTGGGCTGCTGAATTCTCACTCTCAGTAATCATGCATGCAAACTATATGCACACAATGCTAAAATTCTGGCCCCATAGGTGCCAGCGTTCACTTCATAGCCTACTTGGGAACATTTAAATTCTGACACCACTAATCATGATAGTCTAAGAAAGTGAACTGGAGACTTGACATTTTCCACACACATTTTTGTCTTTTCTTTCTCTCATAGGGGCTCTTTTCTTCCTTGATCTGAATTTCTTCTATTTCACTCTTTCCACCTTCCTAGCATCATGGCAGTGGAGGGGCGCATAGCTCGCATTGCTTTTTTTTTTTTAAACTGCTGTTACAAGACGCTGTGTTAACACCTAACAGAGAGTGTGGCAAGACACTGCCTGCACCCTTAAACCAGAAGCTTTGTAACACTCAGAATCTTACAGGCCTAGAACGTGAAGACTGAGTCACAGTTGTAAGGACTGAGTTTCCCCCTGTGACATCTAAAAATGTACCAAGCTAAACCAGCTTCCCCCACGCCCGAGATGGTGTTTTACTGTCCTGCTTGTTGCTTTGTTGCTTGTTGCTTAGTGTGTACCACCATTTTAGAAAGAGTAATGCCATAGCAACTTGTTTCAGGTAAAAACATCAAATGTGAGTGACTGTCACAAAATGTGTCAAAGTGTTTCCTTCAAAACAGTGAATATCTGGCCTGGCCCTGGCTATGTGTATGCTGGTCTTTCCATTTGGAAATTGTGGTGCAGTTTCCTTCAGCCAGGATTGAAAAGATGAAAAGAAATTCTTTAAAATACCTTAAAAAGATAAAATTCAGCAGCATATTTTACGGATGCATAGGTAAGTAACACACTGGTGCAATGAGCAGCCCATTCTGAAAGACCCGGAACTTGGGGACAGGATAAGAGGGTGGCTGGTTATAGTTATACATATACTGTGCATATACGTATGTGCAGTTAGAATGAGGAGCAAAGGCCCAAAGCTGCCACACAGTAACTTGTGAACTATACGCAACGGCAGGCAGAAACCACGGATTCAGCATTCTGTCCATGTTGGCCAGCAGCTGTGACTTGATGGGGTGGCGTGCAGGCATCCCATAAATGCTGCTGCCTTGTTCAAACAGCTACAGAAGCAAAGTTTGAGAGGTAAGCTCCTGTTGGCAAGAGCCACTCTGCTAGAGGTCACACAAGTTGCCCCTGTCCTACTGTATTTCTTTAGATCCTTTTTGTGGTTTATAGAATTCAGCACCCCCCCAAAAACATCTCCCAACTCACTGATTTTTTAAGGCATTTCAGAGGACCTCCTAGAAAGAGCCGCTGACATTTAGCATCTTTCCACTCCCTTGGAGCTTAGCTAGACAACACATTTCAGATTTGTGGAGCAGGGCTATTTCTATAGTCACCCCCAGTTTATAGAGAGTTCCTGGCCTTAGCTTAACAGACATCTTCTTTCTTGGTCTCTTCAGCGGGTAGCTGTAATTTGCTCCAGACACTGCCTGAAACACTCTCACCTAGTCTCTTCATTTTCAAGCAAGCCCCAGATCCCTTTGTCGAGGGATGGGGAAGGATGACTTAACTACCCCTCAGTTTAGAACCCAAATCAAAATGCTAAACCTACCTTCTTTTTCTCCATTACACTGAAAATGTTCTTTTCTGTATGGTCTGCCTTTGAAAGGGTTAAGATGAAAGTCTAGTTCATGCAACAATGGACTGTGAGAGAGGCATGCATGCACACTACTCCCTCCTGGGCATGCAATAGCAACAGGGCCATAAATCCAGGGTTAAGGTACCAGCTCAGCTGCTGAAGGCATGGGAAGGGCGCGGGAAGGGTTATTTTGAATTGGTATAGAATGAACATCACCAAACTACCTCCAGGGACTGTCTCCAGCCAGGCCTGCACTGCCTCACGGCGTACGGAGGGAAGATCGGATGCTGAATTTAAAAAACAATAAATGATAGTAAATCAAAAGTTAGACACAAATAAGTGTATGAAACTGAAACACTAGAGAGAAATTCCTCAAAAGCAAGAGCAGAAATAAAACCTAGGCGATGTTAGATGATGGAGATCAGATTTGAGGGTGAAATTAGGATAAGGAGGTACAAATACCAAATCTGCTTTTTTAGAATCCATCTGTGATATCATGGGAGATAAGGGTGTTATTAAGAGCTGAACATATCCTCAGTGTCCTGTTTGCAGATTCCAGCCATTTTGGTCAAGTTGACAAGAGAAGCTAGAAGATGGAGTGTGACCACAGAAGTAGTGCTAACAGAAGCCCAAGGCTGTAGAGATTTCAGACTGCATTGCCTGGGTTTGGACGCTTACAGGTAAGGGAAAAATCCTACTGGAGCATGACAGATCACAGAATACAGCTTTCCTGAGTATCAGCTATGCTGTCCTGGTCCTTTAGACCTAACTATCAATCCAGAGAGCGGTTTTGAAGTGCTCTCTAATCAGCACATGTGGCGGGACACTGCTCAATCTTGAACAGATACCGAAGTCTGTCAAACTGACAAGTGAAACTTGTGGAGCATCCAAATAGCCACACTTTGCATCAGCCCATTTAGAAACAACCTGCTACTACTGTTGAACACACCTTGCAGTGAAGCATCTGAGTTATGGATCCGTGGCCATCCAGCTCTCAGTTTGGCATATTCTTTGGGGAAGGGAAGGAAAGATTGCCTGCTTCCTGAAGGAAGTTGGAATCGCCACAGAAGGGATTGTCTGCACCATTGGAAAGGGTCAGCGCAGGTTTTCCTTCACTTCAACCGTAAGTATATCATGGAGGCAGCTGTGTCATGGAGAGGAGTTGGGATTTAGAAATGGGACACTGGTAGGCCACAATGCTGGAGTGAGTGAAAGTCCTTCTGGCCGACTTTTGCTTTAACCTCTCTTTGTTTGCACAAAGAAAAACAGGTTGGAAAAAGAAGACGAGAAAATAAAAGCTAAAAGGAAACCTGAGAAATGGCAGTACCCTTGATTTGTGGTCACTTCTGTTATCAGTGAAAGCTAAACTCACTTCAAGCATGGTAAACTTGAGGAACAATGTCAGAATTTCTTACTCAGGATTCTTAAACTTCAAGCAACATTGCTCAGGAATGTTTAATGCTGTAACACTGAGGCCTGTATTTGTATGATTGTGGGAGGAAGGAACTAATGATCTCCTACATTTATAGAGCACCTTTCACTTCAAAGAATCCTAAAGCACTTTACCAGCTATTATTATTTAGAAGAATAACCTCCCCCACCACTGAAATATAGCCACCTTTAGGATGAAATGCAGCACTGAACAATAAATGCACACACTTGGAAGTAAAATCACAGCTGGCTGAAACTACAGAGGAACCTTAGGCAAAACATAGTTACCTAGAAAGAATTTGGCTAGGGAACAAGAGTTAAGGCCCCTGGCTATTACAACAAATACCCACGAGCAGTCAGTACCTTGGTCTTAAGCTTCCCTGGAAAGACAGCACCTCTTGCAGCACAGTACTTCTATGACCATTCTGGGACACTGGTTTGGTATGGACTTGGAAGGAAGACTTGAACCCCATACCTTTTTTGTTGTTTTGTTGGCACTTGGACTTTCCTTACAGCACTCCAGTACTAGTAAAGTAGGCCCCACCCTGCTTAGCACAATACATCTGACAAGAGCATAGTCCCAGGTTTGGGAATAGTATGGAAGGTGAGACACAATGAGATTCATGAGAGATGTTGGAGAGGGTACTAGCATTCTGTATTTTTTTCCTTCTTCAAAGCAACCTTATAAGCAGAATGGCATCTTGAAAAGGTTGCTCACTTTGCTGAAAAAAACCCCAAACCAACTGTCAAATCTCAATACAAGGAGCCAAACAGAAACAGGCTGGCTCCTTGGGCCCTTTGTACTCATCACCATTCCCTAAAGATAGCAGACCCCTGCCAGATGCAGTTACAAAGTTTGAAAAGCAGCAGCAGAACGTATTCAATGTAGAAGCTAAAACTGTTCAGCCCTTCATTGTAAGAGCTACAGAATAAGTTACTTTTGTTTTTCCAAGGCCTCAACGCCTCATCACCATCATCCTGGAGGAACACAACTGGCTGAATTGTTTCCTCTCAAATCCAGAACCCTTTAAATCTCTGTTATCAGGGGCTTGCAACCTGCAATATCAAATGATTTCAGTCCTGTACGAGAATGTTACACAGAGTCTAACTAGACACACAAGCCAGCAGCGCTTACTATGCTGTGTTGACTTAAATGGAGACTGACCTGAAAAGTCAAATGTTTAAACAAATGTTTAATTTCAGGAAGCAGAACCTTTAAATCATTTTCACCCTTTTGAAGAAGGCTGTACTTGAAGGGAGCAGTAGCAACAGAGTTAAACAGTTGCAACTGTGGTCTGGGGATCGATGAAACAGGAGATTACCTCTGGAGGTGGAGGATTTTGAAATTGGGACCATTTTTTCCTCCTCCTCTTTCTCACGGATGTGTGTCCAGTGCACATCTGCCAGGATCTCCAGGGGATCAACCGGATTTACAATCTGCTGTAGCTTCAGGTTTCCAGCTAACAGACCGAGGATGTGGCAGATCAGGGTGTGGGTGGGGAGGAAGGATAGGGTAGAAATGGGGGGGAGGGGAAAAGAGTAAGAGAAAGGAAACACACCACAGGAAAGGATATAGAAGGAAAGAAAGAAAATATATTACTTGCCAAGATCAGTTTGCCAGACAGAAAGTCAAAGGTTGGCATCACGTATGCATGCATCTACAAACACACAACTGTTTATAATCCTTGTATTCCTACTTTACCCTAGAGCTGAATAAGGCTAATCCAAAGACAGACAAATGCTATTGGAGACTTCACTGCAGACTAACTCTATTGCAAACAGCACCACCGCAAAGGAAGACACTCTCTAGCATCCAACTGAGATTTGGTTGGCAATCAAATTTCAGCCCTACTCAGCCTATTCAAAATTAGTATCACCCTACATATCCTGCCGGAGAGAGGCATGGAGACAGTCAATTCCTATTGTGGGTTCAATTCCACAGAACAAAGGATCCATTTACTCCCTTGTGGCCTTCAACATTTGGGGTTTGAATCCCATCTTTTCACCCACATGTGTAACAAAGAAACCATCAGCTCCTCTTGATGGCTACTCTCAGAAAGACCAGTGGCATATAGCCTTATATTGCATTGGATTTTTGCTCAGTTTAAGGTTTATAACACTTTCTTTAGAGCATCCTAGCTATGTTGTTGGAGTAGTGAGTGGCAGCGTCATTTGATGAGTAATATCAGCATTCTCATCAAGACGTAATGAAAGTAACTTCTTCTCTCCTTGAAAAAGGCATAGGTACATATGGCTAACTGCTTTAGAAGGTACCTTGTGTATTTCAAGGTTTTCAATTAGATGGTTTGTTTCATTCACCCTGGTAGCAATTCTCTTAGTTTCCCCTTCATTGTTGGTTTCTTTGTGGTGTATAGGAGCCTGGGAAATTTGATCATGGGTTCTCCTCACCCTCTTCCTGCAGCAAGGTTTTCGGTCTCCATGGCTGATCTGGTCACAGGTTGCATTCTGGCAAGCTATTTTCTCCACTAACCACTCTCCTCCTGCCCCTCGCTCATCGGCGTGTACTAGACACAACTGTGGAGTGTCAAACACAATCTGTTCTGTAAGGGCCATGACACTGAAACAACCAGCAAGGGATTATTGATGTGCTGCAGAGTACCTGTGCCACAATCCCTCTATACTGCGATACAGGGCTCGTCTTCACAGATCCCGTCTCTATTGCCACTAGTAAGTAAACATGTCAGTTCTATTTCCCAAAATCCAGTCACCCGTGCCACAAGGGTGCAGCATTCTGTCTTCACAGGGTGAAGTTCTAATCTTTCTTGAAAGTAAGCCTTTAACACCGTAGGGCAAGAAGCCCTCAGTTTCTGCACAGCAATGAGCCAGACTTCACTGATTGGAGGTTGTCCATGATGTAGGGCAACATGCCAGGCTCCTTTTCAGGAGCCTAGAACTAGGCATTTGTCAAAAATGTAACAGGGAAGGACTGTCACACATTGGAATAACCCAGGGAAAGGAAAGAGTTTACTTAAGCAGCATTGTGGGGTTACTCCCATAATTTCTTGTTGCTCTGTTTGAATGAGAGCTCCCTTCCTACATTGGTTTGTGGAATCCTAAATTGGGACTTCAGCCTCAGGACTGACTGTCACTTGGCACTACAACTGTAGGAGAAAACTGATATTGAGGGAAGAAGCACTTATCTAAGCACAGAATTATTTGGTTGTTAGTCAAAGGAAAGCAGAGAAATACACAAAAAGGGACTAGGATTACAATTTTAATCTGTATTGAACAGTTTTCTCTGTGTAATGATCCCTCTTCCAATCAGCACAAAACATGACTCTACAAGAACTGCTGGATATCCTGAATGGAACAAGAGAATATTCAGGAGTGGCTGATGGGGCCCCGGCCACTGGCCAACAAATGGAGCAGTCTGGTCTTTCCTCATTGCTCTTGTATTCCAACGCTCCCACATGCAGACTGCGATCAGTAGAGTTAGTGTTTACACCACATCACACAGCTGAGTTAAAAGGTTATGGATTACCAGCAACATCTGGGAGTAGGAAGAAATATAGAATCACTCAGCAAGGCTCACAAAGAGCAGGTCCCACCTGATCTGCAGAATTTATTCCACGTTATAATGCGGCTTCATATCCTGACTGTTGGGGATTTAAGCTTCTATAACCTCACCAAAGAAAGGCCCAATCAGAATGTAGATTTGGATCAGACACAGGTCTAACATCACCAACCTTATTACCTGATTATTCCATTTACATAACAGGTATTGTAATGTGCTTACAACCTTCTATGTTACCACTACCATTTTTAGAGGGAATCAATTGCTCAAGTGTGTGTCACAGGCCCTGTACTATTACAGTTAATAGAGACTCTTTATTTCAAGTGTTAGGAGTCTCATTTACAGCAGGAGGATCTGAGCTCTAAAGTTTTGAGTGGTCATGTTATACAGCACAATGAGAAGCTGAAAATAGATAGCACAGGTCTGTTATAGTATTCATAAACCCATTCAGAAAATGAAATGGGAAAATAGGAGGAGGCCCTTAATTTTAATGTCTTTTTTCCATGTTGAAATAACATGCTTTTGCTGCAAATGCAGCCTTAGCCTGCACCCGCTGCCTTCATCTCCGCTGCAGCGCTTTGCATGCTGGTTTACATTTTACTCTTATGGCTTGTCTACACGGACATTGCACTGATTTAAAACACAGTTTAGTTAAACCTGTGCAAACTCCAGTATGAATACACAATTATATCTGTTTAAAATAAGCACCAATGTAGCTTGCTCATGTAAATTTACGAATGCAAACTAAACTGATATAAGCCAAACTTGCCGTGGTTTAAGGACATTGGTATCAAATTCATTCCTTTATTTAAACCTGCACATCTGTGTGTGTAGACCAGGCCTGACTTAAGAAGCAGACCCCAATTCAGCTTTCTCAATAACGTAAACCTTGGAAGAGCCCAGCCATCTGAAGCACCGAGGGCTTGCAAAAGGGCAAACCTGGTGTTTCTCCGATGTTTGACCACTCGAATGCTGGCTGAAGGTATGACAGTCAGGATCCAAACACCCCAAGAAAATGGGGGTCTGAACCCTCCAAAATAAACACTTGAATCAATTGACTCTATACAATATTACTGTGCTATAAAAATATGCTGAGAAAGGTCTTTTATAAAAGCTTGTAATGTTCTGAACTTGATGGTGATTATGAGATACGTATACAGACTGTGGTTATGAATTTATGGGGAGACTCGGGTCTGGAAGGACTGTTGGGGTCACCCTGCAAGGAGTAACTAGGCTGACAGCAGCCTGGTGGCAGGGCTCTGCGACATAACTGCACAGCATTAACTTACATAACAGCATAAATGCACAGCACCCAGGGCAGGTGGTAACTGGACCTTTTACTGGTCTGGGTGATCACAGAAGGATTTCAAATGGCTGCTGCTGTGGCCTCCCCCAAGGCTGGCCATTAAGTTTCACAGGAAGCCGGACCTGTTAGTTCACCTTTACATGAAAATATCATTCAGTGAATTCCAGAAGAACAGCATGTTTCCCCCTCTAGCCTAACTGCAGCACTCAACAGCACTTTAGGAGTGGCTGGGATCTCTCACAATGTCTCTTTGTAATTCAAAAGTTGAACTGAGATGCTCCCAAACCTGCTCTTTAGGATCAAAAATTAAAGCAGGTCCGCTGTTAGGATAGAGAAGAGCAGAAGCTAAGGAAAAGGCAGCAGTCAACCTTCTCTCAGCCCTGTCTGTCTGTTTTCTGTGGCCATCTGGCTACCTTCAATTCTCATCACCAAAAAGTGTTAAATCAGGGACAATTTAACATTCCAAACTGAACTTTTCCAATAGAAAGTGTTGAAAGAGGCTAAGGGACCCCACACTTCTGTTGAGAGCACAGTTAGACTCTAGGGGGAGAGCAAATGGGTCAACAAATACTAGGAAGAAAAAATATTTTATATCTATACATTTTCGAAAGCAGAGAAAAATGCTGGTATTTTCCCATACGATTTTCTCAAATGCTCCTATGAAATCTTTCAGAATGATGCATATGCTGCATTAAAATACTAAAAAAAATATTAAATTTGAGGCTAAACAGAAAATGTAAAATAAAGGAGCTATATTATAATAGCAATAAGTCATGAAAGGACATGCAGTGCTGACCATCTGATGCACTCATTTAGTTTGGTGAAAGCACTCAGCCTTTCGTCTGACGTATCCTGGCTCATATAAGCCACATCAATGTAGCAGGAATGAACTTATTATTGTTGCTCAGTACTCCAGGAAAGTAACCATCAAAACAAAATGGCAACATAGCATTATGGCAAACAATGCATCTAGCTAAGCCAGAAGTGATCAGATTAATTTCAAGTATATTTAAAAGTTGCTGAAAATGTCTAGGTGCTCTCTGGAAACCCTGCCCTCCCATACAAGGAATAGTAAAAAATGTGGTACAGCCAAGCACTGCCCATGCTTGGATCACGAGAGGAAGACAGTAACTCCTGAATCAACCTCAAGAGTTGGTAAATGCAGTTTAATAAAAACAGAAAATATTTTCATGTGGGACTTGCTCTTTAAAATGTCAGTCCTCCCTGAGGACAAACGAAAGTGGTGATGGTACAAGGGTACCTTTAAAAGTACCCGTGTCCTCTTCATTTGAGAGATGTTGAAGCCAGAGGCCTTGCTGGAGCTCTCTCTCCCAAGGGTAATATTCTCCCTCTACAGCAGGGGGAGCCACACCCCCACATATAGCATCAGATGTGCACACACAAATAATAGAGAAAGGACAGAGAATTGGAAAGCAAAGAGTTATTATCTGGAAATCCAGTAAGACTTACTGTACTCATCGAAGCTCTCTGATTGATAGGCAAACTCCACTGGACACAGAGAAAGGTGGTCTGGGAACTTCATAATTTAGTGTACTCATAAACAACATGCATATTACTATACTATACTATCCATGCTATACTATACAGTGGTCTTGGTTCTGACAGAGACTTCTGCTGTGGAGTCACAGTTTCCATGCAGAAAAATATAGCCAAACCACCTAGTTAAAAGGCCATCTCCTTCATCAAAAGACAGCCTGGACAGGACTGCCGCTGAGGCCCAGCATAAGCAGGACCTCTGCTCTTACTATTAACATTAGGTGGCCAAAGGCCTTTATGAAGCAGGTCTTTGTAGTCTGGTAGCTGTCATGAAAGCAAAAGGGAAATGCAAGCAACCAAGTCATGTTTTGAAAGATAAGATCAATTCACTATTTGGGATGGTGGTGAAGCACAGCAAAGAGAGCTGTTTCCAAAACAAGCTCAGTCCTGTTACAAATTACTTAAGAGGTGCAGGGGAGGAAATCCTTCCATAGCTCTTCCCCCCCCCCCCGTTTCATAAAGAAACATTCAGATCTGGAATAAAAACAGCCTTGAGAGCACAGGGGTTCAACTCAGGCTGCATTCTGTGTAATCTCTCCTCCTGGCTTAGGAGACCTGGACACTGCTCCTCCGTTAACACTGGCCATGGGGGGTTACTGCTGAGTGATGCAAGGCACTCCTTCCTTCTCAAGGCTTAAGGCACCGCCTCCGCAGCACCCCCAGACCTTGCTGGCCGAAGAACAGAAGGCCAAATCCAAATCTGATTCCCCTACAAACCAGTGAGAAAAGATCACAATAGTCACAAAGCTGTGACTTTGAGTGGAACCAGCAAGAGAACTATTGGCTCGGATGAGACCATTATGGCTCTGCCCAATGGAAAGTATCTTCTGCACTCTGACTGCACCCTGTATTCAGACACAAAGTACCCCTCTTCCAACACTGTGAACCAAACATGGGAATATACTGATCCAACCAGGGTACCAAGTCCAGAGCAAGTGGAGACAAGAATTAAATCTCTCCCTCTTACCCGGCTATATTGTGGAGAGGGGTAAGGTACTGTGTCTGGCTGAGGCACACTGCTATGACAGTACATGGGAAGTGTACTGTGTTGCTACTAGTGCTGTAACTGCACCGTGGCGAGAACATCTCTCTCTCTGATGTGGTCCACCTAGCACCTTTTATCAGCACTAAATTCACTTACAAATACAAAGTGATGCTAAAGTGAAAGGATAAAAAGAAAAATGGATACAAAAGGTAAGAGGGTGTTAGGTCTGACACCCTCTTCGGATACGTCTATACCGAACCTGGGATTGCACTTCCCAGTGCGGGGAGACAGACACGCTTGAGCTAGTGCTCTAAGAATAGCAGCGTAGCTGCTGGTAACAAGGCCTGTGTCTAAACCTGCCCACCCCTCGCAGGGTATGCACTCGAGCAACTAGCCCCATTCACCACTGTGCTACCCCCGGCTACTCTGCCATTTTTCATTTGCTAGCTCAAGCAGAGGTAGCATGTCTATCTACCCAAGCTGGGAGGCATGCTCCCAGACACAGTGTAGATGTACCCTTTGACTCAGTTCCTTCACTGGTTCCCTTCCATCAAAATACTCTCATAAGAACCTCTCCCATCCCACCCAGATTCACTGCTTCCCCAGCAGCCCTCAGAGGTTTTCTAGAGAAGAATAAGGTTCTGTCTAACTCATCTTATCACAGAGGTACCCATCCAATATCATTCACTGAACATCAGTATTGGGCTATGCTTGCCCTGCCTGTGTACCAGAAGGAAAACATAAAAGCAATCTTTTTCCAACCTTCACTAGACTCTTCATCTTCCTCTTCTTCCTCCCCCTCTTCTTTGTCTTCAGCCTCGTGGTTTTTCTGAGTTTGAAGTTCTTCCTCGCTCTTTCCCTTCAGAAGGGCATGGATTCGCACAGCCTCTTTCCAAGGCACACCTCCCAGATCTGAGGTGGGTAGCTGTGGCTGCAATGGTTCCTCTTCCTCCTCCTCCTCCTCCTCCTCTTCCTCCATCTCGGATTCTGAACTACTGTAAAAAGAATAAAAATGAGACAGAGAAGTCAGTTAATGATGCATGTTAGCTGAGTTTATATATGGCTGGCAAATTTCAGTACAAACTAAGGTCTGTGTAATGGAAAGCTTTTTTTCCCCTTCTGCTTTCAATGTTTCATTGCACTATTTTAGAAATAGTGTGGTTGAACCAGATTGGATCAGGTCAAAGGAGTTTGATGCAGAGGCTGTAGGTAGATTCAACAGCTAAAAGGGTACTGACTCCAGTTCCTTTTAATGAAGGGGAGCCAAAGGAAGGGTATTTGTGGGTGAGGTAAATTTATATGTGATGACACTCATCACCACAGTATCTGAGCGCAAATGGGTTTAGCAGAAAGCTGATGATCTAGATCATGTCACCTTCTCCTGAGGTTTTGGGCATAAGAGATACTTCAGCAGGGCCACCATGTGGTGAGATGGTGGGTGTAGGAGGGCCCCTCAGTCGGACCCGGGATTGGGAGCCGAGGGAGGGCCCCAGCCAATAGACTAGCGGGATAGCTGGCCTGGTAAAACTGCCCAGCAACAGGCCGGGATTGGTCCAGGGCGCCGGGCCGCCCGTCAACCCCTCTGGCCGGCCCGGATAGGACCGCCGGGGATGGCCAACCAGGCGCCGAGAGGCGGGACTTCACTCGGAAGGGGAAGTATAAAAGCTAGGCCCCTGGGCTCAGTGTGAGGCAGGCAGTGGTGGGAAGCAGACCTGCCACCCAGAGCTCCCGCTGGGGAAGGGAACGGCTATGACCCTGGGCTGAAGCGCTGCCGCTCCCGGCATAAACCCCAGGACTGGGACTGGATAGGGCCTCCGGGGTCCGGCGATTGGGACTGGCTGGCACCCCCCGAACCCCAAGCCTGGCTGGAGGGGCTCGGTTGGTCCCTGTGGGTCCCACCGCCCGAGGCAGGGCTAGACCTTGAGGAGCTGCCGGCCGCTGACCCCCCTGAAGCTGGGGCTGACTTTGAGGAGCTGCCAGAGGCCGGACCCCCTGGCGAACCCCTGGATCTCGAGGAGCTGCCGGATGCTGAGGACTTGCCCCCGTTGCCGCCAATGGACGCCAACAGACTGGTGAGCCAGCTGTGGACCGCGCACCCCCGCCCCTGGGTTGCTCGGGGTCAGCTCCTGGGAGGACGGGGAGGAAGTGGCCCAGGGGCAGCCAGACCTAATGGCTAGAGTGGGGGCACAGGCCCCGCGGCGTGTTGCGGCCGGATCCCTGCCGCACCAGTGGTACTAACGGTGCCACTGGTAGGGCCCTGGGCTGGGACGCAGTGGAGATGGGTGGGCCTGCGTCCCCCTCTCCCCCCTCCTCTACCCGCACTTGCCCCAGCAAGTGAGAGAGAGGGAGAGACTCCTAACAGACGGCCGGAAGACGCCCGTCTCAGCCTGCCCTGCTGCCCAGGGACCAGGCCTCTAGACTGCTCATTTGCCCGCCCTTGCCCAAGGGACTGGGCGCTTGAACTGTTTGTGGCTGGCTCGCCCGCCCTGCCAGAGGGCCGGGCCTAGAGACCGACCAATTCCCCTTTTATCAAGGAAGAGACCAGGACCTTCCCCAGTGGTTGGGCCCACCGGAAGGGCTGCTGCGATCGGCGCAGCAGAACCGCCGTCTAACAGTGGGGGATATTGATGGTGGATTTAAGCCACTGAGTTTTGTCACTTGGTGGGGACCTGGCAGGAAGATTTGGGAAAATATATTAGAATTTTTCCATTTTTGATAGACAATCCATGAATGTTGAAAAGAACAGGCACATAGTCCTAGACTTCTCAGGCCATCGTAGTACATATAAAGGATACAGCAGGCAAGATGAGGATAGCCAGAAAGCAATGCACAATTACGTATACACCTTCCAGGATCATGGGCTATACTATCACATGAACACAGGAAGTGTGCGCAATACGCATAAGGGGGGTGGACAAGAAACTGTAGGTAGCAGCATGAAAAGAATTATCAACCCCACTACTCTCATAGCAAAGTCTGGAAATCACCGTGTGGGGAACAAACGTACATCAATATGACCCCATTTTGACAGCCACTCCTCTTAATTCCACTACAAAGTTTCCTTTGCAAAACATTCACTGATTTTGCTTGAGATTCCCACTAAGAATTCTTCTAATTGCTTGTTTGAAGAAGGCTTGACTTTGTAAGTATAGCTCTTTGATTATAGCCTCTAGGTATTGACACTATATTTAAAAGGTTGAGAACAAGGCACTTCCACCATTCTCAACCCATTTTTCCCAGGAACATTTTAAAAAAAAAAAGATCTTTTAGGCTGAAATCTTTCATGCTTTTTCACCAGCATTAAAGTAAATTTATTGGCAAGTTTCACAGATACATTAACCAAGGGCTATTGAGACAAGGAAAGATACATGTTAAACTCAAGAATTTGTTCAAACACTTATGCTCAACTAACTCAGTCTGCTTTAATATACATCTGTATATTATGTATAGCTAGCTGTATAACTAGCTCTCAAGAAATGCACTTCAGTAGATTTGAACTGATGAACTCAGAAAGGAACACTCAACTAAACGTATAGCGGGGAAAGGAGTTTCTGTAAGTACCATACTGCAAGTTTATATATGCTACATAGTTTGGATTTTACATTCATGGTGAGTGCGGGAATAACCCTTAACTTTTCAGCTGGTGACACATATAGCTCTTTATACAATTTAAATGCTAAAGGTATTTTGGAGTGATAGTTTTTCCAGAGTTGAAGTTGTATTCCAAGTTCCATAATAAATCTAATTTTCTTTCATGCCCAAATTCCTCAAGAAAGGTCCTAGGCACTGCAGATTTTACAAACTTGGCCGGTGATTATAGATTAGGTGACCAAATGTGAGGTAAACTGGAGAAGTTATTTCTGAAGTGTCAGATTCAACAGAAATTACGTCAATTAAAAAAAAAAAGTTTTAAGAAACCTTTCCATTTACTTCAATAGCTATTAGAGTAGGCTCTTAACGCATTGTCACACCCTACTACCAAACATGGACTGGCCTAGACATTTCAAACCTCTTTAACTAAAGAGCAAGTGACAAGATCTCTATGTGGGTTCTATCTGAGAAGTTGGGGGTGCTTATCCTTGGCGTTATTCACCTAATGGGAATGTCTGAGGGCTCTGTCAGCTTTTAGCAAACAAACTATTATAAAGTTGACTGTATCTCTGATCCTGTGCTATGGAAAGATTTGACTCACTCGGCACAAAACTTGTCAAAAGTCAGCATGGACTCCTGTGTGCCACAGAAAATCCTTAACATTGTTTGCTAGTCTGGTATTGCTGGCAAGTTTTTTCTCATGTCTTCTAAATATACACACTTTTGGGGGGGGGAGGGGGGAAGGCTCTGGCAGCTTCTGGCAACCTTTATAAACTCAGTCCTGGATCTAATGGACTTTGGAATGTTTACAAAAGCTGCCCAGTTCAAGTACTGAACTCTTGATGGCCCTACCCTTGTGTGAATGTGTAGGCTAAACTTTCAAGCTCTGTCCATTCTGGAAGTCCCCCCGCAAAGACATGCACAACCAAGCTTCACTAGATTCAAAACCCAAAGGCAAGGACTTTGCAAGTGCAACAATTAATCTCTCGGACCTTGCCAGTTTCTCCTCACCTCACACATCATACAAACTCCACTAGACCTAGATTGCCAGTTACAGCATCCTCGTATATTTGATCAGTTCATATTTATATTAAAAAAAAAAAGACAAACCTCTGGACTTAAAATCAACATGGAGTTAAGATTATAAATTCATATATGTATTTTAAAAACTCTCATTAAAAAATTAGAAGGCCAGGAAAGCCGACATTCATTTGAGGTTCCTATACTTTTAAATGCTTAATTGTTTAAACTCGAATTTAAGACTAGTATTTCATGGTTTTGGCCATTCAGCGTGCTTGTTGCTTTCCTAATGTTATTGATACAAGGATATGCCTTTAACCTCTTGTTATACAAGGATATTATTGTCAGGGATAAAATCTGTGCTAGTGACATTTAAGTGCATTCTAGGATTAACACATTATGGGACAATAAATTGCAATTCAAACAGCAGTTCTGACTGTACAAGTGTCATTGTGGGGCTCTGTTTTGTCTCTCTCTGAGTCCTGTATCAAATTGATTCAGTTTACAAGTCAAGAAATTTATTCCAACTGCAAGTCTCCCATTAATCTCAGCCTGAGAATTGAGCTGGGTTATGTTACTCTTCTGCCACATCACCTGTAGTAAAAGTTCTGCAAGCCAAATTAGGCCCTCAATTACTCATGTTCAATCCCAGTCCTTCAGCGGCATTTGCGAATCTAGGTGCTTTTGGTGAGTATGCATAGGTGTAATTTTAGTATGCATTTCTGCTAATGCTGTACAGGATGGCATAGAATTTTTTATATGTTAGCTCTACAGGGATACCAGGAGAAAAATAATTACAAGTAATTTTTGTCACTGAAACTTAGAATAAACTCACAGAATAGTTCTTGTATTTTTATTATACTTAAGAGAAAAGAAGTGCAATGCCTGGGTGCTTGCCATATAGGTGTGACTAGGCATGAGCTCATCTGATTTAAAGAGCAAAATAGCTTGAGCTTGGTTAAAATTCACATGAGTGATCAGAGGATACCTGGTGTTCTATTTTTGTTGATTCTGTGCAACAGCTGTGTTTAACAAACTGATACTTCCAGCAATAACTTCTACATAAAAGGGCTAATTCAAGATTACTGCTTACAGAAAAAGCAAATTCTCCTTTGGTTCAAT
This sequence comes from Mesoclemmys tuberculata, assembly GCA_007922155.1. Taxonomy (NCBI): domain Eukaryota; kingdom Metazoa; phylum Chordata; order Testudines; family Chelidae; genus Mesoclemmys; species Mesoclemmys tuberculata. Next base: position 100,106,892 of record ML675616.1, read on the forward strand.
AGGTAACCTTACTATTTTTGGCTACAAAAGATCCTTGGTTCAACTTCTTCCTGGAATGGATTACTCACAAATAAACCATCGTTCATTTGACATTTTCTCACTTGGATACCTTCTTCTGTTCTGCACCATCTACACTAGATTTTACAAAGTGTGATGTGCTCTTGCCAGAATGGTTTTACATATTTGATGTTTATTTTTAATGTAATTGTCACACATTAATAAAGTGCATAAGAGGTAAAATCTGCAGTTGCAGAATTGCTATTGCCAGACAATAAAAATAAAGGCTGAAAACTGATCAGCTGAAACATAAAAAAAGCCTGAGATTTAAAGTCCACACAAGTCTGGAACATATAACTTCTGTAACAACCTTAACTCTGTCCCTGCCATGTAGGCTTTCATTACATGACTCCGTTTCGGGCAAATAGGCAGCCTCCTAGCCAGTACCACATTGCAACACAACTTTTCTTATAATTATAGTTGCACATAACTCCAAGGGCAGAACTCAGGTTACTCTGAGGATGATCATTCCTTATTTGTGTGTGATAAAAAGCTATCTTTAATCTTGCTCTAATACATCTTTGCAAAATTTTATTCACTCACTTGCCTGGGGAAAGTATTCTTTGATGGATGTAAATAAATAAAATGTATAAGTACTATTTTTTCCTCATCATAGCATGGGGTAATCAGGTAGGTTCTGTGCATGGTCCAGTAAGTTTTCATGGCAATTTTCAAGGCTACAACATCTGTTTTTGTACGGTATATAATGTGAATGTTATAATCCTCCATTCCACAACAGAAATTAAATGTTTATTTTTAACTTGCTGTCCCTTCTTTCAAAAGGTAAATGATTAATCGGATCATAAATATATGCTGAGCCTCTGGTATGCAGCAAGCTCCCAAGAGGCCTTAGCGTATCCCAGTGGCTTTATACAGATGCTCTCACAAGAGATAAAAAAGGTCTTTATTCCCCCCTCTGATTAATAGCACACTTTTCTCCTCTTCAGTACAGAAATAAATCTGACAGGTGCCGTCTGCTGGGTTTTAGTGTGCTGTCAGTAAAATTTACTGTTGCTCAAGCTGTTGCCATGACTACTCCGTGGCTCAAGCTGTGTTCTCCAGCCAGCCTGCTTATCTCATGTAATATTCACAGCGTAACTTCTTTACTCCACAGCTCACTGTACCTTCTCCAGCATATATCTGCCCCACACTTGTGTGTTTAACCTTTGAGTACCGAGAAACGAGAAGCTGACTGGGTGAAAGAAAACCGAGAGGGGTCAATGCACAGTGTCTGCCTTACAAGCTAGTAGCCATGTGCCACCCAGTTGGCACCTTGTTTCTGTTCACCAGTGATCAGAGAAGAGAGCTAGATGACTTTATAGAGAGACTCAAATAATTCAGTAGATACCTCTTAGCAAATGTATATATGTGAATTTAGCACTGGAGAGAGGAGACAGACCAAAAGGCCTGGAGACTCAGATCCTCTATTACCCCACCGTGCATGCTTAGAACACAGTAACAGGGCCAGTTGCCTCCATTATATCCCACAGGATGGGCCAACCCTAATCTGGAGTGGCTATTTTAACAGAGATGAGAGAGTATTTAACCGTGATGACTTCAGCTCAAAGGTGGGGCACTGCAGCACCCACTTTAACTGCATGTGCTCTTTAAGGATAATCGGCTCCTCAAGCCCTGGAGGTGCTGGGCTGTTTGAAAAAAGACCTGCTGTTGACACTTTGGTGCCTCATACTGGAATGTGCACCATACTTTGTAGCAGCTGCTGAGCCTGGACCCTTCATCTGAAAGTGATAATCTTTTAAAGTGACAACTGTGAATGGCTGGCAGAATCAGGATGAAGAAAACTAAATTACCTTGAATGCATCTTACATTAAAAACTGCACATGCTCTCCAAAGATTGTGTTGGTATTTTATTTAGCTCTGGATGTGATTCAAAGTGTTGCTATCTTTCTACAGAAGTCCAACAAAGATTAGGTCCGAAGCTGGCTACCCTAGAGACAGTTTCAGTCTCTATGCACAATTGTGTTATGTAAAGTATGCGAGGGTTCTTTTGTTAGCCATCGGTACAGTGGGTTGAGGCTGCTGGGACCGCAGCTTGGAATTTGCTTCCCTTATTGAATAGATACCAAATATGCTGACCTTTTGTGAGGATTAATCTGATAAATGCTTTTAAATGCTTTGACTGTGAAACATATTACAGAAATCCTACGTATGATTATTACTGCATTTGCGGAGGAGAGCATATTAACTCTGGTTTTTGCCCACAGTAGTGAGGATGAATCTGTTATAGGAGAAGCATATTGGTTTGGTTTTTGCCAACAAGTTATATTTATTGCTGTGAAATCTCTGTCTATGTAGCCTGGGATGTGTGAGAGAGATATTTTATAAGTAAATATCTATCTTTTAAAAAAAAGTTTTTAGAGTAAGTTTAAATTAAAAAAATACAAACTTAAGTCAACGTAGAAAAAAGGGAGAGTGAAAGAACTCTGAATAAAAAAATGGATGCGGGGGGACAGAAGGAGAGAAGGAATAAGTGTGTGCAGGTGAAATAGGAGGTGAAATAGCAGCTGCAGTCTGAGATGCCAAAGATACACTTGGCTCCACTGATTCCTTTTTTTTCTTGGAGGTTTCCAATCCAAGTACTGACCAGATCCAACGATTCTTGATTTATATGATCTGATGAAATCAAGGCCAATAATATAGCTCCAGGCTAGTGAATTTTGATTAGTACTTTCAGATTTTAAAAGCAATAGTGATAGTATTAATATTAACAACAACAGCAATGTTAGAGTATCATTTATTAAATCTGAGCAGTGGGCTAGGAGAGGACAGAGAATATGAACAGACCTCATGTCTCCCACATTACCCTGCAGAGAACATCTGGTAGGCCACTAGACAAGACCTCAGACAAATAAATTATATCAAAATAAGATCTTGTTGAGAAATTCCTAAAATAATTAAGAAACACCATCATTATTCTAGTAAAGGAAACAGCACAGGACACAAGGTAGTCTCAGGTATTTACTCATCTAAGTTCAAACCTGTTTAGTGCTTTCAAGATAAGGATGCATCAGGACTATTTAAGACCAGCAAGGCTATCTATTGTCAAGTATCCAGTTGCTGCCTTTTCTATTTGTATCTTATAAGACTCCTACCATTTGCTCATCCCAGAATGCACTCAGGCCCTGATCCTGCAAAGACTTATGAATATGCTTAATTTCTTTTACATTCTTGCGTAGTCCAGCTGAGCTCAGTTTCACCTGTATAATTGAGGTAAGCAACGTGACACGCAAGGCTACACATGTGTTTTGAGTTAAGCATGCATGTAATTTTATTGTGGAACCTGGGCTTTAGCCATCAGCTGTATCATTACCTGAGTTTACAGTGACAGTTTTAAGAATGTAAGAACTATTACTGCACAGGCAAAAAGCTGAACCATTCAGGAAAGTTCTTGCTGCATGGAAAAGGGTGTTGAGCAGCGCTCACAGTGAGTCAGAGAGCTACGCTATCTGGAAGATGTGAGGCAGCGAAGGTTCCACTCAACCCTTCTCAAACTGAATTGTTGCTGCCAGAATTGCCAAGAGACATTTGCCCTCACATATGCACACTTAGCCCCTGGGACTCCAGTATATTATTCTGCAGCTAAAGAAATGAACACACATATATCCTGTTTTACACTATCCATGGCTATTACTTCAAACCAAGTTCTCTCAGACACAAAGGCACTCAATCAAGGCTAAGCATCTGCCCAACTTGAAGTTTTAAACCAAAGATGGCTTTCAGTTCTCAGAGCGCAAAATAGGCAGAAAAAGCTCTTTGAAAAAACGCTCCCCTCTGACCCCATGTTCTGTTCACTCAAATGACTCAGTTGTTTTTAAATTACATTTTCCAGAAAGTAAATTCCCTTCTGAGCTTAGACTGAGCATGAGAAATTTCAGCACAACAGATAACTTTTTAAAAACAATGTTTAGTGACTCAAAATAGGGGTTTAGAAGAGAACCCATAATCTAAAATGCCTTTCTGAAGTGCACACAAGGCTAGCAGTTCTTCAGAAAGGGTAGCCTCAGTAAAGCATATGGGAAAGTGCAATATGGGAGCAAGCAGGCACAACCCTGCTGGGGTGGATAAAGGGATACATGTAAAATGTGTGCTAACCTGCTGGGCACATCCTCTTCTGTTCCTTTGTCTAGTACGCTGCTCAGGTTATGCTCTGCCAGGGTCTCCTCAGGAACCTCTTCCAGTTCCTCCTCCCGCTGCAGTGACAGCCGGTAATTCTCCAGCTCAATCCGCTCAGGCGTGCCACGCAGCCTCTTCGCAAGGCTGGGCTCCTCCAATCCATTGACATTAGGACCTAAAGAACAAGTCAGTAAACAAACAGTGAATTTAAGGAACTGAATTTGAATATTTGCAAGCAAATTCAGAGCAAGAAGCAGTGGGGTGAGAACGGGCCATAGGGGAATAAAATGAGAGTGAACCTGATGCCATCACAATATTAGCCCCTATTGGCTGAATTAGACAAGGAGCAATACTCCAAAGCGGGCCCTGGTTAATGCTTTTGACCAAAGGATGCTAACAAAAAGTTACATGTCCAGGTTGAGAGAGGAACAAGAACAAAGGCCAGAGCTGTGTCAGGTCAGGCACAGGGACACCTGTTCAAGAAGGGACAAGGAAGCCTTGGCCACAGGGACTGATGTGCGTCCCATTAGGCAAGGAGTGCCTCAAGTATGGGAGACAAAGGGACACTCCTGTCGTAGGAAGCTACCTGTGCAAGGCCCTCAGGTTCAAGCCACAGATGTGCTTTTCTCTGGACTTGACCTGGTTTCCTGTCAGTCTGTGACAAAACTGGGACGACAGGAGAAATCTGGATGAACAATTTTGGGCGTGGGGAAGGATGCTGGATAAGAAGTTCACTGCTTCCTCCTAACCCCAGCAAGCTGCAAGGATAGGCATGTGGCGAAAGTGTCTATCTCAAAAACAGCAGAGCAGCTCCAAGGGCTATTGAGAAAGCAGCACTCGGTGCAAGAAACTACACCCCTGAGCCTCGAGCAGGTGGGTGAAAACAGGAAAGAGGCGTGTGGAAAGACAAGAGACTGGGAATCACCGTCCCAACAATGACAGGCCTGGTATCATACCACTGATTCCAATGCCTGTTACTACAGCCATTAGGAGCCCAACTAGCAATGTCATCAAGTGCTTGTATCACTAAGCACCAGGGGAAGGTGCATCACAGGTTAAACATGCCTGCAACTCAGCGCTGAACATCTCCAGCCATCTCCTGTCGCTCTCCACAAGAAAAGAGAACTCTGCTGATTTGGGTTTAACGCTTGTGGGTCTGAATTCCAGAAGTGCCAAGTGCTCTGAACTCTAGTTGAAGCCAATGGGATCTGTGAGTGCGCAACACCTCTGGACATCAGACCTGGGTAGATTTACTGCCCGTTAAAGCCAGAAACTGCTTCATCAAGCAGAGCTGCAGGCAAGTGATATACGAAAGCTTCACCAATCATTCTGTCAATGCACTTTGACTCTGACGTGGACTCACCTATACATACCCCCTTTACAATTCTAGCCCTGAACCACCTGTGCAGCTCTGCCAATGAACCTCAGTTTGGACCTAAAGCATCCTCTGTTGTAACACTTGTGGGGTTCCTCTTAAAGAATACCAGGAATCATGCTACATTTGATGCTACTTTTGTAATGTGAACAAATGTCCATAAGAAACTAGGTTGGGACCACCATGTTCCCAAAGGATCCAACTCACACAGGTCTCCACAGGCAAAAGGTCAGAGCATTAACCTGCATTTCCAAGGATATTTTGTTCTCTACAATTTGCTGCTGCAACAGTGTTATGTTGTGTCTGTATTTTTAAAAGATGAATAAAACTGAATAGCACCTTTAGCTAGGATTCACAGTTCATTTCACTCTCTTTCGGGTGCCTAGTTGGTGATACCACCTCGGCCAGAACTATTTTTGTAATCAGTGTTACACTCCCCATCTCTGAGTTCACAGCATCAGGGGATCTGACGTGGAATGCTGATCTCCCAACCCTGGCTGATGTGAAACAAACAGATTATGGGTAATGGAAGAGTACCAAGGTGACAGAGAGCAAATAAATGGTAGAAATCCTTATAAAAAGAGAGCTTATCTTCTCTATTAGACCTTTTCACAGTGTGTTCCAATTAGGTCCAGCTTCCCCCAGCTGTCACATGCTGTTTCTTGCCCTCTTGTTTTGGCTTGCTCTGGGTATCCAGCAAGGTATCAATGAAGTTCATAGATTTAAAAAAGGACGAAAGGAAGAAGGATGAGGAGTCCTTTTCTAGGGGATTTATTTCACTTGAAATTTATTTCTTGAAAGCCTTTTTGTTTTATCAGCTTCCTCAGAAGAAAGCAAAAAAGCAGCAGATAATCATTTCTAGGGTATGATTAATAGACTATGGAAAAGATGCCTATTTTCATTGCAGAGATGGGTAGAAAAGACATTAGGAGCTATAAATTTAGGGGAGAAAAAAACCAAAGTGACATTTATACACACAAGTGACACTCACACAAGCAGTCTCTCTGCCACATGTGCAGGATAACAGTTAGTCTCATGCCTCCCACCTCATCACTGCAGCAGGGATGGTATAGGAAGAATTAAGCCAATCCTGCAGCAATGCATGGGGACAGATGAGGTGATTCAGTGGAAGTGTCTCCACAGAAAGGCTGATATGGGAAGGATAAAAAGCTCTTTTAAACTGTAAAAGAACACAGTGTGATTCTGACAAGGTAGTTTACACGCCTGGCAGGTGTTGTGTGCTGTGAACTTTCAGGGAAGAAGGGAGAATGTTCCCAGACACACTTGAAATGTAAGACTGATTTTATTCTTTTTAGCTATGCAATTCAAGAGCATCACTGGCCAGATTCATCCATTTTATTTTACTTTAAAAAAAAACATGAAGTTTGATATTGGAGAACATGAGCCAATAAACTCAACTTATTGCGAGCCTCGGCCAGGGACTTCTAGCAGTCTGTTCTAGAGGAGTACACTTTGCACAGAGAATTTGTTTATTGAGCTTCTAAAAGGAACGGTCAGTCATCATTGGTGGGGTGTAAGACACTATCAAGCTCACCACCAAGCACAAATTGAACAGATGTTAACTGATTCCAAGCTGTTTGCCTCATTATGTGGTTAGTAACCAGAAGAAAACAGTTACAGCTTACAGCTCTTGGAGTGCTGCTATTAACGTAAAACAGCTCGGCTTACACTGGCTTTCCTCCAACAAGCTTAGATGGAGCTAGCATGGTGAAAGGTGACTATCTACTCACATCAGCTGGGTTCACAAGGGTCTGCATTACTGAGCAAATGGGAGAGAAGAAAATTTGAATCTGCCTTCAACACTCTTGCTGCTTGGTTGCACCCTCTATCTGATACAGGGCTGTACCCATATGGGTCATGATGATGTCAAACTGCTGTACAAGACATCTGCTCAAAAACCTGAACAACACTATTCTACAGTTCTGCCAATCAGCAGTCCTTGCAGAGAACACCAGTTAACCCCATCTGCCACTCTACTGTGTGCCTTTATTAAAGGCACAAGCACACCTGAGCGCCATAAAGTCAAACCTGGAAGCTGCTCGCAAACAGAGAAATGGGCTAACCTGACTGAGTATGATGGAACCTAAGAAAATTATGTCATTAGTTAAATATCAGGAGCCACCTGAGAGCCAAAAGCAGCTCATCTCACAAACATGGAATCAGCTCAATATCCAAAAACAACATCCTAAATAGGAAAATGTTTCAGGACTTGACTCAATGGCTCTGCGTTCTGGAAGGGCCACTGGCTATGGACAGCACATAGATCATCCCAAGGGAATTGTTTTTCCTAACAGGATTAGCTGTTGTGTGAAAGCTGCCAGAGACCCCTATTTATCTCAGATCTGACGCAGCCTGCCTCTTGTAAAGGAACGTAAGGACAGAGATAACATTCCTGTGCTGAAGAGCCCCTTGCCCTGCTCCCCAGCACGATATATTTATTCTCTACCCTCTCTTTTTAGAAACGTTGGTTGCTTCTAGTGTTTAAGCAGCTCCTCTGAAAGCTTTCCCTTTCTGCAAGACAATTCTGTCTCTCCTCTTCTCCACTGCCTCCCTCTTCCACCAAGTAAAAACCAAGCCACATACATGTTTTAGTCCCACAAGCTTGACAAAGCATTGCCCAGGTTACCCCTCAGATAGCATCTGCTGAGGCATGAAGACACAGTGTGAAAATTGGGAGCTCACAACATCCTTTCAAAGGCAGAATGACCCTCCTCCTGGCTTACAACTTTTCCCCCAGTATTGGTGGAGCCTTCTTTTTCATGAATCATGTAATGCCGCCATTTTCCCTCCTACCGTATCTCTGTCTTGTCTGTTTAGATTGTAAGCTCTTTGGGGCATGGACTGTCTCCCACTGTACCTGTGCAGTACTTACCATAATAGAGTGCTTAATCTCATCTGGGGCCTCTAGGAATTACTGTACTACAAATAAGGGAGACTGCTGTGATGCATATGCACAAAGGGGGGGAAGTTACTTCCCTGCGAACTATACCTATAGTTCTTCGAGATGTGGGTGCAGATGTGTATTCCAGTCAGCTGCGGGAGTGCCCAGTGCACCAAAGCCAGAGACCTTTGCTTAGCAGTACCTAGGAGGTGATTGTTGCACCCCTCTCATGACTATAAAATGATGGCGCCACCCTGACCACCCCTCAGTTCCTTCACACCAGACTCCAAGGTTACAGAACAGGTAAGTAACTTTTTTCCTTCTTCAAGTGTTTGCAGATGTGTATTCCACTCAGGTGACTCACAAGCAGTAACTGAAGGAGGCGGGCTCAGAGTCTACCTAAAGGAGGACTGGAGAACTACCTTCCCAAAGTTTAGAGTCATAATAGCATAATGTTTGATAAAAGTATGCATTGAAAACCAAATGGCTGCTCTGCAAAAGTCTAATATAGAAACATCACTCAGGAACGCAACTAAAGCCTCTTGGACCTTCTCAAATAATCCACCAGTCTTTATGGAGGTGTAGAGCTACTCCAAATGCTGCTGTCTTGGAAAGTAATCCATGTGGCGATCGGCTGCCTGGAAACAACCTGACCTTTCAACTGATCTGCATATGAGGCAAAGCTGAGGTGAATAATTAAACTGTTTAGTTCTCTCCAAGGAAAACACCAAACATCATCTCACATTCAATGTACGAAAGTGCTGTTCCTCTGTATTTGAATGTGGTTTAGGAAAGAGTACAGGTAAGTATACAGTTTGGTGAAGGTGAAACTACTTTAAACAAAAATTTTGGGTGTGGCTTTAGGGCCACTTTATCCTTGAAAAATTGCACATATGGAGATCCCACCATGCGAGCCTGCAACTCACTCACCCCTCCTTGAGGAAATTATGGCTATGAGAAAAGAGGTCTTTTAGCAAAGAAGGGACAGAGAACAAGTTGCAAGGGCTCAAATGGAGGACCCCTGAGGGCGGTCAGCACCACATTAAGGTCCTACAACTTTGCTGTTTCTTTAAAAGGAGAGAAGAGACGGACAACTCCTTTTAAAAATTGACTTCCATTGGATTGGTGGATGGAACACAGATGCTGCCACTAAGTGGACTTTCAAGGACCTACGAGACAGTCCTGAGGACTTCATACGGAATAGATCAGTCAAAATGTCCTGAATAGTCTGGGAGCATAATGTAGTAATATCTTATTCTAGGGCCTGATTAGTGATAGAAAGACAAGGGAGGTGTCATTTGAGTTGAGAAATCTACAGAATCATAGTTTTAATGGCTTGCAGAGTGGCAAGGGGGACTCATTCCCACCCACCCCCCTCCGGCTCCCAGCTCCAGGTCCTCTGCCTGGTGGAAATTTTGAAAATACAATGCCGTTGGAAATGAGCCAAGTTGGGTATCATTCAAAAGGCCTTCCTCCCATGAACACAATAGTACCCAACATGACAAGCCTAGAACAATTATGTCAAGATATATTCAAGAAAATGGGTGTTAAAAATATTTATTTTAATTATACTTTAACACAGGGGTGACTTGTTTATGTTAAAAAAAAGACATAAAACTTTGGTAATCCTAGGGAAGTTAGCCTTGACATGTAAGACTGAAAACATGTATTCATCAAAGTCATCATCAGTGTTGTGCCCGTCTAGATCACCACCGCTAGACCCATTGTCACACTGATCCTTGTCCATGCCACAGTCGCACATTTCCATACAAGGCAGGCAGCTGACCAAACATTTCAAGGCCATTTGCACACGAGCACTTGAGTAGCTGAAGGATTGATTTGGGAGCACATTGTATTTCACATGTAACTTGTGTGATCCATCCATCCATCTTCCAAGACCCATCCATGTCTGATAGGAGAAGGTAGTTTTGGATGCACTTGATCATTCCATTGCTTGATAATTTGTCCTCTTGATAGCAGGGATAAATGCACTGCCCATGTTGGTGGCAATTTTTCTCTGGTTGTCTGCTTCTTGGAAAATATATAACATAACTCAGCGAGTGTCATAATGTTGATCTTCAAATGGAAAACTTGGCAGGTGAAAACCTTCAGTGCATTTATGACATCATCAGTGATTGTCTCAGCCATTTCAAGCATCTTCAGAGTGAAGAGAGAGTCTTCACAGGTTGAATCAAATGCCTCCCAGTAAGATGATTTGGTCTTTCTGACAAGCCTTCTAGCAGTGTCACATCATGAAAGGGCACAGAAACCTGGCTGTGTGGCAGCTTTTAATGATATGAGTAACAGGAATACATCTCTGAGGGATATACAGAAATTCTGTTTCCCAGAAGCAGGTACAAAAACAGAATATTGAGGAAGTCTTGGGTAGCATCTCATAGAAAGCACCGGAACATCTGCGTCTTGTGCAAAAATACAGAGCTTAGCAGCACCTCTCTCTGTGGCATTGATGGCAAACAAGAATTAATTGTAATGTCGCCCTCCTCATAAGAGCTATGAAGAAATTCCATTGAATGGTGTGAGGCAGCAGCTTCATTACACCATCAGATAATAAAATTCTTTGATCAATTCTGTGCATGTTAAAGTGTTTTTCCTGCATGGTATGTGGTTAACTCATCCTTTGTGCAAGTACGAGACAGTAGTTTCTTTGTTCTGACATTGAAGATGTTCATGGGAGTCAATAATTTTTGTACTGGGCAGGTGAAATACCATGGAGTCTCTTCTTTCTCGTAATATTTTTAATTGATTCTTCTGTGTATGTATCAAACCCAAGGTGGACTTTGTCATATGGCCAATATTTTCTTTATAGCCTATAATGAAATGTTCTGCCATCTCAGCTGGTGTTAACACTTCTGGTTTGTTGAGAGCTTGTACCTCAGCCACACCATCTATGATTGCTATGCTGAAATGCCTCTGCTGGCATAAGGTACCGGTCACGAAATCAGTAGCATGTGACTTAAGAAGAGCAAGATGTGCTTTAGTTTGCTGTTTGCCTGGCACACACGCATTGTTCCGTAACATTCTAACATCAATTGTGGTACTACAGAGAACTTGTATTTTCCCAAAGTGTCACACAGAGCAACATCATGCTGAGATATGGACACTGTCAGGAGACAAGCAAACAATGACTCGCCTGTGGTTAACTCTGTCACAGTCTCTGCCACCTTCACTGTACATTTTGTGTGTGATTTCTTCTTTGCATTCAAGCACGGCTTTCGTTTCCTCTTCTTGAGTGAAGCCCATAGATTGATGGAGTCTTGGATTATTGTTCGGATTTTGCAGGCTTCATAGCAGCTGCAAACAGTCTTCATATTACTGTTGACATCAGCGCTTTCTTCCACTTTTGATAAAGCCATGTCTTTTGCAGCTTTTAAGGATATGAGCTGTGATTCATTTCTATGATTAGGAATGCTAAAAACTATGTCCATATCCCCCAGTTCATCTTCAACAAGTGCTTTAAGAGCCTTTCTGCTAAGCCTTTGTTCTTCTTCAATCCCATTCAAAGCACCTATTTGTCTGTACTTAGCCTCTGTATCAGCCATCACCACCACTTTCCCATCCACTAGAGTCTCTGCGAGGCACTTTAAGAATTCCAGCTGAGTCGCAGTTTGCAGTAGAAAAATCAGTATTTGTTTCTGTTGCTTTTATTGTTGGATGCCACACATTACATACATTTTGGTGCAGCACTTGATGGGATATGTAATATTGAATGTGAGGGCATCTTTTGGGTCAATGAGCCCACTTTACTTTATTTTCCATGCAGCGTTCTTGCTCAGAATGACTATTTCTCACCTGTCTCATGTGTTGAAACTGTGCTTAAGGGATGCCCTCAGGCTTCCAGCTTACCACCGAAGCAGCCGGTCTTCTTCTCAAAATGCATGCCGTGAGATTTAGTATAAGGTGAGTCTTTCTCACAGCTGGCAGTTGTCCTGCATCTTCAACTTCTTCCTGATGATCGACGTACTTCTTCTTCAACCTTGCCAAATTGAGTTTATGCAAGTGAGGCACTCTTGAGTGTTGTGTTTAACCAGGTTCTCCATGGTGGTATTCTCTGGAGATTCCGCTACTAATCTGCACTGTCTCCTCATTGATGCCTAAAAGTGATCAACACCAAAGTAAAAATAGATTTTGTAATAAATTACTTTGGATTGTAATTAATTATGTTATGTAATTATGTGCATACCATTTGCAGATGGATTTGCAGTAATTTCTCGCTGAATGCTGAAGTCTTAGCTACTACCTCATTACAACTCTTTTGGCACAATAAACAAAGCTGATAAAACCACTGAAGAGCTTCTTTTTTGCCGATGATGGCAAATCAGTTTGAAGCACACCTTCCATTTACAATAATCTGTAACATTAAAAAAAACAAATCAGGTTTCACACTTTGAGCATTAATTGGTAACACAGTACTGTCGGTCGAGGGCCACAATTAAACTTTGTGAGAGCTACCTGTTTGAAAACACACTTGTGTTAAACTATAATGTTAAAAAAGTTGATTTTTAAACATTTTCTTGAACGTATGTCTACAAAATTGTTGTAGATTTATCATGTTTGGCACAACTGTGCTTGTGGGAGAAAAGGCTTTAGAATGATACTCAACTCAATCTATTTCAGGCGACACTGTATTATCAACATTTCCACCAACTGGAGGACTTGGAGCTAGAAGTTGGGAATGGGGGTGGCAACTCCCTCTTGCCACGCCACAAAGGATGACACCATTGGAATGATGATACTGCAATTTTTCATGAATCAAATGACACCTCCTTTACCCTTTCTAACATTAACTTGCCTATGGAATTACACGTTCTTGGACTAGAACGCATGCTAGCCTTGGCTGGATTCCCCTGGCTAGAGACCAAACAGAAAAACACTTCCCGTTGGCCAAATATGTGGACCCTAGTAAAGAGTTGTTTTTTTTTTTTTACTGTTAAGAAAGACTGCCCTGCTTCTAAGCAGTGTTCTTCATCCTCATCTAACTATGCAGTCTCCACACTAAGACTGCAGACTGCTCTGTGCTAGATACCAAATTTGAACATAGATTTATGTCAGAAGGTCTGGTAAGAGGGAGAAGAGGTTTGGGAGGTTGAACAGATAGGTCAAGAAGTTTCAAGAACAAACATTGCCTTGGGCAAACCTGTGCAATAAATATCAGTTTGGCATGATCTAATTTCAGTTTTAGGGTAATGTGAGGAATTAGCAGGAATGGAGGGAAAACCATACATCAGCTCTGGCGTCCAATTCAAATGGAAAGCATCAGACTGAGCCATGCTTCAGAGCAAAACTGACTGCATTTCTTGTTGTTTTTTGTTGATCACTGGAATGCCCAAATCTCTGATGCTGGACCTCAAGATGCTGTTATTCAGGGATCATCCGTTATTCTGGAAGAAAGCTCTGTTGAGGTGGTCGGCTAACTGGTTCTGAACACTAGGTAAGTGTGTTGCTGTTGGGGTAATGTCTTCCTGGATACAAAAGTGCCAGCATTTTACTGCTGCCTGGAAAAGTTGGTTGGAACGAGCCCCTTCCTGCTTGTTCACAGTTCACTGTGGAGGTATTGTCAATCAGAACGTCAGCTGCTGCAACCATTATCTGAGATCAGAAGGTCTGACGTGAATTGCAAATGGCTTGAAGTTCCAGAACATTGATATGAAGGAAAACTTCCTGGTCTGTCCACACACACTGAACTTTTAACGTCCCTAGATGAGCTCACTAGCCCACTGTGGAGACAGCAGTAACTATAGTCTTAATTGGAGCAGAGTGGGCAAAAGGAACAACCTGGCAACATTGATCGGATTTGTCCAACACTGAGGGAGTTCAGGATTTTCAGTGGTATCTGTACTAGGCTGTCCATTTGTTGACGATTTGGGAGGTAAACTAGTTTAAACAAATACTGAAGAGGACACAAACACAGTCTCACACACTGAACTATGATAAGTGCATGCTGCCAAGTGGCTTAGTAACCTTAGCATACACAGATTGTAGCTACTGTGTGAGACTGGAGGGGTACACATAGGCAACAAATTGCCTATAATCTCTCATTTGGCAGGCAAGCCCTCAAACTTGTAGAGTCCAGCAGTACCCCAATTAACTCTCTTTTTTTGAACTGGTAACAGGGTTGACTACTTTTGTTCAAAATCAGACCCAGCCGATTGAAAAGGCAAAGTGTGAACCGGATGTGGCCGAGAATCTGCTCTTTGGACTCACCCTTCAGTAACAAATTCCCGTTTTCCTGAGATAGACTGTCCCTACAGTCATGCATTTGGTAACCATGAGTGGGACTGAGGAGAGGCCAAAAGGGACATTGTGTATTGAGAATGCTGACCTGCTGCTACAAATCCCAGAAACTTCCTGTGGCCTGGGAAAATAGTCATAGGCAAGTAGGCAGTCTGAAGATTGACAGCAGCAAACAACTCACTGTGACCAAGTAAGGGGAGGATTGTAGCTAAGGTTACCATGTGGAATCTCATGAACGTTTTGAGCCCATGAAGATCGAGGCTAGGGCTCATCCCTCCCTTGGACTTGGGAACCAGGCAATAATGGGAGTAGAATCCCTTTCCCCAGTATTGAGAAGGAACTTTCTCTATGGCTCCCAGCACAAACAGAGACTGGACCTGCTGAATAAGCAGTGACCCATGAGAGGAATCCTTGAAAAGGGACGGAGTACAGAATGGGAAGGGGGGAAATGGACAGACATCAGATAGCATAACCTTATCTCACAAGTGCTCAGAACCCATTTGTCCATAATTATTGCTTCCCAAGCACTATAGAAATGAGACTGTCCCTAGTTGTCCCTGAGTTGTGGAGATGTGATCAAAACCTTCACAACTGGTATGCTGCTCCCAATAAGCAAGTCAAATAGGCTGCCTGTCTTAAGTTGGTGGAGGACGGATTGATTGGTTAAAATTGGATCCAAAAGGTCGCCTCCTCTGTGATTTATCTCCCTTTCTGGAAAAGTCTCGCTGTTTAGCAGGGTAGGACAACAGCTGGAAGTATTGATGCAAACAATATTGCTGGTGTTGTTGCTGACTTCCATAATGACATCTCTTTATGATGCCAGTGACTGCAAAGTAGCACAAGAGTCTTTAAAGGAATGTAATATCTTGTCAGTTTTCTTCAAAAATCACAAAAAGCAAAAGGTAACCTCTGATCTGTTGTACTTCAGGAGCTATGCTGGAATTCTGTAACAATGAGGCCTTTTCATTGTTACAGCTGATTCCATAAACCTGGATGAAGTGTCTGCTACAGCTAGTGCTGACTGCTAAATTGTCTAGGCCACCAAGTGGCCTTCTGCAATGGACTCCTTAAAGTCTTCTGGTAACTTATCTGTAAACTTGGACATAGCACCCCAATTTACAAAATCATATTTAGAAAATTAGGCCTCCTGTTTCACATATGTAACAAAGAGGTTGAGTAAACTTTTCTCCCCATCAAATCTAATCTCAAACTTTTTTTCTTTAAGTGTGGATTTGTATCTTCCTTTCTGTAGTCTCATTTGCCACAAGGAGGGAATTAAGAGCTAGATGTGAGAAAACAGACTTAAAACCTTGCACGGGGCCATAATACCCATGCTTTGCGTGGGCATGAAGGACCACCATAGCATCGTCTTGTGATGAGAAAGAATTGGGGAGCGGAAGCAATGAGATCTCTTGTGGCCACTCGTGACTGAACAAGGGTTCAGGCTGCACCAACACAGAGGGAACCCCCTCAGTCTGTGGCTGCACAGGACAGGTAGCTCAGGAGGGGAGGCTACTGGGAGAACAGGCAACCTTGCCCCGGACTGAGCTGAAGATCAGGACCTCGCCAAACAAGGAACTTCTCAAGGATTCCAAGGAGGCCACTGTGGATAGGGGTACGGCACTGGTGGCCTATAGGAGCTAGTTCAGGAGCCTTTATCTTCTACTGTGGGAGCGGTACCAATCCTGGTATCAGTGATGCTCCCCAGGAGGTCTCGATGACCTTTGAGATCAGTACTGTGAAGGTGAAGGAGATGGAGATGTCTCCAAACTCAACCCTGAAGACCTTTCCAAGTAGTGTGATGATAATGGAGACACCGCTCCAGGCAGAGTGATTTGTGAACACTCTGCGTCATCTGAAACCCAATATGGCAGTCTTGCTGGTACAGTATTTGGTGCTTTGAATATTGTGAGAGGTAATGCACCCATACTCGGTACTGGAGCAGACATCAGTACCCAAATCAAAGCTGATGCCAGACATGCAGCTGTAGATTGCACCACAATCGTTGTCGGTACTGAAGCTTGCATCTGCGCTGGCAAATCACTTGGTCCCAAGTTGGAAGGAGACTGGTGCGGATGATGGTGCTGACAATAAAGGTAAGCTCATAACCAGTCCAGGCAGTGGTGAGGTCAGCCACCCCAGTTGAAGAGGAAGCCACCATACTTGAATGTTCCTGGATAAGTGGAGTGTCAGGAACAGAAAGGCACAGCGAGTCCGCTGCTGCCTGATATACCGCTGATGTGGAAGCTGTTGATGCCAACACCACTGTTGTCGGTACCGGACTCAATGGACACTCCAGAGAAGGTAATGAAATGGATGGTACGGTATCAAACTGGTCCTGCACCAGTGCCAGGGAGCAGATAGGCAGCCAAACTCTATTTCTCATATCAGAAGACTCCGGGTGCCAATCTGCACTCCTCTTAGAAAGGAGGAGGAATCTCTCTGAGCTCTCGAGCAGCTCTGTTCCATTTTGTGAATTTTTTTTCTTGGAAGAATAGAGGAAGATCTCTCTCCTCCTTCTGGGTGAGGATTCCAAATCCAGCTGTGGAGTCCCAGCATGTCCTGGCTTAGGTGCTCTCTAGAGGGAGACTGACAATCTGTGGAGGTCCCTGGTGTGGAAGCAGGCAGAGCTGCTTCAAGTGCAAGTCTTTAGCCAGCTACATCTTCTTCTTGAATGACTTGCAGATGGAGCATCGTTTCTTAAAGTGCCTTTCTCTAAGGCACAACAGATATCAAGTGTGGAGGGGTCACTAGTAGGGACAGCTACCCCACATGACAGACAATGCTTAAAACCGGTGAAGCTAAAAGCTCTACTAACTGCAATAAACCAAACTAAATACTAAGGTACTAGTAAAGCTAACTAAAGAACACCCCTCTCCCCCCCAAAAAACCCACTATGATAGAGAAATGTGAGGTGAGACAACGCTGAATGCTCAGAGTCGAGCTGCAGGCTCTGAGAAGGAACCAGAGGGAGTCCGGGTGGCAGCACCCTTATGTAGCCATGGGAGGGGCAAAGGCCATGAGAACTGCCCTGACAGGCACTGCTAAGCAAAGTTCTCCTGTTTTGGTGCGCTTGGTGTGCAGACACTTGCAATGCGGAACTCAGTTCCTGAAATGCACATCAGCAGCTACTCAAAGAAACATTATGATTGGTGCAATGGAAATCATTCTGAATCCCTTGATTTTTGTGCAAGGAAAAATCTGAAACTTAATTATACTTGGGGTTTTTGCAAATAATTGCTTCAGCGTGGAAGTGTGAAGTTAAAGGTAAATAAACAAATGAAACTATCAAGCAACAATGAAAGAAGAGAATATAAAAGGTGACATACCACAGAGAAGGAATATGTGGGCTTCTTTCTAGGAAATTAAATGTAATACAGAGCATATGTAAGAGACTTTTGCTATTAAAGCTCTCCATTAGAAAAACTATGAATGCTTGAGGAGGCACTATTATAAGAAACCCCCATTTTCAGGAGTTCGTAATATAAAAATGTTACTCTTTGGGGTGACGTTTCTCATGCTTGTTCCCAGCCCAGCAGCATTTTATGTTTGTTTTTGGGTGGGTGGGTAAGAAAATCCTATTTGGCACCTTTATGTATCTCAAGGTCTCACTTTATACTTTGTGAAATTTTTTAGATGCTTATATTTTCAGATGCTTTTTTAATCACCACCTTGCAGTTCACCAAGACTTTTTATCAAAAGCGCCCCAAACCGCTTTAAAAATATTAACGAAATTCAGAAAAAAAACTCTTGTGGAGTGGAAGGAGGGAAGAGGCACTGTACGGGTCTTGGACAACATGTTCAGGCACAGTGAGGTTAAGTGCCAGCAAGTCAATCTCACAGCAAATTAGTGCTAATGCCAGAAATAGAGCTCAGAATTCCTAACTCCCAGGCCCTTGCTCTGACCACGAGGCTTAGCCATCAGTGAAGACAAGGGCCTTTGAAGGGGTTGAAGAAATCTGGTGTAGATATAGCCCCATTTTAAGAATTTGATAATCATGTACAGTGTGCATGAGCATTCTGGGACTAGCCAGGTGCTGAATACCTTCAAGTCCCATTGACCTCAAAGAGAGCCAAGGGTGACCAGCATCTTGACAGATCAGATTGAGCGTATTTTACCTCCTGTCTGGCATAAATTAAAAATAGAGCTCTTGCTACCTAGGCACGTACCTGGAGGCTGCACATATTGAAACAGTAAATTGCTTAAGACGAGCCAACTGGCTAAGCCAGAGTGATCTGCCTCAACAGTCCCAGCCTACTCCCTAAATACTCCCAACTATACTTAAGATCTAGCGATCATTAAAATGTCATATGCTCTGAGGTTTACATCCCAGCGCGCACTGCATTCTACAGCACATACACAGTTTTAAGTGACTGGACTGAATAGGATGGGGCCTGGAGGATGGTGCTAAACCTGCTGGGCTTTTTCCAGTGCGACCTTACAGGTGGAGGAACAAAAACAAGGCTTTAAAAAGGAATAGGTGGAGAGTTAACTCATCTTTCTTCCAAAACACTTAAGAAATCACTGAAAGGAGCCTAGCAGGGGTGGTGATTTTTTGTTGGCCTCTTCCTTCACAGACCTCAAGCCATTCATTTCAAAACTGTACATATTCTATAGGGGCCACTGCACTTTAAGATGCACATCCCCAAAGCTTGCAAAATTTGGATATGATCAGGTGATTTAACTATTGCTCAGATAAAGGTATTGATGCACTTATCTGAATGGTAATGCAGAACAGAAACTGTCATCTTCACCCATCCCTCCAAATTCCTTTTTCCTTTGCTTTCTCTTCCCTCCCCCAGATAATCTCATGTTCACATGGCTGTGTTACTGTCGGTACCTGAGGGAGTCATAACACCTTGAATTTTCTGGCTTGTGCATTTCAAGCCTCATATGTAATGCTGAATAAACACAGGTTCTGTTGAAACAAAAGCTTCAAATGCATAGGGGACAATACTAAGGAGCACAGATTAATATAAATATTGAAAATTGAAATATCAAGGATATCCACACATAAAATTCAAAATCTTCAGCTCAAGCCTGAGAGCTGGGCACATCAATAACAGCATATAAAAGTTCTTCAGTTAAAAATTCAGCACTTCACACACACAAGTTCTGAATAAGAGGAACAAGACAGTGGACTTGTCCTGTCTTAAGCAAGACTGTATGTCATCCCAGAAGATATGTTCTACTGAACTGGAAGTTATGGGGTTTAATGCAGAAATTACTATGTGTAAATTCTATGGCCTGTGTTATGCAGGTCAGACTAGATGATCACAATGATCCTTTCTGGCCTGAAAAGTCTATGAAAATACAAGGCAAACAGCACAGAAAGACAAAACATTGAGCTGCCATATAGGTGAGAGTGATTCCCATCCAGCACCCAAAATGCCAATGGCTCAGGCCTCCCAGTGGTGCATCACATCTCACTCGTTCTCCAACTGTTGTCTGAGCAGCCCTTCTAGGTGGTTCAAGGAATAATATACTTCTGAAACCAAGCAGCGTGGTGTAGGGAGGGGAGGTGGCTGCATGAAAAGCTCTCTTAATAAGAGTTCCACACCATAAAGGTGCTAGAGAACAATTAATTAATGTTTAAGAGGTTTCAGAGAAAGAACCTTTCTTGCCTCAACAGCACACAACCCAATCTGAATTTCAGGAAATCAGACTCGGTGACAATGCGGTCGAACCATTTGCCTCTCAGCTAATGCAATGCAGAGTCAGCCTTTGCTCACGTCACCACCGAAGTGCCCAGTATAATTTGTATGGAAATAAGCTGGTGGAAAGGGCAAAAGAGTCAAAGAATTGCAGGAACAGATTCCCAAAAATCCAACCACAGAATAAGCCCTGCTCCACACAATAAATACGCCTCTGACAGAATTAATTCCTTGGTCTGTCATTGCCATCAGCAATAGATGAGGATTCCATTCTCTCCAGATTCATAGCAATACATAACGATGATTGGCAAACTTAATAGCACTTTGTATGTCTACTTGCAAAGTGCTATAATGTTCTCTGGCCACGCAGATACTAATTAGGTTATGAGAGACAGGCAGAACAAATGGCACCAGCGGAGCTGACAGAAAGTTGCTTTCTAGGGAAAGAGCAGAGGAATCAGGCTTTCTAGGGAATCAGCCTTAAAAGACAGATGCTGATTTGAAAAGTACCCTTCCTTCATAGCTTGGTGAGTGGAGACATTCAGCCCACAGTTCTGGAGTGAATAGAAGTCACCAGTTTATCTGAAGGTCAGAAATAAAAGGACCGTTCTCTGTGACAAAAAAAGACGCTAATCAAGTTAAAAGAAGGTAGAGTATATAAAACTAGTTCAACCCATCTTAATATGCCGAACAGAGGCTTGGCCAGCCACGAGAAAGGAAATCGATACGTCCTCTATCACCAAATTGAAGACACTCAGATAATCACATGGTTGGACACTCAGAGAGGAAACAAAATGAGGTTCTGAGGGGCCTAATGTGCGTTGCTCCAATTGAAGACAAGTTGAGGGAGGCCTGGCTTCATTGGTATGGACACATTCAGTGGAAACGTAAGAACTATTCAACAGGCTAGCTTTTGTAATGATTGTGGATGAAAGTTGATCAAAGGGAGACTTTGGACTGGATACCACCGGCCCTCAGACATGCGAGTCCGCACGAGCGCTTGTGCGTGATCATGAGTTTTAGAAAGAAGGCTATAAAAGTTGCCAGTCCCAAAAAGAGAAGAGGCAGGGAAGAAGTAGTGGCTGTAGTTTTATCTGAAGCTCACCTTTAACTTTTTCCTGTGACTTGCAAACAAACCCAAGCACATTCAGAAGCTTGCTGCATAAAATTATGCTTGAGGTCTACAGATGAAATGTGTTATGTGAAAGTGCAAAGTATTTTTATGAAGTAGTGGAAAGTTAAGGCTCAATGCATGCCAGTTGTTTAACTACAGAGAATAGCTGCTTACACTTCAAGAGGAGCAGAGAATAATCCAGTAATAAGGGTATTTTTGACCTCTGGAAAGAGTCCAACACTGGAGATGGAAAAGACATTAGGTTATCTAATCCATGCCCCAGGGTACAGCACAGGATTGTTCCCCACAGTATATTTTCTAGATGAAAAGCCTAACGTTCTGGCAGGTTTCATCTTAAGTTCTCATCAGGAGTACGTTATAAGTACTAGAAGTGTAAGGCCCACAGAAGTTTAGGTGTTTTTGTTAAGCAAGTCGATTAATTTCTAATGTGTCCATTATCCTGGGATGTAGGTAAGCAGATAACAAGTAATTTACCACTTTCCACTTTGTTGGCATCAACTAGGATTTTTGAATTGTCTCCAATGTGCTGAACATCAGCACTATAGTCTGTTCCATGCAGTTTTCATTTGCTGAAAGAAGCCGACCGTGGGAAATCTGAACAGGACAGAGGGATAATGTTGGCTAAAGACAACCATTGCTTTACGGCATGAGTTCTGCACGGCTGCCTGTTTAGATTTCAGGTATTCTACCTCAAAGAACCACCAGGAAACATGCTCATCATTCACAGGAAAGAAAAAAATGAAAAGCAAAGCAGAGAAAGCATAGGTGTAGGGTTCTGTTCTTAACTTGCTGAGGTTCCTGTTCATGCAGCTTCTTTTCTGCGATCCGTATGACTTAATATTTTAAAAGAATCAAAATTAAAAACTGTGCAATTATTATTGTAAGGCATTGAAATGGAAACCTCTTGAGTCTTCAGTACTGTATCACTATCTATAGATTTACTCATTATGGTACCCATTTCTCTTTACCCTGGTCAAACAATCCCCTGTATTCTTTCATTTTACCACCAACACATTTGATTAATATGCATCTGCTAAAATAGTTTTACAAAGTATCTAAATGAACAAACCCAACAAAAGAAGGGTTCTTAATATGCAAGTAATACAATCTAGCAAAGAGCTGGACAAGGCACACTTGCATCCAAAAGTACTAGATGTATCTACTGCTCAAAAGGAGAGCCTGCTTTTACTCTCAGTAGTAATTCTAGCTGAGATTTTGGCCTGACGTGTCAAAAATGTACAGCCACTAAGAGTTACATCACAGAGAATTAAAAGCCTGAAATACAAGTATTCTCAGTCTCCAAACCAAGCAGTAACCATATGCAAAACTTCAGTTTTCAAATTCTAATGAGACCAGTTATTCACATTGGTATGGCCACCTTCTTTCAAGCACGGATCCAACTACCTGTCTCTTCAATTGCATTTTAGCATGTTTTCCATAATTAATCCATTCCAGGATGCACTTGGATGTCCATCAGATCCTTATTTGAGTTACATCATTAGTTTCAAGATTGTATAAACTGCTACAAAGGCGATAAAAGTTGAGGGTGGCTGTTACAGGAAAATATTGCAGAAAAATGTTGCTCTATAACAAGGAAAGTATTTATCTCCCTCATTCTTCTCCTGGCTTTCAGAATGACTGAATATCCACATGTGCAAAAATCCAAAGCTTCATGCCTTTGTGCGTGTATCTTTTGGAAATTAAGGAAACTAACACACTAGCATTTCAAAAGCTACCATAATTTCAAAACCAAATTTCCACAGATACATTTATTCATTCAAGATAATGCATACATCAAATTTGACATTTTAAAAAGCCAGCCAAGTTACCTAAGCCTCAAAGCATTTGAAAAATCTCTTGGGTAAAAAAAACTTCACTATTTTTAACCCCCCCACCCCGCTCACAACAGAAAGGATTTATGAAACTTTCCAAAAAGAAAGACTGACTTTGGGGATGCCAGCGAGCACAAGAAATTTCAGACTAAACACACATTTTTATAAAGAAATAAACAATTAAACAGTGTAGAATGATAGGGCTGTCTCATCCTTAAATGGAGTGCCTGTGTGATGAATACGCCCATACATGTGCTATCAGCCAAATCCTGGATTTTTTGCAGACTTGGAACTCCATGACCTCGGTGGTTATTTTGGAAGTCTAAGGACTACATAATCAGGCTTTGAGGGACTATACATTGTTCCCTCTTGGGAAACCTACAAGGACCAAGGTGAGGGAGGATCAGAGGGAGTTTCTAACGGAAGTTTGTGGAGGTGGCAGCTCAGAAACAATGGAACCATTCATATGAAGTGACCATCCTGCACTGCCCTTGTACAGTTGATTTGGGCCATTTCCAACATCTTTGGAGGAAAGTAAAAAAAAAAAAAAAAATCCCCCCAAACCCTCTGGCAGACTTTTCTCAGTCATTATAGATTGTTTATGATTCTATACTGTCAGTTTTGTTTAGCTACAATCAGGTGATAACTGCATCGGCCTAGCTGTGACACCTCAATTTTAATACAGGCATCTGGGGAAAGGGCCTCAAGTAGTTTTTCTTCTTCAGACTCACTCTCCGCAATAGTGGAAGCAAAGACTAGGCACTGACTGTGTGGTCTCCACGCTCTCCTTCCTCCCACCCTTCAGGTCATTTCTCTTGATTGTGCTATGTGGCATATTGTTCACTTATTTGGCTTTGGAAATTGTTTTGAAACCTTCCACATTACATTTGGTATCTTAATGTTCCTCTCCTTTTTATGCTGCTGCTCCTGGAGCACTGAGATACGTTTAAGAGTTGATAAAAGGGTCTCGGTTGTTTCAATGAATTCACAGCATAGGTACATTTATACTTGATGAATATATAAATCAGGGGTGGCCAAACGGTAGCTCATGAGCTGCATGCGACTCTTTCAGTTAAAGTGCAGCTTGTGGAGCCCCCATCCCTCATCCTCCCTTCTCTGCCCATCAGACTGGGCTGGGGTGCTCAGAGCTTCTGCCATGCAGCAGAGTGGTGTGGCTAGAGGATTCTCCCCAATAAGTTTGGCCACCCCAGATATATATCTATATTCAAGAGGTTTCACACCTCACTTTTTTATCATGAAAATATGGTTTCATCTTTTCTGCTTATGGTTACTGGACCTGTGGAGGAGGGAATAGATTAACTACAGCGATAAACCCAATCCATGGAATAGAGTTATTTTGTTCTCTACCATATCCAGTGTGACTGGTTACCTTTTCTGAGATCTGAAACAGCTTGTACACTTTGCGCTCTGTTTGCAGCAAAGGAAATGATTTGTGTCAGTGTCTCTTTTTCTTGAAGGTGTCATTGGCAGCTTTTAGCTAGTAGAGCAAATCGCAACTCACAAAATAAGCTTTTTGCGACACACAATGGAAACTGTTTCCCTAAGGACAGGCCAAAACTTTCCAACCCAGTGCCTGAAGTTAGTCTTCCAAACCCTTGTTTAAGCACATAAGGAAAGATGGCCTATTTTTTCAAAAGTTTTGAGCCCCTCTAACTCCCTCTGATGTCAGTGGAATTTGTGGGTGGCTCAGGACAGTGGAAAGCCACACTGCTTTATGTAGGTTTCTGACATAAACCATACTGACATATTTCTGTCAAATTTCTGACATAAACCAAAATTCTGAACAGGGATTTAGAACCCTAATGTTAGGCACCTACTTTTGCAAATTTGGCCTTACTATAGTCCCCAGTTTACAACAAACCTCAGCCTCTATTAGGTTTGCTCCTGGAGTGAATCAGTCTCAGGTAGTCAGTGCCACAAAAACCACACTGTGGATCATTTCCACTCATAGCTAAACACTGTGGAGAACAACTGCATAACAAGGCCCTGCCCAGAGTGGCAACACAAACTTCTTGAGTGGAAGCTACTGTCACTCCATGTTGCTAACTGCAGCAAGTGACTAATACTACAAGTTATCTTTTCTGGAGCACGTTGCATGGGCTGGTTACTCCATGACTAGTCATTCATGGAACAGAGGAAACATGATGTAATTAGAGCATTTGAGGCTTCCCTGTTCTGGTGCTGGTTCTGCCAGTGGTTTGCCCAGTGACCTTTGGTAACTCAGCTATTCGTGTGGTGACACTTTCCTCATGTGTAAAATGAAGATAATATTTTAGTTGCTTAGTCTTAACTAATGTGTATACAGCTCTTTAAAGTGCAAGGTGCTATGGAGCAAATCAGCAAGTGCCAAACTCTGCGACTAGCCCATTCTGAAGGTCAGTGTGATCTCTTTATAGGATTGGCTGTCCCATCGAAGATGTTTGTGCACTCTGCAAGATCATTTCTAGGCCCAAATGTTTCATTCTCTTCCCTCATTCTCATACTATCAGGTTCATTTGTAGATCACACAATTTAAAAATAATTATATGTGATGCAGGATGAACTTTGGGGCTTTAATTACAATGCGTAGGATTTCCTCTGCACTCTTTTTTTTCTAAATATGCTAATAAATATTTTAAATTTAAATGGGAGGAAGAGATGAGTTAGTGCAGAGAAGACCTTTGCTTTGTATATAAACATTGAGGGGGCTCTAAACAAGGAGTGGAATTTGTGGGAGGACAAATGCACCCGGGAACGTGTTCCCACTTCCCTACAAAAATTATAATAAAGAAGAAGCATAGCGGCATCCAGTGGAGAAAGTCAGAGAGATCCGAGTGTATTTCACAGAGAATGAGGTGACGTCACTGTCACTTATCCTGTAACACAAATATATGTTCCTCTAGGATTTAGATGAAAATAATTTGTTCTTTTGCACCAGTGAGGGAGTTTGACTGAACTTGTGCTGGGGACCAGATCAGCCAAGGCTGGTTTTGAATCTTTGAAGCAAGTGTTTGATCCTAGAGAACAGAATTGCTGTACAATTAACCTCTTCACTGCTGCAGAACACAGAGTTGTTCCACTGGTGCTTCAAAGTGACAGCCCTGATACATGGAGCAGGACATAATGTTTTACCCTGAACACCCAGGATTCATTTTTGGAACATGGGAGCCATTTCAGTTTCTCCCTCCCGGAGGCCCTGTCTTCCAAAGAGGTCTCTTGAGTAACATCCAGTGCTACAATAGGGGAAGGTTAAAAAGATGGGAGTTTCAGAACAGGTCAGTCTTTTGGAAGGGTGGGAGACGGGGACAATGGACGACCAGTCCCATGGGCAAGCACAGCTGATTTGCAGACAGCCAAAGGACAAAACTGAGCCAGAATGAAACAAATACCTTTAACAGATCCAGACACCCTTTTGGAGAAGGGAGAACCCAAATAATGGGAAAGGCTCCCAGACAAGTTCTAGGAATCTGGTTGGTCTGTAGTAAATTTGACTTGTATTCACTTCTGACCATATCAATGTATGTATGCCAACACTGTAAAACTGAGGTTTTATATGATTGTCAGAGGACAAAAATCAATTTTGTAAAAGCTGGAGTGCATATGCTCCCCATCCCTAACAGAGAGAAACCCCACAGGTAACAGAGGGAGATTTTCATATTCTGTTCACACTCTGGCAGTTAAGTTGAACTCTCTTGGCCAACATTAACACAGCAGACAAGATGTGCCCTGCCCTGCCAGACCCCAAAGACCATCTTCTGCTATCTGTCTTCAGTTGCCATTGAAGCAACAAGAGACATGCAAGGAGGGCACAAATCACCTTCTTAACATAGACTAATTTTATACATGCTTGACAGCAAAATATACCTTGGCACTATATTCCAGTTCACTGCCTTGGTGACAGTCAGGATACCACATGACCATTTTAGGGGAGAGAAAAGATTTGAGGAGAAGAGAAAGATACCACTGATGACAAAACCGTATTAAAGTGTGACTCTTTACCTGAAAAGCGTTTTAGGGAAGAGGAAAAAGGATTCACAGAAGGCTTAAGTCTAAATATTGACCTGCTTTGACAATTCAGTCCTTTGAAAAATCTCATCTCAGGAATTGTAAACAGATATTTTCTTCAGTGGATCTTTGTTACAACAGGAGAGAACCACCGAGTTACTCAAACCATATGTCTGGTATAGTCTGCCGACCACTCGGCTGCTAGTTATTATTTATATTACAGTAACACCTAAAGGTCCCATCATTCTAAGTGATATACAAATACTTCACAGCAGGGACTCATTCTTGCTAAAAGTTTACTGTCACAACAGATTTGCATCTCACTTCTATGCTTGTGTTTCCCCCTCCTTCCAATACTTGTTTTGTTAATTTGGGCATTAGTAAAGCCCTATGAAAAATTCCCCCACTGCCAAAACAGTTGAATCAAGAGCATTTACAGTGAATTTATCCAAAGCAGACTATTGCCAAGGCAGGTCAATCCTTAGGCCAGGTCCACATTGCCGGTGTCATCGACGGGAGATACGCAATTTTTGGTATGTAGCTTGCATATCTCCCATCGACTTATTAACGTTCCCTTACTGTTCCGTCTCGACAACAGGAAACGCCCCCAGGTCAATGCAGCGTTACTCTTTTTGGGGGGGGGGTAGGTGGGGGGGCGGCGGAATTTA
The DNA here is from genome assembly GCA_007922155.1 of Mesoclemmys tuberculata. Classification (NCBI taxonomy): domain Eukaryota; kingdom Metazoa; phylum Chordata; order Testudines; family Chelidae; genus Mesoclemmys; species Mesoclemmys tuberculata. Next base: position 100,134,907 of record ML675616.1, read on the forward strand.
CTGTATCGGCCGGAGAGCACTTACAGGATTGATTGCATGGGACTCCACCGCCCGCTCAATCAACCCGCTGCATTGATCTGTGGAGCCCAATGCAGCCCCGGCAGTGTACACACCCTCCTGTCCCAGGAACCTTGCGTATGTCTATACTGCAATCAGAAGTGTGACTGCAGCAAATATAGATGGAGCTAGCTCAAACAACTAGTGCACTGAGGCCGCAGCTACACAACTGGCAGGATGGGCTAGCTGCTCAAGTACATACCCAGAATGCCAGGTGGACTTGTACAACCGATGGGGTCACTGATGCTGCGACAGCTTCACTGCTATTATTATTCATTGTTATCCATCAGAGCTAGCTTGCGTTCATCTGTACCTGCTGCAGTCACACCTCTGACTGCAGTGTAGACACACCTTAAGACAATTTCCCCACAGAAATAGATTAGCCCCTCCTCACCACCACACCATGCCCGGTATTAAAAATGCACAGTGAAGAGTCAAGGATATGACCACAGAATCAGAAATTAGAGATATAAAACCTGCTAACCCATTTCTTCCTGGTGCACTATTACCCTCTAGATTTTTCTCTAGTACTTTCCAATTTTAGATAGCACATGTGATGGGGCTCCTGCACCACTTCTCTTGGAAGAATATTTCATAGCCCACTAGATCAGCTGGAAATACCATCACACAATTCTAGTCCCCCCCCTCCTCCCAATTTCTGTCACCCATACCATTCCTTCCCTTGAACCAATAGAAGTAAAAAGGGGGTGGAAAAGAAAAACTCAGAAACCTGAAGATTGCTTGGAATTTATTCCCTTGAACAAGAGTGGTAACATTTGAAAAAATAGTGTAATCGATTTCACAGCAGCAGGAAAACCAAATTTTACATTATTTAAAAAGACGCACTCCAACAAATGAAACAAAACATGTTAAAATATGAAAACGTTTAAAGGTTGCAAGTGGAGAGGTGAAGCCTTTCTGGGCACTTATCTTACTTGCCTGCCTTCCATCACAAAAAGTTTGTTTCACATTAACTCCTGTTCCTCCGCGAGCAAACCTAACACCCAGGAGATAGTTATTTATCAGATCCTGCTTTTCAAAAAGCAGAAACTTAAATCATCCCAGGTAATTAAAAAGCAGCAACTTCTCTTTTATACAGATTTAACATGTCTTTTTCTAATGTCAGGAGAAACATTTTGTGCAACTTCTGAAAGTGTCCAGAAAAATTCACCTCATCCTTCAGAAAATACACACACACACACAACAAACAAGTAATTCAGTGGAACAAGTCTACAGATCTGAAAGCCGAAGGAAGAGAGAGCTGGGAGCCCTGCTTCTCCTCAAAGTGTTCTCAGCAGGATCCTGTTGTGAGTATAAGCTACCAGGAACATCACTGCATATTTTGCTTTATTCCCAAAAGCCTTCTAGGCTTTTTCACATTGCTGTCGTACAGCAATTGTTGGGTTAGCTGCATTTCAACACCTCTGAGACATGCAATCCCTTGCTTCAGCCTTCCCCTTTCCAGAATTGCTGCACCTGCACCTGCTGTTCCCCCCAAAATCCTGATAAGAACACTGAGAGGAACAGGATGGACTGGGAACAGGTTAGCACACACCCCAACTAGAGAGCTTCCAGACTCCACTGTGGAACAAGATAATTCATTGGCCAGGGGCTTGGTCCTAACCCTTCAATCCACTCCCTCTTTTAGGCTTTCAGAAACACAGGGTGTTACTCTCAAATTAGGCAGCACCAGATGAGTCCTCTTTCGAGTGATGTTAAAGATCAGCTATGGAAGGGCCCAATATAATGTATCATGAATGCAGAATACTACTGTGCCTTACAACTCCTGTGAAGGCTTCCAAGGCAAAGCAGAAGATTGAGTTCCTTTTTCCCATTTCTGTCTGAGCAGAGTCTGGTGCATCAATTGCCACACTGAATCTTGAAATATGGACCTTTTGAGTTTTACTGGTTTAGGAATGGGTGTGCTTCAAGGTGGTGGCAAGCAACGGGGTAGAACACTACACCACAAGATTGCTTCCTCTGGTGTAGTCAAATCTTTTAAAGTTTAATGATTAAGACAGAGAGGGCCCCATTTTTAAAATACTGCCATCCATTCACAAAGGGTTCTGCGCAGGTAGGTTCATCTACCTGACCAAACGGGATTCTTATGTATGAACTGTATTCACAAGTAATTCATGCACAGTTTAGGCACAATCACATGTGGACAACATTTATATGCACAAAGCCCACTTGGATATGTATATACAGATAATTCCCCATTTGTGCCTTATTTACCCATGCAGCAAGTTTGTGTGTAAGTTCTATTGTAGGACTTCACAAGGAACCGTGCAAAACTGATCATACAAGTGAGGCCACTTGAGGTCTCTTTGAAAATGTGGCCTTCATAATACACATTAATGGGCATGTGCTTTACGGGAAGCAGCCACCCTCTAGCCTCTGTACTCATCAAAAGACTTTTCCATAAGTAAGCTACACTTTCTTATAAACAGTAGGCTACACATTTAAAAGATGGATAGTTAAGGGCATCACACTTTGGACTTTACTTATTGTCCAAATCTGTGCGATGTACATAAATGGGCTTCCTGTTTTCATTCTGGCACCCCTATTGTTATATACACTATACATTTAGAGGCCTATGTGGTAGGAGGCCAGACCTCTACATTCCCAGTTGCATTTTGGGTTCTGCCTGCTATAGTTTATATCTGGTGTCCAAATTCCTCTGCAGGGATCTTTCACTGGCTCGTTAAGGACATGCCTCACTAGCCAGGCAACTACCTCAAAGATCATGAAACCAGCCATCTAGTGTTGTATGTCTCCAAGGGTAAGATGAGCTTGCTTCCCTTCTGAACACTCCACTGCGAGTAGAGAAGGAAGCAGATTACCAATAGGAGAGTGCTAGTCCTGGGTCTGAAACATTTTACCTGCCCAAAGTCGAGTATTATTATGAGCTCTGCATTAAAAGGGACTGTTCCAAGTCCACCTGTCAGGGAAGTGCGAAAGGTTCAGAATAAGTTCTTACAAACCTTTAGAACAAACAGAAAAACAATACTTGTATATTAAAAGCATATTAAAAACCATATAAAATACTGTTAATCATATTCAAAAAAATCCAGGAGAAACAACAGTTACACATTATCAAAGGAAGATAGACAGTTAAAAAGCAAGTTTCTTGTTTGGTTTTTGGCAACAGCAGCTATTTTGGCAGAAAGGCAAATGCAGAAAAGGAGAGAAACAAACAAGCAGACAGTACAGAGAAGGCTTACAGAGTCTATCACATGCACGCCAGAGTTCAGCACCAAAAGCACAGTTGTAGATTTCCCCCCATCCTTCCTTCACAGGAGACCCCTGTTTATTGGGAAAGAATGGAACCAGCTGCTCAACAGCCCATTAGTATCTCCCCAGTTAAACTGGTATCAGTACCTCCACAGCCAGTTTGCATAAACTTCCCTCTTCAAGTCCCCCCAGTGTGCACACAGGTTTCTTGACAAACCAGACAAGACCATCAACAGAACTGTGATTCTAACTGATTGCTGGAAAGCTCAGCTTGGATGTCAGAGATTGTCCCTAAAACTACGTCATTACAGCACAAGGGACAAGACTATCCGTATTTAATGCCCACAAGAAAGTGGCTGCATTGTGATGCATTTAGCAAAATTCACACATGCAGATCAGGTTAATAACATCCCACATGAAAGCGCTTACACCACACCTTAGCGACTGAACCTGCTGCATAGTGTTCAACCTTTGGAGCTCCTTTAGCTTCCACCTCTTCCACCCAAGTTGGCTACAAAATGAAGTGCCAGACTCAGTGGTGGTGCAAAGTAGATGCCAAGTGTAAAGGGGTTAGAAACATGCGTTTCTAATGGCAAAGTGCAATTTAAAACCATTTGGTATTCTGTGGGAACAAAGCATCAGACCTACCATAAACTGTTGTCATGCCCGCTGAACAGGAGCTTTGCCTGATTATATCTGGACTGATTTCTGACCCAAGCAGTATTGGGGATGGTGCCATTAGAAATAAGAATGAGAGGGGGCTGCTTTATCCTGCACCTTTCTGTTAGTTGCCTTTCCTAGTACACATTCTTTCTTCCACCCACTCATTTTGCACCTCCACCAAATGCCAAACCTGTGTAAGTCACATTTCTTTGCTACTTATGCTGATTTTCCAACCAGTTTACACTCCACAGGCAGCCTACACTATCACTGGAGCTGGCTCAGTCTCCCACAGGATTTGAAACTTAATGGCACATTGCATTTGGTGGAGTTTGGCCCAAAGGAGGGTCAAATACCCTCAGATATAGAGCTTACAATAGCAAGTCCATAAGACAGGAGAAGCAGAGGCTTGGGAACAGCTCCCAGCTCCAGTTCAGACAGGTTCATGCTTAAGGTACTGGTCTATTCTACAGCGTACACAGTGCATCAATATTCTCTAATTAGCACAATTTAATAAATTACAGCTAAGCATGTACAAGGCATGCCAGTTCAAAGTCAGGAATCCATCAAATGGAGATGCGTCCGGCAGCCTCCCTATGATTTCCCGGGAATGGAGTCACATCCTTTCACGACATTACCAATCCCAGTAGTTTAAAGTTAGCCCTAATGCTCCCCACAAGCTCTCTTTTTGAAACACAAAGAACTGTAAACACTGGCCTGAACCAACCAGCAGAACAGGATCCAAAAGCAAGTGGTGACAGGGCATATGACAGTTATATTGCTACCCTGGCTAAGTGAGAACTGACCTGCATTTAATGAAACTGAAGTAAGCTTTTCAAGCAAGCTGCTTTTGAGCCAGTATCTCCCCTGTTCTATCCTACGTCTTGTTATTGCCAGTAGTTTTAAGATACACTTAAGATTTCCTACAAAGAGGCTGGGGAGAGATGTGAAATCTCAGCTGAAAAGGGAGACTCTCACAGGAGGTAAAGCAATGTCTACCTTCTTACTGTTAAACCTATTTCTGCCATGTGCACAGCTGAGTATGCAATGCACTATACATCTTGTGGGTGATTCCAGTGGGTTTTTTAATAATATAATAAATAAGCAGCTCTACACCATACCTGGTGCTGTATATAAGTGCATACTGCCTCATGTATTTCCCTATCAAGGACTAATGTTCCAAAAAATGTTATGGAATTCCACTTCTGCTACAAGCTGAGGCAAACAACAACAGGCTGTTACAGAAAATAATGCCTGTTCTGTTCTATTCTATTCTATTCTCCCCCCATGCACATGGATCACAGGTCTGTCCAGAGTCACGCAACAATAGCAGCAGTTACTTATTTACTTGGCCATACCTGTATAGCAAAGCATGGCTTATGATGTACCCTCATCATTCATCTCTTCACCAGCATTTGTTGAACAGTAGAGTTCTGAGAAATAACTAGTGTTTTCCATTCATCTTAAAGGTTATTCTCCCTTGCTTTTAAAGACAGACCTGATTTTTAAAAGGCAGGCAACTTCAAATCACTCAATAAAAGCAGTTAAAAACAGTTTAAGGGACTATACCTGCCAAAGACACTAGGCCAACTTTTCAGGTTTTACAATGACATTCTCCTTAAGATTTCTCTCCTCCATTTTTCTGCACAGAAAACCCATACAAATAGAGGAGGAAACTGTGAAACTAACTACACACAAAGTGCTGCCAAATGCACATAGTAAAACTGAAAAAAAAAATCTCTAATCATTTACAATTATAATCTTACCTTGTAATAAATAACATGAATAATAATTTTAAAAAATTCAAACAAAAGCCTGATTTAAGCTGACTATATCCCTTAACATCTTTTAAAGCTCACACTGTAATTTGGAGACATTGTGCTACTCAGAGTGTGACTATCTAATATTCTTGCTCTCCTAAAAGCAACTGACTTAGTTTATCCACAGTATTCAGGGCCCATACACTAGAAATCAGCTCTCTTCCCTTCTGCCGCCGTCTCACCTTTTCCTGTTCCACTAAATTGCAGTTTTCAATAAGGACAATTGAGGAGCTGGGCCAAATGAGAGTTTGTGGCACAAACAGAACATTTCTCCCAAGTCAGAAGGAATTAGAGTTTTCAGATAGAGCAGACTATCCCTAGCAACATGAAACATGCTGTAATAACCCAATTCCCAAAACCACTGCCAAGAGCAGCACATGTTCTGACAATTAGGGGAGAGCACCATGATCCGCCAGCACCAAGAAGTTCAAGAGTTTAAGGAACTGGTTTCTTTCAGCTGCAGAAGACACCAAGAATTCTTAAGTAGCCACAGTCCAAAGACAGCAACAGGGATTTTTTTTTTTTTTTAAATCCAGATAGCAGGTTAATGAGAAGCTTGGTAGGATGGGCACTATATCCAGAATTCAGGTGAACATAGAAATCCAGTCCATGAGTTATTGAGGTCCAACAGAGAGACCTTCAGTTCTAACAACACAAAAGTGCAGACTTCACAGATTAAGCCTTTTTATCTGGGCTCATTCCAAGGAAATCCTGAACTGAATTATCTATGTTCGCCTAGAATGATTTTAGACAATGCCCTTGACAGGACAGAGAGTCAAGGCCCCAAAGCCACCACACAAAAGAACATATTAAAGCTTTTACACAATCCTCCAAATTCACACAAGTTATACAGCTTATAAAGTTGGGTCATGTTAAAATCTTACTGGTCAACAGGCTGCCGATAAAACTCCCCCAGGATCTGCACAAGAACCTCTGACTGGACATACAGAAATGGGACCCCAAAAGCCATCAGCTGACACATGAAAAAGGAGTCCAAAGGGTTTTGGGCTACCTGGCGCCCAACCGAAGAAACTGTGCTTTGCAGGCGCTGGCTTGCCACCCTAACTTTGTCAAAGAGGCTGACAGAGTACTGCACCACCCTGCCAAAGAAGGAAGCGGGGCTACCTGGAGTCCTCTCTGCTGAAATGGCTATGGAATTTGCCCGTCCACTTCCTTCAGCTGCCATGGTGTCCTGCAGGGATCCTTTGTTGTCCTGTGAAATGAGGGAAAGAAAAAACCAATCAGAGAAGAAACTGGAAACACCTTGGAAGCATTTGTTTTTAGTTTAGAGCAGTATGTTTAAATGCTGAACACAGCCAAAGGGGGAGTTGAATAGCAGCATGTGATTACCCATGGGTTAGGCAGAGTCTGGACACAACAATCCGGAGTTGGGCCCAACCAGTGCATCATCATCTGACTATTTATGTTCTGAAGACCAATATATGTATCCGAGAAAGCTAAAGGGGCAAAATTTCTAAAGCTTGCTCATGGAAGTTACAAAACACATTTCTGCCCTTCATCTTCGGAAGGAAGCATGACAGCAATGGGCCTATATCCTCCCCCTGCACAGGAATGAAGGAGGCACAGTATTAACTTTCTGTGGTAAAGGCAGGGCATGGGGGGGACAGCAACTAACACTTACTACAGAAAACAAAAGCACCACATGTAAGAGGGTCCAGCTCTGGGCATGTAGGAGAGAGATGCAGGCAAACTTAATAGCATTTGAGAAAGCAACACTGCTCCTGATTATAATATAGTTTCCAAAGAGAGATCAGAAAGAGACAAAGTGAAACAGGGAAAGAAAATAAGCCCACCTAATGCTTCATGGGGTGCAGAGAGTAAAGGAGGGAGCCCTTTCTGTACTACACAATATGCCCTGGTCTTATTTTCTAATCATGATTCCACATGTTAGTATTAAGTGAGGAAAAACTGTTCCTTTCTAGCAACAGATTCTGATAAATGCAAGACAAATCTTTCTAAGGAAGATTTTGACCTGTGCGAGTTTGGCTCAGAACCCACAATCCCAGCCCATAGAGTTGGGACTGGATTTCCTAGAGAGAAATGAAAATTTTCAGCTTCGTTTTAGCGAAACCTTTTCAAGAAACAGAAAGGCTGCTAACTTTGTCATTCTAGTTCTTCTAATGTTTGCATAGGCTTCAGTAATTATTTTAGTTCAACAAGAAACTGACATCAAAATCCTAGACTGTGTGGGGTGGGGTTTTCTTTTTTAACGAGACCCACAAAAACATGAGGGACTGGTAATTACAACATGAATCGCTCATGAACGTGTCACTTTACAGAGAGGCAAGACATCATGACATTTAAACATGATGTGATTAATTATGATTGTTCTATGATTGAAACACACTTTTCCAATATCAAGGATCAAAACCCATTACACCCAGCTTGTCAGATTAGAATAAAAGGTTACCTTTCCTGACAGAGGACCCACTGCTGGTCTCTTCCTTTGAGCATAACCAGAGAGTCGATAACAGTAGTGCGGTTTACAGTAGAATTTACCTGCATTCAGAATAAAAGGCAGAGGAGGAACAGTGAGAACACAGCAGCTAAGTCTACACAATATAATACTCTACCTCGGTGAGATTTACTTTGCCATCTCCACTTCCAGTACCCAGCCCTGCCCCCTCACTATGTCTGGAGACAAACACTCTGAAGTTTTAACTCAAGTCCTCCTCTCCCTCTCCCTAAACAGTGCCTATTCCATTGGGTGCCTGACAGCCATGCAACCAACATCCAATCAGCCACCAAAGCAGAGCTGAGGCCTCTGTGGTATCACACACTAACAATGCAGCAGTGTGTGAAAAACAAAGACATCATCACATGAAAAGCTGGCAGAAGCACTTCTGGAAAAAGCAAGAATGAATACAACTGGCAGAGGAATGAGGGAAGCGATGGGTGTTAACTCTGAAAGGACTAGGTAGAATATACTGTGACTTCTCCCCCCCCATCCCAAATAAAAAACCCTGAAAAACACAGACAAAAAACAAAAACAAATGAAATTCCTTTGCTGTATACAGACCAACATGGCTACCCCTTTGGAATTTTTCTCCCCAAAAAAGATATTCTATTTAAATCTCATCTTCCCAATCAACAGGCTTCATGGGACCCCATCCAGTACCACAACTAGAAGCCCAGCTGAGTACAGGCCTCCTAGTTATGTTTTTCTCTTATTTGAACAGTGCTAGCGAAATGGTATCCTGGCCTCTACATGCCAGTCCAATACAAACTCTTGTATCAGGTCAGAGGGGTGGTACTGTGCGATCTTTCCATGCAGCCTTGTCACTGCACATCTGTCCTGAAACACAATGCAGCACAACTCTGCTAATTCCAGCACAACTCTGCTAATGGACCTCAACCCTGCTGGCTGATTTCTACTGCTTTACCAGTTCTCCTCCTCCGCAGTCAGAGCACCTCAACCCTAGCCTGCCGCTCTCGCTACTAAACCAGTCCTGCCCTCTTCACTGTAAAGTCTGCGCTGCTTGAGTCCTGGCCAGGTTGCTCTCTGGGATTCAGGAGGTGCTTACGGCAGCAACCTACAAATTGGACTCATGGTTTTCTTGGATGGTAAAATCTCCCAGAAGGACCCAGAGCCCATTATGTTAGAACACTAACTGCTTCTGGGACGAAAAGGTGACATCTCACAGTTGAGAGGTCCCTGTTCAAGAAATCACCATTTGATGCTGCTAATCTCTCCAGCTATTGCCCTGTGTCTAACTGCCTCCTCTTTCTGGGGCACATTTCTGAGAAGGGTATGGGAAAGGCAATATCATAAGTCCTCAGACTTTCTTAACTCATAATCTGGTTTTAGGCCTAAGTACCATATCAAGGCGACAATATTTTTACTGGTCTCTTTTTGATGATGTATTCACATGATGTGGTACATAGTGATTCTTTTAGAGCTCATAGTTGCCTTTAATACTGCTGACTACAGAATGTGGATTCATCTGTTAACCCAGATAGATGATTAAAATTAAGGCATGAATGGCTATATTCTTCTCTCACAGGAAACCCAGAGTGAAAAATATTGGATAATTTCTCATCTGTCCCAGGGACTCTTTTACAGTGTAATGCTGTTGTAAAATGCTGTGTAAAAAATGCTGTTGTAAAATAATTCTGGGATGTAATGACACGAGTGCCACATGAAAGACATGGGAGGTAACTGTTCCACTCTACTTGACACCGATGAGGTTTCAGCTAGAATACTGGGTAAAGTTTTGGGCACCACACTTTATGAAAGATGTGGACAAGTAGGAGAGAGTCCAGACAGCAAACAACAAAAATGGTAAGAGGTTTAGAAAGCCTGTCCTATGAGGAAAGGTTGGATGAAAATTGGGCATGTTTAGTTTAGACAAGAGAAGGGCGGAGAGAGAAGAACTTGATAATGGTCTTTAAATGTGGAGGATGATAGTCAATTGTTCTCATTGTCCACCAAGGATAGGACAAGAAATAATCAGCTTAGTTTGCAGCAAGGAAGATTTAGGTTGGTTAGTTAGAAAGTTTTTCTTAATATCTATTAGGCTAGTTAAGTACTGGAACAGGTTACCTAGGGTGGTTACAGAATCCTCATCATTGTAAGTTTTTAAGGACAGTTTAGACAAACCTGTCTGAGATGGCCTAGGTATATTTGGCCCTGCCTCAAGGGGGGGGTGGTAGCAGGGGGAAGGGAATGGACTAGATGATCTTTTGAGGTCCCTGGCAGCCTTACATTTCTAAGATTCTGTGCTATTTGGACACTGCTGCTCAATATACATGTAAAGCTCGTAGGGAAGCAATGTAGTTTGGGTTTCACTGCTATCAGTATGCTGAAACCTCATTTTTATTTCACCAGACATGGATTAAGTGATAATTTGGCATGGACTGGTGTTTGGATGATTGCTGGCAGAAGACTGAGTAAATGCTTACTGGCAGGGAGAACTGGAGCAGATGGCAGAAACTATTTCTGTCCTTGCAACTGAGGAAGGATCCCAGTGTATTGTTGCTCAAACTTACAAATAGAGAACTCTATTGGATAATCAGCTGCTTCTGAATGTCCAGGCTACGCAGCAACCAAAAATGTTCCCCCTGCCACATTTTTGAGTACTAAGAAGGCTGCTGCTGTTTCTTTTATATGTAGCCTTCAAACATACCACTGATCCCTTTGGTCAGGCAGCCCAAGTTTGTTGTTCTTGAGGGCACATTGTAAAGGCCCATATATGCCTTACTAAGAGGCTCATTTGGTTATGGTTCTGAGATTTCCTGTCCTCCCACCCCTCCACCTCATAGTGGTTGAGGGAGTTTTGTTACTGTTGATTGCCACCAGATCTATCAACAATATGTACGTGGTATCAGTTATATATTGCCTGTGAAACTTGAGTTTGATGCTCTGCGGTTTTTATCCCAGCCAGTGTATTTATAGATAATATTCTTGGTCACATACATCATGTGTCTAATCAATTTCTGAAATTTACTAAGATATTTATCTCCTAACAATTTGCAGCAGTGTATTCCACAGCTTTATTATATGTTGTCTCATTTTACCATTTTTGTTTTGCTCTTGTCTGAAAGGGACTGATTGAGTGCCTGACTGGTCTTCTATATGTCATTCACTACTGTTATTTTGTCTTCTTAAATAAGCCTAATATGGCATCACACCTTGCATGGAATCCTATATTGCACTCCCCCACACCTAACTGCATTTTCTTTAATGTCTTTTTCCCCAGACCTTTTCTTACTGAGATGGACTGATTAAAAAGAAATGGTGGCTGTTAGACAAGGTGAGGATGCACCATATATATGATGGCACTAAAATATTTCATATGTTATTCTTTCCCCATAACGTAGCCTAACATATTCACATTTTTGATTGTCACTGTTCAGCTGGTCAGACTGCCATGACATCTTCTCTTTCCAGAAGGCTACAATACACAACCCATCATATATGGAGTTTACATTATTCCTTTCAATATGTAAATCTTGCTCTTATGGTTGTTGAATTTCATCTGCCTTCGTATGACTCAATTTCTTAGTTTTCGTAGATCCTTTGGGAGCTCCTCATAATCCACACTACTCTTGACTCACCTAAACCAACTCATCAATAAGTTTTGCCACCTGTCTTACAGGTCCATCACACACAGAACCAGAGAACACCAGGCCCAGTACTGCTCTCTCACCACTTTTAACAAATCTTTCTCTATAAAGCTAATATCTCAACTCTGTTTCCCCACTCAGCTAGTTTCACCTAGAAATAGGACATCCTCAGTCACCCTATGAAAAGCTAATATTTTATCCACTGGTTATAAATCTCCTTTTTTTTTTTTTTTTAACTTTGGAAGAATTTTCACTGATTTAGAATTATGATTAAGGATCCGATTCTGTCACACAGGTCATGGGTTCACTTTCACCAGCCCTATGGCCACCCAACAGTTGATTGGTGGCCAGCCCTGGGGCCACCAGAGCAGCAGCTGGGGCTGGGTCAGCCCCTGCCCTAGGAGCAGGACTGGAGCAGCTACAAGCCTTGGCAGCACTCTCGTTTTCTCCCCTCCTGCCAAGGTATTTTTAGTAAAAGTTAGAGAGAGGTCACGGCTTGCCTGGATTTTTGTTTATTGCCCATGACCTAGCACTGACTTTTATTAAAAATACCTGTGACGGAATCTTAACCTTAGTTGTGATTGGCCCTGGCAGAAAGCTATTTGAGTTTGTCCCTATCATGTTATACTCACCTAGGTGCTTCAAAGATCTGGCTTAAGGAGTCTCCTACTTTCCTGGAACTGAAGTAACGCTCAAAGATCTATATTATTCAGGATCACCCTTACACACCTTTTTAATGGGCAAATGCATCACTGTGTCCCCCCTCCATTCCAGGAGCTATTTTTTTTAAATGATAAAGTAAACATTGTGCTAATAGTTCAGCTCCTCTGTTGTTTCACAAGCGGGCCACAAGGATACAGTCCCATATAGTTTTACCAGTTTAAATGGAGAGGTGGTATTTTTGGAAGAGATATTATTCCTGCCCCTCCCCCACCAATATCTGTAAAGCAAAGCAAGGGCTGAGATCTTGATGCAACCTCCCAGTACAATGAGAAGAGTGTTTTTGATATATGAGGAAGATGACAGGTAATTTCTCTTACCATCTTCAATGTCGTAGGCGTAAGATGATAAGCGCAAGGTGGTGGTGCAGTATTCGCACTTGAAGCAGCTGCGGTGGAAGAACTTGCCTTCAGCACTCAGCCTTTCCATCACGTAGACCCGCTTGCGGCAAAAGTAACAGACATCACTGCCTCCCAAGTTCTGGGGGAACTCCTTTTTGAATGAGCCCTGGACAAAAATAAGGCAGGACCAGGGTTATCTGGGTGGATCTCACTTCCCTTTCTATCTGTGGCTACTGAGCATCTGGAAGGGGCCACTCTGGGACTCCACTCAGCCCTACCTAGGGCATATGCACCAAGCAGACAACTGCCACCTAGAGACAATAGCTAACCTTCAAGTTCAGGGAGAAAGGTTCTTGGGATTTAATTCCCTACACCTACATAAATTAGGAACAAATTACAGTTTCCAGGTCCTCGGATAGGAGAGCTAACAGTCTCACGATAGGCTATGAATGCTGCCCTGGAAACAGTTGACTAAAGGATGCATAAGATGGACATCCTCCCGAAGTCAGCTGGGAGGGTTATTTCTGGAATGCTCTTAACCCTGCCTGTATTCACTTGCAGGAGACTGATGCTAGTCTTGGAACCAAGATTTTCAAATTACAGACCAACACATTAATTGCCAGAAGCATCAGGAATCCCTTGAGCAGCCTTTTAACCCTACATTTCAGTCACCTTGAGATTTGTGAAGAAAGAAGTTTTCTCCAGGACACAGGAATCCAGAAGTAGTCTGACTGGATCAAACACAACTCTGCATTTGAAAGTCAGGACTTTTCAGTTTCTCAACTTAGTATTCCCAGTCCTAGGATGCTGGCATTAGATTAAGACAGACTTTGTAAGGAAAACTGGGTGAGGAATGGGGAAGAAAATGAAGTCCACTGTAAAGTTACTACAAAGTATCACCAGCACCTTTCAAGACAACTAAAGACTCGAATCACTGCAGATCGACAGGACTTCTAATCACAAACACGTATCTTCCGTACATCATTCTCTTACCAGTTCCTTCTTGTCTAGAAGGGTTTTGGGCTGTTCTTTCCTTTGAAGCTGATTGGCTATCTGCTCAGCCAATGAGCTCACTCCGCCTGTGTACATCTTTATATACTTCTACCAGATGGAGGGGACAAAACAGCAGGGAAGTGAGGAAAGAAAAAATCAAATTAAAAAGGTAACAAAAATGGTAAGAGTAAGTGTTGAAAAAGTGCAGAGAGGTTTCAAACCATGCCAAGACGGTGGACAACACAGAGTGATTGTGTAGTAACAGCAGAATCAGTATCATCAGTGATCACCAGCACAGCCCAGCAATAACTGTAATAGTAACTAAAAAGAGGGAAATTTGAAATCAGTCACTCTACGAGATTAGAAGTATGTTCTTTTTTCTCCCATGAACCAAAATCTCTTTGCTCTGAGGATATTTTGCATATAAGGGACCTGAGCATTTGGTTTTTCTCTGAGGGGAGACAAAGGCAGGACAAGTTTTAGCTGCCAGATAAATGAGGAAAAAGGTAGAGAAGAGGCATTTCATAAAGACTAAATTCAAAGAATGGTTCACAAAAGTTCACACAGGTGCTTAGCAATAGGGAGCAAGTCGTTTCCAGGGAGAAGAAACCCTCAAGCTCAGACTGAGTCATGATTCCTAAAAATCTTTAACTCCTCCACTGCTGCCTGAGCACCTGCCCACAGTACACAAAAGTTTTCTAGAGTTATCTGGAAGGGGCGAGGGGACTCTGATCCAACACATTAGATTTGTATCCGTGTATACCTGATACTAAACGTGTTCAGCTGTGCACACAAGCTTTACCAAGAGGTTGTTCTGTCAAGGGTATTTTGCTTGGTTTTACAACCTTGAGTATCTGGACCAAACTAAGCTGCAGCAAACCTTTCAATTTGGGTCATGATGAATCCATGAAGTTTGGCTCTTGCCTCAGGGAGCAAGGCCCAAAAGGAGAGTTTTACAGTTTGTTTTCTAGCTAAGCTTGGACAGTGCAGGAGGAGCAGTAGAGTCTTGCACAAGAGACACCCAGGACATTTGGCAGTAATTAAGTGGTTAAGGAAATAAAAACTTCTATGGAAAGGCAATCCTATCACAAGCACCACATGTGTGTCTCAATACAGCAGCAGGCAGCGGGCCAGGCAGTATCACTTATTCAGATAAGGAAGTGTTTTGAATGTGTCTCTGACTTACAAATGATAATTGTCTGTATCTATTAGATAGTTATCAACCCATAAAAGTAATAACTCCATAATCTATATGTCACTGCATTAAGCAAGGGACTTACTGCCCTATAGCACTGGTTGCTATTCCAGTCTTGCCTCCACTCCACCCACTATACACAGAGCTCAGCTAATGCCACATCCCTGAACTCTGTGATATGAACATTGTTACTCACGTCCTTCCTCTTCCCTTCTCCTCCTCCTGTTTGTTACTCTTATGCATCACATCTTGTCTAATATTAGATTGTAAGTGGAGCTTGTTGGGAAGTGTCCCTCCCCACCAAAAATGGAAAATTGACTTGTTGTCAAAAAAACAGCAACTGAAAGTTTTTGGTAGACCAGTTGCCATTTCTCAGTCAAAACCCCAAACATTTTTTCAGATTGTAAATTTTGTGCCAAAAAGTCAAATTTTTCCATGGAAAGCAGGCATTTTGTTGTGAAAAATGTCATTTAGCTGAAACTCCAATTTTCCATCAAAAAGTTTTAATGAAAAATGTCAACCATCCCTAATTGTAAACAACTTGGGACAGGAGTTCTCTGTCTATTTGTACTGTGAGGTGTTAGCACACAGCAGATGCTGTCAACCAGCACAGGCATAATGACAGTCCTGACCTGCAACACCCATGCTATTTCACTGCCTCTCTTGGGCAGTGACTTTCCAACCACTTTGCTCATTCTCCAAATGAATTTTGTGACATGGACATCTGTCCTCTTTACACTAGGAGACCAACCAAATTCCTGTTGCTTGCACTATGAATGTCAGCCATTTTAATTTCCACTAGCTTTTTCGGCAAGCCAGTGATTTTCCTCCATTATTCCTGCTCTCTTCCCTTAAGTACATACACACAAAACCATGCTGTAGTTTTGCTCAAGCCCTCAAAGGGAAGCAGCAAACGTGAAAAAAGCTTTTATGCCCCTGTAGATTATTCCACAGCCAGAAGAATTCCTGTGCTGGAAAAAGTTGATTTGAGTCTATTTAAGAACTCAAATCAGACTCACCAGAAGTTTTTCCATTTAATTTTAAGCATGTTTTGTTTCAAATGGCTGTATGGCTTGGAATAACCAAGATATGCCACAGGCTGCTTCTGGCTTTTCCTATGTGCACGTGTATGTACACTGCATTCAGCCACATGAAGGCGATGAAGCAACACAAGCCTAGATATCTCTTGTGGCACATCCTCTGCTGGTGGGAGTTGGGTGGGGCAGTGGGCACAGCTGAGTGCAGCTTGCAAGACCCAGGCCATGCTACCTGTCGAAGGGAGTCAGATGAGGGTGAAGCAGGGCGGTTGGAAGTGCGGAGGCTAAGGGAGCGCTCCCACTGGTCAACAAAGAATCGTCGAGACGGTTCAGTCTCTGGCTAAAAAATAAAATACAGTGAGAAAATCATGAAGGGATATGGACAAAAACCAAAACAAGATCACAAAGAAACCTTTAAGTAAAGTCAGGGAGGACACAGTCTGACTTATCTCCTCCTTTTCCTCGACTGAAGGGAAGTTGTGCACCAAATGACTTTCACCGCCATTTAAGTTCATTTCCTCTCCTCCCCCCAGTTCCTTTGGAAGCAGTTACCCACCTGCACAGAAGCCCCACATCCTGTGCATTGCTGCTTCTTGCAGCATAGCTAGATAAGCCATTCATGCAGATCCCAAACCCATCTCCGGTGCTCCTCCTACCCTGTCCAAATGCTCTCCGTGTTACAGCCCAAGGCAGGAGTATGAGAGAGACAGCTTTGCAGTACAGTTCACATTTCAGAGGAAGGAAAGATCCCTTCCCAATTGTTAACTAGAAAGGCCCAAGAACTTTGTCTTGTTGGGGGTGGGGAGAGAAGGAAACCACCTCATCTCCCCAGTCTTCACCATCCTCACTGATAGGATGGAAGGTGCCTACACTAAAGAATTAGGAGTGAATTTCATCCTAAAATCTAGTCTAAGCAGGTGCTTTAATGTCAGATCACTTTGTTCATCCTCCAAATGCATGTTATGTTAAATGGCAACAAATGAAAAGAAAGATGCTCTGAAACAGAAGGTAATGAGCTGTGACAACACACTCTGCCCTCCAACCAGGAGGCTGGGAATGGGGCAGGGCAGAAACCCATGTGTAGTCTTCCCCTAACTCATACACAGAGATCATTTCCACCCCCTTGAATTTTTTCCACTCTCCCAGGAGGGGCATCTCCCCACTTAACTTACTACTGGCCAAAGCTAACATGTTCCTGTATGAGAGAGCCAAACATAGCCTAAACGAAAGAATCAGTGTGAAGTATGAATACGAGTTCCTCTTCTGCCCTTGCTTATCATATAGCCCAGGCAGAGTTCTGTTCACTGGAATCCATATCCCTCTTAAACAGATTCTCCATTTGAGAACCTAGAAATCACTATCCTAGAATGCATATCTCAACCCACCCCGCCTCCCCTGGGTCATTAGCACCAGCTACTAAGAAGCACCTCAGGTAAATATGCCGAACACAATAAATAAAAGCACTAAGATCAAGTAATTTTAGTCCAATTTGTGAGCTATTATATCATTGTCTGGTGAGAAAATGTAAATTCCAAATAGCTGAACATTTTATTAACAATCCATCACTGAGAGAGAGGAAAACACATCAGAGCTATTTTTATGTGATCCACAAAATAGCTGTTTTTAGACCTTATATGCAGAGCTTGAAAATGTATCTGACACATACTAGCCTGAGGACCAAGCCCGTTAGGCAAGGTGACAAACAGCTAGCTGTGCTTCCCCAACTCCTGCAATCAAAAGATTAGAACAGTGGTGTTCTTTTTACTTGAGTACTCTATACTTAATTTAATTTAGCCATCAAATTTGTATTTAATACAGTTTAAATGGTGTAATTTACTAAATCTCTTGTTTTTGTCATACCTTCTTCTCCTTCCTGACTTCACTCCACTTTTTCCCCCCCGTTTTCTTTTCTTTTAATATACTACTACATCATGGTGTTTGGTTCCCTGCATAGGCTCAATGTCTGTTTCCTCTTCTCCTCCTCTGCACGTTACCCCTCCTCTCTTTTCCTACATCATACTCTCCGCCTCTTCCTCCTCCTTTACATCCCCACAAACACACACAAAAAAAATCAAACAATATCAATAGGAAAGAGAAACATGGGACTAATCCCATTCATCTCTTCCACCCATTCAGTGAGCTTGAAAACATTATCAGACACCTAATAGCCAGAGGGCCAAACTTGCTAGCCACAGACTGATACAAAAGATAGGACAGGTGTGTTTTCACTTATGTGCAATTCAACCTCAGCTGCTGAAATGTATGTAAGGACGCTGTTGGATCATGCTTGGCATCTTCCGCTATATCAGTCTTCGGCTAGTAGGTGCTAATAAATCTCAATGTGACCTCTCCCCCAGTTTTCCATGGTGGCTACAAGATTTCCAGCTGTCTGAGCCACAGTTTGAATCTTTCTCCACAGTGGTTGCCTCTGCTGCTGATCACAGCCTCCCCAAGGAGCAGCAGTCTGAAATTGACCTGATTATTACACATTTCTTTCTGACCCAGCTTGGGAAAGCTGAGAGGAGCAGCAGAAACCCTGGAGCTAACTGTAGGCTTAAGACGACACCACTGGATCATTTTAAACTCTGCTCACGTTTGGGAATTTAGTTCACATCCAAAAGTGATAAGAAACTAATAAAAAAGAAAGCCTAAATTCTGTAGAGGTAGATGGCATTTGCCCCAAAAAGCTTCCTACCTGTAAAAAACTATTGCTGAAGACCTCCCCGGTGTGACTGTGTATGTGTGTTGTTGTTGGAGTGGTGGTATGTGCATGGGGGGGGGGAGGCTGGAGATCAGAGAAGCTACTGTCCCAAATGGCAGGATCCCACAGGTCAGAGAAGACAGGTGGGTGAGAGGAGAAAAAGAACTTTAAAAGTTTCTGGTAGAAGCAGAGAGCAACTGCACAAGCTGCCAGCTTTACTACTGGAAGCAGGACTAGTGGAAGCATGGACACAAAATTGGCTCTCTTAAGGGCCATGGATTAGTGCCTGAAAAAGGAAATGTGAATGTTCCCACCCCCACAAAGCAAGTGGATGGCATTTCCCAGCAATTCTCTGTGTACTAGCAGAGGGCCATTTCCTGGCTTGAGCTTAGTTAGTGTTTGGCATGTGCCCTGAAGTTTGGACATTGATCGTCCTTGTCAATTTTATTCTACTCTGTGCAACTGCAAATGCTACGCCTCTTCAACAAGTAAGAGCAGAGTTAAGAATTGGCAGGGAAAGAAATGGAGTAAAAAATGGCTCAAAAAAATCACAGTTGTTTACGGTGGCCTTAATGTGTGGTGTACAGTCCATGCACTCTTCTCGCCTGCTGATCCCAGCAGTCACCCCTTGCCCTATTCCTTTACAAACAGCTACAGACTGCCAGACAGGGCAGTAGTCACCTGTTGCCTGATTGTTGGTCTTGGCTCCAAGAGGGCAGACAGTTGACATGCCCTCTGCTCAACATTCAGTGCTTGCTCAGGGACTTGGGCATCAGAAAAAAACCGAGGAGATCTCTGTGGGGATAAGGAACAGGGCAGGAAATAAACAAAAAGAGGAGAAAAACAAACCTAAAAAGGAACAGAAGCAAAGCGGACGACAAAGCCAATGCCAGACAAAAGGCACAAAAGTCCACATGCAGAAGAGAAAAGCAAGAAGGGCTCCCAGATGAAGACTCTTTCCTTTCTTCCAGTTGGGACCCAAGGTGCACTGCAATTCTGCACTGGCAAACTTCTCGATTCAGTCTCTCAAGGCTAGGGAGGACCAGCTGAATTAGACAGTCATTCACAATTCACCCTCTGCAGCCAAAATCAAACAAACGCACAGCTTCTCTCTGGCGTTTCCATCCAAAGTAAGATCACCATTAACCAAAAGGCATGGCTATAGAGCCCACAGCAGCTTCGTACCTGGTGCTTGCCTCACCCCAGTTCTTTTGTTTAAAGGGTTTTCCTTACTGGGATTTGCAGACCTCGCACAACAGTTTGTATTTCTCACACTTTGTGCTCAGAAAGACTCATTTTGGGGTAGTGCAGTCCAGTTCTGGAAGAGGATGAACTAGGCTCAAAGCAGTGCCCTCTAATGCTCCTTTAAAATGCTGGGATATGGAAAGGTAGGTGTATATTATAAAACATTATGCAAGCTTCCCACACCCTGCCCCAGCAACTCCATTACCCTAACCTTTCCTACTGCACTTCACCCTCTAACACAGTTTTGCAACAGGCTTCAACTCTCACATGCCACACCCCTTGGCACTGCTTGAAACGATTTTCCTAATCTGTTATACAGTGCACTTTTGTGATATTGAAAAATGCCCACTAGGGACCAGGCGATGGCCTGTTGGATGGGGCAGTAAGCCAGAGTACCATGCAGTGCCCAGTAACTTACTTTGTTTGGGGGATGAAAAGTAAACTGAATGCAAAGTATAAACATCTGTATCCTAGCTTCAATAGGCTCAGTCTGTTGAGATAATCCCAAACTGATGACTATGTGGCCTGCCAGATAAAATGCACTATGACAGACAGACAGACAGACAGACAAGGTGGGTGAGGTAATACCTTTTATTGGAGCAACTTCTGTTGGTGAGAGAGACAAGCTTTCGAGACCAATAAAAGACATTACCTCACCCACCTTGTCTCTAATATCCAAGGAGCCACCTGGTTACAATACACTGCTCACAGCTATGACAACAGAACACACAACTGTGTTGACAGCCAGCTACTGCTCTTTTCTCACTCAGACACATTAACCAGTCTCTCTCCTTTTCTTTTTTAAGCAGCTTGCCAATTCCATCCACTCCTTCCTACTCTGCCAATTTATCAGAAATAAAACTAAAGCCGGCTACGAAACTGGGGGCTCCTGGGTTGCTGCAGACATGCTTGAGAAGCTCCCGATGGTGGTTTGAACACATTCCACCCAGGTGCATGCGACTGCTGAAGAGGACATACATTGGAAGTCAGGGCAGTTCTACAGTTGGCTCCCACTTATGATTTAATTTATCAACTAACCAACTTCAAGAGGCAGTTAACTGGTTAACATAAACCAAGATCTTTCAACTGTGTAGTCCCCCTTCCTTCCATAATTTACACCTCCTTTCACCCTTGCCACTGATAGCTGAACATTTCATTATGAGGCAGGCTTCCTATCCTCTGTAGTAAAGTAACCCCCTCTTCTTCCTTTACAACCTGGCCATTCAGGAGGCAGGTTGGAATGCCAGTTGTTTAATGAACCAGAAAGCAGCCATGTAAACAATGCAACCATGTGCATGGAGTGGACACAAAACATAACCCTTCCTGTTCTGCTACAGCCACAGTACATTTAATTAAAAAGAGATGAGAGAGAAGAATGGGGGGGAGCTAGATCTGATCTACGGAAAAATAAAAGCAAAGAGCAAACAGTCAACATTGGTAAATGCTTGTTAAGTGAGTATTTATGCAGACACCACAAAAAATAATCATTCCTAACACTTTCAGCAGCTCTGGTGTGTTAATAGCAGTACAGAGATAACTCTGCTTCCCGCACCCCACACAACACTTCCCTTGAATATTGCACACATCCCGCCACTGCATGTGTCATCACCATCCATGCCATTTGCTCATGCTCTTTTACCCTTTCCTGTCTGGGACTCTGCTCTTCAGTGGGGTCAGCACCACGCTCCCTGTTTGTCTGTGGGTAATAAAGTACGAGCTTTAAACCAACCACAATCCAAGTTCTCACTCTGGACAGATTCCATTTGTGTCATCCTACCATGCAGACAGAAAAGAGAGCATCATGCAGGGAAATTGTGGCATTCATTACGAACTGGAGTTTTTAAAATTGTCATCAACCACTTAGATCTTAAGAGGAGAAGGAAGGGGGTGGGAGGGATCAGTCCACACAGATCTGTATTAGACATTAGATCAGTTACCCAGTATAAAGAACTGCCAATAGCATGGAGAAGGCAATAGGAACACTCAGTACATCTCTCACAGTGATATCACATCAAACGGAAAGTTTGAAATGAAAGAAGGCAGAACTGAAAGATTTGGTGTATTTTATTCAGAAAGGTGTGAACTAAGCATAGGACTGGGAGACAATTTCCCTACTTAGAAAATGACTGTCCATGGACTAAGCAAATCACCTGTCTCAGTTCCCCCCATTGGCAAGGGATTATTGCCCCTTCTCACAAAGATCATCCGTCAATGCCTTTAAAATGCTTTGAGAATGAGAATGCTGTGCAGGTGCTCCATGTCCCTATGACGCTAAGGGTCTGATTTACAGATCATGGTGGTCGTGAGAAGTCAGGGTTAGGCTTAATTATCTCCCCTTAGCTCATTCTGCTATGCCCAAGTCTTCACTCAGTTTTCAGGTGCACAAGGGAATTAAGCCAGACCCACAGAAACAAGGTTTCAGAATTTAGTAGTACAGTTAACATTAACGTTAGGGAGTCACAGTGTTGAATCCATGTGCGCCTCACATTAGGAAAGGAAGGAGACTAACAAAATACAACAACTCAAAGAAATACTGGACATATATGAGCTGACAACGGGCAAGAGTCTTCACATTTTTAGATATATTTAAGCAAAAGGCCAACAAATCCATGTGTCTGTACTTCTAGGTGCAGCTTTTATAACCTGTACCCAGCCTAAGTGTAACTGCTCTCTCTGTACTGCAAATCTGTATTCAGACACACTGAACTCAAACTGCTGAGACGTAGCAGGAGAGGAGAAAGCTGCACAAATGCCTGCCACTTTGAAAGTCACAAAAGTACCCCATATAAGAGGCCCAGAAAAAGGCTTCCAAGACCAAGGCAGGAAAATGCTCACTCACACCTGTTTAAGTGAGAAACAGGGATGGAAAGAGAGGACTAGAAGGGGAGGAAAGCTGCAGCCTCAAATACAGGCAGGTGAAAACCTGACTTAATTTCCCATCCTATTCCAGCCAGACTAGCCTTTCTTTTGGAGAACCTGCCTTGGAATGGTGAACAACCACCCAAGGGCAATAGGGGGTCAACTTCTACCCTCGGATATGAACATATGTAACTCTTGACTGCAATAAGAGTTGTGCACATGCATTTAAAGGCAGAATCTGGCCCTAACATTTTGCATTTCAAAACTCTCTTCTGCAACACAAAATTGGAAATGGCTGCTGTACACAAAAACAAGCCTAAATTAAAAGGCTCAAAATCCCCGCTTGCCAAAAAATATTAGTATTAGGTTAGATTTTTGGTACACTATATTCAATGTCTAGTTGGGCTACTGACCTAGGAGGTCCATGTGGGTAAAAAATTTATAATTTATAAACAGGGGGATCATTTAGTCACTGATTTAGTGACCTGTGCAAGCAGGAAGGAAGAGGAGAGAGCATGCAGAGTGAATCACCTGCTGACTGGGATACGATGGAGAGGAAGGTGGAGTGGAGGAGGAAGAGAGCATGATCACTTTTTTAGGGCAGGTCCGAGAACGCTCCTTATACCTCATCTTTATATAAAGCAGAAAAAAAGAAAAAAAAAAGAGAAATAATAATAATAATAATAAAACTAAAGGGAACATTGCAATTGTCTTTGGCAAGTCAGGGCGCAATCTCAGAAGTGCATCTTCTGGGGGACCCTGAGCCAAACCCCACCTCTCTCAAATAACCTAGAGCCACAATTCAGTCTGGAGCAGACAGCTTCAAGTCTTCTGCTGAGATTCAACACCTGGAGTTATCAAAGATCAGTCTGACAGAGGTGTCTAACGGCAGCCACTAAATGTGCTATTCACTATCAATAATCAATATTTTTTGCTTCGCAGCCTCACCACCAGTGAAGTGCACGACTTTATATAAAGCACAGATCAGCTGTCCTCCAGGCAGCAGGAGAAATCATCCACCACTGCCCTGTAATGCTTAAAAATACCCCTCCTGTTAGCCTAATTACACATGCAGTGTTCAGCAGCAACATGATTCAAGTTTTATCAGTAACAACATTCTGCTTATCTTATCTTCAACTCCCCCCACCTCACATACATTTACAAAAGCTTTGGGGTGCCTACCAGAAAACAATATAGTGAAGTGTAGGAATTAAGATGTAGAAGTAATCTGGCTAATCTGAATGTGACATAACATGCATGTCGCTTTTTCCTTCTCTTTTCTGGTGCACTTCATTTCTTACTCCCTTAAAAAATATCCAAAAACTCCTGCCCCTCCCCCCGGTTTCTCACCTTTGTTTTACATGTCAGACCAATTTCTGTTTTATACATCCTCCCCATGTACCCCTTCTTACATCTCCTAGCTCCCAACCTTCTTTGTGTCTCCCCTCCACAGTACCTCTGAAATAGGGGCCCTGAAACATTTAACTCTTGAATTTTGAGGTTTGGAGGGAAAGGTTGTGTATTTGTCCCCTATTAAGCAGTGAAATATCACATACTGGCACCAAATAGAATCCATAAAATGGAACGGGAATGTGCATTTCTGAGTATACAAAAGCTAAGATGGGTTTGAGAAGGAAGAAAGAGACAGACATCAGATTTCAACAGATGTGTTAAAAACAATAGGTCAAGTCATGGAAATCAAAGCTGTTGTAAGTTTCCTTTCATTCCCTTGATGTCTCAGCTCCTGATGAATGTGGTCATCCCATCAACTCAGTTATTACATATCTTCAGCATCCCGTGGAACTACAGGAGTGAGTTTCTACTGCAACATCTTTATCTTCCTCCAAGTGTCCTCCTGGGATGGTCAAGCCTTAGAGATTTGCAGAGAAGGAAAGCATACATACAACCTCCAGCTTACACACACCAGTGAGTTTGCACTTGTACATTATGCATCCTCCTGCTGCAAGGAGGCTTATGATGCTGTGGCAGAAACTACAGGATGACCACAAATTAAAATGTGGAAACCAGGACAAAACTAAGTGTAGCAGACTAGTTCACAGCAACCACGCTCAAACTGTAGGGGCATCTTCTCAAATACACCACACTGCTTTCCAGCACTTCATGTTCAGTTATGGAAGCAATAGGACAGAAGCCACATAAGCTATTTTATAAAATGATAAATGTGATTAACCTCCCCAAAAGAACAATATAGTTGTCTTCAAAGAAATTACCGTCATATAAACACTAAATATACTTCAAGTGTGCATGTGTACACACCTCAAGCTTGTACATTACCAGCTGCTGCTAAATCCAAACAAGGTGCTCTAATTCATACAGCATGAAAATAGACTTAGCATCGCCTTGAACATATAGCTTAGCAAAGCCCATCCTCAAACTGGATCTAGTTCAGGTCATGAAGAAAATGCAGGGCAGTCTGGATGTGGAGGAGGGGCAGATGGGAGAAGCTTGATCTTGCTGGGTTCTTTAAAGGTTCCTCACTTCACAATTCACATCCTGAAACAGAAATAACTTCATTCCCTTTACAGCTTCAGTTGCCTTCACACCAGCACCAGCTCTGTTACTAGTAATAAGTGTGTCACTGCAATGCCACAGGGACGGGGATGGAGAGGGGTCTGATCCTGTATGGAGTTCATCCTTTACAACCATCAAGACCCAGTAACAAAGAAAAAGAAAATTTGTTTCAGAACAGTCTTGGCCAGGATTACCTGCTTCCTCAGGGTCTTTTCTTACCAGGAAAAGACTAAGAAACATCTTGCATCTCAAGCTGCTTGACACTGCTGGCCAGCAAGGTCTGTTAGCCACAGAGCAGAGTAGAATTGTGGCCTCGTCCTGCAGCATGAGTATTGCTAATGCAGTGCACCTGACAAACATGAGCAAGTCACAGCCCAGGGAATATGTAGCTTTTCCACCAGCAGTTATGACCAGCTCCCATTGGCCTGATTTTCTCTCTTACATCTAGTTTCATTGGTCTTGCAGTAGGTTTTCCTCTGCCTTGTAACTTCAGGATGCAGAACCAGACCTGCCAAATTGGTGGGATGGGGATTGGTTTCCTATTCTGGAAAATTCTCCAGTTCATTCTACCTATTGGCAAGGGCACTAGCCAGATCCCAGACCACTCATTTTCCCTCAGCTATAGGGATCCTACTTTGCCTTTGTATTTGTGCCCCCTTCACGGGAAGGGGCATCTGCTGACCAGTGCATCTCAGGCAGTCAAGTACAAAGAGATGCCATGTGTGAACTCCCCTGCAACTGTGCCACACAAAAATATTCTGCCCCTTCCGCATTCATGAGCAGCTCCTTCTAGGAAGCACAATCTCCGCTAACAAGCTCATCAGCAGAAGCATTATTCCAAACAGCTCCTCCAGCAACAGTTGCTGACAGCGTGGCCCCAACCTCAGTATAGAACCTGGGGCCCAGAAAACAGCACCTCAGCTGGAGTTCCTAGCAGTGCCACAGAGCACAGCTCCAGCACTGCTGCAAGAGCTATCTGCTCTTGCTGTTCCTCTCAACCAGCAGCGGGATAGCTCAGGAGCGAGCCCAAGCACTGCGTCAGGGGCAGCCTCCTACAACAGAAACTCCTGCAAAGGGGCTCCTGAACATCATGAAGGGCCTCCTGATAGCCCATGGCTCAGCCACCACAGCAACTGACTGCAGGGAGCTAACAAAAGCTTTTTGATCTCCCAATTCAGCACAGAAAGAACCTTCCTGCAAAAACAGTCCAAGGGCAATGGGCACTCAAACAGGCAACTGGGTCACTTTGCTCCCCAAGGCCAGCCAGTCTCTCTGTCCCCAACTTCTGGAGTGCACAGACTGCAGGGGTATGCTCTCAACTGTGCCCTGAAGATTTTGCCCCACTGAGCCCAATTCCTATTCCCCCTCTCCACCTCAATTACCCAGCATGGAAAACACAGCAAAGTCCAGCACGAAAGCTGGACCTTCCTGTCAGGACACTGAAGTCTATTGAAGAAAAGGCCAGCAAAGTTTGAGCATCTAATCCAGAAGATGCCTCAGAGGCAGTGCCTACACATTAGGTAATTTTGTAGACCACACTGATTACCACCATGTTAGTTAAATCTTCTGAAAATATCTTTAATAGTCAACAGTAAATACAGGTCCAGCCAAAGACTTGCACTACATTACTGCCTATTCTAGGGCTACCATCGGCACCAACATAGGTTTAGCTGCACAAATGGTAACAGTAGGTTTTTTTGGTTTGTTTTTTTAATTCCCTAGGGCAGACAAAGCCCAAGTGAGAGTGACTCACCTTTCTCTCTCAGGAACCCCCTTCTGTCTGGTAAGAGGAAATCATAATTAAATTAGGAAGCAAAGGCTGTCCAGCCTCTGCTGCTCAGCCACAAGAAACTGGGTAAGGATAAACCACTCTCAAGTGAATCTCTCAGTACAGCCAGAACTCACATAGCCTTCCCTATAAAAGGGTTAAATATAGAGTCTTGGGGTTAAAATTCAAAAGGCAGGGAAAGTGCTATAGTGTTGCAGGGACTCATCCAGAAGCTAAAACACAAATCTTCACCTTCCTTCCTTGAGAAAGGCAAATGGTGCAATTCAGACACAGCTTTACTTGGTTTTGCAACAGAAACAAGGCTAGTCAAATGGCCTAGAGCTGTAGCCAGTTTATGTTCCTCTTCACTTCTTCCTGAGAATCTTTCTCCTGTATCAGGTTACATAAAAGATTCCCAAAGGCTGGAATCCATGCTAATGATGATCCTGTCCAATTCCCTCACTGGGTGTCTGAAACTGCTTTTGATGAACCACTGGATTAGAAAAGAGAGGCCTTCCAAAGTGGCAGCTCTTTTTTCAGTGGAGGCGAATGGGATCTTTTGACGGAAGGGATAGCAGGAATCATGGAAGAAAGCAGAGAATCAGGAGATTTCTACATACCAGCACACAGGTTTACTAGTGCTATGAAAGATAGAGGCTCTTACCAGACCTATCATAGTGTATAATATCTTTTATTTGGTTCTCTTACCTTGGAAAGAAGCCTGAAGCAGCTTGGTTTTGATCATTGTACATGACTCCAAAAGTGCTGGATTGTTTGAGTGGGAATAAGCTTTTATTTTTGTTCTTTAACAGAGTTCACCATGAATCCACAAACTTTGAGGAAGTGAGCCAAACTGGAGTTCTCTTCCTCCTCCCATCTCAAAAGTGTGCTCTCACCATATTGTGAGTAGAAAAAGATAGATGTGAATCCCGTTCTCTGAGCACTGCCACCCGAACTATACCTTTGTGACTACTCTCTCATAGAAAGAATGAGGCCACTTTTACTAAGAAACATGGGAACCAGAGTTAGTGCAATGAGTAACCCTGCCTGTGTGCAAGTAAGGAATTGTAAAAGCCTAGCCTTCAGATTTCACTGCTGTATGACCCCCACTACAAGGATAGTAAGCCAAGATACATAAGAGAGAAGGTAAAATTTGGTATCTGGTGATTTTTCTTTTCCAAGTATCCAGGCTTCCCCTTCTGACCCACTCTGTGACTGAAAGTCCAAAGTTTCTTTAAATTCACAGTAAGACAAAAATCTGCCACACTCTGAAGATGGAGGGGAGGCCAGGCAAGCTTGCTTATTACAATTTCTATGCATTGTTTGAGAATTTTTAACCCTCTTTTCAGATCTGGATACAGTGTCACTGGGAAGACCAACAAACCCCACCACAGTGACAGAGGTCTTCTGAAACTGCAAACCAGATAAAATCCACTGTAGGAACAGCAAGCCTGGATACTCAGAAGAGAAATCAGGCGGCAGCAAATTTTACTTCCTGCTGCTAAGGAAGCGCTCCATTAGTGCCATAGGTATGCTGCACCCAACTCCAACTGCTGATAGAATCATTTTTGAGGCACTGCTCATATTTCATGTGGATGGTATTCTACTTTGGAAGTCCATACTAAGCTACATTTGAAGGAAAAATTCCTGTTAAAATATCCACTTAAGACCTGAGCACACAAACTGAAAGGGAAGATGGTGAAGGAGAGAGAGAAATTATGATTACTTAAGCCTTCTTGAAACACTAAGCAACTCCTAGAGAGAGATCTCAATTTCACTCACTATTATTCAGTATTTTAAACCAAAGGCCTTTGCACAGGGGAGCCAATGAGGGGTCAGTAAAGAAAGGAAGCAGTGGGGTAGGTGAAATCTTGTATGGATGTCATATCACATTCATTTTATTGGTTTACCTGTTTCCACTGAGGCATGGGAGCAAGGCGACCCTGCTCTCGCTGTCTGCAGGATATCTGGTTGTGAACACGTTCCTGATAAGGCAGGACTGGCTGTTACATGCAGGTCATAGGGAATGCAGGATGGGATCCCAGAGGAACAAAATAAAATAGCAAAAGGCACTCAGAAAGAAAGCAACAAAGGAGTGAAAGGACAGACAGTGAGACAGACAGACATATGGAAGAAAAAATGGGGTGGGGAAGAATTAATTATCAAGTAAAATTTAAAGAAAAATCAAGCAAAGTAAAAATGGAGCATATTAAGATTTTTGTAGCTCCTCTCCCATGTTCTCAGTGTTTCTCTTGTTCAGTACAGTGATTAAGTAAACATTAACTAACTGGGGAAAAGTAGAGTAAAGGTCACCACTTAAACATAGCTCTATCCTACGTCCAAGCAGGTGACATCACAGGGAACGACAGGAGATCCAGCTATAATGGCAACTCCCAGATGATCAGGTCCAGCTTTTCCCATGGACAAAGCACTGGGTGTTACGGTTTAAGAGCAATGACCTTGGGAAATCTCCATTCTATGGACAAGTAGGACATAGTACAAGGAACAAGTGTTACAAAATTCACCAGGAAAGAGCTCACCACTCCTCCAATCTCATTCTCTTCCAGCCAAAAGCAGCATGGAAAATGGTGTATGGAGATGGGGGTGGTTCTATAATATAAAGCAGTACTGTCTTTCTGGAACTCTGAATTCAACAAACTAGTCTCTACAAAGACTTTTCTCACCTCTGGAACAGAATAATAGCACAACAGGATGTGTTCTCCTTGTTTACATTCACAAACACTATGGCCCCAGTGTGGCCCTCACTTCAATGGACAAAGTTACCATGAAGGTCAGATTTTTAAAAGGTACTTAGGCACCTACTCTATTTTCAAAAGCAACTATGCACCTAACTCACATTGAAATCAATGGGACAGACATTTAGGTATTTTTGAAAATCCCATGGTGCCTGTCAGCATCTTTAGATGCCTAAATACCCTTAGAAATCCAGCCCTAAACCTCTTTTAGTCTTCCTCTTGCATCTAACCTGGGTGGAAGTGCAAACCCAGAGTCCAGTCTTAAAGAGTGCATCGTTTTACTGTCCCAGCTCAAGCATTCCTCATCCTCTCCAAAATAAAGGGGTTCTAGTACCCAAATTTGGGTTAAAGCTTGTTGGCAGAAGCTCCAGAGTATAAAGGTATATCCTACCTGTCTCCGTGAAGCTGTGGTCTGCACTGGTGCATTCTCCTCAAATTTGGCCAGCAGCTGGGTTGCCATGGACTTCACCTTGTTCTGGTTCCCGATGGCAGCATCAATTCTCCTCTCTGTCAGGGCACTCACGAGTGTGGTCCTCTCCTCCCTGTAGCTTCGAGGGGCTTCCTCCTAATAACCAGTATAAACTAGATTAAATGGAAACTTTCCAAATTGGACTTTCCCTTTACAGAAAACTTCTGCAATTCAGCATAGCAGAACCCAAATACATTAACCCACACTTCCAGGTTTATGTTCTTTCTTCTAGTCAGCCCTACTGCTCGGCAAATTCCTCTCCAGCTACCTGCACCCTCTTGCTTCATATTTTATTACTACCCTGTTGCACTGAAGAGACCCGTAACTGAGAAGCTCTCATGAGCCTGTGAGCATAAGAAACTGGGCTGCTTCAAGCACTCAGTGAGAACCCAAGATGGCAGCCCTCCACTCAGCAGTTCCTATCTGGACACATACTCTTAACTGTAGGTGTGCCATGTATGACGTACTGCATGTGCCTTATACACTAACTCTGCAGCCAGCTTCACTCCCCTGAAAATCCAGGTCCCACCTTTTACTTGGATGGAATTGCTAACATCCATGCCAGCTTAGCATCTGACCATGCTACTCCTCTGCACTCTAACCTAAATCATTAGAGTGTGTTTGATGTAAGGGATTTTCTGACAACATTAAATGTGCAATGTACTATTTATTTAGTAAGTATCTGATGTAGCTGGCTCTGTACATGACAAAAAGTGTAAGCTCTGATTTCAATCTAAAAAACAATCTCACATAAGATTCTATCTGAGTGGAATATCTTGGGAGTAGGGGAACATCTTGGGAACAGAACATGAAGAAAAGAACCTACTAAAAATACAAGGGGTTGAGAGTGGAAATAGGGACTCGATCACACACTCTTTCACCTAGGCATTTTCCCTACTGTAATACTTACGTCCTCTGACTGGCTGGTCTTTCTCCTCTTTCCCGCACCATCCAGTTCCTTCTCCTTTTTATCCTGCAACAGGAGGAAAACTGCTGATTTTTTTTTAAACTCTCTGGCTCATAATGAATCGCAACATTGCATACACAAGTGTTTGAATTATTGCTGACTGATTCTCTATGCTCATTTCCCATCTGTAGGAAAGGTGGTTCCCTATAGCTATTGGTCCTCATTTAGGGAACCAAGTCTTCTTATCTGAATACAGATTGTCATTCTTGGAGCGTTTCAGTGAGTCAAGAGGAAAAACAGCAGGTATTTAACAGTACAGAAAATACAACAGCACAGAATGACCCTCCCTTCTATTTTTCATCCTTCTCCCAACCTAAAGTCCCTGAGTAGTGTTGTAATGTTAAGAATAAAGTATTTCATTATGTGCTGTAATTAAAGGGCTCATGAAATGTACAATGCTAATAAGCCTAAAACCACTCTATCCTTTGGAGACTGACTAACTGACACACCCCACCCCACCCCTCTTAGCACCTTGGCTGTCTTGGCTGTCAGCCTGACAAATTTCAATGTTCTCAGAGTTAAAGTATACACAGCACAGTCTGGCTACCTTTGGAGTTCGCTTCCGGGAGATGCTCTGCCCCAGTTTGCTAAGAAAAGAGATTGGAGATTTGGTACTGGCAATTAGAGCAGCTTTCTCTTCTGCGTTTAGGTCCAGATTCTCTGTGAACAGAACCAGGTGGTACCAGTGAATGCACAGAAACCTTTGTGTAGTTATTAATGATAGCCAAGAAACAATTAAGAAGCGACTCAATCGTTCTTTGGCATGTCTTTTCTTTTTTTAACGCTCTCCATATAAAATGCTCTTAGAAACTTCAAAATCAATTTCTTTCTGAATAGTTTTGCCCTTTTCCATTTGGCAAATGTATTTTTTCCCTCCCAGGTTTTCTAAGTGCGCAAGAAAGTCAGAGTTTAAATAGCTCAAACTCGGACGTAAGCTACATGACTGAATATTTCCGTTCTAGTTAACAAAAGTACAATGTTTCAGGCCTTCATTCCACTGACTTAGTGTTATATACAAAATCCAAGCATTGTAATAAATATAAAGCTCTGTCAGAGTTTCTAAAATTAACTACTAAATGACTGCTGGCTAGGAGCCTCACACTAGCAATGACAAACCAACCGTTAGCAGCAATAAGAGCAAGGAAATTGTTGAATAATTCTGAAGTGAGTTTAGTACTAGTGAAAGATACTGGACCGATAGTCTGAGACTAAAACCCCATTCATCCACATAACAAGCACAGCAAAAGCAGCTCGCGCGCAAGCTTTTTTACGCACAGCCCTGTTGTCTACTTTTTCATGGGTGAGAGGGTAGCTCAGTTTCTGCTTATTAAACCCTTGTACTGGCTCCTGGGGGTGTTAGTGGCTCTTGACTAAGGCATCAAAACAAACACTTTGTAGATAACGGCTGCTGTGTTGACCCAGGTGCAGTGATTAAGAACTTTCCCCTCTGCATTCTGAATTTCCTTTTAGATGACTCCAAAGCTCTATGGTAGATGGGAAACTGAGCTGGCAAGATCTCTGAGCTGTTTGAGACAGACTAAATCTCTGCTTATATATTAGGAATACACATGCCAAGCAAACAAAGGGTTGTCCTAGAGTCTTTCAGTGAATATAGGAAGTCAGCAGTGGATTCTCAGAATAATCTGAGACCAAAGGGTAGGTCCTCTGTGGATTTCATACAGAAAACCTAAGAACTGTAGCTACAAGTCTTGACGCATGACTACAACTATGGAGACGGAATGGGCTGCTGTGTCAGAGGGATTGGCAGAAGCTTGCAAAGTTGCCCTTGCAAGAAGCTGTCCCTCTGCAATGAGGTCCTGAAATTGTTCCCCCTGTTCTTGTGGGAGGTGTTCAATAAGTGAATTAAATTTTGAATAGTTAATATGGTTATATGTTGCCAGAATCGCCTGGTACTTGTCAATTCTGAATTGCTAGGCGGCAAACAAGTATCTTTTGTGACCAAAGAGATCTAAGAGCTTTTGGTCTTTATCAAGTGGTGTAGTCTTGGAATGGTATGGTCTGTTGTGTTCATTTACTGCATCCACACCTAAGGAATTAGAAGCAGGATGGGGAAACAATTTTGAACCACTTGTTGGAATATATTATTTTTTGTCTGCCCTCTTAGCTAGGCTGTGGTAGAGATCTGCCAAATAGCCTTCACAGTTTCTAACAAGGTTCTAACTATCTGTGCTGACAATGCTGTGTGAAGAATGTCCAGCAACTTATGCTGAGTCTCTTGGACTTTTTCCAATGGGATTTGAAGAGCACCTGTCAACTCCTTCATCAACTCCTGAAATTGTTTAAAAATCAGACAAATATTTCACCGCCTTCCCCAGATGAAGCTGTTATGCCCTCTCTATTTATGATAGAGGCCTTTAAACAATTTCAGGGCCATACCTCCATTCCTCTCTACAGCAATCTCCATGCAGGAGGAGATGTTTGAGGAGCAAGAAAAGAGACAGCGCTGCCCCTGGTGTTCCCTGCAAGTGCTGGGTACCTCAAAGAACTGATGGCAGTAAACTGCCCAAGGGTCCCAACATGGCCATTGGGGCAGACAATAAGGGAACAGGTGAGACATCCAGGACTGATTACACCAAGGAGGGTGCTGAGCAGGTTGAGGGAATCACAGCCTTGATGTACCCCTTGATGGAGCAGGTTCAGGAGATGACAGTCGAGGCCGGAATCATAAGAGCCCTGAACAGAAATTTAAGAGCTTGAAGAGCTCTCACCTGCATAATCTAATGGAGGAATAGACAAGAGAGGAGTAAAGATTTGTCTCTTGCTATGCATGGACACCAGGGAAATCTGGCAGTATCAGTGACAGCAAAGTACCAGAGATACCAGAGGTTGTGGTACTAGGGGTCTGACTAAGTTCAATAAAGGAGATTCAGGTTGATTGGAGACAAACAAATCCCTGGAAAACCTGAACTCCTGCGGTACTGGGTACAGTTGTGTGGGAACCTGGTGGACTGCAGACACGGAGGCTTGCAGTACCGAGGAAGGTGCAGGAAGCACCATCATGCTGGAGTGCCAGTCGAGGTGTCGATGATGCAGTTGATGCTGCAGATGATAACGAATTCTTTGGTGTGGAACCGGTGGAATCTCTACTAGGTCAGTCACATTTCAATGGTACCAAAGGTTTCGGTACCGACCAGCAGGTACCGTGTGAGCTAAACAAGCTTGAGAACTGATTTTTAGCCCTCTTGGTATTAAGACTGCTTGAAGCCTCCACGGAAACCTTTGAGGGGCACAGAGTCTTTGATATAGTGGAGCTCTTAAAAGTATGCTCTTTCTGAGGAGACTTAGAACACCCCTCGGTGGAAATCTTTTCTGAGTGCTTGCAGATCTCCCAGAGGCTGATGAGGCACTATGGTCACTTGGAGGCTGCTGTACAAGGTGGGGTCTCTGAGTCTGGATCCACAGCTGAACAAAAGGATTGCTTGATCATAAGGAAACAAAATTTAAATTTCCCTATCTCCCTGCGTGGTTCTTAAATCTAGTGCAGATTTTGTACTTTGAGGGTACGTGCCCCGAGAGAGTGGGTACAGCATGAATGGCTGTCATTAACGGGGAAGGACTCCTGGCAAGAGAGGCAATGGGATGCCTGGGAACTTAAATATGCCCCCAAAATAAAACAAACAGTCTTCTTCAAATGGGAGGGTAGGGGACCTACCCTTCACAAGGGATGGGGGTGAAGGTGGGAGGCAAAAGCATCAGCCAACAGAAAAAAATAATCCTCAAAAGAGGAAAAAAATACTAACTATAATTAGAAAAAGAAAAGACAAGACTAAATAGTAATGAGTGGGCAGATATCTGCGAACACTTCTAACCACTACGCCTCTGGCCAAGGCAGTTGAGAAGGAACTGAGAATGCTTTGTCTGTTGCAGCCCTATATACTCTTGGTGTGGGGCATGAGGATAGCTATAGCACGTGCCTCAACCAAACAAGCCCTATAGCTGAAAATTTTTGATTGAAGGCAAAGAAGAGGAGTACCCCAGTATGGACATGATGCAAAGAAGAACATGAATACTGCCACCATCACCAAATCTAACAAACACTCTTGTTCTGAGTCCCTTACCACTGGAAGGAATGGAATCCTTGAACATCTCATAGAACTGTGTGAGGTACATCACCATGGACAACTTGTCTGGCTCTCCAACTGATGCCATTTCCTTTCCGGTCATGATAGGAGAAATTCCAAACTCCTTTTCAGCAATGTCAAATGCCAGTTGGTTATTCTTCTCCACATTGTGTTCATCCAGAGAATCAAAGTCTCTACAAGGGGAAGAAGAGGACATGCACTGAGGTAAGCTCGACTAAAAATACTTCTTCTAAAAACACTTTCAGAGGCAGTCCTCTCCAGCCACAATGCTGAAACTGCAGGGTACCCCCCGCTTCTTTCAATAAGTCTGTCATCAGACCTTTTGTGTTAGAGTGATGACGACACTGCCTGTTATCGGTGAACTGTGAAGTAGACACATTGTTTTTTTCAATTCATTGCTCTCTCTTATTATCTCTATAGACAACCTGAACTTCTCTTCATAGAGGTTTGGTTTTTTTTTGTTTTAAATATTACATCTTCACTTCCCTTCCCTTTTTGCTGGGAGTATCTTTTGAAGATGCAGACTCCTCTTCCCCGTATAACATTTTTTATGCATTTGGAAGCACATCAAGTTGTCCCTCAGATCACCATTTCTCTTGATTGACCCATATAGCTCAAATCTTTTCCTCACCAGTGCTAATTTTCTACACTTTTATAATTAGCATTGTTGTACTTCTACCCAATATGTATGGCTTTTTAAACAAGGTGCCTCAGACTGCATGTAGTATTCCAAAGGTGTTCTAACCAGTGACACACACAATGGAATATTTAGGTAGTAACTTTGCTTGCTTTACATGTGATACTGCTTTTAAATACATCTTCAGCATTTAGCATTAGCATTTGGCATTACAGAATTTTAGACATTTTAGATTTTCACTATAATACCACCATCTACCTCTTATATAACTTTTCATCAACAGATCTCAATGCCCTTTACAAAGGAGGCCAGTATCATTATCCCCTATTTACAAATGGGGAAAACTGAGGTGCAGAGCAGAGAAGTGACTTGCCCAAAGTCACCCAGAAGTCCAGAAGCAGAGCTGGGAATGGAACCCAGGTGTCCTGCATCCTAGACGAGCACTCCATCCACTAGGCCACAGTCTTCACTATGGAACTTCAGCCTTGCCAATGTTTTCCCATTCTAGGATTTGTGCACTTTTATATATTCCTCCCCACATTACTGGCTGGAATGGCTTCTCCCACTTATCCTCAGAACAAATTACTGCACAAGCAGTGGTAGTGCAAGTTTGCCTACAGTGTCTATTCAGACCATGAGACCTCTCCTCTTGGATTGAGAAAGTATTTAAAAGCCATCTGAAGAAGGTACCAACAAGAGGGCTATTTATAAAGTTGATGTGCACATTTGTCCACTACAAATTAAATTGAAGCCATCAACTATTTCTGACTAATTTCACAGAGGCTACTGAATAGCTGTTAGAGGGTAATCAGTTTTGGTCACTAACAACCTGGGACGGATTTGATCAAGTGATCTAGAAGATAAAATGATGGCACATGTGGCCAGCTACTTGCCAAACCATTACAAACCTGGATCACTCTAGACTTTACTGAATCTTATTTAATTGACTTCAGTCCTTTTGCCCTACATACCTCAATTGTACTGTATCTAACACTATTCTCTAAACAATTTGCAAATCCCTCCCCATATATTGGTTGAAAATCTGATTAGCATTCTCTCCCCTCCCTGTGTTCTAGTCAATCACTTACATCAAGTCAGGACGGTATCTGTGGATAATAGCACACAAGGCTAGGCCACTCTTCCATGACATTGTGAGATCTGTTACGTTCACACCAGCATACCCATCAGTCTGCCTCTGGCACCAACCAAGCAGCTTACTGGAACGAGCTACAGACTCTGAAACAAACAACATTTTTAATAAGCTGTAATTTAGCATCTTTCACTTATGAGAATTCCAAGTACATCTCATGAAGTATATGTTATAGGAATCACTCACCTATTGAAATGTAGCCTCCTCTGGGGTGCAACAGCATGCTTCCTGCACCAAGAACACTATACAACTGGGGGTTTTTAGGGCAGGAAGTGACAAATAATACAATATGTAGTAATGGGGATTTTAGTTTGCTAGAAAGTAATTACCCAAGTTGTAATTTGAACAGATCACCCTGGCTCTTTTGAAAGTCCCAGGAAATTTTAAATGACCAAAAGTGGTCAAGATCTTGATTTAAGTCTGATCCAAAATATGGCTTTTCTCATAGCATGGTGCTCCCTAATTTCCTGCTATATTGTTTCAGATGGAAGAATTGCCAACACTTTTCTACAACAGTTGCATTTACTTTGAAGGTCTCCCATCAAATCACTGACCAGTCCTGACCTTGTTTAGCTATGAGATGTGACAAGATTATAACCCAGAATGGCATGGTTACAAGTCAAAGAACAGATCAAAAGACCTTACCCAACTGTACACCAGTAAGAGGAAGGTGAAGTAACATAACAGGCAGACTTCAATGAAGCACTATTCCAAGAGACACCAAACACCACTCAGACATCCAAGACTTTATATGGGAGAGATTCAACAAATCTTTTGGGTTATGGCTTGATCAGACAGCTATTCCAGTTCTTAGCATAAGGCACTTAATTCCTAAAACTCATGCCTTGCATTGGCTCAGTAATTAGACTCCAAAATGCTAGAGTAGGGAACCCTATAACAGTGATGTCCCTATGACGAGTAGAGCCGCTATATTACGAGGAAAATTCAAGTGAAGTAATTGCTTTCATTAGTCAAACTAAGAGATAAGATTTCAAAAGGAGAAAGCTTGAGTGGAGGGGAAATCTACAAAAATAGTTCTCATTTTCCAATTAATTTTCTCCTTTTCCATTATTATTTTTATCTGTACTTGAAGAGCTTTTTGGCTTCACTGCCAAATCAAGTCAAGGCTGGTTTTCCACACTTGAAATAAGGACTCCACTACAGGATCAAGGAGGTGACCAAAACTCCTCTCTGAAACAAACGTTTCACAATCTAAAAGTGTATTGTAATAAGGAAAACTCAGGTAAAACTAATATGTTTAAGTTTTAATTATGTTTGAAAATTGAATTGTATTTGAAAAGTCAATATTTTCAGCCAAGAATTAATGAGACACCTTTGTAAACAGAAGGGGCCTCTCTATATGTTGTATGCATTGACCCAGCTCTGGAAGAGTGCAATGAAGTGAAACAATGACTAGGACCTACCATTCCGGGTCAACTTTGGTGTCCTGGAGTTCACCAAGTTTTCTATTTCCAGGTGAATGTCTTTCAGGTCTCCTGTGTCATACAAGTGGCGCACCTGTAAGAACACAAAGGGTTAAAAATGGCCAACACACCAAGTCCTAAAGAAGAGCAGAACACTTTGTATGTTGTTGTTGAGGGAAGTGGAATAGATGGGGAGAAAGAACAGTCTCTCTCATCAAAAGCCAATATGGTAGAAGAAGTCATCTCCTCAGGCCAGAGCTACTGACCTTGCACCCTAAATTCCCTTTCTAAAAAGGCACGTGCAAGCACACACGCACGGCCCCCCTTAAGCAAGAAGGGGATGCTTATATAAAGTTTATTATATTACATGTTTGCACAGCAGACAATTTTCCCCCAAAAGCCACAGAACCCCAAGGAAAAGCTTTTAATGATGCTGTCTAGTTAATCTCCATCTCAGTATGGGCACCAACTAGCAGCCACTGAAAGTATGTTAAGTTAATACAAAGGAAATACAAAAAGTATATTGTTGGCATGGCTGAAACTGCCAAAATCTAGAGAAGTACAGAGCCACAACTGACCCGATTGTGAAGTGTTTAGAGACTTCTACAATATCTAATCACAAGGGACGTGGGCACAGTACAGCATTTTAAGCCTGACTGATATTTCCAGCATTTCCCATGGTCATTTCCTTAAATATTCCTATAGACATGGGGTTCTCAGCCTCTTTTGAATCAACCCCCCCCACAACATTATTTTAAACTTAGACCCCTGCCCCTTTTAAAACAGCAGGAAGGGTTATGCCACCTAGCCAGGGAGGTTTGAGTGTGTGCCCGCCTTTCACCCAACCTGGGCAGCAGCAGCTCTTGTCCCAGGGATTAGGCCTGAGGTTTGAGCCCAAGCTGAGCCAGCACTCACCTAGAGTGCAGGGCAGGGAGCAGTGCCTGGCACCAGGGCTGGGCAGGGCAGGGTGCCCTCTGGCCCCTTGCATGCACAGAGCATGCAGGGCAAGGCAGCACCTGGCACCATGAGCACAGGCAGCACAGAGAGCACTCAGATGGAAGCATATTGGCTCCCATCCTGCGGGGCTGGGGCTGGGGCTGAGCCTGGCTCCATCCTGGCCCAGTCTGGAGGGGAGGTGAGAGTGCTAGAGAGAATGAGCCCATCGGCTTCACTGCTCAGCATGGCATGATGTGCACAGATGGGGCTCTCCCCCCATAACACTGCACCCCGTTCCTGGCCCTGGCAACGCCACTCACTCATTTGGTCCCGCCTCCCCTCCATCATGACATAGCAAAATGGGGCCAAACGTGAGTGAATGGCATTGAGACCTGGCATTTATTTAAGGCTTGCTGTGCTGTCCTCCCACCCCAACTGAGAACCTCGGACAAAGACCAATAGCTACATGAAGATGACACAGGTCACACGCTGTCAAAGATACTGCCAGTGTAATTACCTGGTTTGGCCGCAGGAAGTTGATGTTGATATTGGGATAGCGGGTGACAGGATCAATGCTGTACTGGCTAAAGTTTTTACTCACATTCTCAGGGGTGGTCTGAGGCAGCAACCTGTAAATGCTTTCCCTGGGGAAAAATACTAACTTCAGATCAGCAAGTAGGAGAAAGAGAGACATCATCATCACCGTCAAAGTCAAGACCTGCCTGAATTCAGAGGGTTAGAATACTCAAATTAGCAAACCCCTTCACATATGAAACAAGTAAGATCCAGTACTTAAGCATCTAAGCTGTTTATATTTTAATTTAACAGTAGTCAGGGAGGTGGGAGGAATAGAGACAGATGATACTGAAAATATACTGCCATTATAAAACAATAGTAGGCCCTCGCCTGGAATTCTGTTTTCAGCTCTGGTCATCCCATCTCAAAAGAGACTATAGAAATAATTAGTCCAGAAACAGAAAAAAACATTATTAGAAGCAAGGAGAGAATTCCATATAAGTGCTGGAAATTACTGGAACATGACAGAGAGGAGACATGACAAAGGCACACAACATAAATAACATGGACAAGATCAATCATATGCTCCTATTTAATCTCTGATAAAATGAAATACGTTTTTTTCTCAGTGCATAGTTAACCTGTGGAACTCACAGACACAACGTGGCATTGGTATCCAGAGATTAATTGGAATAAAAAAGTATTAGACATTTAATCAGATAACGAGAGCTTCTATGACTACATCAATAGGATAAAAATATTAGGTATATAAACCACATGTGAAAGATCATATAAGCCAATTACCAGTTGGCAGGGATTAGAAAGAAGCTTGTCCTGTGTGTATATTATATTATATTATGGTCCAGGATTTCTTGCACCTGGTTCTGGTCAATGTCAGACAACACTAGATTAGATGGGACTCAGAGCAGACAAAGTCCATGATTTAATTCATATGTTGCTAGTTTTGGACTTTTTCCATTTTATTGTCATAAATTGCTAAAGTGGACATTCTGCACTTATTTCTTTCATTAGTTTCCTAATTAATTTCCTACTAATTGTTGTTAGAAATTCAGATTTAACAGAGCTTTTCCTACTAAATTTCATACTTAAAAAAGCTCATCTATAATGAAGATAAGTTCAGAGTCTCATTAACATCCTTACTGTGAGAACAGCACAAAGTCAAGCACAAATCTGATAAGCTATATGCACAACAAACACCACCTTCTGAAATACTGAACTTCCACATGTCAAAGAAGCTGAAATGGTTTGACCAAGCTCAACTTCTCGATTGTGTTTGTAGTCTGAAGTTAATGGGAGTTATGTTCCTAAATCACTTAGGCGTTTAAGTAAATCTCACCCATAGTTTTGCCTAAATTTTAAAAAAATAGGACCCTAAAGTTGTGTCCTGTGTTTTTTTTAAAAAAAGTTCAGAATAACTTTCAACTGAAAGTCTCAACAAGTTTTCATTGTCAAAACTAAAGCTATTTTTGAAGAAAGACTTTAATGCCACTAAAGTTTTAATAAAAATACAATTTTAGTCTCTGATACTACAAACACTCATCCACATTAATTTTAGGAACATGTGCATAAAGTTATGTACCTCTTTAAGAGATGTATCTTAATATACCATTTTTTTAAAATTCAGATAAGATACCCCATCAACAGTGGAATTTTAAAAATGCCGTAGTGACATTTAAAAACCCCAACATTTATAATTTAGTTCGTTATAAGTTTTTACCTAAACCTGCAATTGCACAAGTTTTCAAATTAGTGTTACAATGCCTTATTTTGATTTAAATCAGTGAGTATAGGGTTTTGTTTGTTTAAAAAAAAAAAAATCCAATGATTTAAATCATTCTACCCTAGATGGGACCTCTGATTTGATCTGTAAAGGCCATTTCTATGCTCCTGTGTGACCTGAAACAATCCAACCCAAAAAGAACAAAAAACAAAACAAAAAACAAATCACCAGGGAAAATATTTACAAGGCAATTGGAATTGGCATGTATTTCTGTCTCCCAGGTATTTCAAAGGTACCTTTCACCGTGGCATTTAAGATCTTCCTCACCTAAACTGCCTAGCTAAGGCTAAAAGCAATTGATCAGACTCATTTTCTCCACCTAATACAATCCCAACAACCACCAAGAAAATATTCTCTATTCCTTAAAATCTGCTTTTAAACAGTAGAGAGAGTAGCCACACACGTCAGGTGCTATTATATTCTCTCTGAATAGATTCCACCAGACCTGTGCTGCCCAGAACAGCAAGTTACAGCTGAGCACCAGTGTGCGTGTGATCCCAACCTTCTAGGATCTGGTGCTTCTGGTCAGTTCCCTCAGCTTCTTGGGATATCTTTCCCTTAATCAAACCACTTCATTGGGCAGCCTCCAGGAACACTAAAGATACAAGGTTTGCTCCCTCCACCCCACTCTGGATGCACATCTGTAACAGGATAAGGAATTGGAGGGGATGGTCAGAAGAGTGAGCTTCTGAGCACAATTACTTTTCCACCTAGCTCTGCCCTCAAATCATTCGATATTCAGATCAGAAGTTACAGCTAGACTCATTTTCCCATAATAACCCTCCATTACCTCTCTGCGAGGACCTCCAAAGGGTTAGTTCCATGAGACCAGCTTCGTACCATCCAAGCAGAATCCATGGCAGCCAGAAAGCCCCTGGCTATTCCTGTTCCCATCGGCCAGAATGGCTAGATGTAATAGGTCACCAAAAATAAAATTAAATTAAAATAAAGGGGGGGGGAGGACAAGAAAAAAAATAGGTCATTTGGAAATTAAAAATGATACCAACAACATATTTGGAGGGCACCCCGTTAGGATGTTATAGCTCAGTGAACAGCTTGAGACTCTGGTTCCTTTTGGGCTAGTGGAGGCCAAATGTATGGTGAACTGGCTATGAACTCATCCACAGCTAGTGTTCCATTATTCCCGACAATGACTCCTAGCTTGGAGCTGCTAAGAATTTCTCTTAAAAAACAGATATTTCAAACTAACTACAGTCTCCGAATTATTAGCTGTACTTGCACAGGGATTCTAGCTGCCAAACAAGGACCAGGTAGAACAGATGCAATTTCAGCAGGTCTCTGCACACTGAGCTTCCTATGCAAGGTCACTGCCATGCTAAATACTCATTGTTTTCCCAACATTTCTTCCCCCTGCCCCTCCCACTTTATGATATAAAACAGAAGTTGCCTTCCTCATGATAAAATGCTCACAGCACAAAGGGAAAGTTGGATTCATTTCAGTGGCGATGGGGGCGTGATCTCTTCCATTCACTGTTCACACAGTGAGTGAGCGAGCTGTTTAACACGTACCTCTAACAGACTGTCCCCAACCAGTGCCACAAGCAGCTGGTGGCCATTCTGTTCTCGCACCATTGCTGCATTCTCTGATGCGTACATACATGTGAAGTCAAACATGGCCACATCTGGTTGCCCATAGTGATTGATGGCAAAATCCAGTGATGGCAGCTGCTGATTGGTGGAAAAGTCAGCTGCTTCCCTGGCATAGTTGAGCAAAGCCTCCTGGTCCACATTCTCCCGTGAGAGTAACAGCTCTGTGTCAGCATAGTCCTATCAAAAGAGAGAACAGCCATGTGGGGAGAGGGGATTTTAAGTATGGTATCTGCAGACAACCTACAACTGTAGGTTCTGAGACTCCTCAGAGTCCACTGACTTAGGTTCTTTCCCTTAACTATTTCATGTTCACTAGTGTCTAGGCCTCTAAGAGAAAACAATGTTTCTAACTCTTCTTGAAAAGAGACTGGATAACCCTGCTAGCATTTCTGAGTATGCCAACAGGCAATATGATCATACCAGAGGTGTGAAAGTTCAAAAAATTGGGCAGTGCCAGCAAGTACAGTGGTTGCAGTACACAGTACAAATGGAAAGCATATATGCTAAAGTTAGCAACAGTGAAGATAAAGAGGTTTGTCTACACATAGCAGGAATGCAGATTACAGAGGACGGATTTCTAAAGCACACTGTGTCGCACACCAGCTGGTCAATGTAGATCCAGCTGGTGCACATTAAAAGTTCCCTAGTGCACTTTAACATAGTGCTGTTTGAAACAGTACTATGTTCAAGTGCACTATAGAACTTTTAGAGCACACCAGCAGTGTCTTCACGGACGTTACTGCATGTTAGTTGCCTTAGAAATCGCCCCTGCTCCTTATCCCTGGCCCACAGTATGCATTACCTCACTGGGTAGATATGCCCTCAGTGAAAGCATCCAGCCGAAGTCCTTTGAACTTCACTATAAGGGAAGCATGTCTGGGCTTAGATTTTGATTAAACCATGCTTAGTGTGTACCAGTTGAGGGCATCGGAGCAAAGCAATTAACGTACAATATTTACATGTTTATTTGGACTAAGATTTGAAAGCAGATATCTAGGATTCCCCTAATAAATTATTTCAAATCATGTTCCTCCAAATGAGAATGATATACTCCATGTGAGATATTCCACAATAACCCCAAACCACTAGCAGGCCGGTTAGTAAAACAACTGACTGGGGAAATTCTTAATGATTAATTTGAAGCTGTCTTGCCATAACTTGCCGTAACTATAGGAGGCAGTTCTAAGGTACAGCCTGGTTCTGTATGTTGTCAGAAAAGACTACACAGTGCAGTCCAGCTATTGACAGATCAAGGATAAATGAAATGTTAGCCCTTTGGCGTTTATGGCAGTTAAACGCCTGTGCACTTCCTTCCATGCTCTGTTTTCAGACAAAAGATGCAAGATCTAGAGCCCTGCTT
This sequence comes from Mesoclemmys tuberculata, assembly GCA_007922155.1. NCBI lineage: Eukaryota > Metazoa > Chordata > Testudines > Chelidae > Mesoclemmys > Mesoclemmys tuberculata. The sequence continues at coordinate 100,179,886 of ML675616.1, forward strand.
ATTTCTTTAGGACCAAAACCACTATTAAACTGATCTCTGTCAACGTGAGGAATGGGTAAAGCTCCATCACAAGCTCTCTTCATATGCTCCCAGTTCTTTCACCTCCACCAATGAGAAAGAGTCACTGAAGGCGTCAATGGGCTTGGCAGGACATTTAAACTCCCTGTGTCTGGAATCCCCAGTTCTGAAGGGGGATGTGAATGAGTGCAGAGAAGAGGATGAAATCTTTTTCTAAGGACTCAATCTGTTTCCTCTAACAGGGCACTAGTCATATACCTGCCTTAAAAATCCTGCAGTCCATGTCTTAAAAGAGGCCTGTCTCAAAACATTGAAGAGAAGTCAATATGCCCAGGTATACATTAAATGATAATTTATTTAATTCCCTTAAAAATATACTCCTTTCTCCCAAGGTTCCAAGGCCAGATTGTTTCATATTTAATATGGAGGAGGTTTGGAAGAATGTAATACACACATGCAATATCACCCCTTTGTCCAGCAAACTCTGCTTTTTGGCAGTCATGACGAAGTAGTGAGTGTCATCTTTGTAGTAGACAATGTTCTCCAAGTCAATACCTATGACAGAAGACAGGGATGCAGTAATACTAAATGGTTAAGTTATAAGAAGTACAAGAGCTCACAGCATCATTTGGAAATGCTCTGGCTTAGCCCTCCTGGCTCATGGGAAAATGAGGCCTGTGCACATGAGGGTCTCTCATACGGCACATGAGCTCCAACCTGCAAGGAGTATACAACAGACTGAGATTACATGGGCTGGAAACCCTAACAACAAGAGAACTATTATATGGCTGCACTGAGCACTTTATTCACATGCTTTCAAGGGGTTTCAAAAACTGAACTTTTACCTACACACAGACATCTCTCTCCCTCCCTAGTGGGCCTGACCTTGTTTTGATATTCCTAAGCTTGACTTCAAAAGGTGGGGTGGAGAAATCGAAAATATGGCATCCTAGTTCCTTTCCAGAGTGCTGGGATTCCTTACCACATGTACAAAAGTTAAAAAACCCAGCTCTCCAATGACAAGCATTTGAAGAATAAGATGGAACAAATCAGTTGAGAAAAATCGGAGAAAACTGGACAGGAAGGACAGGTGATAGCGATGTACTTTTTGGATCAAGGGCCATGATACTCATTCATTCCTTGGTGAAAAAAAGGCAGCTTAACAAGACGAGGGTCAAAAACTGTCAATTAGATAAACTCATTCACCTCTGGCTGTTCACAAACCTGTGGCTTCTCGCAGATCCTGGAAGAACTTCTGGTTGAATATGAAGGCCACACCACTAATTTCCTCCACTTTGGCTTCGGCTGTGGTGTTGCGGTTGATGAAGTTTGCTGTGATAGCAATTGCTAGCTTACCACGGAACTCTTTCCGGCGAAACCCTAGGGACAGGACAGAGCAGAGATAATGAAACACTGTTCAAGTCCAGAGAAGGCTCAACCTGCCACAAAGCAGGCCACCTAAATATATGATGGAAGGGGTAGATGCTACAGACACTCTTCTTTACAGGGGAAGCCATACAAACTTTTCTTGCAGATTGCTTCACCAGGAAAATAAAATGTAGATCTCTGAAGAAAAAAGGAAATGTTTGACCATACCCAAATGACTCACCTCCATCTCACACAGTGCAACGGGTTTTGTACCAGTGATTTAAAATGTCATTCCCAACCACCCCACTGACATGCCTAATAATTCCCCAGATTCTCAGAAGCAAGTGGTGCTGCAAGTGCAAGATTAGGCCACATAAAAACCTAGAAAACAGAGAATATGAAAGTAGTCTAACCCAGTACACCTAATGCTTTGATTGTAGAGGAAGATGCAGAGATTGAGGGAGAGAATGGTGGTACAACTGGCCAACTGAATTCCTGAGGGTTACTGGGGAGTTTGTTTCTTCTCTCAATTCTTTACAATCTTTCTAACTGTTGAATATTTGGAAAGAGGTTGGAATGCAGCTCATAAGGAAAAATATTTTTGTTCACCACTGCTGTGACCATTTAAAATACAGACAATTCCACTGTTAAGTGTGTGCTGTGGAAAGCTTTCCACTGCGTACTCATCAGGAACCATTACCTTCTAAAGTGTTCCTCCTGCCATCCCCTCCAATAACCACTTCAAATTCATACTCTGACACCGGGTGTGTTTTTGGGTGGACTTGTGCACGCCAGCCTATCCCTGTGGATAAACCTTCAGTTAATAATATATTAGGTGCATCTACAGTCACAGACATTTAACAAAGCGAGCATGGGAATCACTTTTCACTTCCTACATGATCCACTTCTCACATCCCTGACTTGGGAAGTTATACAGTTGATAACCACAGGTGGTGGTAGCAGCATCTTTTCAGGACCACTATGGTACCCCCAAACTGCATCTGGAAAATACCTGAAGTAGTAAGATCTTAGCTTAGTGTACATATTGTTTCACTTAACAGGATCACAGACAGCCACAATCTACCCAAAGCATTTAGACAAATGGGGTTTAATGGAACTAGGACATAAAGAGTAAAACAGCATATTAGAGAGATCATTGTAAGGCTCTCTGTATTACAAGATTGAAAAAGACTTTGCCCAATAGATTCAAAGTCCTTTCTCATACATTACATGATCTGTTTGCTCAGAAACAAGATAGCAACATTCATGGCAAATGTGCAGGATCCTAAATAGCCAGAATGTATGTCATGCAAGTGTTGCTATTACAAAGAAGTTCTACAGTACTGTAAGCGCAGTGGGCCAAAATTCTACAGGAACTATTGTAAACTGGTAACCATGTGAATGGAGCCCCAGGTTGCCGCTCTGTAGATCTCAAAGAGTGGGATTCTTTACAGGGAAGCCACTGATATGCCAGAGCTCCTCCCTCTCTGTCTACCAGAGCTCAAGCTAGTTCACAGCAGAAGAGAATGGAGATGTAAATCCATTGAGTCTTTGAGAAGATACTGCCTTTCCTTTCATCCCCTCAGCAATGGAGGGGATCTTCTAAAGGGCCTTGGCCTGTCCAGGCAGAGGGCCAGATCTGTGTGTGTGTCCAGGGAGCAGAGTCTCCTGTCCTCCCTATTATTGTGAGGTCTCAGGTAAAATACAGAAAGGTGAACTTTCTGGTTCCGCTGAAAGTCAGAAGGAATCTCTGGGTCAAACTTGGGGTGCAACCTCAGGGATACTTTGTCTCTGTGAAAGACAGTATAAGGTGGGTTCTCCACAAACGCCCCCGAGTTCTCCTGCTCTCTTGGTCAAGGTGATCGCTGTTAGGAAGACCATTCCCATCGATCGTTGTAAGAAGGAATAGAAAGCCAAGAGTTCAAAGGGCAGGATCATAAACTCTGATAATCGCTGGTTCAGACCCCAAGCAGGCATAAATTTTGAAACGGGGGGGATCTTTCTCACAATGCCTTTTAAGAATTTTACTATTATTGTGTGGGTGAAAACAAATCAGCTCCCTACTGGAGAATGAAAGAGAGGAAGGTCAACATGGATTCACCAAGGGCAACTCATGCCTGACCAATCTGATTGCTTTCTATGAAGAGGTGACTGGTTCTGTGGATGAGAGGAAAGCGGTGGACGTTATATACCTTGACTTTAGCAAAGCTTTTGATACTGTCTCCCAAAATATTCTTATCAGCAAGTTAAAAAAGTATGGGTTGGATGCATGGACTATAAAATGGATAGAGAACTGGCTAGAGCAAAGGGCTCAACAAGTAGTGATCAATGGCTCCATGTCTAGCTGGCAGCCGGTAACAAGCGGAGTGCCCCAGGGTCTGGGGCCAGTTTTGTTCAACATCTTCATTAATTGTCTGGAGGATGGAGTAGATTGCACCCTCAGCAAGTTTGCAGATGACACTAAGCTAGGGGGAGTGGTAGATATCCTGGAAGAAGGGAGGGATAGGATACAGAAGGACCTAAACAAATTGGAGGATTGGGCCAAAAGAAATCTGATGAGGTTCAACAAGGGCAAGTGCAGAGTCCTGCACTTAGGACGGAAGAATCCCATGCACAGCTCCAGACTGGGGACCAACGAGCTAGGCAGCAGTTCTGCAGAAAAGGATCTGGGGGTTATGGTGGATAAGAAGCTGGATATGAGACAGCAGTGTGCCCTGGTTGCCAAGAAGGCTAATGGCATATTGGGCTGCATTAGCAAGAGCATTGCCAGCAGATCACGGGAAGTGATTATTCCCCCCTATTCAGCACTGGTGAGGCCACATTTGGAGTATTGTGTCCAATTTTGGGCCCCCCACTACAAAAAGGATGTGGACAAGTTGGAGAGAGTCCAGTGGAAAGCAACAAAAATGATAAGGGGGCTGGAGCACAAGACTTATGAGGATAGGCTGAAAGAACTAGGCCTCTTTAGTCTGCAGAAGAGAAGAATGAGGGGGAACTTGATAGCAGCCTTTAACTACCTGAAAGGGGGTTCCAGGGAGGATGGAGCTAAGCTGTTTTCAGTGGTGGCAGATGACAAAACAAGGAACAACGGTCTCAAGTTGCAATGGGGGAGGTCTAGGTTGGACATTAGGAAAATGTTTTTCACTAGGAGGGTGGTGAAACATTGGAATGGGTTATCTAGGGAGGTGGTGACATCTTCATCTTTAGAAGTTTTTAAGCTGCGGCTTGACAAAACCCTCACTGGGATGATTTAGCTGAGGATAGTCCTGCTTTGAGCAGAGGGTTGGACTAGATGACCTCCTGAGGTCCCTTCCAACTCTAATATTTTCTATGATTCTATGAAAGACATTGATTGCTGCTAAGGGTGCCTGTAGTGAATTGATGGACAGGCCCGATGACATAAAGGAGAGGAGACAATCCAGAATAAGAGGAATTCTGGACTTCTCCAGACGCAAATGATGCTTCTGGCATCATAGGGAGAACCGTTTCCATTTGGTAGCCTAACACTTTCTTGTTAAGGGTTTCCAGATATTGAGAAGGATGGATTGGATCTCCTTCAAGGAAACCCTCTCTAAATCTGTTGTCCATCCAACAACCAGTCTGCCAGATGGAGGGATGTGGACAGGGGTGGGGGTTGTTGGAGCTGCTTCCGTTCTGTGACAGTAGGCCAGGAGACAGCTGTAGGCAAATGCACGGGCAGGAGGCCATCTGCCCAGCTGTGGTGAACCAAAACTGTCACGGCCACCATGGCACTATTAAGATCACTGCTGCCTTGTCCCACTTGATTTTTCCAAGGATGTGAGGTAGGATGGGAATGGGAAGGAAAGCATACATTAGCAGGTCTGACCATGCACTGAGAAGGCAATGCGAGTCTTGAGAGCAATAGGTCGGCTACTTCTTGTTTCCATGGGTTATGAAGTGCTCCCATGATGGGAATCCCCATGGCAAAAAAATCTGCTGGACCAACAACGAGTGGTGCTTCATCTTGTGAAAATGCTTTCTGCAGGCGTCTGCTAGGTAGTTCATTACCTCTGGTAGGTACACCGCATATAGAAAGTGATCTGATGCTGTGTTCACCAATTCCAGAGCTTGCTCCCCCATTTGTTTGCATAATTAACAGCGGCCATGTTGTTTGACCTGACCTGGACATGAGCAGGCTAGATGAAAGGCAGTAACCTCTTGCACATTTTGTGCTCTGCCAGAAGCTAAAGAACGTTGACATGAAGCGTAGATTCTTGCAGAGTCCGGGAACCCAGAGCTACATGGCTGTCCAGATGCTTTCCTCAGCCCAGTACAGAGGCATCTATAATAAGTGTCTTCGTGGGTGGCGTAGGAACAAAAGGAACCCCTACACAAACATTGCCCCTCTTCTCCCACTAGGTGAGTGATGTTAGGACACTGAGGAAGTGAGACTTTTCTCTAGTGGGTTTCTGCTCAGAGTGTAGACCTTTCTCAGCCAAGACTGGATACTGTGAAGCTGGAACCTCAGAAAGGGGATCAAAGTAGGTGCATGAGGCCAAATGACCTAGCAAGACCAAGTAAGACTGGGACTGGATGTCTGAGGGCTGAGACAAAATTGAATAACGAGGTTCTGGCTGTAGTTGAGTCTAGATTTGCACCAGTAAATTCTATAGTTATTGTGGGTGTTAAAGTGCATTTTCCTGAAGTCCCAAGGAGAGACTCAGGTTGAGTGAGGAGGTGAATGCTACCTAAGGAGGTGAGTGCTACCTGTGCCTTGTGATATGATCCTCTTGTGAACAGCCAGTCACCTAAGGAGGGAAACATAGGGATTGTGTTGACAGTGCAGGTGTGTTGCCACACTGCCATGGCTTTTGTATAAAGCCTTCGGGCCATTGAAAGGCCAAGGGGGAGCATCTTGTGCTGGAACGCACTAACATTACTGTAAATCACAGCAATTTTCTGTGCGCTGGGGGGGTTGTCTATATGAAAACAGGTGTCTTTCAAATCAGGGACCACAAAACCAGTCACCTTCATTCAAACTGGGGATTATAGCAGCCAGGGTAGACATCCTCTGTCTTCAGTGGCAGACGAAGATGTTCAACTGCCTGAGGTCCAGGAGGGGTCTCCAGCATCCTTACTCCAGTATTTGGAGTAAAAGCCTTTCCCCTTGTGATGGGGGGCGTACAGGTTCTATATGTCTTGGCTGGATTAGGGAGTCCAGCTCTTGTCTGAAAATCTTCTAAAGACAGGGGTCTCTGAACAAGGACAGGTTTTCGAACAGGTGGGGGCAACAGGAATTTGATCACGTTCCCGGTTGCAATGATGTCTGAGAACCATTTGTCTAATGTTATAAACTGCCACAACAGACAAAAACAGGTTATGAATCCATCAAAAGAGGGAATGGAGACTGGTTGTGCCTGGACTGACTGATGGCTCTCAAGCTTCCCATCAAAATATCTTGGTAGGTGTTTGAGTCTGGATAAAGGATGGTGGTGGCGTGGTTTGTTTGTTGTGCTGCAACTTCTGACATTTTCTCAGGGGCTCATAGGCTCTTTTGTGGTAGAACAGCTAATGGGTTGGCCAGAAAATTTGCCTGTAAGGAGCTGGGACGTATACTCCCAAGGAGTGGAAGATAGACAAGAGGCCTTAAGAGAAAGAAGTTACAGTTTTCTCATGATAAAGGTTCTTATGCTCAAAACAGAGATTCACAGATTGGTAAATTCTAAAGGCCAGAAGGGATCATTGTGACCGTCTAGTCTGACATCCTGTACAATACAGTCCACAGAACTTCCCCAAAATAATTCTTACAGTATCAGAAAAACAGCCAATCTTTATTTAAAAATTGCCAGTGATGGAGAATCCATCACAATCCTTGCTAGGTTTTCCAAGGAATAATTACCCTCACTGTTAAAAATTTACACCTTATTTCTGGTCTGAATTTGTCTAGCTTTAAGTTCCAGCCATTGAATCATGTTATATCTTTCTCTGCTAGACTGAAGAGTTCATTTTCAAAATATTTGTTCCCCTCATAGGTACTTTTATAGACTGATCAATTCATCTTAATCTTCTCTTTGTTAAGCTAAAGAAATTCAGCTCTTGAGTCTATCACTATCTGGCAGGTTTTCTAATCTTTTAATCATACCCATGGCTCTTCTATGAATTCTGTCCAATTTATCAACCATATACTGGATTTCTTTTGGGAACCCCAATGACTGCAGCCAAGTGGCCTGCCTCATGTCCACCGAGGTCACCATTGTGTGGGAAGTCGTGTCCATTGCATCAAGTGGCACCTGAAGGGATGATCTAGCTACCAGCTTCCCTTTGTTTAGGGATCATCTGGAATTGAGGGCTACATCCAGCAGTAGTTTACTGATGAATTCTGACAGCTTGTTGTAGTTAATGAAGTCATACTTTGCCATGACAGCCTGGTAGTTCACAACGTGGCATAGCACGCTGGCTGAGAAAAAGTTCTTTCTGATGAAGAGATCTAGTCTCTTGGAGTCTTTGTCTGAAGGAGTGGACCTAGGTTTGTGAAGTCTGTTCCACTCCATGACTGCTTGAAGAATCAGAGAGTTCAGGTTAGGTTGTAAAAAAGGTACTTTGCCCTCTCCTTTCAGAAGTCAGGGCACAGGTGGCTAGTATGTACCAAATGCCCTAGCAGGCTCATGTTAATAAGGAGAGCCACTTTGGAAGGATCTGTGTGCTGGAGAACATCCAGACATTTGTGTGTAGGTTCCTGAACAGGGGAATCTGGAGGGTTTCACTGATCTTCCTCAGAAGTTCCTGGTGCTGTCTGTAGTCATTTGACAGGGAGAGAGAGGCTGGTGCCATTACTTCATCTGGAGATGAAGATGCTGTTGGTGGATCTAGAGGTACTGACTGCTTTGGGTATTCTTTCTCCTCCACGTGATCCTGGGGTGTTGAGGCTCCTCTCTTGGAGGCAATATTGCCAAAAGTAGTGCTCCAGGTCCTCACTCTGTGGCTTGATAGTATGGATCCCAAGAGCGCCAGTATCACAAGTGGATAAGTTCATATATGGATACAGAAGCAGGCTCCACAAGTGGTACCATTGGTCCCTAGTTGCACAGCACAGGTCATGGGGATGTAGGGACCACAGGAAACCATCTGGGCTGATGTCCTGTGTCTGGACCACTGGGGAAACCAGTGGTACCATCTACTGTTCATCTGCAGAGTAATAGTCAACCTACACTATAGGCAGGGCTGCTGGTACCATCTGTGTCATGGCAGGATGGTCAAAGACATATCTCAGCAAGTAGCATCCCAACAATGCCAGAGCATCCATGGCCCAGCAAACAATATGAGAACGGTGTAGTGGTGCCTCTCACTAGAACTGAGTCCTACTATTTTGACAACTCAATATCTGTGTAAATCACAGGTCCTCAAGAAGGATGTAATGAAATTTGTAGGAAGGAGAACTGGCCAGGTTCTTTAGTACAGGTTGGTCTATACTGGGGTGGAATTGGGCACAGGCTTTGGTGTGGTGAGCGAGTTCTCCTTCCTATCCTTACATACCATTGTGGATGTTTTGCAGTGCTGGACGCTCCCATAACATTGGTACTGTCCCGTGTTCCCTGCGAACTCTAGGTGAACCTGCTCTGGGGCATAGAGTCTCACCTGGTACCAAGGCTGAGAAAAAGGCAATCCTTTTATTGAAGGTCTTATGCTGTGATTTGTCTCTTTCTATGGGTGTTTCTCCTTCCCTCTTCAGACTTTGGTTTTGTGGTGTTCTTGGGGCTACTGGAGGATTCTGAGCTGGAAAATGACATTACTGGTGGGGCACTGCCCAGAGACTCCAGCCAACAAGAGGGAAAACAGAAGGGTCTCAGATCTGACAGGGGCCTCATGGAGGCCTGCAGAGTCTAAATTCCAGAGACTGCTTAGTGTGAGGGGGAAAGGAGTGGCAGATCTCACACTTTGATGGAATGTGTGATTCCCCCAAGGCAGCTCTCAAGAGAGTCACTCACTGGGAAGACCTGAAGGCAGGCCAGGCTGGGCTTGAAACCCAGAACCCTGGTCACACTAAGTGCCCTGGGAAAACAATGGAGGATAGGGCAGACCCCCATAATCTCCACCAACCAACTGTGACTAAACTACCATCTGTCAGGGCTCATTCTACCAGTGCTCAAACTGCTTCTGTGACTTCTCTGCAAGGAATCCTGCTCTCTTAAATCTACAAAGCAGCAATTTGCTATGGATGCTTCCTTTGGTTCAGAGCACCTCCTTGCACCTGCCTCCTCAGTAATCATTATTTGAGAATCACCTACAGTGAACACCCGTAGAGAACAGCATTCAAAGAAGAAAAGAAGGTTATTTATACCTTACAGTAACTAGAGTTCAAGCTGTGTGGTTCCCATGTGTCTTCATGTCCCACCCTCCCTCCCATCTGCTCAGATCCTCTTTGGATTTAGGATAGAGTAGGAATTGGAGAGGTGGTTGGTCCACACTACCCCTTATGCCCTCGGTTTGGAGCTCATGGAGAAGAAGGTTGCATGTGCAGACCAACAGACACTGCTATTGAAGAATTTCTGGTACAAGGTGAACAGAACACATGCAAAGCCCCAGTGCATATCCACAGGGACCAGAAAGAACCACCAAATTTAGGTACTAGAACGTAAAACCTGTGGGATTAAACTAGTCTATTTCTTCAGTCTAAAGAGCAGCACTGTGTACATGCACATCACCATTTTACTCTCTTACTCTCCCCATTCTCATTTAATCTCTACTTACTCTCATTCTCCTGGTCCTCAGGGGGATAGACAAGTCCCTGGAATTCCACATTGACATGGATCTCTATTCCCAAGATCAAGGCAACCTTCAACAGGATGAGCTGGAGCTGACGGATACCTGCAGGACAGACAGACAGACCATGAGGTAATATTGTATGAGGACAAAATCTACCTGTTATATATTGTTATACATTTTCATCAGCACAGATCTTATGGAAGCACCAGTTGCTACATCAGCCTCTTCAGATCATTTTCAGAAATAAAGCATTTTGTAAGATGTTTTTAAAGGCAATGTACACACACAAATCAAACACCAAGACCAATGGGCAAGTTCATCTAATACCTGCCTACCTATCCCAAGGGTTGTGGTTCAGGGGTCATGGAAACTGATCACACACACTGTGGCAGGGCATTAAACTCCTCACCTTTTGCTCCTTCAAGAGCTAGCACAGCTTCTTAGGGTGAGGTAGGCAGTTTGTAGGCCTGGAGGAATACTGCAGGAAATAAAGACACTTTGCTACTCTGCAGGGAAAACCCTGCTGGCTAATTCAGGATTCCACTTAACTGCTGTAATTCAAGTGTGGCATGAGGGGTAGAAGAGGAAGAGACAAAAGAGGATGGAATGCTGTGTGTGTGTAATTATGTAAAGAATAAAAATAATAAGGAATTAGTAAAGGAAAAACATCTGTAAGATCAAAGTTCCAAAGGTCTTTCATCAGTCCTATGTATCACTTCAAAGCAAGAGCTAGACCTTTTTCCTACACTGCAGGAAAAGTCCTGTTTATCAGTTGTTGCTAGATAGGATTTGTTTCATTATCCTCCAGCTTCGTTGGGTCACCCCTTGGCAGAAAACATCCCCACTATTAAAAGGAACTGGCAGGGGACATGCCCAATAAATGACCAAAAGGATTGAATGCTACCCTGTGATTATGAACCAGGCTGATTATGCTTTTAAAAGGGCATCAGATCCCTAATTTAAATTGAATCTATCCTATCTTCTCTGTGGCTTGATTCCTAACCTTCTACCCAATCATATCTTATTCACAGTCTGGCAGCTTTCCTTGTCCTCAGTCATTTTCCTAAAATCGTTAATTACTGAATCCATCTTCACCACTCCTTTCCCATCTTCCAAATGTATAGATTACATCTTATGTGAAACTGTCTTATTTGCCTGTACCAGGAGTTCAATAGCTTTATTTATACTTTTTGGGGTTTTGCAGGGCCATGTGAAGTATGATGTTCAAGAGTATTAGGCCATTTTTCTGCAACTTGCCGCACATATCCACGGAAAGAGATTAGTGTGACAGTTGCAGGGGTCTGACTGAGCCATTTAACAAGAATTTGGAGAATTATCAGTTGGAACAGGGGTTGGTTCCCCAAGTCTACTTTTCAAGTAGAAAAGAAGGGTTCATAGCAACATCATAGGTGTATGCTGGGTCATGTCATTTGCACGCTCTGCTACAGCCCCACATTTAGCCCATGTCTAGATCTAGCCCAAATGATGCTATAAAAATAGGACTGAATTTCATCAGAGAAACAGTAGATCAGAGGAGCTACTGCTGAAGGTCAAGTTTTAGTGAGTCATTATGTGCTATCTCCCACTTTTTCCTTGAGGAGAAGTGAGAGCATGTGTGTGGATAACAGCTGCTTTACTTACTGATGTGGTCGATGGCCCCTGCACAGAACTTTCCATAGAACTTTTTGGCGCCAAGGCCCCGCAAGTCATGAATAGTGAATGGCCAGAGATGCAGCACATTGTTGCGGGAGAAGGCATCCCGCTTTTCTATGACCACCACCTTGGCTCCCAGTAAGGACAGATCGATGGCTGTACGAAGGCCACAGGGTCCAGCCCCAATTATGAGACACTGCAAGACAAACAGCACAAAGCAAAATTACAGATCTGAATAAAAAAATATTTTTACCACAACTTCAAAGCAGCACAAGGCATTTCACTTAGTCCTAATGTCCTGTAGCTGCAACACAAGCTGGGATTTCACCAGACACAAACCCTTTTTATGTCCTCTGTGCACTCTGTCACGGATTTGTTAACGCAGTTACTACAGGCTGAATTAAAGCAAGCATGTTACACCAGTGGAAGGGTGAGGAGAAAACAAATCAATTGTATATTTTCAACTCTCATTTAAGAAACGTGCCAAGTGGTATGCTCCCTCTTTGTAAAATTTGGGTGGGGTCAAGATTTCCAAAGGATCATGTCCCAGTTTGTGTGCATTTCCCTCCTTAGAGCAGATAATTTAGCCCTTTTTTCTTACTTGTTTTACTTCCCAAAGCCTGAATTGGCCATTTAGGAGGCAAGTACCAGTGGCCTTTCCTACACTAGGTTTTTTCCTTAAAACTTCCCACTGTCATGGAGCTGCACCAGTGGTAGCAACGGTGAGAGTTCCAGTATAGACAAGACACTGGAGCTGCTGGCATGACAACAACTAGCTCCTCGAGATCCATTCTGAGCAGCACCAGACAACACTGCAGTAAAAATTCACAGATGTGTGTTTACTCTACCTTCCTGTCATTGCCACCACCACAGCAACAATAGTGGGAAGTTTTAGGAAACAAAATTTAGCATAGACACAGCTCTTCTCTAATTAACGAGACAATTCCGAGCAGGCCATGTTTTTCTTCAAGCCTACTTCTACTCTGAGTTCTCTCTTCACTCCACCCACAAGCACGATTAGTACTGAAGGAAAGTGACTAGTAACTTTAACAAAATTACAAAGCCAGCAATCTTTGAACAGACAGAGCACCAGGATGTCTTAGCAGGATTTAAAAAAAACTCAAGATGGCCAATTGGCATTACCTACCTAGAGAGCAATTCTACGATTTGAGAGAAACTTTGTAACTCAAATGGCTCACAAGGTGGCTTGTACTAAACAGTCCACCTTTGTCATATTACTTTTCTGCCTGAAAACATAGGAGTTTAGTTCTGTTGAGCACCAAAAAAAACACCTGATAGAGTCAGTGATCCTGCACACATTATACCTCAATGAGGCATGGTCACAACCCAGATTCAGACATACATCTTAGGCTGTATGTAAACATTTAACTAGGCCTTACTGGGGCTTCAAGGTTGGACATCTCCTACATTCCCTGAGCCGCTCTGAAATGTGCTAGAGATTGATCAGAGCCCCAATTGCTGATTAAAACATGGACTTTTGCTTTTTGAGGTCTCACTAGTCAATCATTACAATCAACCATGTTTAGCCAGCTACTGCTAGTGCACATATTTTGCAGATTAAATGAAACTAACTATAAATTAAGAATACTGAAGTCATACCAGTTCAAACAGTACAGGCTACATCTATAAAGAGATAACAGTTAACAGACAAATTAAAGAAGATGACCAGCTCTATTGCTGAAAGATACCCTGTAGTTATAATGTGCAAGATAAGTGTTATTCATTGGCAGGCAGAGATCTTAGATATGATCTGAAACTATGAAAGCAAAAAAAGAAGGGCATCACAACAGGTTCCCAGACCAAAAGACCCATCAAACAAACAATTCAGGTAACCAGAAAGAAGGCCCAGCCCAAACCTTAAATGTTTCAGATTAACTCATTAAAACATTAAATGTTCCAAATTAAGTCAAATTTTCAATTCACTCGTTGAAATATATTTTCCCTATTAAGCACTTGTAATAAATAGGGCAAAAAGCCCTAGATCAGGATCTGGCAAGTTTTTCCCATTTGTTATTGGTTTTTCTTGATAAAAAAATTCTCAAAAACTCTCTTTGATTCCATCTGTCAAGGTTACAAAAAAATAAGTATTACCTAGTAGATGAACAGCTGCGTCTTTGTCCAGCTACTGACAACTCCATTCTTTTCACAATGGCAGACCCAAACAGGAATAAATATGATGTAAGCAGCAAGGCCACATTCACACAGCCAACTTTTATTTTTCTGATAACACTCCCAATGTGAATTAATCATGATAGGATCCAAGAGAGTACATGAATTATTTTATACTGGCTGGCTCATAAATTCAGGTCCACAGATCATTCCTGTATATTAATTATCAATAATTTTTTCTTAGTAATTTCAAGATCTATTTTTCTTAAATTCTGCTTCTCATTTTCTTCAAATACAAGTTTAGGTCATACTTAAGCATTTAGATATTCTGGATGTAGCACGTAAGGCACCTACTAATATATTGATAGATGTCCATTCTTGTGCCACAATAGGATGACTTATTAAAAAAATATTACTCCTAAACTAAGAGTCATTCAGAAATCTCACAGATATTTTAGCAATTGTTTTTAAACTGATCATCTCTGTTCCGCACACTGCCAAACCCTTTCCAGGTCAAGACCTCATGCAGAAACTTAGTTCTTGACATTCTTACAGGAGAGCCACTAGGATTTAGAAGCAGGATCCAACAGAACTTTAACTGAAGCTGTACAATGGGAGAGAGTGACATGCTCTAAACTTGAGGTGGAAATTATGATCAACAGCCACAACGACTTTGTGCATTATACATACCTTCCCCCATATCCTCTAGCTGAGATATTTCAGGAACAAGAGTACAGACATTCTGAGCAGTGGTTCCCACTGTGACACAACCCCAAGACATTACATTTATAGTGTTTATGCCAGTATTTTAAGTTTGAGCAAAACACCATGTGCAACTCTTCTGCTTTAATACTCTAAAACCCTAATTTTCTGTTTAGCTGAATGCTGGCTATATGCTGCAATGACTGGATTCATGTACCTGTGGAATTTTAGGCTTCGGTCCAGCACAGCTCTTAAACTTGCAGACCTAAAACTGAGTTTGGATGTTCTGAAACTTTCCTAAAAATTGGTCTTACTGTGTGTGCACAATATGACAGAACTGAAATTATTGCAGAAATTACAGATAAATGTCCTGACTTGACATATGTAAAATCTTAACACTTAAGGAAAACTGCAGTATAGGTTTTTCCCCCCATTGAAAATTATGTTTTTGTTTTTTTAACTAGTTGACTACAAATGGTGTTGAAAAGCAGGAATATAAAAACATTATAAAAGAGCACAAGTAACATAAGCTTTCTTTAAGTTAAA
The DNA here is from genome assembly GCA_007922155.1 of Mesoclemmys tuberculata. NCBI lineage: Eukaryota > Metazoa > Chordata > Testudines > Chelidae > Mesoclemmys > Mesoclemmys tuberculata. The sequence goes on from ML675616.1 coordinate 100,195,027, forward strand.
CAGACTCCATTCTCACTCAAGCACTATTTATAGTAGAACTATGGTCATTTCTCAGATGTTATATATTAAAAAAAGCCCTTAATGGGTGATTGAACCAGAATCTGAGCCAAGTAATTAACAGCATTAGAAAAACTAAGTAAAAGTAAACTTTGATAACATTTTTTTACTTTTATGTAAGTAAAAAAATGGGCATTGCATTTCTCTACACACAAATAGTCCAACAAGGGATATTTATTTAAAGGCATGCAGCAACTCTTATAGAGTTGTGCATATATGTTCAAGAACGCACGCTAACACTAATAATAATAACTATTTTATACTATTGCCTTTAGTTACCAACCCTATAAAAACGGAATAAAATAAACAAACAGAGAAACTGAAATAATCTTCCAATACCCAAATGGGGAGGTAAAGTTCAGTCATCTAGATCTCAGATCATTGACTGTGTATTAACAGAAATGACTTCCATTTCAGTTTCTGTAATACTGAAATTAATCAAGACAGCTTCCTTGGGGAAGGTGAATACATAGAAATGAACAACATCTCACTCCTGGTTGGTGAAGCAAGACATAATCCCATTCTAATATCTTGAGTTTCTTAATTCTATCATACTCCTCTCTTTCCCCTCTTCCTTTTTAAAAGAAACTGTGTGATCACTTACAAAAAATAACTCATGAGTATATTTAAACGTATTATTACTGAAAAATTCTATGCAGATAACTGTGATTTATACAGATAACTGTGTGAGCTTAATTACTAGAGGAAAAACATATGACAGTATGTGATTTTATCTTCCTTACAACTCCGTTTAAAAAAACAGAAACTCCTCATTGTAAGTACAGCACATACCAACCTTTTAAGATGAATTAATGTAGAACTATAAGCACAAAGAATGTAGAACTGTAAAAATGTCTTGGTCCTTCATCATACTGAAAGTGATGACATAACTGTTATAGTATATAGTAATAGTTGTTCTTTGAGATATGTTGCACATCTCCATTCCACTGTAGGTGCACGCATGCTCCACGCACAGATGTGGGAGATATTTTTCCCCCTTAGTGGTACCTGTCGAGGTGGCTGGAGTGCCCTCAGCTGCCATATGCTACCATGTACTGGTATAAGAGGACGAAGCTGACCTCCAGCCCCGTCTGTTTCTTCGTACCAGACAGACTCCACTAAACACGGGAAGGGTGGGTGGGTTGTGGAATGGACCATCCCTGACAGGTGTTTATCTAACCTGATCTTAAAAACTTCCAATGACGGAGATTCCACAACCTCCGTCTGCAATTTGTTCCAGTGCTTAACTACCCTGACAGTTAGGCAGCTTTTCCTAATGTCCAACCTAAACTGTCCTTGCTGCAATTTAAGCCCATTACTTCTTGTCTTATCTTCAGAGGTTAACAAGTGTGGCAAGGTGGGGGGCGGGGGAGGGAGAAGTACTCCGCCCTCATGGGCCCTGCGCTCTTCCGGCTTGGCCGGCAGGCAGCTGGGGGAAGGCCTAGGGAGGGGACGGGGCCCGCTCTGCCCCTGGCTATCACTACCTTCCCTGGGAGTAGTCTGTGGTCCACTCTCAGCTTCCCCAGCTGGGTGTTCTGCCTCAGGTGCTGTGGCCACGCCTGTGGAAGCTTCAAGCCTCTGTAGACTGCAGGCCGCCGGCTGCAGGCCGCAGCCTGCCAGCTCCAAGCTGCCAACTCCAAACTGCAGGCTTTGGAACTGCAAGCCTCCAACCGTAACTATGAACTGTAACTGTAACCTCCGTCCTCCACTCCTCCTCACTCCAAACTCCTCACTCCACAACCCACCCTGCCTGCTTGCACTGGAGGCTTTTAAGTGTTTGGGGCGGGGCTCCTTGATTGGCCCCAGGCGTCCTAATTGCCTGATCAGCCCCAGGTGGCCTAATTAGTTAAGCAGCCCCAGGTGGCCTAATTGCCTAATCAGCCCCAGCTGAATCACCCACGGAATAAGGCTTTGCTGAGCCTAGGGCTAATATACCTGCCTTCCAGCATCCTTACGTAGCCATCTGGCCTGACCCTGTCACACAAGACTAAGTCTTCTACCTCCTCCTTGTAACAACCTTTTATGTACCTGAAAGCTGTTATGTCCCCCCACCCCACTCAGTCTTTTCTTTTCCAGACTAAACAAACACAATTTTGTCAATCTTCCCTCAGAGGTCTAGGTCTTTAATAATTTTTGTTACTTTTCTCTGGACTTTCTCCAATTTGTCCACATCTTTTCTGAAATGCGGCACCCAGAACTGGATGCAATACTCCAGTTGAGGCCTATTCAGTGCGGTATAAAGTGGAAGAATTATTTCTTATCTTGCTTACAACATCCCTGAAAATACATCTGTGGCTGGCTTCTCCCTAGTGGGTCTCTCACTTTTGCCTCTCATAATGGGCCAGGGCATTGCCAGTTACCCTATCTCCACAGGGAGGGGGGTAGGGACCCGGGCCCGTCCACTCCTCCAGGTCTCAGCCCAGGGACCCTATGAGTAGCAGCTATGTGGTGCTGGCAAGGTACTTGCAGCTGCAGTCTTTTCCCCTGGGCTATTTTCCCCCCTCTGTCCTCCTGGTTTCTTGAGCCCAGTACCTTCCTCAGGACTCCACCTCTCTTCCACACACCACTGTACTCCGTTCTGCTCCTCTTCACAACTCCCCACACCCCTCTACTCCATAGTACAGCACACCTACTCCTCCAGCTCATGCACTGTCTCTCAGGAGCAGAGGGTTTTTATCAAGCACCTGGATGGGGCCTTAATTGGCCTCAGCTGCCCCTAATTGCCCTCTAATGACTCTGGCTACTCTACAGGGAATAAAACCCAGATCATTCTAGAACTTACATACCGCCCTTCCAGAACTTTCCTATAGGTGTAGGGATGGTCTGTCGTTCGCCCTCCTGTCCCTGGACCAGGAGAAGACGTTCGACAGGATGGACGACGGGTATCTCCTGGGCACCCTGCAGGCGTACAGCTTTGGACCCCGTTTCGTGGGTTTTCTCCGGGTACTGTACGCTTCCGCAGAGTGCTTGGTCAAGTTCAACTGGACCCTGACCGAACCGGTCAGCTTCGGGCGGGGAGTACGTCAGGGCTGTCCGCTGTCAGGCCAGTTGTACGCTCTGGCCATGGAGCCCTTCCTCTGTCCCCTCAGCCGGAGATTGACGGGGTTGGTGCTCCGTAAGCCGGAGCTGAGGCTGGTCCTGTCAGCGTATGCCGATGACATGCTCCTCATGGTCCAGGACCTGGGCGACCTGGTGCGGCTGGAGGCCTGCCTGCCTGTCTACTCAGCAGCCTCCTCCGCCCGGGTCAACTGGACCAAGAGCTCAGGCCTGACAGTAGGGGCCGGGTGGCAGGCGAGCTCCCTCCCACACATGCTTCAAGCCATCGGGTGGAGCATGGGTCTGCTGCTCTATCTGGGCGTTTACTTCTCTGCCACCCATCCCTCCCCGGCAGAGAACTGGCAGGATTTGGAGGGGAGGGTGTCTGAGCGGCTGCAGAGATGGACAGGACTGCTCCAGTGCCTCTCCCTCCGGGGGAGGGCACTGGTGATCAACCAGCTCGTCCTGTCCATGCTCTGGCACCGGCTCAACAACCTGGTCCCGACCCCAAGTTTCCTGGCCTACCTCCAGAAGATAGTTCTGGAGTTCTTTTGGTCAGGACTGCACTGGGTCTCTGCAGCGATTCTGAGTCTCCCTCTGGAGGAGGGTGGGCAGGGCCTGTGCTGCATGCACAGCCAGGTCCATACCTTCTGCCTCCAGGCCCTGCAGACTCCTCTATGGTGCAGGTAACCCGGCGTGGAGCCACTTGGCGCACGTCTTCCTCCGCCGCTTCCGAGGGCTCCGATACGACCGGCAGCTCTTTTTTCTCCACCCGAGAGGTCTTCCACGAGACCTCTCCGAGCTGCCGGTCTTCTACCAGGACCTCCACCAGACCTGGAGGCTCGTCTCGGCCTCCAGGCCCCTTGCGGTCACCAAAGGGGAGGATCTCCTCGCGGAGCCCCTGCTACACAACCCCCAGCTGAGTGTGCAGGTGGCGGAGACCCCCTCGGTGCGACGGCGGATGGTCCTGGCACGAGTCACCAGGGTTGGAGACCTTCTGGACTACGCCCGGGGGGACTGGATGGACCCTCATGCGCTGGCTCAGCGCATGGGGGTTCCCATCCTCCGAATCCCCCGACGCATACTCCAGGAGGTGAAGGCAGCCTTACCCCCTACTGCTTTGATGTACCTCAGGCGGGTCTTGCAAGAGGGTACTCCCCGCCCCCCCCCTCAGCCCCAGCCCTCCGGTGCTTACCATCAGGCCTCGGCTCCGCTAACCCCCTCGCCCCCCCATCCTCACGCCCCAAGCCGGCTGCTTGATCTGCAGCCAGTCCCCTTCCAGACCGCGCCGAGGAACTACCTGTACACGCTCGTGCTCCACACCCTTCATTTTCTCGCCCTCGTGTCCCGCCTGGACACGAAGTGGCGGGACCTACTACCACCCTTGGAGGGCGAGGACCCCGGTGGGCTAGCCTGTATTCCACCTTGACCCCATGGCCTGCCGGGGACATCAGTTGGCGGCTCCTTCACGGAGCCGTGAGCACGGGCACGTACCTGGCGCAGTTCACCTCCCACCCCGACACCTGCCCCTTCTGTGGTGTGAGGGAGACGCTGGCGCACGTATATCTGGAGTGCGCCAGGCTGCAGCCCCTCTTCTGGCTCCTCCAGAACCTCTTGCTGAGGTTCTGGCTGCACTTTTCCCCTCACTTGTTCATCTATTCACACCCCATCCGTGGCCCCACAAAGCTGCGGGACCTCCTCGTCAACCTCCTCTTAGCCCTGGCCAAACTAGCCATCTACAAGAACAGGGAGAGGAGGTTCGCAGGGGGAGCTGTCTGAGACTGTGGAGTCTATTTCTGTTCCCTCATCAATTCACGTCTCCGGGCAGAGCTCCTCTGGGCGGCGTCCACTGGCTCCCTGGACACCTTTGAAGAGCAGTGGCCGCTGTCCGGGGTTCTCTGCTCGGTGTCCCCTTCTGGTTTCCTGCATTTGACCCTGTGACCCCCACGCCCTTTCCTGTTTTTTTCATTTGTTGTCCCCCAGAATCAGTTGGACCCGGGTCCAGTGGCTCTGGATTCAAAAAGGAGAACTTTCCTACTGTCCTCTGCCCTTGCTATACCACACATCACAGAATGATGTTTGCTTTTTTCATAGCAGTGTTATATTGACGACTCATATTTAGCTTGTGCTCCACTATGACCACCATCTCTCTTTCTGCAGTACTCTTTCCTAGGAAGTTATTTCTCATTTTGTATGTGTGCAACTGATTGTTCCTTTTAAGTGGAATACTTCACATTTGTCCTTATTAAATTTCATCCTATTTATTTCAGACCATTTCTCCAGTTTGTCCAGATCATTTTAAATTTTAATCCTACCCTCCAAAGCACTTGCAAACTGTCCCAGCTTGGTATCATCCACAAACATTAGAAGTGTACTCTCTAGGCCATTATCTAAATAATTGATGAAGATATTGAACAGAACCAGACCCAGAACTGATCCTTGCGGGACCCCATTCAATATACCCTTCCAACTTGATTGTGAACTACTGATAACTACTCTCTGGGAATCGTTTTCCAGCCAGTTATGTACCCATCTTATAGTAGCTCCATATAAGTTGTATTTCCCTAGTTTGTTTATGAGACGGTCATATGAGAAAATATCAAAAAGCCTTACTAAAATAAGTGTCCTTTAAGTCAAGGACAGTGTACAAGTCCCCATTATCCAGGCAGAAATAAATGAAGCTAGGGTGACCATGTGGAATTTTATTTTCTTCAGGAATTTGTTTAACTCCATGAGGTCTAAAATAGCTCTGAGACCCCCCCTTTTGTCTTGGGGATCAGGAAGTAATGGGAAAAGAGGCTCTTCTCCTGAGGTATAATATGGCTCCTGCCTGAAGGGGAGATTGAACCTCCTGCTCTCCCTGTGTGACAACTCCGATGGGTGCTGAAGTGCTGCCTCTATAAAGTAAGCACTTAAGCCTTGCTGCCCCCCCTTTGTTTTTGGGAGAGAGAGGGGATTGAATCATTTGCAAATGTCACAATTGTCACTAACATGGGATTCCTTCAAACATTTCAAACAGGCTGGGTATGCGTTACTGACTGGCGTGGGTTTCGTGTAGGTCCAGCAAGACTTAAACCCTGGTACTGAAAAATAAAAAGTGGTCAAAACAGACCAAAAACTGAAACTTGGCACTACAAATTATCTAACTCTAACTGTAACAAATTAGTAAACAGGCTCAAGATACAGAAAAGGAGGGAGCAAAGCATTTGAATTAACAGGCCCGAATCATTCTGACAACTGTCATAGTCAGTAAAAAGGAACTGAGGGGGGCCAGGGGTAGTTCTGCCCCTTATACTAGCGATAGAGGGTATTTCAGACACCCCAACAGGTACCAGAGAGGAAAAAAACTCTCCAACATCCATGCACAGGGCACATGCACGTCCAGTGGAATGGAAGTGTGCAATCACTCAAAGAAGAAACTCCTTTTCCTCATAAACCTCTCCAGCCTCAGGATATATTTCCCCCTACCGAGACACTGCCCTTGTGCATTCTGCAGACAAATCACAGTATCAAGTTAGGCAGAAGATCTCTACTGGATCAGGTGAAAAAGCTCTGTGGAGACCAATTTTCCTTACCTTCGTGTTGGTGCATGCTTTCCCCTTCTTGTAGTCTTTGTGGCTTCCCCTTTTGTCTAACTTGGCCCAGAGGGCTTTGGCTTTCCAGTAGTTGAGCTTGGACTTGAGTTTATGATAGAAAGAACGATAGTCCTTGGGCTTTAGCTCTAGGTAATCACAAAGCTCCTGGAAAGCTTTGAGAGTCCCCTTACAGGTTGTGGCCTGGACAAATCTGTCGAAGAGAATGTGGGCTTGGTTCACTTTCTCATTCCCACTTTCCTCCATGCTTCTCACTCAACAACAGTCCTAGCTGGGTAGAGGCAGCTGTGCTCTTCCAGTCTGGTGGTCTTCCTGATGTTGCTCTGCCCAGCCACTTTCACCTCTAGCCCACATGCATTATTAACCTAGAAAGTAACAGAGAGAAATATCACTGAACTCGCATTTATTCACTTTTCCAGAGTTACAGCTTTGACCACTGAAAGTAGTTCAACCTTTCTATAAATAGTAAGGCAATGGCCCTCATTGAGGCCAGTTGAATACCACACAACTGGAGTTTCCTAGCCAAGCTAATGGAGATACAACACCTAAAAAATATATTAGAACCATTTTTGAACAGTTAAACATCTGATTTTTTTAAGACCATCAAATCACAAATACTTTGTCTGATTCACTCCCATGAGCAAAGTTTTCAAAACGTTTGTTTCCTTTGTGTTCCATAGTCAGAAGTGAATTGGATAAATTTTGGTGAAGTTGGGCTGAAAGGAAAAGGTAGTGTTTAAATAAAATAATCAGGCTTATGACAGTAATGAAAAGCTAGATATATCCCTAACTGTGGAGAGACCAGTACCTCCATAACACAGCTGTGTTTACATCTAGTTCCTCTTATGCACACCAACACTACCAACATAAGCAAAAAATTGCAATAGTTGGGATTCTGCCAGCCAAATAAACGTTGAGTCTTTCATTCAACAAGAGACATGCATCTCTATATACAGCACCTGAAGAAGTGGAAAGAGCATGTTGAAGGTGGTGCTTGTCATGCGGACTGGATTGGGGTGGACGGGAGGGGCAGTTGTGTTATTTGACATTAATGTCAAGATCATAATGATTCATGTAAGACATGCCATGTCAGGTACAGTTAGAAAGATTATAATATGCTGAATCAGATGATAATATTTGTATTCATGTGTAATATGCGTGAGGAAAGTTATGGAGATCTTTGATATACCTATATTTCAAACTGTGCTGTAGAAGACACACCCCAGACAGAGAGGCCACAGGACAATAGCCCGCTTAATGGCCCATCAAGACCTTTACAGAAGCCAGAGGCCCAGGAAGAAACTAAGGCCATACCTGAAGAGTTACCAGGATTGGCCCATGTGACTCTGGACTCCATTTTGATTCCTGTAAAATTCTACAAGCAGCATGACCAGAGGAAGAGGGTATATAAGATCAACGCATAGAAACCATTTTTGTCTTTGTTCCTGTCCAGCTGTGGACACACCTCTGGATCAACACACTTTGCAACTGAACTGAAGGACTTAGACCCATCCAGGTACTAGATGTATACCAGAGGGACTATACAAGCCTGCAACTCCACAATTGTTCTTGAAACCTGATGTATGTGGACTTCCAAATCATTTGTATATATCTGATTGCTTTAAGCCTTTAACACTTCTCGTTTGTTTTTCTTTTAATAATAAACCTTTAGTTTTAGTTACTAAAGGATGGCTGGCAGCGTGGTATTTTGGGTAAGATCCAAACTTATCTGTGTGTATTTGCACAGTGGATTCTTGATAACCAATGTGGGGGAATCAGAAGCACTGTTTGTGGCTGGTTGGGAAGTCTGACTTCAGTGTCACCCACCACTGACATCTGCTCTCCTTTTACAGCCTGCCCTGACCCTGGCATTATCAGTGGGCTACCCTGGGCATGGACGGGTCACAGTGCTATTGCCTGAAGAAGTCTCAAAACACAGTGATATTAAAAAGTGACCTAAGTAAAGCAATGGTGGCTACTGCACTCCAAGTTTAACCTGCAATTGGCAACCAAATGACTGAGGAAGAAAAGACAATAATAAAAAAATATCTAGCTCATTTCATCAGTATACTCACAGAGCTTTATAAAGAAGATCAGTATGATTAGAATGAAAAAGATATACCAATATCCTCCAATATACTTGCTCCATCACACAGGGGCATTCACTTTACCCTATCTAGCCTCCTTGTGGGTATTCTTGACTTTAATTGCTTTTGGGAACTAGATATGATAGTGATTTGCATGCTATATTATTCTCACAGTTAACTCTTTCCTTTAGTGGATACAGCATTTTATATGCATTCATTAAAGGCACCTTTGCAGTTTTTGCTGGAAGAAAAAAAAAGTAAATTATCTTTTATTTCTATTAAATAAAATTCTCTTGCATACCAAAGAAGGAGTGTGCTATTTACCATCTGATCACAGAATGGGTAAAAATGGAGAGGAACAGAAAGCACAGGCACAGAATGCAGAAATGCAGCTCTTATAACATTCCTGAAAATAGTTTTGGTTTTTCGGGGTTGTTTGGGGAGGCAGGCAGGGGAAGATTAGGATAGGGTAGAAAAGGAATTTGAAGATTCAGATAAAAAACAAAATGTCAGATTCTCATCAAAAAGGAAGCCAAATCAAACACTGCAGCTCATATCTCTGCCCCTCTGCTAGATCACAACTCTGCAGCAGTTTGTCTGGGCATGTGACATCACATCCGATCAGGACAGTTAATAGTCTGTGCTAGGAATGGTAGAGTAGGCCAATACCCCATTACGCAACACAGCTTTATTTTTTGTTAGAAAGCAGTTTTCACCTACATAATCCAGAGCACGGCAGCATGTAGACTCAGACTTCATTAGGGCAACTGCTTTAGTGCACTGGACACACATGAAGCTGTTTCTCTGATTGGCTGCCAGTAGTTGTGACTACATCAGTAACATCCACTAAGTGGCATGGAAAGGACTATCTCCCTTATTTTTAATCTTAATTCCCATTTCACAACGGTGAAAAGACTCTCCAGGAAGTAGCTCTCAAGGCAATTATCGTACTTTTCTAGGAGTTGAAGGCATGGTGCTTTAAGCCTTCAAAGAGACAATGTCACCTCTCTTTTAGCCCCAGAGGCATGCTATAAAGCACTTCAACATAATGCTTGTCATATTGGCTTGCTTACTTCAATTACATCTACCTAACACTAACTATAAACTCTCCCCCCAATTATCTGAAAGCTGCAAGATACAGCTTCTATTCTGTGTTCTCTACTTATCACTCACCATTATTCAAGGACCCTAACTCTCAGTGTGATCCCTGCATTAAATACCATCTGTGCTTCCTATCACTTAAAAATGCTTCCTAATAATGAGTAATATAGATTAAAAGACATAAACCCCCTGCAGGTAGTGGCAATTTCGTGGAGAAGTTAATTAGTCTACTGAGTGTTATTAAAGCACCTAGATCCAAGCCATCACAGGATTCATTCCCTTTACGCTACCTCTGTTTTTCTATTTCACTGGACAAATGCAGCAGGATGATCCTGTAGTGGAATCTCTCTGGGGGCACACCCCAAACTGCTTCCGGTCTGCCAAGCCATGATCTTCTTTTGTAGGTTTGACTCATTGTACACGTTTTAACAAAAGTGGTGTATAACTGTTCTTTGCAGGGGAGGGAAAAAACACAGGACTCCACCTCACACTCCAATTTACAAGGGCTATATTTCAGCCACTTATTCTTAAAAGGGGGAAATTCAGCTGTTCTTTTCTGCAGGTAGCTGCACTGATTTCCATCCACCTCCCACGCCCATAATTCGATTTGACATTCTTAATGCAAAGAAATGGAGCCTCTGAAATCTGTGGGCAACAAGCCAGAGATCATACTGACTACAGAAGCCAAGGCAAGGACAGGCAGAAGTATTTGCCAGTTTTCCAGGGTATAAGTATGTGTCTCTGGCTTTTCTGGAAGTTGAGAGCATCCTGCATGTTTTGTCTGGAGGCAGTTAATTGCTGACTCAGAAGCTCTGCATTCCTTGGCTAGCATACTGAAGTTTTGGGAGAGAAAGACAAAGCCTGTGAAGTGCATGCAGGAACAGGGATCACGTTTCTATTTACAACAATAGCAAGAGGTTGTCACTGACTCATGGTTGCAAGTATGCTCAGGATCTCCTGCTCATGCTAGGACAAAAGAAACCAACAAAACTTAAACACACAATGAACGATTCCAGGTGGTGTTTCCTCCCTACAGTCACCACAGAATGTTAATTTCAAAATTGCATAAACATTTGAACAGATGTGCAAATGGTAAGAGAATAGGTTGCCTGCAAAACTCATTCCACCCTGGCTTTAGGTCCAATTTAGCAAATTGGAAGAGGTCTTGGAGGTGATGTGTGCTTTGGAGTTTGATCATTCAAATAACTGAGAAAGGGTTAGCTAGAACAAATATTTTTCTCCCAATCACTATTCATCCTTTCTGAGGTTCTTGTGATTTCATAACTAGAGAAAAAAGTTAAAGCCACAAGACTGGAATGCTCTGCACCTTTGATCTTTATAGGCATCAATCAGCCTTTGACACTGCCCGGAACTTAATTTCTCAGTAAACTAGGATCCTTTATATAAGCCAACCAATTGTTTTTTTATTGTTATTCCAACCAATCTAAAAGCTCTTTTTAATGCAGGATTGTTTTATTTATTACAGATTAAATAAAAGAAATAGCCCTCTCTGCAGAATATACAATACATGCTCACTGACAGGCCTTTTTTACAGTTTACTAGGCCTTTTGGGTTGGAGAGCAAGGCCGGCCATCAGGCTGTAAAACAAAATTCAAAATGGACTACTCTAACTAGAGCTATTTAAAAAAAACCCTTATTTTTGGCCCATGTTATACAGATAAGAAATGGAGATACAACGACCAAAGATGCAGCTGCAATGTTTGTTGCTTCCCCTCCACATCTAAAAGAAAGCAGAATGTCAGCATCATGCACAGTATGTTTTAAGATGTTATTTAAATCTGTCTCAGTTCCATAAAATTTAGCATTCAGGAAAACATACTGGACATTAGATCTGTTTGTCACCTAATAAACTTACCAAAAGTCACTGGGTAAGCAGGAAATGAAGAGCTGACACATTTTGGTTTCCATCTGCCTCCTCAGAACACATTATCCTATGTGGAACACAGGTGGGAGAGGTATAGCCCATATATGAACTAACCTGTCCAAATGAGAACCTTGCTCTTCCTAAAGGAAAACCGTGCATATTAACTGCTCACAAGAAGACTGCACCTCAAGAAAACTGACCCAAATTATTTAAAATGTATGCCCCAAGGAAAAAGAGAACATATGAGCTGATGACTGCAAAAATCGCTGCATGGAGGGGTTTGGTTCAGTTTATACAAAGATTCCTTGGATATAGGTTTTTACACAATTCATCAGGGTTGGTTTAGGTATACTTGACACCATCTCACTGCCAGGGGCTGGACTGGATGACCTCTGGAGGTCCCATCAAGTCCTACTTTTCTGTGCTTTTATGATTTTATATTCATTTGTCAGTTGCCTTGAGATAAGCACCCCAAGGGTCTGATAAATGGATTGAAATGTTGTCTAGATTAAATATAGCAATTATTAGCTCCCTGGGAAAAAACATGCTATTTTGCAGCTTCCTACTGCATTATCCTTGGCAGAATTCAATTTTTATTTTTTCTTAATTTTGACAGATATCATCTATGTTTATTTTTAAACATTTTTCTTGATTTTTATTGACTTACATTTTCAGTTACATGAAATCATGAGGTTTTCACAGTTATTAATTATAATGTCTAGTAAATTCTCAAGAAGCATTTTTCTTACTTACCTAAATTTTGATTATTACTGATGGGAATATTTTTTGTTGGTTCATGTGTGTACCATGAAATCGATGTTTACTGACATTGAATGATAAAAATCTAATCTTTCCAAGCCTAGTTATCCTGTGACCATAGTAGAAGTTCCTACACCAACAGTGCACCTCAGGCCTTACATCAGCAAAATTTATGAAGCTCAGGGTGTAAATATTTCACCCCCTGGAGTGACATAAGTTACACCAACAAGTGCTAGTGCATAGTGCTATGTTGGTGGGGGAGAGCTTATGCTGCTCGTGGGGGTGGAGGTTTTTCTCTGTGTCTTCACCTGACATGCTGCAGTGGTGCCACTTATATATAGACATGCCCTAAATGAGGACAAAGGCAAACAGACAGCCTACTTTGCCTTCTGCAATGTGATTAGAATAAGGGTGCACCAAAGGGCTGAGTGGTGAGTCAGGATTCCCTTCAGCTTTCTGCAGAAAGGCAGAGTTGCTCAGCTTAGTCACTGAAGTTATGAATATTTTAATTCACGGTTCATTTTAATCAGTTTCAATGAATCACAAATGCTCACAATACAGGGCTGCCCAATGGCAGCGTTTATCCATTCAAGGAATAATGAGAAAGAAGCTAGATGGATATGATGCATCTGTTCATTTTTCCTTTCCTTATAAGATCACAAAGGAATAGCTGGAGATGAAGAAAGCTGGTATAATACAAGACCAGCTTCAGAAGGAAAGAAAAGAGCCCATCCAAAATGACCTGATACCTATCATTTCACACACCAAGTGCAGCTTCACAGAATACAATGATACCAAGTTCTATTTATTCTGATAGCAGAAATCCTTACCTTGAGCAATTAAAAGTGGACTACCACTAAGACCGGTCTCTTGTTCTTTATGGGCCTCACGTCCTGGCATTGGCCCAGACTTCTAAGCACCACAGGGAATGTTGCATCAATAGCACAACAGCGGAGAAATTTTGTTTTTCAAGGAAGGAAATGCCTCCTGCAGGGATTGGGGGGGAGGAGAAGAGGGGGATGAGTGTGCACCGTCAGAACAGAGAGAGGGAATGCCCAACCAAACTGATCTTTGGAGTGGGGCAGGAAATATACATTATGTTCCAATAAGGTAAAGTGATCAATATTCCTCTATATGAAACAAGCTCACAAAGTATAAGAATCGAGATGCCAAAAGGATCATTTGCAGTTTGACGGGAGGAATCCCTGCCTATTGCCCCAAATCCTCATGAGATTGATACTTGGGAGCAGGGAAAAATCCCAACATCCCAACTAATGCAATGAAAGTATTAGTAACAGATTTACATAGCATTCTTCAGCAAAAGCATTTTTCAAAAAGGGGGTATGCACCAATAACCCATTTTACAGTTATATAAATTAAGATACAGAGTAAATAGCATGAAGCACCTCTATTACCTATCATCTATTGTGTGCTATTCTGAGATAAACTTTATATCCAATCAAACTTTACATCCTAACTCCCCTCCACTCCTGATGGACTTCATCTATTGAAGTGGATGTGGCTTGGTTAGTTGTCAGTTTCTGCCCAACTTCCTGGGGCATCACCCCTCTTTGATCTCAGATTTTTATTTCCCCAAAGATAAGAGGTGCTTCCCCAGCTCCTTCACCACTACCCACACCGCTGCCATTTCATGTCTTCTTTCCGATCAACTGGCATGGAACCTTTCAGCTCTGCTATCCCACTAGTCTCTCATCATCCTGACAGAGGTATCCCTAAAGACAAAACTGTAGCTTTCACCTGTCTTATTGCTTACCAGAAGGGCTGATTCTCCAGGTGTGCAACACACACCCCTTTTGAGATCCATCTACAATCACTTCACATCATATTAAGCAGAGATACAGAAATGTTTATCTTTGCTATTGAATCGGGTGGGCAACGGCTGGATAGCTGGGTGTTTCTGAATGCAAATGCACTTAAGATGTCCTATGACTTTATTTCAGAGGTAGAACCACTAAAACACAGTGCTAGACTTAGACACCACCCTAGGAGATCCTACCAGGTAGACATTTCAAGAATTCCTCCACAGCTATTCTATAAGTTAGTGACAGCTCTGGTTTAAAGGAAGAAGGCTCTGAAAAATGGCTACAGTGGACACCTTCACAGGACAAAAACGGAATCTGTTCTCTTTCAGAGCACCCACCTACCACCCCAGTTGAAGATCAGTATTTCCTGCACAGCAGACCTCACCAGCTTTGGAACAAGATACAGGATACATATTAGTTACATTTCTGTTGAGCCAGCATGATGTACCATTGGGAGGGTACTGCTTATGGGGCAGAAGAGTTTTTAAAAAACCCTATTGAGCAGTAAAGAATGAAGACTTGTTCCAACCCTTAGAAAAGAATACAAAAGGCATAGAGACTAGAAGCTGTGGACAAAGTATTGTGACTCCAGCAACATAATGATCTAAAGCCTTTGAGGATTGGATTTTCTACCAGCATCCTGAAATAAACCCCAATTATTCCAGATCAGCAGCATGGCAACAGGTAATGAGAGGTTACATAATGGTATAGTCTAGATGCCAAAAGAAGCTCAAAACAGCAATTTAACTGGCTAACAAGAACCACATGGAATGTGATTTTCATACATATATAAGAAATTCAAGATCAGTATACAGCTCTGTCAGAACCAAGGGGGGCTGTGACCCAGGAAAGCCAAAACAGGAGAGCTGGTAAAAACAGCTGCAATTGTAACTTGTCAGTGACAAAAGAAAAACACCTGATTATACTGCACATATATACTTTCTGAAGATCAACAACATGTACTGTGCAATTTAGACATGTAGAGCCTGGCATAAGGCGGGCAGATGTTGTACAAGCTTCTCTCTTGCCACACTCAGCTCTACCAGCATTCTTCAGTTCTACCCTGAACAACTTCAGCTAGCCCTGCCATATACTTCTCAGCACAGAATTATGGTGTCCCGATTGGGCTGAGATCACCAAACCCATTTCACCCTAGTCATCAAAAGATGTCTCAACACGATAGGCGTGAAGTTCAGACAATTAGCCATCTGTGTCAGCCTTAGCAATCTTGTATTTTGCTGTGACGCTCTTAGCACCTTTCACAGACCTGAAGAAGAGCTCTGAGTAGCTCAAAGGCTTGTCTCTCTCAGCAACAGAAGCTGGTCCAAAAGAAGATATTACCTCATTCACTTTGTCTCTCTAATATCCTGGGACCGACATGGTGACAACAACACTGCAAAACTCAGAGACACACTCCCTAACATGTTTTGGTGAATACAAGATCCTCAACAACCAAATGTAAAAATGTTCCCAACCACCCACACCCAAATGTAAATAAATTGGTCATAGATGAGCGAATTTTAGAACACTTTGTGCTACTTCCAACTTTTCAGCTATTCTGGTGATGGAGAAAAAGCAGGCAACTTTCTGGAAGGGAGTGGGTAGAAAAGGAACAGGCAGATGGGACACAGGAAGTTGTGGTATGAGATTGATGATTTCTGCACCACACCCGTGCATGATGAAAAGCCAGGGTGGTGGGTATGAACTGTAGGGCACAGAGTGGCTCAAATACATCACTTAAAGAAAACACCTCCTGTTTCTGTGACGGAAGACTGGATTTGGAAGGCAGAAAGGTTCAGATTTGGAAATCTAAATTCTTTACTGCAGACCCAGCCACAGCATTTGGGAAAGAAGATGTCAAAGCAAACCTATATGTGGACATGAGGACTGTATAAATTTTCCCCCGCCCTACACACCCACTTCATCTGAAGTTGTTAAGCTTTTAAAACAAAACAACTAAAACCAATTCTGAGAAAAATTCTGAGAGTGCAGAGAATCTATCGGTTCAAAAACAGGCATCATGACTGCCACCGAAACCATTCACACGGCTCAGAAATCCAATCCATAAAACATGGACCTCCATCACTCAAATCTCCATACAAGAATTAGGCACTACATTGTATTTTCATGACAGCCCCTAGAGAGGGAAACCATCACAATCCACAAACACTTCAGTAGATCTGATTCCATCCAGCAGAGGGCAGCAATACAGACACCAGCAGGAATGATATTGATTGAGCAGACAATTTAAACAGGATGCAGAGTACAATCTGAAGGGACAGAAAGAGATTGTTTCCAGCAAACTTCATATATCTGTTTCTGTGGCTGGCTGTTGTGCCTGACTGGCAAGCTCAAGATGGAGATATATCCTTCAGTTTCAGGGTACAGTTATGTATCTAGAATCTTATGCTGTAAAGTCATCTAGATCCCAGAGCTCAGAGATTAAATTGCAAAAACTGAAAGGATTCAAGATTAAATCTGAGTTTTTTAGCCATAAAAACAAACTAATTGAGCACTAATCATACCTCACTTTTTTTATTTTATTTTTTTTTTTATTAAGTTAGGCCCCTTTCTGCGGTGCTTAAAGGTCTTTTCTTTTCTAGAGCCTTCCTCAAGGCTGATTTCCATCCAATAACCTGTTTTATACCCTGGAGATAGAATCCTCATCTTGCCTTACTCTTAGAGAAATAGCATCCTAACACTGTATTAGCATACCCCATCCCTATCTTCATAGTATCTGAGTTTGTAAAGTCATACCAAACTTAATTTTAATTTTGTATTAATCCTTAAACTATTTGCTTATTTATTTGAATAATTGCTAATCTACAGTAGAAGGATACCCATCCAAAATTCTGGTGCCCTTGACAATTTTAAAAAATACACTAATAAATAGACGTTAGTTGACGCAGGATCTAATCAAATAACCTGGCAACATAATGTAACAGAAATTTGTCTCCCCACACAGCTTCGAAAGTCTCATCCTATCACTACTCAGCTCTCCTCATGAGCAAGGGAGAAAAAGCCTGGCAAATGTTGGGTTGAGAATACTCTCATGTTATGTCCCCTATTCCTTATAGGTGAAAAACCTCAGTTTGGGAATTATGTTAATTGAGTAAGAGGTTTAAGCTGATAGCCATTTTGAAATGGCAAAAGAAAAACTAGGGCTCCATCTCGGAGGTCTTCTTCCCCAGTGTTTCCCACCCTTTCTGGGAAAAAGGCGGGAAAGGTAAGGTGGAAAGGAGCGTAATCTGCCTGGCAACAGAACTCTATAAATTGTAGTGAGCCAGTCAGCTTGGGGCTGTCCGTCCTAGAGGCAGCAAGGTGTCTTCACACGCAGGAGTTGCTGAGAGAAGAAGAGAAGCTTCTAGGAAGAACATCACAGACAGCCCCCACACAAGAAGATCAGCATACCTACCTGCAGTGGTTCCTGAGTCCATCATCAGATCCCGAGTTCCTGGATCATCATCCTGGGAGTCGTGAACAACACCCCAGGAGGGTAAAGAAAGACCTTGAGTAGTTCTTATGAACTTTGGGTCTGGGTAGTTTAGGTTTAAGTTAGGAAAGAATCTGGAGTTAAGCTCCAGCTTGTTAAATCCCCAAGTGACCCCTCATTTGTTGTTATTTGCCTCCTGAATAAATTGTTCCTTGTTATGCTTTATTCTGAGTTTTGGTACTTACGCACCTGACTACTCCAATGATAGATGTGGAAGGGGGACCTAGACACTTACTTATTTTAATTGTTGGCGGGAGGGTTAGGTGTCTCTCATAGAATACTGTTTATTTTCTCCAACACAAAGGAGAGGAGCTTCTATCTTACATTTTAGTCAGGGTGCCTTGGGTAAAAGCCTGTTCTGATACAATGTTTTGTCCATTTTCAAGTAGTTTGTGCAGAATTGAGGACTTGTTTCTCTGACAAGATGGTGACAGTTCCCACACTGACAAGCATACCTTTAACACTTCACTACTCTCTACAGGAACAATGACCTGGATTCTGTGAAGAGCTGACAGCTGAGTAGGAGCAGGATTTCTGTTTGGAGATGAAAACCTCCATCCCATAGGTTAATGGCACTTGTGCATACCATTACTTTGATTAAAAATAGCAACAGGGCTGTATGTTCCCCACTCAGCTGGACATTTGACTCCTACTAGATACTGAAATCAGCTTGAGTTGGACAGATAATGACTTGTCTCAAGGCGCTCGGTATGCAGAGATGCCTCTCTCAGCAAAGATGATGCCAAGTTCAATGCCTACAGCAAGTGAAAATCTGTTAGGAAATCAGTTGAAGGAAGGAGGAGGTGGCAAGTATGTGTGATTTGCTCTCCTCCCCTAGGGGCTTTGGCATGCATAGCTTCTGAAGTAAGGCAGCAACTATCATTTCCAGAGGCTGGCACTGCTCATGTACTTGGATTCTGTGAGAAAAGGGTTGGTATGAATTAGTCAGATGGGAGTAGAAGAGGAAGATTTAATCCAATGTAAGTGTAAGAGTGCTGATCAGCAGTATCTGTGCCTATTAGCAGGAATACAAAACTCTCCTCTGATTGCCTTTCAATATTTCTATACTCCCTTTCTAAATCAGTCCTCATATGGATAAAAGCCAACAAGAAATTACTCTCCTTCAAAGATATCACAGGGGTGCAGGGAAATCCTTAACTGAATTCCAAGAAGCCTGTAGAGAAGGCTTTGATAAGCACTGCTCTTCGATAAAAGATAAATTTCAAGGAGAGAGCATGGCATGAGCAAAAGGAGATCCTAGAGCACCAGCTTTTCCCCCAGATAAAGGAATAAAAATGTGGCTTGGAGAAGGCTTTAAGGCATGGCGGCTGACTCTTTCAAATACCCCCTCCCTATAGAAGCAAAGTAATCCAGAGGATTTAGCATGGGAGACAAACTTCCATCTTACAATGGGTTTGCTCCTCTTTTGACTCCTTTCCCCAAGAACAATAGTAAAATTCCATCCATGGAAAAGAGCACATGTGCATGAAAAGAAAAATCAGTCTGTTCTAACTGGGCCATACTCAGGAACATGAGTCTTTACTAACAGTGTCAGAGCCATTTTAAACTGGCAGGCTGCCATGTCATAAGATCTGCCCTGACCAGCATGCTCTGGTGTATAAGAAATAAGAGTCCTATTTGGGAAAATAAACCTCAGTCTCATGGTGCATGAAGCCACAATAAAACAAAGCTTAACCCATGAAGATAAGAACATGCAAAACTGAAAGGCAGCAGACAGAATAAGGAAAACATACACACTCATGGCAGCGAGAGCTATAAATACCATTTCCTAAATCCTCTCCATCATTCAGTGGTGAACCTCCAAACAAAGGCAAGGACTAGATTCAGTAGAACTTCATTACACAACTAATTGTTCCTCTGCAACCACACCAGAACATTTTCCGTACACGCTGACTTTGGGGTGAACTCTTGGGCCACAGCAAACAGCTATTCAGATGCCAAATTAACTGCAAGGTCTTTAATAGACAATTCTAAACAGCCTAAACCAGAGATTACTCTGTCACTTTCCGTGCCAATGTTGCAAGACAGCGAGGAAATATTCTGCAATGCAAACTGAAAGCACGACTTACCTAAAATTGAGTTCTCTGAATGTTCTACCTCTGCAGAGCTATATTGTAGATGCCTTGCAAGGCACTGAGCAAGATCCAAGCAGTACAGACCTGCTGGAGGAAAACCATTAAGAACTTTTGGTTCAATTTTGGTGTAACTAAATAGCAGATTGGTAACATTAATACGTAAATAAATTCAATCCTGCAAAATAAAGAGAGGTTAATCAAAGTGAAGTTCATTGTTGGGGTGGGAGGTTGATTCTGATTAATGATTAAAATGCAGACAGTTATTGTGCCTTCCCCAGGTGTTTAATTTGCTGGAGAAAGGAAGGAAGATGTTGCTTAAAGGGAAGCTGTGTAGAGGAAGCATGATTGTAAAAGCAAGCAGCAGGTTAAGTAGGAAAGCTGACTGTGAAGATGTATAGAAGGAAAATACTGCCACATCTAGTAGAAATACACGATACACACTAGTAGGAAAATGAACTGTTATTTTGACTGAAAAGGGACTGGATAAGACTTATCTATGTTTAAGTGGTGTATGTAGCATTTCCACTCAAAGCGTGATTGTCCCTACATAGTGTACAAGTCTGACCATAAGATGGCTATTGGAGGCTTATGGAAGCCGTTGGAATGAAGTCATAATGAGCTGGAACTCCTATGCAAACTTGATACAACCAAACTGAGTCTGAATAGGGACTTGGAATGGTTATCTCATTACAAATAGTAATTGTCACTGTTCACACATTCTCACCTTCTAATCAATGGTTGTGAATAGGCCTCTACTCTACTCTACTACTCTAACTGAATGGACTTTAACACTTACCCTCCCCATTGTTGTTTCTTGTTAGTCTTTAAAGTACAGGACTCTTGTTGATATTACTTTATGTTGTTCTGCACAGGTTGCGTTTTGAATACTCATGTCATGTTTTTAGAGGAAGCTGCTTTATGAAAATTTAATATAAACCTTGCAACTTACAGAAACAATACATGGCTATTTTCTTGTGTTTAGAAACCAGCTACATCCATCCCAACACACACATTTGCGGGATTAGGAAAATTAGCACTGAACCTTTATGGGGTAGAGTGGAACCTGACCTAGGCCAGCTAGGAATGCTACAGTATCATTCAGAGAATTTGAGGGAGGGTTGGGACTCTATTTCTCTAAGATAAGTTTACTTTCTCCCCATATTACAGGTCTGCTAGGAGTACTGGTGTATAGAAAGTTGAGGTTTTAATCAGTGCTGTGATCATTGTCAGGGATTGTATTCATACCAAAGCTTGGCACAAAACATCTAAAGCAAGATATTTTCCGAAACTGAATTTTGAGACATGGCTTGGGTATTACATTACATTACAAACATCAAGTATTTGGGTTAAGATGTTAGTTTTTAATTGTGTAATTTAAACATCTTGGATTGAATTTTGGCATCTAGTCTCATTGCTTTAGGTATAAAGAAGGAGCATCAGCCTGAATTTAGAATTAGTTGTCTTGTATCAAAACTTATTTAAAAAAAATTTTTTTTAATTATTTACATGAAGTACCTTCATATTTTCATTCATGTGGATTATGACTACAGAGGCATTTATGACGAAAGTCCTGTAGCACCTTAAAGACTAACAAATTTCTGCAGGATGATTAATTTGAGGCTAGTGACTGAAAGCAGACTGAAATCCATCAAGTCAAACAAGTACAGTACAGGCAGCAAAGGGTAGCTTGAAAAGTTTCTCAAATCATACCTAAAAGCATCAACTCTGCTGCGGAGAGAATAATTCACTCAATAGCTATTCTTGGCTTTTCAGACTGACAACAACAATGCCGGTGCAGATCATGTTTTTTATTATGGTGATACAAATCACTTAATAGATCGTAAACTAGTTTTCACAAATTTAATAATAGCTGTTCAGTGGCAATAACTTTCAGTCATTACTAATTTGGACTGGATTTGAACCAGTGACCTAGAGATGAAAGGCTCTCTTTTGCATTACCAATACCTGAGCCACCTTAGTGAGCTCCATGTTAAACTCTTTAGAAATAATTCATTGTGAAAGTTACCCGATACCTACAGCATCAAGAGGAGAAAGGGAGAAGGAACAAGATCCATTATGTATGTTAAGAATTAGAGCATATTAAACATTTTCAACTTTCAAAATGCATTGAAATTACTAATTGTACTGTTTTAAAATTGAAGAGCAAATCTAATGTCAAGCAACTAATTTTGAAGCAATATGTAGAACGTAGGCCTGGTCTATACTGACAATGTAGATCGACAGAATGTGGCTTACGTCAACCACATAAAGTATGCGTCTCCACTGGCGCATCTGTTCAGCCAATCTAAATCACGGTAAAATTCGACTTAATAAAACCACCTCTACAAGTGGCGTAGTGCTGAAGTCGAATTCTATGGGTTGAATGAGCATCAATCTAAGTAGACTGCAATGTAAATTGATGTAATTGGCCTCCAAGAGGTACCCCATAATGCTCTGTTGTGATTGCTCTGCACATTCACAGTCTGCTACACCATGACCATGTGCACAGGAAAGAGCCCCTCCCCTGAAGCCCCAGGAAATTTTTAATTCTCATTTCCTGTTTGGTCAGCGTGGAGAGAGCTTTGTAGCTGAACAGCTCATGGCAACTCCACGCCCCAAACATGCTCCATCATGGAGTCGACCCGAGGTCTTGGATCTCAATCAGCCTGTGGGGCAAAGAGTCTGTTCTGGCTCAGCTCCAAGCCAGCAAAAGAAATTTAGATATCTACGAGAAGATATCGCACGGTATGGTGGAGAAGGGCCACAACAGGGACATGCAGCAGTGCCGCATTAAAATCAAAGAGCTGAGACAAACACATCAGAAAATCAGGGAGGCAAACAGTCGTTCTGGCTTGTCACCAAAGACATGCCATTTTTATGAGAAGCTGCATGTGATTCTTGGTGGTGACTGTGCCACCACACAGCATTGATATCTCCGAAGAATCCTAGTCCATGATGAAGGAGGAGGACTTTGTGGAGGAGAACAGAGGGCAGAAGAGTGAGATATCCATTCTCCTTAAGAGCCAGGACCTGTTCGTTACCCCAAAGCAGCCCAGCCGGACACAGACAGCATTACTGACCAAGATGCTGGGGAAGGCACATCTGGTGAGTGTGTATTGCAAACCGCATTTCTGTGGTTATGTCCCCAGTCCAGCTTCTTATCTGTGAGAAAAAGGGAGTTTGTGGGGATGGGTTTCCTGGGTATTGGTACACTTCAGCAGAGGGTTACCCCCGAAACAGACTAATTTATGGGCACAGGGATACTCCGAGAATCCTCCGTGGATATCTCCATGAAACTTCCTTGTAGGTACTTTGTAATCCTTTGTAGAAAGTTTCTGGGGAGGGCAGCCTTATTTCTTTCACCACAGTAGGACACTTGTCCCTGCCACTCTATTAAATGAGCAGGCATCATTGTGGAACACAGTCCAGCAGCATTAGGGTCAGGCCTGTACCCCAATGCTTGCAGCAAACCTTCCCTTTCCACCCATGTTACCCTCAGGAGATGGATATCACACAGTCACCTAGAGAAGATGGTGCAAATTTACAGTACCTGACCAATATAACTACCGCGTGTTATCCCCCTGCTGTGGGCTGTGTCCTGGGCCCCCACAAAGACAATTCCTAGCCATGATATTGTTGGCATGGGTATTAGGGGTCTGGGAACAGGCGTCCCTATGTTTTCTCCAGCGACACTTCACCTACACCCTCCTTCAATCCCTTTTGACCACCTCCTCCCAAACCAATCTTTGAGATGGTAAAGGGGAGCCCAGTGATCCTACATCTTGGTTAAGTGTGGATTGGGGAATTCAGTGCTACAAAGACTTCCCTATAATGGATGCAAGGGCCCCTTACTTACCATGGCTGTATGCCACTCCGACCCATGCAATAGGTACTGATTCATAAGTGGGTCTGGTTTTGCCTTGTGAATATGAAAGGGAGTTCTTTTTATATTGTAACATTTCTTTTAATCCATGGGGTCAGCTAAAATGGCAATTTTGTGCTTTGATTGCCTTACAGTTGACACCTTGGCCTTCACCCCAGCTTCTACTCCTGCAGAGCGCCTACCCCAGATTAGAAAGCAAAAATGGAAAAAACTCGGGATGACATGTTCAACAAACCTCTCCTTGGCTGCTGAGACAGTGCTCAGAGTCTGTGAGATGTCATTGTCAGAGAAACTAAACATAGACATGGAAAACCAAAAATCAGCACAGGCAGAGCGTGCAACCTAACAGGAGATGTAGTGTATTATGAGGGATCAGTCTGACATGCCAAGGCATCTGGTAGAGCTGCAGGAAGAGCAGCAGCAGGACAGACTCTGCAGCCCCTCCAAAACGCTCACACAAGCAGTTTCTTATCACCCCTACCCCAGCCAAATGCTCTAGGAGGAGGTTGAGCACAGCGTAGTACGTGCTCCGCTCCACTCCACATCAATGGAGTGGAGCAGAAAGAGGCAACAGCCCCTTTAAGAACTGGGAATGTGCGTGCTTTGCTGTTTGCACAGTCACACTTTGCTCTGGATGGCCAAGCAGCCTTATAAGAAGGCTAAATCCTTCCTCTCCCCCGTCCCCCACTGTAACAAGTCACCAATAAAACTGTATTGCTTTAAAAAAACATTACTCTTTATTCACTGAGCGCTCGGGATTGTCGGTGGGGAAAAAAGGGGAGGGAACTGATGGTGCAAGGATGGGGGATAGGAAGGGAAGGCACAGCATTGACAGGAACGTACATTACTGCGGTTCATTGCAAAAATAGGTTTACAATGCCTTCTTCAGGCACAGCGCTCCGCGGTTGGCTCTCAGTGTAGCACTGGAATCTGGCTGCTCAAAATTTGTGGCTAGCCTATTAGCCTCCACTACCCAATCCAGTAGGAATTTTCCCCCCTTTGTTTCACACACATTATGGAGCACACAGCAGGCACAGAACAGACAGAATGTTGCGTTCACTGAGGTCTAACCTAGTGAGCCAACTGCGTCATCTTGCCTTTAAGTGGCCAAATGCACATTCCACTACCATTCTGCACTTGCTGAACCTATTATTGAAACACTCCTTGCTGTCCAGGTGCCCGGTGTAGGGCTTCATCAGCCAGGGGAGCAAGGGATAGATGGGATCCCCCAGGATCACTATTGGCATTTCAACAATCATCAGTATTTATTTTTCGGTCAGGGAAGAAAGTGCCCACCTGCATCTTTTTTAACAGACCTGAGTTCCTAAAGACGTGCGCATCATGCACCTTTCCAAACCACCATACTGATGTTGGTGAAAAGTCCCCTGTGATCCACAAGGGCCTGCAACAGCACTGAAGTATCCCTTTTGGTTTATACACTCTGTGGCAAGGTGGTCCAGTGCTAAGATAGGGATATGTGTACCATCTATTGCCTCAGCCACAGTTTGGGAACCCCACTGCACCCTGTCCACTGTCTCCTGCATGTTTCCTAAAGTCATGATCCTTCTTAGCAGAAGTTTATTAATGGCCTGGCACACTTGCATCACAGGAACTCCAAACAGTGGATTTACCGACTCCGAATTGATTCCCAGCTGACTGGTAGCAGTCTGGGGTTGCCAGCTTCCACACAGCGATGGCCACTTGCTTCTTCACTGTCAGAGCAGGTCTCAAGCAAATATTCATGAGCTTCAAGGCTGGGAACAGCTCTGCGCAAAGTTCAATGAAAGTGACCTTTCACATGGAAAGCTCTGCAGTCACTGATAATCGCCCCACATCTTCATAACAATGCAATCCCACCAGTTCGTGCTTGTTTCCCGGGACCAGAACTAGCGCTCCACCAACTGAAGATGTTGCATGACAGCCTGCAACAAATGGGAATCGTTTCGCTCTATGGCTTGTAGCAGGGTGGCTTTGGTAACATCGCAATTTTCTGTGCTGTGGCTCCTGTCTAGGCCTTGAAAATGCTGCAGGATAAGTCGTGAAGTATTTGTGATGCTCACAATGATAGCACATAGCTAAACAGGCTCCATGCCTCTCCAGCAGTGGCATGCACGCGGCAGAGCCGGGTTTGGAAAAATGGCACAAAAAAACATTTGTCTGTTTTGGACAAGGGCAGGAGGGAGCACATTACATCATAGAAGGATGACAACCATCCCAAAAGGCACTGCAGGTATTTGCACTGTGGTATAGCTACCCACATACACTGCTTTGATTATTGATGCAAGCGTGGCTGCTGGGGATGCAAACACCTGATGCAATACATGTGCTGTGATCACACTCCGCCGACTTTGTACATTTGGCGGGTGAAAGTCGACTAAAATTAAAATCGACTTCCCTTCTCAGTGTAGGCATACCCAGAGATGGAATATTTAGTATCTTTTATCTAGAAACTAGTAAAATGAGACATTTTCTCCCCTTTCCAAAAGGTAGAAGTGACTACATATAATTTTAAATAAATAAAGTAGCTCCTGGATTTTAACACATTTTTCTGTAGTTCTGTGGCTGGAATTGGTTTATTAGAGCAGGATCTCTTGATGTTATTAAGCGGACAATGATATTGTTTTAACTTTAGAGGAACTCTGCAGCCTCTGTGATCAGGAACACTAAGCCACATAACTTGTCTTCATTTTAATGCACTTTATTAAAGGCAAGAACAAATAGAAGGAAGGTTGGGGGTATCTCAGGATTTTCCTTAAAAGCTTCGAGAGAATGGATGGGCCACAAGCAATTAAAGGGTATGTGTGAATTCCCAAATGTGGTGAGATCTGAAAATATTTAAGTGACATTGTCTCATCTGATCTAGAGTATATTTCAATTATTTTTCAGAAATTCCAATGGATAAATATTTTTTTTTAAGAAACAAGACACTTTTCTGTAGTGTCTACAACTCAAGTTATTTCTGTGTCAGTGCACTAGAACTTAAAACTGACTAGAAATAGAGTGTAAATAAAATTGAAGCTGCCCAGCCTGTTTGTGTTTCTCCTTTTGGACAATGAAAAGAGTAAATAAGAAATGTAAAGAATCAAAAGTTTTCTGAGTCTTTCAATTTTATTTATTTCAAGTGCATTTTACTGATTTCAAGGGCTATGGAAACCTTGCTAAGGAAATTTGTTTTCTGAAAATGATCGGTTAGCTTGTATGTCCTTACACATGTAAGAGCTCTTTTTATGTTTAAACTGACTTAATTTTTAACCCCAGGTTTTTCCTGTACACACAGCAGCTGTACAGCAAGTAGAATTCTGTTGCTGGTTCCTAATTTATCTTTTTAACTCACAATTAGCAAATGAGCAAACACATAGAGGACTAATAACAAGTTCCCCCAAAGGAAGGAGAAAGACAGTTTAGGGTAATGTAAAGGAATGCAAATATGAGTTATCAGACAAAATATCAAAGAAAAGTGTAAATTACAGATTAAGATTTCCTGAGGAAAAGAGTCAGTGTGGTGGGCAGATGTCACTTCAACTGTGAAACAACCTCTCCAGGGAAGTTGTGGAAGCCTGTTGCTCAAGTAAGTTAAAATCAGATTGGTCAAAGTACAAGAAAAATATACTGGGAAAAATAAACCTTAACTGGCCCTAGGAGGTGGTGAGAATGGGCAAGATGGCATGTGTCTGCTCTCTACAATGTTGCAAGGAAACGAATGAAGCCAAAAATCCACAGCTTTCTTTGTAACTACGAGGACAGCAATGGGCAGTTGTGGCGTATAAATTATTTTGAAGTCACAGGAGTTCAATGTTTACTTCAGAGCATTGTGATCCAAGGGTTCTCCAAGCTAATTATGTAACAATAGCTCAATGACTTCTCTATTAAGGTGGCTGGCTGGCAGGCAAAGTAAGCTTCAAAGCCCATATTTTTTCACCATACCAAAAATCTGAGCCTATCTGTGGCAAACTGAATTAAAAAAAAAAAAAAAAACCACACACACACCATCTCACGTAAAACACTGGTAAGCCTGTCCCAAGTCACTTTGCCTCATACGTGTAGCTACAGAATGCATGTTAGAAGCATATCTGCTTGCTTCATCTCTAGCCCAGGTTCACAATGGACTGACAAGAGCACCTGTGCCAACAGACAGCTTTATTTACACCACACTGGTTTTCAGAGGGAGAGGGATGGAGGTGAGCAATCAGTAAAGTGATAGAACCAATGGATATGTAGGACTTATTGCATAGATGAGCCAGCTATTCTCAGCTTGAATTCTTGGGGAATTTATTAAACAAGGCAAAAGGTTATGGGGACAGAATAGACTGAACTGTGCTATAAATAGACTAGACTTTTGACCTGCAGTTTTATTACAACTACCTGTGTCACCAGGTACTGTGATGGAAGCGGGTGTGTCAACTAACTACTGAAGCTGTTTAACATAGAGAGAGCGAGAGTGAGAGCACGCACGCAGACAAACTGCATCATGAGAACATAAAAGGTGCTACAGTTTTTAAGCACTCAAAAGTCAACAAATGCCAAAGTTAATGTTGCACACACACAACCAATAATTGTTCCCACAGTATAAGATGGTTTAATTGCATGAGAATAACCTTTAAACACATGAGCAAACACCATTATATCTCAGATACCATACACAAGTTTTCTACAACCTTTTTATTATATTTCAGGAACTTTAATATATACTACACTGTTATATATTTACATTGTGAAACTGGGCCATTATGACAAAATCATAGAGCTAAATCCCAGAAGCTGCTAAATGCTTACAAATGTTAAATTAAAAAAGTTGTAGGTGCTCAACACCTGTTTGGCTCTCAGGATTTAGCTATTGGACATTTTAAGTTCATCAGGTTCTCTTCTTCCAAGGCCTTTTTTCCTTCTTTTCCAAGCATCCATATTTTTACTCTTGTAGTCAGATACCCTTCTGAACATTAGTTATGTTAAAATTGCCAAAACTGCTTCTCATAGTAAAGATCTGTTACTTACTTGTAACTGTTGTTCTTCAAGATGTGTTGCTCATGTCCATTCCCAGAGCAGGTGTGTGCACACTACATGCACCTGGGCTGGACTTTTTCCCTCAGTAGTACCCACAGGAGCCGACCCTAGCACCCCTGCAGCAGCGTGCATATGCGCTCACATAGAGGTGCCGTTGGCTCCGTCACCCTCAGTTCCTTCTTGCTGGAACTCCTACTGAGGGGGAAGGTGGGCAGGTGTGGAATGGACACGAGCAACATATCTCGAAGAACAACAGTTCCAAGTAACCATTCTTTCTTCAAGTGCTTGCTCATGTGCATTCCTAAAGTAGGTGACTCACCAGCAGGATCTCTGGAGGCGAGCAGGAGTTCATGGACATGACACTTGAAGCCAGCGTCATCCCAAGCTTGCTGTGTTAAGACATAGTAGGATGTGAAAGTGTGTACTGATGACCAGGTAGTTGCCCTGCAGGTGTCCTGGATGGGGACAGGAGCTTGGAAGGCCACAGATGAGGTTTGCGCTCTCGTTGAATGGGCCGTCAAGGACCCCGGAGACTTGATGCTGGCCTGCTCATAACAGGTTTGGATGCAGGCCGTAATCCATTTTCAGATACACTGTGAAGAAATCAGCAGTCCCTTCATCCGTTCTGCAACAGCAACAAAGAGTTGCGTCGAACAACAAAAGGGTTTGGTCCTGTTGATGTAAAATGCCAGGGCCGGTCTCACATCAAGAGTGTGCAGACATCTCTCTTCATTGGAGCTGTGAGGTTTAGGACAAAAGACGGGTAGAAATATATCCTGGTTGAGGTGAAAGTGTGCAACTACCTTAGGCAAAAAGGCCAAGTGTGGGTGTAGTTGAACATTGTCCTTATAGGATACTGTGTATGGTGGCTCTGATGTCAATGCTCTGATCTCTGAAACTCATCTGGCGGACATAATAGCCACCACGAAGGTGACCTTCCAGGACAAATGCATAAGGGAGCACCAGGCCATAGGTTCTAAGGGAGGACCAGTGAATCTAGGAAGGACCAAGTTCAGGTCCCACTGGGGAGAAGGCTATTTTATTGAAGGGAAACAGCCTTTCTAATCCCTTAAGGAACCTGGCCATCATTTCATGTGAAAAGACTATTCTACTTTCCACTGAGGGGTGGAAAAATGGACATGGCTACTACATGGACCTTAATGGATAAGAAGGCCAATCCCCCCTACTTTAGGTGGAGCAGATATTCTAAAGATATTCTAAAATTGCTGGGATCAACACCTCCATCGGGGACACACCATGTTTGGTCAGCCAGCAGATGAAGCGCTTCGGCTTAGCCCTATAGGCTGATCTGGTCAATGGCTTCCTGCTTTCTAGGAGTATGTGCTGACCTTGGGCTGAGCAGGTGTCTTGAAAGGCATTCCCAAAAGCACCCAACACGAATCCGTCCACCACACCAGGGAAGTAAGCATTCCTGGAGGAACCATAAGTACCCTGTCCAGATGATGCTTGACTGAAGAATACACTGACGCCACCCACATCTGGAGGGTTCTGGGGTGCAGTCTGGCATGGGGGACCACATAGGTGCAGGCTGCCATGGAGGCTGAGGTAACCCTTGTCGTTGTGAGGGGGTGTGTCCTTTAAGTCGAGAGTGGCGTACCAGTTGCTGGGATCCAGAGAGCGAATAATTGTGGCTAAGGAAACAATATGGAACTTTAACTTTCTGAGGTATTTGTTGAGGCACCTTAAGTCCAGAATAGACCTCAGCCCTCCTTTTGCCTTTGGAATCAGGAAATAATGGGCATAAAATCCTCAACCCTGTAGGTCCTGGGAAACCTCCTCTGCTACCTCCACCTGCACGAGGGCCCTCATCTCCTGCTCGAGAAGTTGCTCGTGAGAAGGGTCCCTGAAGAGCGACAGAGAAGGGAGGGGGGAAGTGAGGCAAACTGGAGGGTATAGCCAAGTGCGGCCATACTGAGCACCCAATGGTCCAACATAATGGTGGTCCAGGCCGGGAAGACATGGGCCAAATGAAAAGAAAAGGGGAGTTGGATCCACGGGTAAAACTGGTAAGTCGCTCTTGGGTGCACCTTCAAAAGCCTGTTTTCTGCCCCGATTATGGTGGCTAGAGCATGGCTACGGATCAGCTGATGAGTGGCCCTGGTGTTTCTTATATCCCTTGTCACTCCTCTTATAGGAGTCCTTGCGGAAGTAATGCCTAGACTGTTGCTGATGCGACAGCTTAAAATGCCTCCTGGAGGAAGACAGGGTATAGAGCCTGAGGGATTTTAGTGTTGCCCTCAATTCCTTCATGCCATGCAGTCTGGTGTCCGTCTGCTCAGCAAAGAAGGCCATGCTGTTGAAAGGGAGGTCCTGTATTGATTTCTGGACCTCTGATGGGAGACCCAAGGACTGCAGCCACGATACTCATCTCTTCAACACTGCTGAGGCCATTGACCTAGCTGCCAAGTCCGCTGCATTGGAAGCCACCTGCAAGGATGCCAAGGCTACTGCTTTCCCCTCTTCTACAGCAGGCTCGAACTCCTGTTTGGAAGAGGGAGTCAAAGAGTCCGCAAATTTGTCTAGCAACTGCCAGATATATTGAAGTGATATCTTTCTAGCAGCGCCTGTTGATTTGCCACCCATAGCTGTAAGCTAGCCGTGGAATACATTTTTCCACCAAAGAGGTCCAGCCTTTTTGCCTCTTTGTTCTTAGGGATCAAGCTCACCTTCTCCTGTCTGTCCCTCGTTAGCGACAGTGACCACCAGGGAACCCAGCATGGGGTGGGTATAGAGGTATTTAAACCCCTTCACCAGTAGACTATTTTTTTTCTGCCCTTTTTGATGTGGGGGGCAGGGAGGCTAGGGTTTGCCACAATGCTTTAGTTAGCTTAACCACCCCTTCATGGACCGGTTGGGCAACTCTGCTGGGAGCTGCTGAGGCCAGTATCCCAAAGAGCACGTCCAGTGGCTCAATCAACGCCTCTATCTTAAGACCCAGATTAGAGGTGACCCTTTTCAGCAAGTCCTGGTGAACCCTGAAATCAGCCAACTGTACCGCTGATGAAGGGCCTGCAACTGCCTCATCTGGCGACAACAATGAGGCTGGTAGCTGAGGTGAGAGAGGTACCTCTGCTCCGGGAGGGGTAGATTCCCCTGGGGTCGAGGCGCACAAGCCCTCGCTGTCAGACTCTGAGTCCAAATGCAGCACCGAACCCTGAGGGATGGTGGACAGTGGCACTGAAGTTCCTCTCCCAGAACCAGGCTGCGGAATCCCAAGGTGAAACCCCCACCATTAGGACCATGGTCCGGGCCACTGACCTTGTGGCCACACTCCCATTGGCGGTGCCATAGGGAAGGTGGGCATCAGTGCCGCAGTCCGCCTGACATGAGTAGCCTCCTTGCTGAGGATGTGCGCACAGTGCCATGCGGGGCATGCTGCTACAGCACTGGAGAGTGGTGTGGGGAGCCCGAGCGGTGGGGTGTGCCAGGACCTTTGGCTTCGTGTATGGACTAGGCGAGTGGGGCTGCGGAGACATGCCACGAAGTCAGCAACCTGCATCACTCTGGGTGTCCATGGTGGTGTTCCACCCAGTGCTGGCCCTCAGGAGACCAATGGCAGGAGCCCGGTCTAACGCTGTCCTGACCCAGAGAGCATGGTCTCAATTCCAGAGACCGCCTGTGCGCCAATGAACAGTGCTTTGAAGAAGGGGACTGTCAGGCAGATCTGTCCCTCAATATGTTGTCCATATGCTGAATCTTGGAGCAGTCTACTATCCCTCAGCGTCGGTGGCACATGCAATGCCAGGAGGTCTTTCATAGCCTGGAAAGCCTCCAGAGTCGATGGCATCATCAAGTGGTGAGGGCCTCTAGTGCTACCTAGAGTCGGTGGAGGGCCTGGTGTTGGGGGTCGATGCTCGCAGTAGCGAGGACCCCTCTGAGGCAGGGAGGATTGGCAGTCTGTCCCGGGTCTCACCTGGTCCCCTTTCACTTTTTTCACAGGGTTGTGTCCCTGCTCCACATGAGTCTTCTTCTGCCTCTTCTTTGGTACCAGAGATGGCGATTGGTGCCAAGACGAGGCAGAGGGCACTGGCGGAGCGCTGTGCACGGAAGCCGTTGCGCTCGGTGACAAGTCAGATCCACCGGGCTCCAACACTGGTCTAAGTGCTGACTCCATCAGGATGGCCTTAAGATGGATCTCTCATTCTTTCTTAGTTCGAGGGCGAAAACTTTAAGTAACTTTGATGTGGGCTGCTCCTAGGCATAGGCTTCTTACACAAAGCACAGGGTTTAAACCCAGGGGAACGGGGCATGCCCCAACCCTGGGCTTCTAACAACTGGAACCAACTAAATTAAAGTATTAACTACTAACTAACAACTAGACCAATGAAAAAAGCACTAGGTTTAGCAAGGGAACTTGCAAAGACAAGAGACGTTTCAGCACTGTCACTGGTGGCAAGAAGGAACCGAGAGGGAGGGGAAGTTGTCGGCGCCTATATGCAGGCACATATGCACGCCGCTGCAGGGGCACTAAAGTCAGCTCTTACGGGTACTACTAAGGGAAAAATGTTGTCTGGCACTGGTGTATGTGGCGCGCACACACCTACATTGGGAATGGACACGAGTAAGCACTCAAAGAATATATAGACTTGAATTACTAACGTTTAGCATTTCTCTGTCTCCTATATTGAAGTAACTTTTGTAATCTTCACACAATTTATACTCAAACCATCTTAAAGTTCTAATATTTCTACCGATTCTTTCAGTAGCCTGTTATGCAGGAGATTTTCCAAACATACACAAAATATTGGTAAGGTGCCTAACACCCAAACTCTTTCAATAGGAAATGAACACTTCACTCCCCTTCAAAATCTCTGCCAAACTGTTTCTTTAATGAGTGAATATGGCTACAGAATCAATGTATTTCTAATTGGACAAATGTAAATGATTTTTCCATAGGATGACAAAAAAGTGTATTTCAAGATGCAAATGTTAACTGTATTAAACATTTGCAACAAGAGGAATTAAACAATACTGATAGTGAAAAGTGTATTGTAATTTAATTCTGAATATTATAAATATTTTCACTCTGACCTAATTTTACTTCATCCTTAATGGTTTAAGTATTGTGTTCTGCCCCTCCAGAAGAGCATGAAAACTCACTGTGACTTCATAACATCTCATTTTCTGATCAGTTCAGAACCATCCAGAAGTCTTAGAGTTCGGATAGCTATGCATACATGCATTATGCAGCCATCCTTATCTTTGCAGAGTAAGAACTTTGCAAAAAAACGCCTGAAAAAAACCTATTGTGCATGTGATTTTAAGAAGTTTAGCTCAGTCAAATAAAACCACATTTTATGAGAGCAGTCGAATGCACTTGTCATTGAGGGGTATTTTTATGCTACTTTTCAACTTTTAAACCCCTGCCTCTTCCGTTTCATGCTGTTCAAGAACAAGTACAATATACATGGTTTTTTAATTATGGGGAAAGTATTTTTTCTATTCTTCTTGTACTCAATGCTCAAACTGATTTGACTTCAAAACAAAACAAATTCACTTCTGGGAAAAGGACAGAGCCTGGAAAAATTCAGCCCAGAAGTTGTAAGTTTCAGAAAGTTTAGTAACAGGAGACAGCAGAATGGAAAGAATTATGCAACCTTGCCATCGTGGGTCTTCATTAGCACCCCACTATAATTAAAAGACATTGAGGAAGGGAGCAGACCTTCCTGTGTCCCAGACTGCAGCTCATTTGTGCATATAGACTTCTTGGATCCCCATGGACACCTCAAGAGATTAAGTTGTGCTCTATGTGTGCGGAGAGGGACATTTTAATCACATTGCTTACCATATAGATTATGTCCACATACTCCAGCACTGTGAGGAAGAACATTGGCTGCAGTGCTGCAACAAAACTCTTACTTTTATAACACTTCCATTCCTGCTCTTGTTCAGTTTACAATCTACCTAATCTACCACCCTACAAGAAAACAAAAGGATAAGAAAGAAAGCTGCTTAACAAAGAATTGAGTAATGCTTCAGTGAGCACACAAAGGGTGGCATGCCTATTCTCCTAGCAAGAGTATGTTTTGTACAGGAAAATGTAAACCATCTGTAATGTTGAGTCTCTCCTGGGGTGAAGTTACACCACAAAACAGCCAAAGATAGCACTGTGATTGTATGTTGGCAGGGAAGCAGCAAATTAAGCTCTGCCTAAGCAGGCTAAGATCAGCCATGAATCGAGCAACTGAAGTTTCTGGGACAGCTTTTAATAGTTCTTTCCAAAACCCAAATGCAGGGTTTGAGGGAAGATTATAGAGATCTTGCCTCAGCTAGACAAC
The DNA here is from genome assembly GCA_007922155.1 of Mesoclemmys tuberculata. Lineage (NCBI taxonomy): Eukaryota > Metazoa > Chordata > Testudines > Chelidae > Mesoclemmys > Mesoclemmys tuberculata. The sequence continues at coordinate 100,230,140 of ML675616.1, forward strand.
CCAGGTCAAGGGGGCGTAGGAGACTCAAACTTCATTGTTCAAACAGCAGTGGCTCCCACATTATCCATGCAGATCAAATATCTACACAGGGGTGACCAAATCGTAAGTGCATCCAAGAATTAGAAAGGTGAAGTTTGAAGGGAATGGAAAGGGGAGTTCTCAGCTGAAAAAAGACGTGCCTACAGCTAAGTACACACAGTACTTACTGCAAAATGTATTTGTTCCTCCTTAAAGGAACATCCTTATAAAGTAACCCTAAATAAGATAAAACATTGACTAGCTGAAGTTCCATCTCACTCCTCTGCTCCCATCCTGCAGTATCTCTATTGTCTTCCGATGTTCCTTTTGTCTCCATCTCTCTCCGATTCACACCCCCCTTCTGGAGTGATTGCTTCTGCAAACTGAAGACCACTCCACAAAAAACCCTCAGTCTGGGCAGCACTATCTGGGTTCTACTGCTCCATGAAACCGTTATCTCTTCACAAAATTTCCTTTGACCTTATGGTGCAATAAAGCAAGCTACTCCTGCATTTTGCTCCCATACTTCACTATTCCTCTCAAAAGGCTAGAGCACATACCCTGCTGGCTAAATTCATGGTTTTTAGAGCCTTGCACTTCAGGAAAATTGATTAGATGTAACTGTGCACAATTACATCATCAACCACCAATCAAAATGCAGGACAGATAGAGTGTGTTTCATCCAGGAAGCTCTATGCCAATGGCAGATTATCAAAGGGGTGCAGGTGTAAGGCAGACTTCTACCACATTGACTATATTAAGAGGGGAAGGGGGAAATAAAATAAATCAGCAGAAAAGCATAATGAAAGTAAGCTACCTTCCTTCTACCCTTAGGCCCCAACCTGTAGTTCTTCAGGTAAAAAATTATTTCAGTGGGAGTTATACCCAATCAAACCCTTAAGAGAGACAAAAGCCTAGTGAGATGGCAAGCTGGTTTTCTAGTTAATTACCAGAAAACCACAGGTAGATGATTTCAAGTCAGTTTTCTGACAGCATGGCAGCAAGATGGGGTGGAGGGAAAAGAGGAATGCAAAGAGTTTTTAAACAGAGATAGACTCATAGACTCATAGGTCAGAAGGGACCAATATGATCATCTAGTCTGACCTCCCGCACAAGGCAGGCCACAAAACCCTACCCATACACATTTATAACAACCCCGAACCCATGACTGAGTTATTGAAATCCTCAAAAGTGAGATTTGAAGATATTAGTTTCAAATTTCTACCCAGAAACAAAACAGATTTTACACTGCCACCCACAGCCAGATGCTTCAGGACTGCTTACTTTCATTCCATTTTCTCTAAGAAATGACTAGTCCTGGATGAATGGAGCTTTTTAGCTAGGTTTAGGGCATGCAACGGGGGGGGGAGAACGAGTGGGATAAGTGGGCAAGCCCGTGAAGGAAAATTAGAGAGCAAAAATTGTTTACAAATACTGAGCCAAGCTAACACGATCTCCTTGACTGTTCAAGCATATTATTAAATTAAATCCTGAACAATAGACATGGGGGCAGGGAGGAGAATGGTACCACCTCATCCTCTGCTTTGCTACTGGGCAGAAGGGCAACATTCCATGTAAAGTTTATATATAAAGCAGCCAAATCCAGGAGCCATCAATTAGGGTCCTTTGGAAATTAACCACTGCTAGGCTGCCAGTCAACACCAATGAGGCTACAGGAAAATGCCCTTGTGTCACTGCAAGAAATAACACGACAGTTGTCTGCTACAAGGTACTTTAGCACATACAGAGATGTCCAGACAAGACATAAACTGAGCCCCTCACACCCTCAAAGCAACCAGAACAAAAGGAGGGTAACAACTTGGTACAGAGAAGAACCTGACTGAGAAATCCCACTCTGACCATGAAAAACACAGCACTGCTGGCGTCTGGCCTGCAAACACACACTTATTTTGGGTTTCTATTTTTAACTAGATCAAGGGATGCAGAGGAGGTTAAAGCCCCCCTCTCCCCCACTATTTACTGACTAGGTTTATTTTTTAAAAAAAAAGTTAATTTAATGCTAATATGTAGTGCTAGATGATAGCACTGGAGGGAAATCTTGTTCATCTACTGTACAGGCACAGCATGGGAGAATAGAGCAAAAAATTTCCCACTTCCTGCCATGCCAGTGTGCCTTAAACCACTTTTGAAAGGACCTCCATTGGGGTTACAGCCTACACCCACTGAATCCTTGGCCTCAGAGTGTCTGTTCGTTCTGATTGTCGGGAGGCTGCAACACAGAAACTCATGCCCTACAGCTCACCACACAGAGGTCCTCCAACAATCAGGTGGGTAATGACATTTGGTTTCAACTGAATGGGGCTAGGTTTGAACTGATGGTCTAAAGGTGAAATGCTCCATAACCTATTTGCTAGCCTCAGTCATCCTGTCCTCAATAAATAGACTAAATCTTAAGCAGGGCAATTCGATGTCCTCCTCCGTTGGTCCCTGATAGTTCCTTTTCCATCAGCAACAGAAACGTCAATGATTAATCTTCTTTGTCGTTTCCCCTCTAGAAGCAAAACTCACATTCACAATCGACTGTCTCCTGCCCAATCTGAAGTCAAACAATCTATAAAGAGGTAACATTCGAATTTTCTATTGCGCAAGTGCATTCGGGTCTTCTACATACACCTGCTCCCACAATTTCTCATAGGACCCATCTACTGCCTCTTGTCTTGCTGGTAGCTTGAATCGTCAAATTCTGGACCTCAAATTACCTGCACAATGGAGCAAGGAATAGCATAGAGAACAAAAAACTTTAGAACTTGGTGCCAGCCAGGGAGCAATCCTCACCCTTAAGAGTTGTGGAAACTCCACAGAGGACCCACAACACTTCTTCCTCTTGCCGTTCCTTGAGAGATCCCCTGCCAAAACAGTCCCACTTACTCCTCTGAGATTGAAAGCTACCTGCTATGGATGGATGACAGAACAGAGAAGATACCGTCTCCACCTTTGCTGTACCAATGAACTTCACCAGATGCTGTAACTGTGCGAACCAGTGAGAACCCTTTTCCAGATATGCTTGTCAGCAGCACTGATCCAAGTTAATGCTGCAACACCAGTGTGTTACGGAAACACAAAGAGCTCTGACTCCAGACATGTCTACACTAAAAACTTAAGTTCACCTGCGTTAGGTCGACTTACAGCCACTGCAGAAATTACCGCGGTGGTTCATGTCCAGACTACCCTCTTTCTGTCAGTGGTGTGTATCCCCACCAGAAGCACTTCCACTGACTTAAGAGGGGCAGTGTGAGGGACTGAGAGCCTGGGCTCTTGGCTCCCCGCTTGGAGCAAGGAGACCAGGTAGAAGCCCAGCTGGGAACAAGGAGCCGAGAGCCCAGGGGACAGTTGGGTTCTAGTTGGAGCTGTCCACCTGTCCCACGGTGACTGACTGAGCTGTCAGTTTGGCCTTTCTTGTCAATGGAGCCATGAAGTTGATAAGAATGACAGCCAGCCATGCTGACATAAGTAACTCACAGTGTCTACACGGACACTGCATCACCTAACTACACTTCTTCAAGATCCCTCCTTGCAGTTGATGAACTGCGACTGCTGTTTCTCTTTTATCTTATTGTTTCCTTGTGTTTTCCGTTTGTTGTCTCAATCTCAAGCTTAGACTGTGAGCTCCTTGGGGCAAGGATGGTCTTTTTGTTCTATATTTGTAGAGCATCTAGTGCAATGGAGTCTGTGTCTATGATTGGGGTCCTTAGGTGCTACTGCAATACAAATATATAATAGCAAAGCTACTCTCTTGCCTAGACATCTCAAAGGCATGAAAAGAGTAGAACTGGGAGGTGGAGGACTTCAGAAGAGAGAAAGAAGCTGTTTACTTTTATTCTCCAGGATGAGAAGAGTAAAATGAATTATGTCACACAAGCATCCTAGCAGCACTTATGCTTTGTCATATGCTCTGATGAAAGGTTTGTTCAAGGGAAAAAAAAAACAAAAACATGCTGCATTTGCTCTCCAGAGTTGCTGCGTTACAAGCCTTGACAGAACAAACACATACAAAAGAGGTAAATAAACAACCTTTCAAGTCTAGTTTTGAAATAATTTAGGTGCTGAAACAAACCAGTTTGAGCAATGTACAGAAATAAGCAGGCAGACAGAAACTAGGCAGGGTCCTAAAAGAATTCATAAGGGAGAGGAATTGCAGTAGGGCAAGACATGGCTAGCTTTAACTGCTGCTAAGAACCAGAGTGCAAAAGCATGTGGCTTAGATGCATTATTTCACAACAGTATGCCTCAAAATTGAGATACCTCTTTGGTGCACTTGGCATAAGCTTTTTCAAAAATTTGCCTACTACAGCAGGATATTTCCTTAGGGGGAGGGGGAAAAAAAGCCTGTCAACATTTCATAAGAAGAAAAATCTATGGCCCATCTGCACTGAGATATGAAACCATATTACCAGATTTTTGTCCACACCAATGTATGTATAAACACTTCACTACACAGGTGACTCAATTCAGTGCAGACAGAGCTGACTCTTATTTTAAAAATGTAAGAGGTACTGTGCCATAAACAAAATGCATCTGCGTAACATCGATAGAGTCACCAGCTCAGAGGTATAGCCATGAGAGACCACCATCATCACATCATGCAGCCTGGGTAACACAAGGGCAGATTAGCATGCCACACTCAGGAGGCTTTCACAGTGCAGCAGCTGCTCCAGAAAAGACTTATTGAAGAGTTAGGGACTGATAAGGACTTCAGAAGAAGCAGACAGCACTTGGAAATTAACATTCACAGCTGCTTTATACAGTACTTCTCTATCCAACAGGGCCCCATTAGACTTTTATTTAAAGGGACAGTCAACTTTTGAAAAATTTTCACTTCTCTGAAAATGTTCTACTTTAACTGTTACAAGGAACAGCAAGGGGGCTATAAACTAAAAGATTAAGGAAAAACACTGTCTAACTTGTGCTGTCCACTTGACAGCAGTGTGTGTCTACTTAGTTTCCTGCAGAACAATTACAGTCAACCGGTTTCTCCTCAATGTTTGTGTGGCTCTTTCGTTTAAAAAAGAAAATGTAGTTGTAATACCACAGAAATGGGCAGCGACACTCAGAAGCAAGTTAAGTATCTGAAACACACTTCAGCTATTAAAAAGATAGTGTCGATATTTTAAAGTAGTTAATGTTTGTACTTCATTTCAAAAGCACCATATAAGTGATAAGTATTCTTAGATAAAAGGGCACTAAGTGAAGGTTATTCTGAAAGGACTGTAATTTGTGACTAAGCTTTTTAGAGCAGGAAATGTCTGAATTTTGGGTTTTGTCTATCACAGAACACATTGTATACTACTAATTTGTTAAGCACCAAACAATTTCTTAAAACCACATGCAGATTCCATACACGCCCAAATGTTTTAAGCGTGGTGTTATATTCAGTCTCTCGGAAAAACCTCATTTTGGGCTAGTCTATACTTAAAACTACCGATACAGCTGTGCCACTGTAAGAATGCTTGTGTAGCCACATTATGTTGACAAGAGAGCGCCCTCCCGCTGAAATAATAAAACCATGTTAACGAGCATGGCGGGAGAGCATCTCCCACCAACATAGCGCTGTCCACACAAGCACTTATGTTGGCAAAACTTACATTGCTGTGGGGGGGTGTTTCACATCCCTGAGTGACAAAAGTTTTCCTGGCATAAGTGCTAGCATAGACAAGACCTTTGATCTGAGTGACCTCCTTCTGAACAATTCCTCAGAATGGCGACCACCAGCTCAGAGAAAGCCACACCAAGTCCTCAGTCAGAAGAGATGAGAAGAGAATCACAGAAGAACCCACTTCCCACCCAATATGAAATTCAAAACAATGTGGGGGGTGCCAAGATGCCAGCACCAAACCTTAACTTTAAAACAGAAACTAGTTTAATGATCAGGCAAAAACATTCACGCAACTTAGATTTAAAATAATTTTCCCCTTTTCTCCCTTCTGGACAATGGTGCAACTGCATTCCAACATCTTAAAACAAAGTGGTCATTTGCAAGCAGACCAAACACAGCTGACATCTAATTCAGACTGGAGACAGTCACCTCTGCACAGAGAGAGTTCCTAATGAAAGGAGGAGTTCCAGTCATGGGCAAGACCTGTCTCCCCCTTTAACACAGGGAGTGATGCTGTACAGATGGTGCCTGCTCAGGTGACGTACATGCCATTATCACAGATTGGCACCAGAGAATGAACGTGATTCACACATAGCCTACACCGTACACCACTGGTGACAGTGTGTAGGGTATGCATAGCTATGTGCCACAATGAAAAGCAGGATGCATCCACACTGGAGTGTGTAGCTACAGGCAGCTGTAAAAGGCTTTAGGGAGGCAACAGAGAAGGTTCTTGCAGTTCCCTGCTGCCAGAGCTTTTCCCTGCTGCTGGAGTCTTTCCCTTCAGTGGGGAAAATACTCCAGCAGCAAGGAGGCAGTGGGACACCACACTGCTAAAGATAGCAACATGGGCATGGGAGGGACTGCTTGGTGTGTATTGAGCAATGGAGGGTACATACCCTAAGGCTCTAGCAGGTCTTTACTCGCCTAAGCAGTGCCTCACCATCTACACTACTATTTATACTGGTGCTGGGGTGTGTGTACAGTGTTTGTTCTGTACATGACACCCTAAGGAGTGTGCAGTATAGACATACCTTCAGATGGCATAAATGGTTTAACTAAATGGTTAAATTGTACATTCATCTCCCATTGCTCTGATGACTGCAGTTTGAGCTTGAATCTGCCAAGTGCTTGATGCCCTTAACTTTTATTGAAGTCATTGGGAGTCAAAGGTGTCCAATATTATGCAGGACTGAGCCCACAGCATATCATACTTCAGCACGGGAGACTCAAATTGTTATCAAAACAAAGGTGCTTAAACTAACTGGTACCTGTCTCCCCAATTTTCAGGATAACTTTCAGCTGAGAAAGGAAAGATTGGTCCATCCCTATATGCCCCACACTCTTGCACCTTTAAGGAATAGTGACAAGTTGTTACAAAAGTCTTCTGAAAATAAATTAAGAAAATAGGCTAGTGTTTTGTCAGCCAAATATTGCCAGAAAGAAGGACTCATGTTTCTGTCCTACTTCACTGCTCTCTGCTGTAAGAGCTGTTTCATATAACTTGGTTCCAAACTCAAACTTAAACACTGCCTTTTGGAAAAAAAATAAGCCTCTAAATGTTGGACATAAGACTTTTAAGGGGCACTCTTCATTTTGTTCATAATTGCCTTTTTCAGACTTCGTGAAGTACAGTATAATCTTTGTTCACTTCAGTTTTGATTTCTGCTTGCTTTCAGGATTAGATGTTTGTTTATGCAAAATTCCACACTTCTGATTTTTTTGTTACACTGGCTACCTGGAGAGCTGGACTCTGAAATGTGGCAACATTTCCAACACAAAATAGGCTCTGCCAAACCCTTGTTCCTCACGTTTTATCCTCTGCCATGTTCTGAAGCTGTGGTACAAAATAAAGCCAGGTGGATTTTTCTTTTAAAATTTCAAGATTCAATTTCACATTTAAAGAAAGATTGAATTTCATAATTTAAAGTGAAGCACAAGATTTTAAATCATCCCTTTTGAGAGAGCTCATTTGCAAGCAGCCTGATGTCACTGTGTATCTTAGATCAGTGAACTTGACTGGCTTCTTTCACAATATGGCTGTGAGCCTATTGCCATGGCTGCAGAATCAAGAGCAACATTTTTTTCCAAACACTCAGCATCCCTACTTAAAATAAAATAAAATAAATAAAACCCAGAACAGAAATAGCCAAGTTTTACACTTCAAGAGGCAACAACTCCTGACTGCTCCAACGCAATATGCACTTGACACATACACAGTATCATATTAAGCTACACTCAATATAGATGTTCAAACTGGTAACTAGGGACTGATATGTGCACCCTAGTCCCTCTTTCAGGGATCTTCTGATAAAAAGGTAGTGGGTCTACCGCCTGATATAGCTCAGTAGGTGTTAATAGTATTTTTATTTTATTGCATTTTTTCAATCCAGTGTACTGCAGAGTATGGATGGCTTTGTTCATAGCCTCCTTTCTAGTCTTATAATGGGCTGGAAGCCAACCTAGCCTAGTTTAGTGATAATAAAAAACTGACCATGGGCTATTGTTTTCTGGCCAGCCTTGAAGATTAATTTTTATCGAAATCAGGAACAAAGGCTTCCATATCTCCCCCTACTCCCATCATGGGCAGACGCATTAACTTATTGCCCATGGACCCTTCATTACCCAGGGTGAAGCTTTGATGTTCTCACTACTTGAGGGCTCAGGACACTACAGGGTCCTGAAGCCTGTTGCAGAATGAGTCATTTGAAATCTAGCTGACAGAAATAATTGGTCAAGGTTCTCTCAAACTCCTGGACTATATTACCTAGACATGCTCTGCCACCTTGTTCCCACCACGCTATTCCTTCCACCACATACACTCTCCTTCCCCTGAAAGCTTCCTTCATTGTTTTTTTGTTTGTTTGTTTTGTTTTGTTAAACTACAATGCCAAAGCTACTATAATACAAAAATTTAATCTTACTTTTTATTCAAGTTTTACCAAGTCCGTAAGCTCACAAAGGCCGTTTGACTGTAACTGAGTCCAAATAATGCCAACAACTAAGGAGACAAATTTTTGGGTCCAGTCTGTTTCATTAATTGATGCGACTGCAAGACATCAACTCCAGTCACTAACAGCCACAAGAAAGATTATAGCGCTTAGTGGGTGTTAATGTACATAAATAAATAAATACACACATACTATATAGTGAAATCCAATAATTAGATATACATAAATTTGCTATTCAGAAGGAAATAACACAGCCCGTTTGACATGAGACTCCAAATGTACGGGGTTATTGAATACTGCCCCATTCACCCAGGGTTAATCATGGCCTTAATCCTGTGAACTCTAGCATTTTCCAAACAAATGGTTGGGAAGATGTACCTGCAAGCTTATACACAGCTAGACAGATATTTTACACAGCCATGCAACCCTCAAAGGATTTAAACAAGAACTCCGTTTGACCAATGGCCAAATGGATCCTTCCCTTAATTAACGAGAAAGAAAAATTCATTGATAGCCCAATTCCATTGGGAAAAGAAGGAAAGCAGCAGAAAGCACAGCTGGCCTGCCCAAGCCTTTCATCAGGGCATATCTGCAGTATGCTGAATAATATATATGTGTAGCTCTATGAACAGGCTACTGCTGTGTAGCACTGCATGCTCAACTATGAGTACCACTGTAGCTGTAAATTACTGCCTGACTTACAAAAATGCATGTATCACAAGCACCTGAAATAAATATATTAGCTGCAGAGAGACTCCCATCTTTCTACAGGACAGTTATGTGCTGCCCTGCACCTGAAAAAGGGCCCCCGCTCTACAAATGTGAGATACTGCAATGCTTTCTTTACAGACAATATCAGCTAGATGGGATAGTATACAGACACCTCTGGGAGACTGCCTCTACTGCTGAATGGCAGCAGTCAGGTGGCAGTAGCACACAGGATAAGGACCTGGCATCTAACGAGCATTGTTCACAAACACTACTATTTACCAGGCAATGGTTAAGAAACATTTACAAAGTTAATGTAACATTCATTTTCTTAATTGGAAGGGTGTAAAATATCTATTCCTTTTCCCACTCCTACCAAACCAATGTGCTTCCCCAAGTCGCAAAGAGAGGAGAATGCAAGGATTCTGTCCCTGCTAGTCCTTGGTCACAGAAGCCATGTGAAACTGAAGGAGAATCTCCACTTCTTCATTGCTGTTAGCTGCTTTGGGGACCTACAGCATTAAAGAACAAGGCTATTCTCTAAATCCGACATTCCTGCATGTACAGATTTAATCAACCACAGGAGAATGACCAGAGCAAAATGTACTCATGTAAATGATAAGGCATTTATTCAGGACTGTGATTCAAGTTGTAAATGCAAAGCCAGCTAAGGACTCAAAGTGAAATCAATCTTGGGGAGAGGCAGGTACTGTTCTCTTCAACTTTGTCTTTTATCCAACTCCTTCAAGAACTCTAGCACAGCTAATGGGCCCTGCTTGAGATTAGATTAACAACAGAGAATGCTCTCAATTAAATAACTTTTTGAAGTTTAACAGACTCTGGTGCCTATTTTCCAATGGTTATAATTCTCATTCTGTCTACCTGGTGAACACATCTGTAAAATCACATTACGTCCGTGGAGACCACTCTCACCAGAAAGAACAGTCAGTAGGTCTGTTGTGTGTGGAGATGAAGGAGAAAGATGTGCAGTCAATCTTTAGCCTATGAATAAAGAAAGCATGTCTAAGTATTTGCCATATCTCAGTAGCCCTCTGGTACTGAGCTCTGTTATAGGGCTATGCATGTGCCTGCCCCAGTTCATATTGACTGTGGAAGATTTTATGACAGGTACATGTGATACAGATAGGGAACACCACCAGACAGCTTTTTTGTTGTTTTTAAATCGCTAACAAAGAATTTTAGAGGCAGAATGAGGGGAAGCAAGGAGCTGCCAAATGGCACCTCCTCTAAGCCTCCTGGTTCCTGATTTGGGAAGGATTAACCCTGGTGATTAACAGAGTGCCAGCTCCGGAAGAGTCCACTCTACTGGAAGGCTGGAATAAAGCAGAGAGAAGACAATGAGGAAGGGAAGAGGTGTTGAGTCAGCCTCAGCAAACCCAGAACCCATGCACGGTGCATTAGCAGAGCCTGTTTACCTTCAGTACAGGTCTTTAATAGTCTCATTTTGCAGACATCCATATGAGAGTAATAAGGAACTTCTCTCTCTCCCCCCCACCCTCTCAGTGGGACGCCTTCCCTTTGTCTCCTGAATCAGGGAGAGGATATGACTGTCAGCACATTGGCAGCAGCTCACAGGATACAGTCCCAATTAACAGGCAGAGGAAATACTGTACACAGATGGAACAGACTGGGTGTCTGCACACCCCCAATACAGAGCCAATTAAGAGCTAGAAAGAGGGAGAGAAAACACCATGATCTGCAGAAAGCCCCTCGGATTTACCTCTTGGAGGGTTATTTTTACTTTATTAAAAGCCATGCTGCTGGAGGTGCAGTTATTGAAGGAGAACCTCTCCCCCACCCCTTGTAGACAGCTAGATTTGCCATTCATCTTACACAACTGGTTTTGTGGCGTACAGACCTCATTACTGAGTGGCCTCCAACCAGCTATTCCTCAACAGTGGTGGGAGGAGAATGTGCAGCAGCATGGATGAGCAATTGGACACTGATTCTTTGCAGCAGTTTTATTCAGTGTCTGCTTGCCCACTTTGTAACAGTACAAAAGGGGCAGAAGAGGAGAAAAGACATGGGCACATAGATACAGAAACAAAGCAGTCAAGTGGAGGGCATTGGGAGGCAAAAGCAGAAAATGACACGCCAGTGCAGTGGCTTTGCTTCCCTAATCTCACTGGATTACATATACCCCCAAACCACACAGTTATCCCAATAAGAATCTGCATGAGCAGAGACGTGTATTTCCTTTACCAGATTTTCACGGTCTGATGAAAATTTATGTGGAAGATGATTAATACAGCAAAGGATGCAGCTACCTACATCACTCAGGCCCAGGTTGCCTGAATGGAGAAATAGATCATATAGTAAAATAGGAGGGAAATTGGTAACTTAGAAGTTAAAAAGGTCAATATACCCTTTACCAAAGACTATCATCCTGCTTGCTTAAAAGCAACTATGGGTGCATATAAAACCCCACATAATAAAATCAATTCTTGACAAACTCCAATATGGCTGCGAGGTTTCCCAGTATACTGAAGATTTCAACTTAATTTTTATTAGATCTATTACACTTTTTCAAACTTTCATGAGATGAATCTTCATATCAAATGGGGAGAAGTGGGGAGGAAGAAGGGGCCACAGAGAAAAGGAGAAGTCTGACAGGCAGTAGAGGAATAAACCCAGGGCTTGTCTACACCACAGGTTATGCCTGTATAACATATTGCTTAAGAGTGAGAATAAACCAACCCCATGAGTGATGTAAATTACACCAAACTAAGCGCTGGTGTGGACTGAACTTCTTCCGCCAAAACAGCCATTGCCTCTTGCAAAGGTGGTTTTATTATTCCAATGGGAAAGCTATTTCTTGTAGGCATAAAACACTTTCATCAAGCGTGCTGCTGTACCACTGTAGCACTGCTACGGTAGACTAGCCCTTACTCTTCTTCCTTTGCAATGAGGATGAAAAACTTAGATCCATCTCAGTAGAGAGAGAGGAGGGAAAACTGCCCTTTGAAAAAGTGTTTAGATCTCCTGAATCTTCTCAAGTGATTATTCCAGAAGTTACACAGCCTGGAGGTAAGAAGCGAAAGCCGTTTTAAAAAAAGAGCGGCAGAACAGAGAGAGAGAGAGAGAGAGAGAGAGAGAGAGAGGAGTAAAGAAAACCACTACACCATTTCCAGCTAATCTGCATCTTCCCAAGAATAGGCCACATCCCAGAATTTCAAGGGATGGTATAGAAAAGGACTGTACTGAAACAGAGTAATGCTGCGTGAGGCAAGTTGGCCTACAATATATCATGGCAGGCTCTGGCCAGACCTTCATGTTCCTAAATCCAACATTTAACTCAACAATCAACAGGACACTGCAAGGCTTCTCAGGCCTTCAAAATTCATAAATGATCAAACTATCAGGACAGAGAAAATGAACTTGGAGACAGACTCCAGCACTTGCCTATCATGTAGATGTCAGTCACAGCTGCATAGTTAAGCTAAAAGGTAGATTTCCATTTTGCACCTGAAGTAGAGATTTAGCTTCTTTGTTATATATGAAAAACAAAACGTATTCTTCCCAAACTTATAACATTTACTTTTTGGGCATAAAATAAATTTTCTAGGAATTTAGAAATAAATCTGTTATTTGGTTTATGAGTTAAAACTAATTTTAAAAGGGTCATTTAAAAAATGTAACAACTCAGTCTTTTTTGTCCTAAGTGGTTTTTAGCAGATTAAAAAGACCCTTCAAATTTTCCATACAGTTAAAATTCATTAAAATTCTGTGCATAGGCTATATTGTAGAAGTTAAGTTGTAATAAACCAAGATTATTGATTATTCTACTCTGGAGTCATGAACATAATTTTTAAAGACAAGTTAATTGTAACCATAATTGTATGATTAAGGCATGATGTGACTAAAGGCAGAGTTAAAGCTGTTTAACTGCCTTTAATGTATTTCCATATGTTAACATGTTTGGATTTTTTTTTAAGTGTGTAACCTTAACTCTGAACTGCCTGGGTTTGAAATGCTTTATTCTGGGATAACTACAACATCCCTGCAATGTTTTTTTCTCTGAAGTTTACTAAGATATATTCTCAATCGTGTATTTTTTGTGTGTGTGTATATATATATATATATGAGAGAGAGAGAGAGAAAGAGAGGGGCGCTGGTGTGTGTGTGTGTGTGTGTGTGTGTGTGTGTGTGTGTGTGTGTGTG
>ML675616.1:100243894-100600763 GCA_007922155.1 Mesoclemmys tuberculata
GTTGCTACTGGGATCATGCTTAACTATAAAGAGTTTACATGACAGCAACTGGCTAGCACTGGAAACTAGTAATGGAACAGGATATGGAGCTTTAGATCACTAGGTTACTGGCTTAAATTGGCTGATTAGGACAAAACCATTAAGCTTCTGATAGCCATCTGGTGGCCTGTGTGAAAGGAGTTGGGCTCATTCCAGTTCCTAGTGCACAGGTATCCACACAACTGGCACCCTTGTTGGCAGTCTCAGAGGGTATGTCTACACTGCAATTTTATATCCCCACAGCCGACATGGGCCACCCATGGGTGTTCTGTTGCAGCAAAGACACACCCAGAGAGGCAGAAGACTGGAACCTGAACTACCCTATAGATCAGAGGACATCTGGCAAATACTGGCATTTTTAAAAAGGTAACTGTCCCTTCTTAGCAAGGACTGAGGCACAAGGGCAAGGTATCTGATCCATGACTGGAAGTTGTTAGTGTCCAGGGAGCGTCAATCCAGCACCTCTCACCAGCACTAGAAGTTGACTTAAGTACTTAAAAGAGTTACTTAAAGAGTGAGCTATTTTATAAGGAAAAACAATCTTCTATACAAAGTGAGCTCTCCCTAACCAGCCAGTGACATATTTCTGTGACATACAGACACAAAGAATTGACTCCTGGAGAGCTTTATCAGTCCTGTAACTAGTCCAAAACAAGTCAACAGCAGACAGAGATGGAGCCAAACCCTCTTCTGAAAACATCAACCCCCAGAGTTATCTTCCTGACACAGACAGCTTTGTGTTCCTCCAGACAAGGAGCTTTCCAACATGAAGGGAGGGAGACAAAGCAACAAGATGCAAAGAAGCAGATGTTTTGGGTGTGCTGATGTGACCAAGTGCACTCCTCTATTCACTCCCTATGCACCATTGTAATAATCTCTGTACAAAATATACCTTGTAAAGTATCATTTGAAAACTAATAACTTGCTGGTCAATAATATCATAGCAAAATGTGTGCAGCAACATTAGATGTAAAGTTATGAACCTGAGTTGAAATCATGTCTGGTAAACATATTTCAGTTAAGTCTGGGGAGGAGGTAAACCTGTTTCTCAAAGACAAAGGACAAGATGACACCTCTAGCCAGGTGTCACCAAAGTTAATTGCCTGTCATCGGTCAAGTGGCCATTCTTTAGCACTGAAGGGGCCATGAACAGATTGAGCTGCACTTTAGCAAACAACAACTTGAAACCTCTTTCACCATGCAACTCCATATCTCCGTCCTGACAATAGGAAGGAACTTTATCTATGGTAACCCACAGGAAAATGCATTCAAAGGGTGACTGGACTATAAAAGTGAGGGAGAAAAACACCCCAGGAATTCTAATTCTCTCATTCACTCTCACACACACGAATTAGCTTTTGCAGTTTGGGAAGGGTTCTGACCTTAGAATTTGGTTAGCCCTGTTGCTGGGAACATATGGTAAGGGACTTTGGCCTCAACCAAGTCTAGTTTAAGTTTAATTACTAGAAATCATTTTATCTTTATTTCTCTTGTAACCATTTCTGACTTTAATGCCTTGTACTGTAATCACTTAGAATCTCTCTTTCTGTAGTTAAATAAACTTGTTTTATTCTTTAATCAAAACCAATCAAGTGCTGTAGTTAAATTGAACTATTTGGTACTTCCAATTAAAGTAGCAAACTGTTGTATATTGACCACATATGGGGCAGCGGACATCTAATGTCTGAATTGTCCAGCAAAGTACTGGACAATGCGGAACATGTTTTTGTGAAAATTCAGGACTTAGAGTGTGTTGGGGTCACCCTGCAAGTGGTAACCAAGGCTGGTGGAAACCAGAGTGTGACTGGAGTGTTGTTGGCAGGCTGCAGCTATACACAGACAAGGTGTGACATGCATGCTGTTTGTTTGTGTGGGGCTATCACATTCCATGGTGCAATCTAGACGAGTGAGGGGTTGTGTCACCACCAGCCCTGAAATCTGGAGTGCTTCACAATGCTCTGTTGCTGTAGCTCTCAATCTTGGACCCCTCACAGAAGGCTACGGACCATTTCTAATACCAGCCAGCAGATAACCTTTTGCACATTACTGTCCCCCAAGAATGCTGTAATGCAATGAAAGGAATAAGCTATTTCCAGTCACAACCAGGAAGATTCTAGGTTTTTACACCTCATTGTTATTAACAGAGCCAGCTTCCTTTCTCATTTAGTAAACTGGCTGAAGAGATGAGTCTTTACAATGTAAAAATTTGCTTTAGGGTTTCCGGTGTCTGCCTCTTCACTCACATTCCAAATGAAACTGTTTTAATAAGGGCTTGTGATTTGTTCTGATGAGGCTTCATCTAAGTAATAACATGACTAATGTCTGTCAACATAGTTTTTTAATTCAATAGTAATGCCAAAAAGTAGACAATGGAGTAGGTGGATATAGTGGAAAAGGAGTAGCGGCAGGATGGGACAGTTATGGTTCAGTGGATTGAACACAGAACCAGATTTTAGTAGATGTCCATCTATTTCCAAGGGCCAGTGTGTATCAACTTGGCCAAGTCACAAAGATGCAGAGCAGTTCAGAGTCACACCAAAGGCTCTTAAACAAAGTAAACTGCCATGGAATAAGAATGAAGATCCTTTAATGGATTAGTAACTGGTTTAAAGATAGTAAACAAATGGTAGGAATAAATTATCAGTTTTCACAGTGAAAAGAGGTAAATAGCAGGTCCCCCAAGGATCTGTAGTGGGACCAGTGCTCTTCAACATATTCATAAGTGATCTGGAAAATGGGGTAAACAGTAAGGTGGCAAACTTTACATACAGTACAAATTACTCAAAATAGTGAAGTCCAAAGCTGTCTGATAAGAGTTACAAAAGGATCTCACAAAACTGGGTGACTAGTCAACAAAATGACAGACAAAATTCAGTGTAATTAAGTGCAGAGTAATGCATATTGGAAAATATAATCCCACCTTACACAAAATGATAGGGTCTATATTAACTGTTACTGTTACCACTCAAGAAACAATCTTGGAGTCATCATGACTAGTTCTCTGAAAACATCTGATCAACATGCACCAGCAGTCAAAAACACTAACAGAACATTAGAAACTATTAGAATTGGGGTGGATAGTACGACAGAAAATGTCATAATGGCATTATATAAATTCATGGTATGCCCACATCTTTAATACTGCATGCAGTTCTGATTGCTCCATCTTAAAAAAGATACATTAGAATTGCAAAAGATACAGAGAATGGCAACAAAAATGATTAGGAGTATGGAACAGCTTCCGTACAAGGAGAGATTAAAAAGACTAGATTATGGTGTGGAGAAAGTGAATACCAAAGTGTTATTTACCCCTTCACACAAGACAAGAATCAGGGGTCACCCAATAATAAGGAATTAATTCTTTACACAATGCAGAGTCAACCTGTGGAAATCATTGCCAGGATATGTTGTAAAAAGCAAATCATAAATGGGTTTAAAAAAGAACTAGATAAATTCATGGATGATAGGACCATCAATGGCTATTAGCCAAGATGATCAGGGATGCCAACCCATGTTCTGGTTGTCCCTAAATCTTTGACTGCCAGAAGCGGGCCTGGATCCCGGGAATGGATCACTTGCTAACTGCTTTGTTCTGTTCATTCCCTCTAAAGCATCTGGCACTAACCACCGTTGGAAGACAGGATACTGGACTAGATGGACCGTTGGTCTGACCCAGCATGGCCATTTTTATATTCTTAGTTACATTTCCTTATCTGTGGAATGGACAAAGATACCCAAGTGTATAACGTACTTTGAATTCCTATAAAAAAATTGCTATTTAAGTGCAATGTTTTAAATTGTATAATCAATTGAACACTATGGATGGACTTTCCTTTTCCTCCAAAGTATAGTGAATTTCAGTAGGGATGTCATGTAGACCTCTCAAAGTGCCTCTTAGAACTGGGATGTTGCCCTGATGATATCTCAAATACCTTTTCTTAAAAAACACAAACTCCATTTTCTGCTCCCCTGGTGTTTATAAGTGTCTTTTCAGCATAGGAGAAAATGGCTGTACAAGGTAACAGTGGAACTTGACTATATTGAAAGTACTGTCAAATGCACAAAGTGAACAAACTGAAAAAAGAGAAATTTCACTAGCTGTCTGTTAATGTAGTCTTAGGCTTTCCTGGTAACTGTAGTATGAATAGCATTTTCAGACACAAGAGATTTAAAAACAATGCACCAAAGGCCAAAAACCAATGCACTCTCACCCACAAGGTACATGTAGGGCAGATTAAACCTTCTACACACATTCCATTCTGGGAAGGAATAAAACTCTATAACTACAACTTTAAACTCTATTAAAATGGTAAGACACATACAGTTATAAACCCAGCAAGAAATGGATAAGGGCAAAAGGCAAGATTGGATACTCTGAATTCAAACTTGGAGCACTGAACTGTGCTACTCTAGGCTTGAATGTAAAGACTGTAGGAAACCAGGGTATTGTGTCTTTCAGACAGACAATTATGCATGTTGCTAAAGTATGTGCATTCTTCAAGTTGCCATTAAAGGATACTACTGCTGTAAATAAAAAGTAGCAGGTTATTTATCTGCCTGCAACAAAAGCTGTCCTTAAAGGCAAATTACACAACATAAAGCTCTACACCAAGGACATCATCCCACTAGGGACCAGTTCAATTTAATGTTCGGTTTAAAGATTTGTATGTAAACTTGCTTCTTGTTCCTAAGGCATTTGGGTGAAGGTGAGAGAACCAGAGTTAGAGCCTTGACTCAAGAAGTTTCCATTATCATGGAACTGTAAGGCAGGAGGGATTATCACAGGACCTATCAGATCAGTTTCTGAAGAGTTCATCAGAAAATTGAAGGGCTGGGTTTCTGCAGGTTGCTAACCTTCTACTATTCCCTTACCTACTCCCACATGCCCCTCCCCCCAGCCACAGGCACTGTGCAGCCCATTCCTGTTTTGTTTGCCCACGTCACAGGCATGGCATTTGTGGGCATAGAGTGAGCTATTCTAATTTCTCCCTGTGGAAAAGCTGCTGTTCTCTTGGAAGGAAACTGTTTAGTCATTTTAAAGGATGGTTAGTAGGTTTTTCACTTAGCCACCACATTAACAACCATGTAAAAGGCCTTTTGTAGTTTAAAATGCATAAATAGATTTTCTACTGTAAACTTAATTTAGCATTTAACTGGGATAGTGTTTTGCATTTTCTGACCATATCTTTCCCTTTCTGGTTGAAGGCAGGATCTGTGGTTCCATGGCAGCCAACAGCAGAGACCACAGGAAGCTCACACAGTTCTCAGTGACTATGAGGATGGCTGCATGGGAGCATCTGAATTCAGGTGCTTTCAAAAAGGCTACTTGGAGACAGACCCTATATGAATTGTGGTAGTGCAGCCATGAATTGAACCTGATCCTCCTACATGAAGCAGCGAATGCCCTTTCTAATTTATTGACTCTTGCTGCTGACACTGCTATCAAGAATCAGCACCTCCCTATGAAGCAGCAGTAGGATATTCCCATACAGGCTTGTCTCCTGGATTCACTGTGCAGGTGCTGGGTGGTGTTGGTGGCCTGTGAGATACAGGAAATCAGACTAGATCACTATGACTATGACTCATTCTCCCAACACAAGGCTCTAGGTCAGACCAGGCTATGGAAGACAATGAGGGAAAACAATGACACCAGAAAGAGAAGGAGCAAACTCGTGCCAGCAGTACCAGAAGCAGGAGTTGACAGATGAAAGGCACCTCTTCTGCTCCATAAGCAGAGGTCTCTGTCTTCAGTGTCCCTATCATCGAGACAGATACCCTCATATAAGCCGCAAGACCCACCTTCCACTTTTGAAACTCCTACAAGAATACGGCCAGTCTACTCAGACCTGCAGTCTCAATCTGCAGTCTCACCCCAAGCTCAGTCGTGTTGTT
Organism: Mesoclemmys tuberculata; assembly: GCA_007922155.1. Lineage (NCBI taxonomy): Eukaryota > Metazoa > Chordata > Testudines > Chelidae > Mesoclemmys > Mesoclemmys tuberculata. Next base: position 100,249,826 of record ML675616.1, read on the forward strand.
TCTTAGTACTCCCCCATCGGACAGTCTGTATTAATCTGTTGTCCTGTGTCTTATACTCAGTTTGGAAGCTCTTTAGGGCAGGGACTTTCTTTGTGTTCTACGTTTGTACAACCCCTAGCACAATGCAGTCCTGGTCCATGACTGGAGCTTTTAAGCACTACAATAATACAAATAATAAATGTTGGAGAGGAAGTATAGGGGAGAAAATTCATAGCAGCTGGGACACTCAGTTCTTGCTCCTTTTATGCTGCTCCTTACCAGCAAAGCAAGCCACAGACCATGCCTTCTACTAGGAAATCAAGGCAGGGCCTGTAAACCCAAGATGGGATCTCAAGTTTGAATAACACACTCATTGGATCAGTATTGTAGCTTCAAAAGAATCAAGCAGACCATGGAAATAAGAGAAAGGGAATATCCTTATGCTTAAAAAAAAAAAAAAAAAAAAAAAGGAAAAGCTTTCATACCAGTGAAAAAACATTTCTTTCAGCTGGTATACCATGATCTCCCTCTCACTCACACCTCACTCCTAAATGGAATTAAAAGTTAATGTGATTCTTTCTTCTGACTTCTCTTTTCAGACATCAACACCAATGTCAGTGTTGGTCCAGGAATAATTCATTACTTATCTGTTGCTACAGAACCAGCAGAGGGAACTTATTTCTCAGAAAAATCAGGATTTAAAAACAGATTTGGAATTTAAGTGGTTTCAAACTAGATTATTGAAAAGTGAAGGTACATCAAGTTTGAGAGGAAATAAATTAGCATCAGAAAAGAGAGAAGCCAGGTAAGAAAAAGATTCATAGTTTCTTTTCTGAGGTTAATAATGCTGCCTCTGTTTTTTTACTTGTTACTCATATTAAAGCCAATGACTTGGACAGCTTTGCATTTATACTCTGTACTAATATCCCAGACAGGGGCTGGAACAGTTCTTTTATTTTCCTTAAGTTAACCATAAACAGATGCAACACTGTCTGAAGTCAATCAGTTTTAAAAACAAGGAAAAGTTCTTTAAAACGCAACATATAATTAACTTATGGAACTCATTGCTGCAGGATACTCTTGAGCCAAATAGCTCACTAAGACTGAAGAAACAGGAAGAGACACTGCCAAAAATTCATCTGTAGTTAATCTAGCTAGGGTAAAAGCTATGAGAGTTACCATACTTCAAGGAACATTAGGATCAGAGGGAACAACTCCCTTTTAGTGTTAATAGAACAATTGGCTAGGTTAACCTGTATGGGAAGGATCTTCATGGTTGAAGACGGAATACTGCTATACAGACAGTAAACAGGAGCATTGACCTTGTAGAGAAAACAAGCATGTATTTGTTGACCCCGTACAGTGACACTGATAAATCAGGTGCCAACTCTAGCCATATCTGTAAGTGCTAGCTGAGCACTCACAAATTCATAGCTGGAAATCAGACTAGCTCATCAGTACGTTAGTATTCAAGGTAGGTGTTGAACTTCTGTAAGGAGGTGTTTAGTATTTAGACTTTATAAAATGCTTGTAGGATGCTGCTTGTATTGATCTTACTTGTAATCTCTATAGCCCACGGTATAAAGTTATATTTGCATTTGCATTGTTAACCTCTGTAATGGTGTAACTCACCAAACAGGAAAAGAAGAATTGATTAAGGTAAAGTAAAACTTGTCCATATTCCATTGAAGGCAAATGATATCAAAGAATGAGTTGTTGACTGCATTCCTAATTCCTTCCAGGAAGGAGAGACCTATGTATGAACTTTTCCCACCATTTTGAACTCTGGAATGGAGGGGATAAAAATCCCTGACAAGGAAAAACTGAATCTCTTTCCTGATATCTGGACTCTGATGGCCGAAGATTACTAAATATAAGCAAAGAGATCCCCAACTGCTTGGAATGGGTTAGCCTTGAAAGGCATTCTGAACTGACGGATTACCACAACTCTGTCACCTTTCGAATCATGGGCTGAAAGTCCATGGAAAGAACCTGTGACAGATTTAAATGGAATTTCTACTGGCCTCATGTGTTTGTGACAGTAAAGAATTACTGTAAGAGTTGTTTGACTTATGTCACAGTGTAAGAGATTAAAAGGATCCTGCAAAGCACCGTTGCAACCTCTGCCCACCATTAAATCGGTGTTTGTGGGACACTGTAGGACCCCTCACTAAACCTTACAGGAGTGGAAAGAAATATATACTCGCTGTGGTGGATTCTGTCATCGGGGACCCTGAAGCCACTAGCCAATATCGAAGCTGAGATCGTTAAAAATGGCAAATAAAGCTGTAGGCACAGAGTAGGTTTTCTCAGAGAAATCTAGTTAGACTGTGGTGCTAATTTCATGTTTGTAGTCTTTAAAAAGTTGTGGGAGTTATATGGAGTGAGGCATAATAGCCACCTCCTGCCATGCTGCAACTAATGGTCTGGTGGAGAGATTTAATGGAACTTTGAAAGCTATGTTGAAAATGTGTGTCACCAGGCGAGAGAACAACTGGGATGTGTTACTCCTTTATTTGATATTTTCATATAGAAGCATTCGCTAAGAATCTACTGGCTTTGCCTTGGATCCCATGTATGAGGGGCAGGTAAGAGGACCCCTAGATTTAATTCAAGGCTCTTGGGAAGATAGTACTGAGAAGACAAGACAACATGTAGGGGGAATATGTCACTTGTTTTAAAAAGAATTTATAGGCTATGGTGGATTTAATGCAGCAAAACCTTGAAAGAAGTCAGGAAGCACAAAAGGCTTGGTGTGACAGACACGCTGAATAAAGATAATTTGATATTGGTGATATGATGCTATTCTGATCTCAGTAAAGAAAAACAAAATGCAGGATTGTTGGGAAGGACTTTCTAAAGTGATAGAGTAAATGAAGTCACTTGTAGTGTAAAAAAAGACCCCTGTCAGGAGAGCTGTACAAACTGTACTTCTCAATAGTTTAAAAGCTTACCACAAACAGGAGATAGTAATGAATATGATTTGTGCTGTCCCCTTAATTGATTTGACCAGGGAGAGTAAGGAAGAGATTCCTCTGGAAAGCACTGAGATATGGGAGGGTTTAAATCCCACCCAGAAGCAAGAAATGTTAGCCTTTTTAAAGCATCATAAACAAGTGTTTTCCAATAAGCTTGGTTTAACTGACATGCTTGTACTTTCCATTGAAACTACAGGGCCACCTCCTGCTCCCAGCAAACCATATCATCCAAAAGAAGCGATACAGAAGCAAGTTCAGGGGGATATGGAAATCACACTAGAAATTGGTGTGATTACTAAGTCAAAATGCTATGGGCATCTCCTAACGTGATCGTAGCTAAAAAGGACAAAATCATGAAGTTGCGTGTAGACTTTAGGAGGTTAAACACTATCACCCAACCTGACCTATACTCTCACCCTGACTAGATGATTTATTGAATCTTTTGGGGGGTGTGAAGTTCATAAGCAGTCTTGACTTAACTCATGGGTATTGGCAAACTCCTTATTTGCTGATGCCCAGGAAAAAAAAAATCTACTTTTATAGTGGAATCTGGCCTGTATGAATTTAAGGTTATGCCTTTTGGATTAATTAACGCAGGGGGCACCTTCCAGAGGCTTGTCAATGAAGTGTTACAGGGCCTAAATCGATGACTTGGTTATTTTCAGTAGCTCCTGGCAAGACCACTTGAACCATGTGGATTTGTGTTACAAAGGCTTAAGAGCCAACCTCACTGTTTTGGTCAGCCCTGATTTCAGAAAAGAATTTGTGCCATGTATTGATGCTTTGAACGTTGGGTTAAGTGCCATACTAATGCAGGATGGGGCAGGAAACAAGAGGAATCCCATTGCCTTCTTGAGTAAAAAATGACATCCCCTCTTCCCACAACAAAACTATGCTGTCATCAAGCAGGAATGCTATGCTATCATTTGGGTTGTTAAGCAACTTAAACCTTATTTGTGTAAAAAAATAAAAATAAAATAATGCTCAGGTTTTGACAGATCATTCCTCTCTAATATGGTTACACTGAGCTAGTCTAGCTCTACAGGAATTTGACATGGAAATAATTCAAATTGACAGGAAGGAAAATATAGTGGCTGATTCCTTATCAAGAATAGGTAGACCTAGGATGTATTCAGCAGTGTCAGTGACACTCCTTCCTACATTAGCTTTGCATTGGGGATATGACTCTGGTAAGCCAGCTGCCATCTGTTGCCAAGTCTGTAGTTGTCAGCTGATCATTGACCAATTCATGGCTGGAAACTAGACTAGCTCACCAATACGTTAGTATTGTTCAAAACAGGTGTTAAACTTGTAAGGATGTGCTCAGTGTTTAGACTCTATGAAATGCTTCCAGGATGCTACATAAATTGACTTCACTTATAATCTCTATAGCCTATAGTATAACGTTATATTGAGTGTTTACACTGTAAACCTCAGTAATTGTGTAACTCATCAAACAGGAAAAGCAGCACCAATTAAGGTAAAGTGCTTGTCCATGACCCATTGAAGACAAATGATTTACTGGGTAGAATCAAAGGACAGGGGCTTTGTTGCCTGCATTCCTAACTCCCTCCAAGAAGGAGGGACCTATATATGAACACATTCCTATAGTTTGGATTCTGGATGGAGGGGATAAAAATCCCTGGCATGGAAAAGCTGGCAAGGAAAAACTGGATCTCTTTCCTATTGTCTGAACTCTGAAGGACAAAGATTCCTAAACATAAGCAAAGAGATCCCCCTGCCCTTTGGTGTGGATTAACCCCGAAAGACATTCTGAATTGACAGATTACTATAACTCTGTCACTGTTTGAACCAAGGAGTGAAACTCATTTGTGTATATATGCTTGCTTGCTTGCTCCTGTAAATAACTCATTTCTTTTTCCTAGTTAATATATCTCCTTAGGTAAGTTTACTATAGGATTGGCTACCAGCCTTGTCTTCCATGTGAGAGCTAAGGCAAATTGATCTGGGGTAAGTGACTGGTCTCTTGGGACTGACAGCAACCTGACTATTTTGTGATTTTTGGTGTAAATGACCATTTATCACTAAGTCCAACTTGCCTGGGTGGCAAGATAGACTGCAGAGCCCAAGCCTGTGACTCCATGGAAGACTAGAGTGATCCAGGAGTTCATCTCTGTTACTGGAGTTGGTGACATCTAATTATAGAACATACCACCAGTTTGGGGTGTCTGCCCTCTTTCTTCACAAGTCTGCCCTGAAGCTGGCACTCACAGTCATGATCTACTCCAGACAGGATGACATATACCAGTTGTAAATGACTGTTCCAAGTGTAGCCATGACATAAATTCCTATGTTCTGTAAGTGCCAATTAATCCACTAATTTCAATAATCCTGGGGTTCTGAAGGGAGTCAGACAGTGGAATTTTTCTGTCTCCAGTACTTTGTTTCGTGCAATACTTGAAAGATACCTTAATAAAAAAAGGCTAGCCTCTAATACTTTGATGCAGGACTGATGTTTTCCGTTGCAGATCTCAGAACAGTGCCAGCACTGCCTCTCCCAAAAGAAGGAGGGACTATATAACAAAGTACCTATCTAAACCTAGGTATTTAAGGGCGTATGTATACTTACAGTTAATACATACTTTTACAATGTCACAATAACCCCAGAAATAATCCCATTTTAGTCAGTTTATGATGCTTTTTGGAATTTGTGCATGTTTTATGCTGACAGAATCACAGAGTGCTTAGATAACTTATAGAAAGAATTTTCCCTTGTAGTCTTCCTGACAAATATCATTTAAGAAGATATAAAAATTGCAGCAGGTGCTTGAACAATCAGTAAGGAAGGACCGGTTCGAGGAGTGGAAGACTTTCAAGGGAGGTGGAGTTTTGGAACGCTGTTTAAAGACAAAAATCCTGTAATTTTAAATGGAGACAGAATAATGGAACATCTTGCATCCATTTTTTTAAAGACAATTTGTAATCACAACATGTTCTTTCCTCATATTTGTATTTTGGCTCCCATAAAGCAGTCCTCAGAAAAGAGCCACTAATCACCGGTCTAAAAGAGCACCAGAGACAGAGAGGGAGAGAGAAAGAAAAAGAATTGTATTCTTGCTCTAAAAACCAGGAATCAGGGCTTAGTGTACAGAAAACTTCCATTCCTTTACTGACAACTGAAATGTTACCCTGAGTCTCTATGTTTCTATGTTTCCTTCTGTGGGTTATTTCTCTCTAAAAATGTTTAGTGTGTTAACTGCTACTGTGCATAACACAAGGCAGTAGACAAAATTTCATGACCAAACAGTCCCTCATTCAGAGGCATGGCCTTAACAAAAAGTTAAAATTATGAACCAAAACCTTCAATTTACACTGGCACGACAAGCTGGAAAACACAAAACTACTGAAGGTGCAAAGGAGGGACTCAACAAAATTGCAGGTAGGCAAGCAAATACAAATGTGCCAGACTGCAAGGAGAGGTTATGCTGTACTTGGAGATACAAATTGAATGCAAATACTTAGCTTAACATAAAATCGCAAACTTTAAAAAGTGTCAGCGATACGAGAGAACCAGAATATTCGAAATTACAAATTCCTGCACATTAGCCCTCGGCACCTTAAAAAAATTTATTGGACAGCCGCTAACCAGAGACTAGTATGAAAGAGAGAGGGTCCCCACAACATGCTCTATGAACCAGGTTTTGCCAAGAACCCATCCCTAGCTGTTATATTCATGACCCTACCCAGGGGTTCTGGCTTTCAAATCAGCATCTGATAAATCTGGGTCTTCTCACCAACTGCTACAGATGCTCCCAACACAGCCATGTTATTAGGGGAGGTGGTTACTTACCATCCCCCTCCTCATTTCCTGCCTTCTGTGAGAGGATGTCTACCACTTTACCAGCCTGTTTTGTTATTTGTCCTCTTCCCCATGGAATAGCTCCAGTGCCTGAATCAGCTGCTGCTGATAGCTTTCCCAAGCTGCAGCACAGTGCAATTGTGAATTGCTGCTCACCTACTCCTAAATAATTGCAGTAAGAAAGGGGGGGAGGGGGAGAAGGTCTTGTCAGTTTCAGTCTGACTGGAATTGTTCATCTGTACTCATGAAACCTGTGCCACACTGGGTCACATTAAATTTTAAAAACTGGAAGGGCTTTTTTGTGAGTGTTTATTTAAAACTTAAAATTTTGCAGATATTGATAGTTTATTACTGTAGAAAATATCAATATATACACATTACAAGGTATGTGCCAAGTGGCAGAATTATGATGATCTAATATACTCACTCTTCCATTTGTACATGCACACTGATCACTCCATCAATTCACAAGACATTTCACATATATGCATGTGTGCATGCTTGTATTTGTATCAAGTGTTGACTGATATAATTAACAAGTCATACTTACAAACCCGTAAACCTGTATTTGCTAAACAGGGGCAGCTGTGATCTCGTGGACTAAACACAGGGCCAGAAGACAGGAGATCTAGATACTGTCCCCAGCTCTGTAATCAACTCCCTCTGTAACCTTGGACAAATTGCATAACCTCTCTGGCTCAGTTACCCCATCTGTAAAATGGGGAGGAATAATTATCCCTCTTTGTAAAGTGTATGGGACAGCTACAGATAAAAAGTGCATAACTGTTACGGTGATAGGTGATCAATCAAACACCACAAAGAATATTTCCACCTATTAGAAAGGTAGATTTACTTGTATTACCAGAGTAACAATGTTCAAAAGGGAGAAAAAAAAACACTGTAATGCTGCTCTGCAGATCTAAACTAGAGAGCAAAGTACAGGGGTTAGACAGAAAAGAAGCCATCAGTATCACTCTCTTTACCTGACCCACCCTGGTGCTTGCACAAGCACTGCAAAATAGGTCTGAATCTTTTCTTTTCCTTCAAGTTTTGTTTCCTTTAAACTTCTGTTTCAGGCTTTGTATATTTGACTAAAATTAGAGCTGGAACACTGGAAATTTTTTTGACTTAAAAAAACCCCCAAGATAATCTACCCCAGTACATATCACTTTTGACACTAGCCCAGCATGTCTAAACCAATGCAACAACCACAAAGCTCTTAGTTACTTTGTGTGTTTTACTTTACAAGTGTAAGAGGCTCAGCTCCTGAGAGCTTCTGCTCTCTTCAGCACTGATACCCAATCTGTCAAAAGCGCAGTGTGAGTTCCTTAATGAAGTACTACAAGTTACTGTCAGTCTGTTGCTTTGTATTCAAGTTTGTGAAGCATAGAGCCCAGATCACCTGTGTGTGAAGGTACATCTTAGAGCAGTACAGGGGTTTAGGAAGTCCATTTAGGGAGACTGTGCAGTGCTTTCATGTTAAGGGTTTCCTTTCTGGATCAGTACAAAAGCCACTCAGGGCATCAAGTAGGAGAAATGTTTTCCAAATGATATATCAACATATCCTATATAGTTTACCTTGTACAAACAACTAGTGTTACATTCAACTATTTAAACACTTTAGCACTGTGCTGAATTTACTGGTCAATGTTTTATCATGCCACTTCTAAACAATTAACAGGAAATTACAAGGATTTTCTTGAGTTTCAGAAGTCTCTGAAACTCTTCTATGATCAGTGAAGGCAGATAAAAAGAACTGTACTTTGTTAGGGAGTTTAGAATAAAATAATGCCCAAAGTTATATTCTAGCATTGAAATGTTCCCTTGATTCAGTGTCTAAAAAACTAGAACTTCACCATGCCTGTCTGAGTATTTCACTTACTCAGAGTGAGACGACCTCAACCTGTACAGCAAATAAAGCTCATGTTAGTGCTGCCTTGCTGGCTCAGCAGTAGCAACTTATCCCCAGAACCATGCTTGTTCCAGAATGCTGCCCAACCACGCAAAAGGAAGATCACTTTTATCATGTGAAAAATACAGTAAAGCAGGAAATGAATTTGGTTTTCTTATTTCTAGGAGGGTTTTTACAAACAATGGACAGCATAAAAATTTTAAAGAGATTGATTACACAACAGTGCCCTGAAGCTAAAGAAACAGTGAGTTCTAGCAACAAGCAGGCACTGGGACACAGTGGATGGACAGATTTGTTCAGCAATGCAGACCCATTGTTTTATGTTGTTGTTTTGTTTCTTTTAAAGGGACTGTCTTAGTTGACAGGCAAACATTGCTGCAGATGCTTAGCAGATCTCTGACTTCACTCTATTAGTGTTTTGATTTGGATTTTTTAAATAAAATTAGGCAATTCATTTTCCATTAGATTCCTAATAGAGGTCTAGTTCAGGCATCTTTCAGAAGCCCAGGGAATTGGAACACTTACAAAGATACACACAAAGGGAAGGTGACAACAATTAGTAACAATGCAGCTGATCACAGAGTGAAAGAACTCTCTAACTGGAAGAGTGCAGCATTTTAAAATGTTCTACATCAAGTCATCTGAGGTGTTATTTTTGTAAGCACCAATTCTATATGGATGATTTTGCTAAGGAGGACACTCGAGGTCAGGCAGCCCCAGATTTGCCATACTTCCTCCTCTCCAACCAATCCCTGTATCTCCAAAAATCCTTGCATTCTGCACGTTTTACCGCTCTTGGTATAGTGCCACGTTCTGATTCTAGCACCAATGCCAGTTTGCTGTGATATACAGGCTCCATATTAACTAATATCATTATACATTCACCCACATTCTCAGTAATCTCATAGCTGTCTAATGGATTTCCCTCCACCAGCACAATACATTGCAAGTGCATCAATCACCCAGGAACTCTCAGTCTGCCAGGAGCAAAATGGGCAACGTGTCTAGTTCCTCTGCATTTGCCTGAACAGGATTTTCCCCCTGCATTCTGTGTGTTCCCTGCAGTGCTCAGAGCAGCACACCCTCAAAAGAGCAGCTGGGAGCTAGACCCTAAACTGAACACAGATTTCCACCCTCAATTTTTTTGGGAGGGGGAAGGGGGAAAAGGAAGGGAGCATCTCTTATCTATTAGCCCTTGATCAGAAGGAGGGGCACAGTGAAAAGTGGCCTTCAGCCCATGATATTTGGGTTGAGGGGAAGTAGAGAACAAGGGCTAGTCTACACTTAAAACATACAGAGATACAGCTGTATTGGTACAACTGTACCACTGGAAGAGTACTTCTGCAGCCACGTTATGTTGACGGAAGAAAGCTCTCCCACCGACATAATAAAAATGATTGGTGGTAGCTATGCTGATGGGAGAGTGTCTCCTGCCGACAGTGCACTGTCCACACAAGTGCTTATGCTGGCAAAACTTATGTTGCTTAGGGGGGTGTTTTTTTCATACCCCTGAACGACAGACGTTTTGCTGGCATAAACGCTAGTGTAGATAAGGCCTAAATCGAGTAAATAATGATTCAGAGAAGGAACAAGGATAAATGGAAATTTCATACTCAAAGAGCCCATTTGGCAACCTCAGCCCACCACTTGAGTCTCTAACTTTAACCCCATGTGGTCAACATCAGTTTTAGTCTAGGAGGAGGGAACGTCTTACGCCAAACCCCACCACGAATCTAAACAATATCACCCCTGAATCAAACCACAATAATTTATACAGGGTGATCAAGGGGAGGAAAACATTTCAGTGTCAAAGCACCGGAAATGAACGGCAATCTCGTAAGGTACTGTCAGCCATTAGTGTGTATTTCTCAAGAGCCTGTAAGCAGTCACACTGATGCTTCACCGCCTAAACATAAACAGCCTTGCCTGAACCCTGAATCACCTGCACTACCTAGGGTTCTCTCTCTAACTGCTGGTAAGCATCTCCTTGGAAGAGGAAAGAAGCAGTTTTCTGCAGCACTTGAATGTTATCAGCTTATACAAAGCAAATGCCTGCCAAACACTGCTCTTGCTGGAGGAGGCTGCTGCACGCAATGAGTTCCTCTCACAGACATGACCTTGTTCTCAGAACCCAAACATTTTGCTGGAGTAAGGGAAAAGCCAGGGACATAATACTTGGCACTTGTATGGCACTTCACTGGGGGATCTCAAAGCACATTACAAAGAGGGACAGAAATTATTTCCATTTTACATTTGGGGAACAAAGTTACAGAGAGATGAAGTGGTATCTAAGGTCACACAGTAGGTCAGTGGTGGAATCACAGATATGATCCAGGGTCTATTACTGGCTCTCAGTTCTCCACTCTGTTATACATGCTGCCTCCCTAAGAACAGTCTGCCTACCCAACCAGCAGGCCCTCATGTATGAGATTATGCTGTATAATTACCCAGTTTGAATGGACCACATAATTGTGCTGCAGAATCAAAGTCTCTGTCTCATACAATCGTAAAGGAACTTTCCAAATGTGAACCAAATATAAACTGATACACACTGGCCTGAGTTTGCAGACAGGCTGTAACAAAAGCACTGAGAAATCTGAACCATGCCCATTGGTGTCAATGTAGTATTAAAAGGGACACAATTTACATCCCACTTTGGTCTAAAAATTGCACCTGCTATTGTTATAAGTAATCGATAAGGCTATGTCTGTACTACAGTCTTCTGCCAGCATAGCTGTATCAGTCAGAGGTGTGATCCCTGACCAACACAACTATGCTGGCAGAAGTGCCTATTTAGATGCAGCTGTACAAGCAAAGTTGCACTTTTACAATTATAGCTCATTTCATTGGGGGGATATAGCTGTGTGCACTCTAGGAGTGCTTTTATAGAATCATAGAATATTAGAGTTAGAAGGGACCTCAGGAGGTCATCTAGTCCAACCCCCTGCTCAAAGCAGGGCTATCCTCAGCTAAATCATCCCAGTGAGGGTTTTGTCAAGCCGCAGCTTAAAAACCTCTAAAGATGGAGATGCCACCACCTCCCTAGTTAACCCATTCTGGTGCTTCACCACCCTCCTAGTGAAAAACTTTTTCTTAATGTCCAACCTAGACCTCCCCCCCTGCAACTTGAAACCGTTGCTCCTTGTTCTGTCATCTGCCACCACTGAAAATAGCCTAGCTCCATCCTCCCTGAAACCCCCTTTCAGGTAGTTAAAGGCTGCTATCAAATCCCTCCTCATTCTTCTCTTCTGCAGACTAAACAGGACTAGTTCCTTCAGTCTCTCCTCATAAGTCTTGTGCTCCAGCCCCCTTATTTTTGTTGCCCTCCACTGGACTCTCTCCAACTTGTCCACATCCTTTTTGTAGTGGGGGGCCCAAAACTGGACACAATATCCAAATACAGCCTCACCAATGCTGAATAGAGGGAAATAATCACTTCCTGCAATCTGCTGGCAATGCTCCTACTAATGCAGCCCAATATGCCATTAGCCTTCTTGGCAACCAGGGCACACTGCTGACTCACATCCAGCTTCTTATCCACCCTAACCCCCAGATCCTTTTCTGCAGAACTGCTGCTTAGCTCGTCGGTCCCCAGTCTGGAGCTGTGCATGGGATTCTTCCGTCCTAAGTGCAGGACTCTGCACTTGCCCTTGTTGAACCTCATCAGATTTCTTTTGGCCCAATCCTCCAATTTGTTTAGGTCCTTCCTATCCCTCCCTTCTTCCAGGGTATCTACCACTCCCCCTAGCTTAGTGTCATCTGCAAACTTGCTGAGGGTGCAATCTACTCCATCCTCCAGACAATTAATGAAGATGTTGAACAAAACTGGCCCCAGCCCTGGGGCACTCCACTTGTTACCGGCTGCCAGCTAGACATGGAGCCATTGATCACTACTCGTTGAGCCCTTTGCTCTAGCCAGTTCTCTATCCATTTTATAGTCCATTCATCCAACCCATACTTTTTTAACTTGTTGATAAGAATATTTTGGGAGACTGTATCAAAAGCTTTGCTGAAGTCAAGATATATCACGTCCACCACTTTCCCCTCATCCACAGAACCAGTCACCTCTTCATAGAAAGCAATCAGGTTGATCAGGCATGACTTGCCCTTGGTGAATCCATGTTGACTGTTCCTGATCACCTTCTTCTCTTTTAAGTGCCTTAAAATGGATTCCTTGAGGACCTGCTCCATGATTTTTCCAGGGATTGAGGTGAGGCTGACCAGCCTATAGTTCCCTGGATCCTCTCTCTTCCCTTTCTTGAAGATGGGCACTATATTTGCTTTTTTCCAGTCATCAGGGACCTCCCCCAGTTGCCACGAGCTTTCAAAGATAACAGCCAATGACTCTGAAATTACATCAGCTATCTCCCTCAGCACCCTCAGTTGCATTGCATCTGGTCCCATGGACTTGTGTATGTCCAATCTTTCTAAATAGTCCTGGACCTGTTCCTTCAGCACTGCAGGATGTTCACCTCCTCCCCATTCTGTGCCGCCCAGTATAGTAGTCTGGGAGCTGACCTTATCAGTGAAGACAGAGGCAAAAAAGGCATTGAGTACCTCAGCTTTCTCCACATCCTCTGTCACTAGGTTGCCTCCCCCATTCTGTAAGGGGCCCACACTTTCCCTAATCTTCCTCTTGTTGCTAACATACCTGTAGAAACCCTTCTTGTTCCCCTTCACATCCCTTGCTAGCTGCAACTCCAATTGTGCTTTGGCCTTCCTGATTTCATTCCTGCATGTTCGAGCAGTATTTTTATAACCCTCCCTAGTCATCTGACCAAACTTCCACTTCTTGTAAGCTTGTTTTTTGTGTTTAAGCTCACCAATGACTTCTTTGTTAAGCTAAGCTGGTCGCCTACCACACTTGCTATTCTTTCTGCACACTGGGATGGTTTGTTCCTGTGCCCTCAATAAGGTTTCTTTAAAATACAGCCAGCCCTCTTGGATTCCTTTCCCCCTCATATTGGCCTCCCAGGGGATCCTGCCCATCAGTTCCCTGAGGGAGTCAAAGTCTGCTTTTCTGAAATCCATGGTTCGTATCCTGCTGTTCTTTCTTCCTTTTGTCAGGATCCTGAACTCAACCATCTCATGGTCACTGCTGCCTAGGCTGTCACCCACTTTTACTTCCCCTACCAAATCTGGTATAATATACAGGTATTCTTATACTGGTAAAGTGCACCTAGTGTAGCCATATTTTAAGATTATTATGACAGTGTCTACACTAGGGAGACTATACCGGTACAACTATGTTGGCATAGCTATACCAGCACAACCTCATAGCATAGACACAGCCTACACTGATGGAGTGGGTATCACCTCCCTGAACGATGGTAGCTATGTCAATGGAAGCATTCTTCTTCCATTTATGGTATTGTTAGTGATGTCAATAAAAAGTTTACCATGTCGGTTTAAAAAAAAAACAAACAAACTTGAGATCTTCATGTCAGTAAAAACTAAAATGCAAGGTTCGCAACCCTATAAGGCAGTGCCACTTATGGGTGGCAGCTGCAATAATCAGGTTTAATGTTCTTCATTGGAACGAAGTTTTGCCCAGCATCATATGAATAATGACCAGAGGCAAAAGTTACCTTTGTACCATGACAAACCCAGAGACTTTGCATTCAGAGGCGTATCTGAGAGCAGTTATTCTGGAACTTTATACAGCACGTCTACACCAGTGTCTCCCTCCCACTTAACCATTGCACTTCCTATTTATTTTTCCTGTTGCAGTCCCTGCTGCTGCTTTGAGAATCTCACAAAGAACAGTTGAAAGGAAGGCTCTCACATCAGCATAACATCATCTTCAAAGCACGCTCCGTTTTATCTGCTAAATTAGAGAATTTGCAGCCCTCGACACTGGGGGAAATGTGTGGATTTGGGGGGGGGGGGCGGAAAGGAATGAAAAATATGAGAGATTTACTGCCTCACTTTGTATGATGACCTTGTAGGACTGAAGGGTTAATTCCTTTCTTTGGACAGAGACCTGGGTGAGATGGTAGGTGTGTCTGAGTTGATATGAATAAACTACCAAAAGCTACATATGAAAACAGCTGCCTGGGAGACAATAGATGACCAAGGACTGACATTAACTTCTAACAACTGGCAATCAAGGGAAGAATCTGCAGAAGTAGCATGATAAACCAGTTGCATAGAGGTGTCAGAACATGGGGATAAGAGCCAGGATGACCAAAGCATAGTGGGGGGGGGGGGAAGATGAAATCCATGAGATTCTGGCCTAGATTTTTAGATTACCACCACCAACATGGACCCTCATCCAAGTTTTGCTTTTCCATTCTAAACAAAGAACCCTTAAATTTTGTATTCCAGCTGATTAATAAAAGCAATCTTGTTTTGAAAAGGCTGTCCTGCATTGCAGCAAAACTGCTGGTTGCATCCCTTCCCAAGGAGATAAAGTCTGTAACATGCATTCAAGTTATTTTAAACTGACTGGAAGAGCCATGGCAAGAAACAAGTGCCAAAGCCAGTGACCTAGTCTCAGGATACGGGGGCTGCAGGGCTCCGTCTTGCAAAAAAGTGGAGGCCTAGAGCCCTGCAGTTAAAGGGGTACCCTGCCAGAGAGAATGTCCAAAGATCAGCATGGCCTTGTAGCTCCATGACAGACTCCACTTCCTGGTTTGGACTGTGGGCTGCTCGGAGCTTCTCTGACATGTAAAAGGAGGATAATAAATACCCGCTTTCTTCTGCCCTTTGTCTTGTCTATTTAGTTTGTAAGCTCTTCACAGCAAGGAATGTCACTTACTGTGTATTTGTACAGCACCAGATCCTGGCTGGGGCCTCTAAGCACTTGTGATGGTACCATGCAACCTTGCAGGCTCTCCTCCATTTTTACACACACAGGGGAAGAAACCTGGTGAAAGCCATGCTGCTAGAAAGGAGATCCTTCCTGCCAGGCATCAAGCCAGGTATCACTGAGAGATAGAGTCCTTCCCCACACACCTCAGTGACACCAGCAGCCCTACTCTGCCTGGCCACTCTCTGCACTCCTCACTCACATTACACTTTTCCTTGATAGTGTTATTAGACTCATTTTACGAGCAATACAAATACACATATCTGAAGACATGTCTACAGGGAGGCAAACTGACCTTGCCTTGCTCAGTAAGTGGTGAGACTCAAGCACTCCATACGTCTGAAAACTTCACTTACCCTTCCCTTGTCCCTCACTGCTCTGTCAGAAGACAGCAAATCCAGCACAAGTTTTATTTAAAATAGACTTGAGTAACCTCCCCACTTACACCATCTGTGTCTATTCTGTTACAAGATAAATAAACTTCTTGGGAGGGGCAGGGGACATCAGTGAAAACATTCTGCCACTTGGCTGCATAAAGGAAAAGTCCTAGCCAAACACCTGTTTCCATTGCTCACTGAACACCGATCCCATGAAGATTCCCACCTCTGCAAACTGAGCAGATAAGAATTCTCACCTTCTCTGCTTCCCCCCTCCAGTCACAAAAACAAAGGGTGCAACAGCCAGATCAGATCCCTGATTAGATGAATAAAGGCTGTTCTACACCCAAAACTTACACCACTTTAACTAGAGTCAGTTTTTAAATGGATTAGAATTTGATCAATTGATTATCAGAGCTCTGAGGCTTTTTTCCCTAGATCACTGACCCGATGAAAGGACATGGGAAAATTCACTACTGTAAGCACTAGGTACATCACAAAAGTGTTCCAGGATTTACAATATCCATTTCAGAGGACTTCAGGAGTGGCTGCACAAGTACAGAACCTCCTACATGTGGACCTTGCCTACACTAATTTTTTTTTTTAAATGAAGTCTCCAGTCGTTCCCTTACAGCGAGCAAAACTCCACTGAGACTAGAAAAGGTGGATGTTCCCTATAGATAGGTGACACCTGACATCTGGAACTGAACAGTTAGACATGGTGATAAAAATGCTGGTGCCATATCTATATTCATGCTTCAATGGGAGAACCCCAGCAAAAAAGTCTAGTGTCTAGAGCTTTACGGTCTGTCAGTGATCACTGTAACTTACATGCAAATAAGAAAAATAACTATAAGATTCAGTAATTAGTCATTTGGACAGTTGTGGAAGGAGAGAGTTAAAATACCGTAAAGCAGTGGTTATCAACCTTTCTTCCATTTGTGGACCCCTAAAAAATTTTGAATGAAGGTGTGGACCCCTTTGGAATTTCAAATGGAGGTATGGACCCCTTTGGAAATCTATTGTCCGTATATATAGATGAATGTATCTGAAGTTTGTATGTATAATTGTGATAATGTTTTCCATTACTTCACACTTATCAACATGGAATTATATCTGCCATTTTATTTTACAAAGGTATAATCACAAAACTTGGTGACTGGTACTTTTCAATCATCTTTGGACTTAACTATCTTGAGTAATTTTGTATCATGTGCAAATTTAAAACAAGTAGCTTATGTTTGATGTAACAGAGAAGCGAAGCCACTGGAAGGATGCAAAGAGAGGGGGTGATACTGACATGGTCAAAGCCAGGAGCTAGGATAATTATTTTTGCAGCAACCTTTTGAATGGTTCTGAGCAGGGCAAGATTGGATTAATAAAGGGTAGAGAGAAGGACATTACAGTAACCAAGACGACAGCAGCCTGAACAAGAGTTTTAGCTGCGTGGATGGATAGGAAAGGACAGATCTTAGAGATGTTATGAGGAAAAAATGGGGAGCATTTAGACACAGCCTAGATATGAGGATCTAGAGAAAGGGTTGAGTCGAAGGTTATAGGCCTCAGTGACAGGGATGATGGTGAAAACATTTTCCCTCAATTTCCACTGCCTCTCTCATCACTCCCCATGGAAATGAAATTAAGTTTCTAGCTTTTCCTTTCTGACACAACGGCTCAGGTGGCTAGGGCATGCAGAATATGCATCCAGCCAAACCAGAGCAGCAAAGATGTGAAATCCACCCCATCATCCTATTTGTCTCAATGAAATGCTCCACTTTGAACCATCTGAATGCCAATATTGTTAAGCAACTGCTTCCTATGAAAAGCTAGAGCTTTAATTTCATGTACCATTTAGGATTGATCCTCACAACCCTACCCAATATTTTCAAATGGAGATAATGCCAAGATTTCAGAGGAGAAAAGAAAGCTTGTTTTTCAGTGTCTTCTTGCTACCAAATCCAATTATCACCATTAGATTATTAAATCTTTTGTCTATGGAATAAAGTTTCCACCCTACAGTTTAGTCTTTTTTGCCTTTCACCTGCATATCTCCCAACCCTGGGGTTTTTTGGGTCCTCCTTGCCAAGAACCCCAAAGGTAACAAAGCATCACAATGTTTGTTATTGCAGCTGGAGACTTGCTGGAGACAGAATGAAAACAGTTGTGATCATGACAGTGTTCTGCATGGAAGGAGAGATCTTTCTCTGTTCCTCACTTGCCCAAACCCTGCCTGCTGAAAGGATGGATGGTGGAAATGAGGTGTCTATGCAAATCTACTTCTCACCTTGACTCAACTGTTCTGAGTCCTCCTTCCCAATAAATAATTCTGGTCGTCTAGTGCCTGTATCTGCTGCTGATCACAGTTTTCCCCAAAAGCAGCATAACGAAACTCACCCAATTTGTTTATAGTTTTGCTGCTGAACAGAAGATTCTGAACAGCAACTCTAGATGTGAACAACATTCTCCGTAATTTAACTCTGCTGCTTCTTAGCAAGTCTAGATGAAGATACACAGGCAACGATACTTTCTGGTGCTGTGTGCAGACTTATGAAGACAAAACTGCATTGGTTTACATTCAGCTCATGTAAGAGAATTAACCATCCAAACGTAAGACCTAGAAACATTTTTCCTCCTTAAATGAAAGCTTAAATTCTTTCCACTTTGACAGAAGTAGATGGCACTCACCCAGGAAAATCCTCTTCCTTTTAGACTTGAGTGAGTACACTGCTAAGCTATGTCTACAATGGCAAAAGGTGGCCTCATAGCAGCAGCAGCTCTCCTGCAAAAACATGTTTTGACCAGCATGTTATCAGAGTTAGATGACATGGTGATCAAAATGCCTCAGCTCTGTCTCTGTCACAACTGTCACTGATGGTACCACCAATGGAGGTGCACAGCTGGTCAGTTACATGCCCCCAAAATAACACCCTAACTATCAAAATGTTATGGGAGACTTTCCTAACTACCCACAAAGTAGGGCTCTAGTCCCACTATTAAAGTGTCTCTAGATAAAGCTAGAGAGAGAGCCCCAGCTATTGCATTCAAAGAGTATCTGCAGGACAGCAGAAGCATAGACAAATGAGACAGTAACACAACAACTTGACTAGGTAAATTAATGTGTGAGACTATCACAACATGCTAGAAAAATGTTTTAAAATCCTGCAAGAAGTCAGGAACACTCAGCATAACTTTTCTCTAGTCAGAACTTTTTCTGACTAGAAAATCCAACATCTGCTCTGTATTACCATTTGTTTTACAACAACTCAAACATTCTCACAACACAAGTAAAAATGTCCCTTTTGACGAAGACAAGCACTTGCATAATAATTAACATTTCTCTAGTGATACGTGTTCATAAGACTCCTGGGAGTTTGGGGAGAAAAAGGTTAAGACTAGCACACTGAAAGGAAAGTTTGAAACTCACAAGAGACAAGGAAATTTAGGATGAAAAGTCATCCTGACCTTACCCATTTATGCTTAGTGTTTACAATTGCAAGGGCTTATTTATGAACAGGATTTATATTCAAATTTATTAACATTCAAAGTCAACTTTTAATGTATTTGAATTCCAAATTAGGAATATCATCGGTTATTTGGGTAATATAACTACTTGTTATAGGGCAAATTGGTTCTCTAGAAAGAATACTATAGTTGAAATACACAAATAGACTTGTAGTTAATTCTAAAATCTTTGTTCACTTTTAAAATTGAATAAAAAAGTTAAAGAAACAAATGCTAATGAACATAATTTAATAGATTTGAGTTCATCTGTTTCTTGAAGATAAGTGCTTTAGAAAGCTGCAATTCTGAAAATGCAAGCTAAATATAGTTCAAGTGTCTAGTTTCTGACCACAGTGTGAAATCTTCACTTGGCACCATGGATGAATGTGTAATGGATTTTTCCCACAAGATTAAAGGGACACTGTCAACTCCAATTTGACTCCAACTCTAGCTTTTGTGCAAACAAGTTTTTACAAAACATAAGGCCAACAGAAATAATCCCATGATCTAAAATAATTAGTTCCCATGAAAAGTTATTTTTAACAAATAAATGTGTCCCCACAGGATTTGCAACACAAGCACAATACCAGAAGGTGTCAGTGACAATAAACAATGAAACTTCACGGATTTTCATTTTTCAAGCTGAGAAAAGCTGATGTATAAATTAACAGCATAACTAGTGAAAAATAAATTGCATTTTTAAATGTCTTTCAATTTTACTAATGAAAAGTTCTTGTAATATGTTAAAAATGGTATACTGCACACAGCTTTTTTTAAACTTGAGTGTTCCTTTACAGTTTCCATTTTAATTACTAAGCAAACTAAGAGTTAATATTCATTGATAACCTTAGATATGCAGAAGTTTGGAAGTTCTCAGCTAAGTTTTGCATAATGTTCTCAGGTGTTTTTATAAGTGGGGAATAATTTAGAAGCTGAAACATAACTTAGTGAAGTCTACAATTGAAGAACAGGGCTTGCAGTCAGATATTTAATTTCCTTGGCTTTTGGTGATTTCAATCTTTGCATGTTACCAAAGTAAATGATGCTTCTTAAAGTGAAAGACCAAGCCAGCAGAAGAGACCAGAAAAGCTGCCTCTGTTAATGCCTGTGTTTGCGTGAACTACAAGACATGGATTGACAAAACATTAAATGGGTCTCTGGATAAGAGGTACCTTCTTCAAAGCCACAGAACGAAACTGATACAATAGAAATACATTAATATACCTTTTTTGTTATGAAAAAAGTTGCAAGTGAAGAAGTAAATTTTCAAACTTTTATTTCTTAAAAATGATAATTTCACAACTAGCATCCTGGGCCAACTGTCCACAAAATTCAAACTTCTGACCAGAGAAAATGGAATATTAGAAACTGGGTTTTATAATAAAAAGCATGAAATAACTCCTTAGCAACGTAATAAACTCTACTTGCAATACTTATTTGCTGTACATTAAAACTCAAATCACTATAATAAACCTGAATCAGTAATAAAGATGCTTAGAAGCCAGAAGGAGGCATCTAGCGGACTGAGAATCCATATAAGCGCCACAAAAGGTAAACTTGTCCGTTAATCTTGGAAGTGCCTTGTAAGACATTGTGGCTGTCCAACAGGAAGAAATTTGGATAGCCTAAGGGGAATATACTGCATGCAGCAGGAAGAACTTGGTCGCTAACTCAAAACAATATCCTTCAGAGATGTCTTTCTCCCACAGTGAATTGCCAGAGCAAAGTAGTGTTTCCTCCCCAACTCCCTTTCAGGGGTTAACCTGTAGCCACCAAATTTGTACCCATGTAAGGACAAATATAATCAGATTTCCTTCAGCATTTCTCTTGCTCCCAAATACACATGGCAAGATCAGGCAAGAGGGATACTCCTGAACAAAACTACACAAGCTTGCAAGTCAAGAAGGTCCCCCCTGCCGTATACTGGAAGGGCTCCCAAGCGCCTCCTGACCATTAAAACATGATGGCCTCATCCTCACTAGCGCCTGAGCCGAGAAGGCAGGTGAAGGAGTCGGCGTTCAGCAGGACCACTGATCGCCGCCGCGCATTTCAGGGGCTTTCTCCGTTCCGGATTTCTGACACAAGCGAACCGCCACCATTTCCCTGCCAAACCCCGCTGCCCAAGTTGGGCGGGCTGCGCACCCACAGCGTGAACTGGGCCCCCCCAGACCTTTCGCGGGGATAACTGGGAGAGCCCTTCCCCCTCCCCGCAGGCCACTCGCAGTGGCCGGCCCGCTGGGCCATTTCCCGTGACGGTTTCATTCAAGCCCCCTCACAAGCACGCGCGTCCCCAGCTCGCGGGGCAGGGTGGAGGGGGGCTCGGAGCCGCCCCGCCCGTCAGCGCTGGGAACAGGCGACGGACCCTCCCCCGGCACCTCGCAGCCGGATCCCCCCAGGCACGCGGGCAGGGAAGCTCCCGGTGCCCCGGCCGGGCCCCACGCCTCGAGGCGGCCGCCGGGTGAAGCGCGCGCCCTGCGCGGCGCCTGCTCCAAGGGCGGGCGCTGCTGCGCCGCCGCGCCCCTGCCGGCTCCGCAGCCCTGCCCATGCCAACGCACTGCGGGACCGCGCGCAGCCCGGCTGCGGGCAGCGCTATCGCCGCCGCTCCCCGGAGTAGCCGGCGGGAGCCTCCAGCCGCCTCCTCCGCTCGGCCGGGGCTGGCACCCGACACCCCGCCTGGCCGCACAGAGGCGCCGGCAGCAGCTGCCCGCCGCTTCCCAGCCGGCCGCGGGGGCGCCCGGGGGCAGCGGGAGGGAAAAGCCGGGCGTGCCGACCCGGCTGGCGGGGCGGGGGGGACCGGGGGGCGCCGGCCCGGCTGGCCGAGGGGCTCCCCACTTGCCTCATGCTGCCGCTCCTGCGCGCGGGCTGCCCGCGCTACGCCATGTGCGGCGGGGCCATCTCCCCCGCTCCTCCTCCCCCCCGGGGCGGGCGGGCGGGCTCCTGGCTCCGGGAGCTGCGCTGGCCCCTCGGCAGCTCCGGGTCCCCGGCGATGGGGGCGGGGCAGGGCAGCGCCTCCTCTCCCACTGCGCCCTGGCAACAGACGCGCCCGCTACTCGGGCCGGCGCGCGGGGTCGGACAACGGCTCTGCCGGGCGACGGAGCAGCAGGGCCAGCCCGCCCAATGAACCCGGTGGCGGGCGGGGGCGTGTGTCAAAAGGGACCCGCTCCCTCCACCCCCTCCGGGGAGGAGTAATGGTACGCTCCCGACGGTTATAAAACGAGAGGGCAGCGAGTGGCTGCCCGGTGCGGAGGGGCGGGAGGAGGAGAGGCCGGCGGCCCAATGGGACTGAAGGAAGGCGGAGCAAAACCTCGCCGAGGGCAAGGCGGTAGAGATTTAAAGGGCCAGCGCCCGTTGTGGGGCGGCAGCCTGTCACCTGCAGCTAGAGACGCAGGTGAGCGGGTCCAGGGGCCTGGAAACGTCACAGCCGCACGGGGCGCAGCGAGGGCCCGGGGCAGCCAGCCAGGAGGGAGCGCAGCTTTGACAGGCGGGGGGCCGTCCGCCCCTCCCCCAGACCGAGCGCAGGGCTGGTCCTATCAAGCCCTGCGACACCCGCGGGTCCACCTCAGCTGAGAGCCGCAGGCACGTCACAGCCCCGCGGCGCCCAGCCGCCAGCCCGCCGCGGCCCAGCCACGACCGCCCGCGCTGGGGCAGGGGGGCAGTCACCACCCCAGCAGCAGCTCACCTCAGATAGGCGCAACTAGCCCCAGTGGCCAGGAACAGCTCAGTCCCCCGCCATGCTCCGGGGCTTCGGGCAAGTCACTGGCACCGCATTTCAGTTATTTCTACCTGCCTCCTCGGCCTGTGGGGAAGGTTCCCTTTTCCTTGTGAAATCCAAGCCCTTGGGGCGTGGAAAACTCTAAGAATTGTAAATGTTGTTATGCTGCAGGTTGGGTGGAAAGATCACTGAAGCTGGTGGGGAAAGACAGCCACCCTCCATTCAGCATAAATATAAAAACCAATTGCTCTCCTTTATGGAATAGATAGCTGAAACAATGGGAGCCACTGCCCAAAACACAGGCCCCATACAAAGAGTTAAGAGGTAGGGGTTTACCTGAGGTGTGAATGCAAATGCAGAGGCCTGGGTACCCTTTGGTGGAGTTGTCACGCCAGAAGGAGCAGAAACATCATAGAAGCAGAATGAAGGCACCAAGGAAGCCCCAGAGTCAGCTAGAGAAGTGTTTATCGCGTGACCTTGAGAAAAAGCTAAGAGAAACAATGTTTAGGAAGAATGCTGGATGAAGAGAGGCTTGGGACTGAACGGAGAATGTCTTCTGTTATTTCTTTTCTACTGCGTACAGAACAGCACTTTAGACGTTCTTTGTAAATAAACAGGACTGCATCACAGAAATACCTGATTCCATCATCAATGTCTCCTACTGGAGCTACTGCTTAAGTGCTCAGGTCAAAGGAGTTAACAATATAATTACCAGAAGGGCAGGGTAATATCAATTCCTATTCTTTAAATAAGTGTAATGGGAGCTTTAGCACTAATGGGGTATTTTAGGTTTCATGTTAGCCTTTCCACCATAAATGACCCCCATTATTCCAATACCCCTTTAATTCAAACCCTTCTCACCTCAAAACCTAACCCAAGCAAAGTTTTACCCCCCAAAAGGGAAATATGCCAGAGACTCCATGAAGTCCACTAGAGTCTTCGCTATTGCTACAGAGTTTACATGGAAAATGCTCAGATAGTGTTGTGATGGGTAGCAGTACAAAGCAGAGACAGATCAATAGATACCATTCAGAACAGGTAGACAAAGTGAACTGCAATGAACACATTGCATGCTGGAGATTGTTGCTGTATTGGGGTGGGACAATATATCAAGAACGTGTGAACAATTTCCAACTGGCTAGCTATAGCCCCCTGTTTGACAGCAGATAGAGGAGGCTCTTTAGCTGATCTATACTTGGCTCAGTCCACCCTATTTAGTGACAAAGCTCATGAGCATAGAAATTAGATTCATTGGCTGGAATCTCTTAAGAGCTGCAGCATGCTGACTAAGCTTATATGTAGACAAATGTGTCAAAAATGTCTGTCCCTCAGAGAGGTCTTCTGCTATGGGGGCAAAGGGGATAGTTGTCCCTTTTCAGACTTTTCATAAGTCTATACATCTTCTGCTTCCCCACCCCACCCATCCCCAGACTTTGCAGGATATATCACACAGCATTCTATATGCTAACACAGTCTTGCCCCACTGCAGATTATTTCTGAAATAACCCCTCTGTTTACCTGAACAGATGTGCATACACACAAGTGACATTAATAGAGTGACTCCAATGGCTATTTCAGCCTTGCAAGTCAATTCAGGATCACGGATGTTGTCTTTGCTAGAAGACAGCAGTTTGCATTAGTACTGATAACTAGATCATCAATGTGTCCCTTCCTGAAAAGATGCTGTCCTTTTAGAGCATAGTGCAGATTTAGGATATCCCAGGTTATTAAAAGATGCAGGAAGGTGGAGGCAGGGGACAGGGTTTACACATGGGAGAAACTGAATACAAATGTAATAATGCTCTCAGAAGCATAAGCATATAGTATCTTCAGTGATTAATGATATGTGCTCTGTATTTGTGCAGTCACACAGGCTTTCAGTCTAATAGTAATCTTTGTAAAATGCTAACAGAAACATGAACAATTCCAATTAGGGTTTAAGGAGGAGCTATCTGGAATTCAGCATGAAGCTGCCTATGAAATCTATAGAAAGGGTTATACTTCTTGCTTTGATACCTTTTAATCTGGCAGGTCTGAGAGTCCTGTGATAGTTGTTGTCACATCCCCTGCATTGTAAGAGGGAAGGTTTAAAATGAAGTGAAATATAGCTGCTCTATTTCCCTTGCATTTCTTTCTTTCAATCTATATACAAAAACAAATCCTTACATTTATTTACCCTAGTAGTCAGATAAGCTATCAAAGGCTCATACAACCCAGTTATTGTAGCCCTTTAGGAGGAAATTATAGTAAACAAGGCAAGTTACTAAAGAAAGTTCAGTAAAGGTTCTGGTATATCCGTGATACTGAAGTTGTTCTTGCAGAGAAGAACTGGCAAGGGATGCAAGTGAGATTTCCTTCCATGTACCTTCCAGTACCCATATCATGCCAGGTATCTGACCCACTTCTGTGGTAGTTTATAATCTCATCAAGCAACAAGAGCAGCAAATTCGAATTTCTAAGGCTATTGTCCCACAGCAGTGTCTCTATTTCTGGAGTTTAAAAGTAAGTGAAAACAAGTGCATCTTAAACTCAGTTTGAAACAGGGAGGTGATTAGGGACATAGTTGATATCACTCAGGCAAGGAATTACTCCAAGCAGATGCACAGTGGTTGAAAAAGCAGACAACTCAAAGTGACTAATATTTACTCTGAAGATAAGAGACATCTGATGTTGACCTAAGATGGGGAACAGACGCATAAGGGAAGTCACTTTGGTCTCCAACTATTTTTGAAGAAGTTTAAACCATTAGTATAATGTACAGCATATGCAAATGCACACAGCTGCATCTCAACCATAAATATTGAGAGTTTATACTTGCCTCAGAGATCACCCTTGATTTAGTCATAGTTTTTAAGTCCTATTTTATTTCACCCTTTATCATAGCGGACTTGCGTCTAGGATGGCTTATATTGCATAGGTCACGGCACTCACTCCCACATGGTACACATTTCGGTCTCTCCCCACTTTTACAAACCTAAATCTTTTTAAAATGTGTTTTTACTATGATCACTTTTGAACCCCATATTTACTATCTCTCCCCCTTGTAATGTCCTGAGGACATACTTTCCAAGTTCTTGATCAAGATTTTGGAAATCAGAAGAAAAGGCTGTGACCCACAAAGAATCCTAGAGCATGCTAGGACAGAACTATGGAAATTTAGTCAGTGCTATGTAAATATTCACACAGTGCTGACATTATCAATAAAGCACAGTTATTTTCTTCAATGAAGAGTCTCAGTGCTTAGATTTTAGGAGGTCTCAGTAACCTGGGACAAACCATGTAACACTTTTCTCCTTTATTCTTGTATTTGGACTCACTCAGTTGGTTTTGTTTCTTGCCTTTTTAAGTGGTGAGGTTTTTAAATAGTATTTTCTTCAATAAAATCTTCAATAAGATGAACCAGATCATGCCCATTCATACTCAAAAGAGGAAATTATTGATTAACAGAATATATTATAGGGCTGATCCTCTTCTCACAGCAGGGTAACACCATTGACTTCAATGAACTGATTTACATCAATGTAAGTGAGAAGAGATTCTAGAACCTATTTTAATAATGCAGAACTCATTGTGTTACCAAACGAGCACATGGCGCAGATGATGTGCAATGTGATAAAGCACAGAATTTGTTTCCTGCCTTGTGCTAGCCCCAGTGGGAGATGTGAGATACTCATCATGGTGGCTTAATATATCTAGCTGCCTTGCAAAGAGCAAGGAACAGGCAGTCCTGGAGGGTTTCATGCATTTTCTGTATGTATAAACTATAGAAGAATTGGAAGCTGCTATTAAAGCAAAGACAGCATGAGACAGACATACACCACAACGCACCATTATATCACCTGAATATGTCCCCCCATTAAGCAAAATTGTCACCTCCTCTAGGCAATGCTCATTCTTAAGCGCCACTGAATTTATATTGGTGCCCTGTAGGAGGCCTTCATTTAACCAGAATGTACTTAATGGTGTGTGTGGTCTTATTTTATTAATGTCATACAGAACCCTGAGTGCCTTTGTAAGGGGGCATTTTATAAACAGTTATTTTGTTGTAATAAAAGTATTATGCACATGAATCAACAGTACCCTGTAACCACTATGAGACCAGATGACTTCTAACAAGTACACAAGTAAAGCTGAAAAATGGCATATGATCAAATCCAGCAACATACTCCTATAGCTGCTGTCTTGTACACCAGCTGCAGCTGATTAGTTACAATGCTCATCCAAGTTTTGTGAAGTTCAGAGATAACTGAGTGAGCAAACAATATGCTAGATATATGCAGCCATGTCGGTCCCAGGATATTAGTGAGACAAGGTAGGTGAGGTAATATCTTCTATTAGACCAACTTCTACTGGTAAGACAGACACCTTTTTGAGCTACATAGCAATCTTCCTCAATTCTGGGAAAGACTTTAAGAGTGTCATAGCTAAATACAAGGTGGATTGTTTAGCATAATTAATTAGCACTTATTCTAAGGGGCCATTCAATGTGAAGTGGCCTGTTAAACACCCCCGTAGTCATAGCACAAAAAGGGGGGTTACTAGCTTACAGATTGTTGTAATAAACCATAATTTGATGGGACTGATAGGTAAGATACAGACCGATCACTGTGAAAAGCATTCACCCACAGGTGATATCATGTTTTTGCCTTTTATCACTTTCCTGTGACAGTTCATTCCAGAGCATAGTGATTGTCTGGTTTCACCCATATAGTTGTTATAGGGGCATTTAGTGCACTGGATGAGGTACACCATTTGTGATAGGCATATGCACAGCCTATGGATCTTGAAAGGTGTGTTATGGGGGGTGTTGATCATTGTAGCAGTAGAGAGATATCTGCAATTTGTGCATCTGTTGTTCTGGCAGGGTCTGATGCTGCTTTGAGTTGGTGTGTCCTGGTCCGAGGGCAGCTTGCTTCTGATGATTGGCTTGAAGTGGTTGTGGGGCTGTTTGAAGGCCAAAAGGTAGGGAGGAGGTATGTGTGTGAGGAAATGTACCACAAAACCAATGATGTACCTGAGATACACCAATGATATTTTCATCTGGACAGATAAACTCCCTCATACATTTCCACCACAACTTCAACCACTACCCCCATCCATTCAACTCTCCCCAGAGCACTCGCACACCAACATCAACTTCCTGGATGCCACGATTAGCTTCAACAATAGAACCTTACGGACAACTGTATACGAGAAAGCCACGGATCACCGCACCTACCTACATAGATCCAGTAACCACCCCAAAACACACCAAGAAATCTGTTGTCTACAGCCAGACACTCAGATACCGCAGAATATGCTCTGAGGAGAAAGTCCAGGATATACACCTTAATACACTCAAAACTGCCTTCACCAAACAAGAACACTCCCCCAGAGGAGTCGATCGTATCACGGAACAGGCCACCCAAATACCCCGAGAGAACCTGCTTCAATACAGAAATAAACCCACCTCCAACTGCACATCCTAGTTGTCACCTTCCACCTCACCTTAGAACCAGATGGGGGGGGGGGAAATCATCAAACTACAACCCATACTCAATGGGGACCCCATCCTGAAAGAAATCTTTCCTGAACCCCCTCTTCTGGCCTTCAGATAGGTCTCCCCAACCTCACCGTTAGAAGCAAGCGGCTCACTGATCAGAATACACCAACTCAAAGCACCAATAGACCCTCTCAGAATAATAGATGCAAAAACCGCACACATCTCCACTGCTACAGTGATCAACATCCCCCACAATACACCTTTTAAGTTTCATGGATCCTGCACATGCCTATTACAACATGTGGTGAATGTCACCCAGTGTACTAAATGCCCCAATAACAACTATGTGAGTGAAACCAGACAATCACTGAAGAGCTTTGTGTAGCTCGAATGCTTCTCTCTCTCATCAACAGAAGCTGGTCCAGTAAAATATATTACCTTATCCAATATGCTCTAATATTTTCTCTCCAATATGCTAAATGATTTGATAAGCAACATCACATAGGAGATCAGATTGCGCCTGAGAGTCCCATAAAATATGAAGCTGAAGACACCAGATATTTGGCACCTTCACTGATCAAGCAAGCTATTCATTGCCTAATCATTTTACTAGCTATAATCTTTACAAATTATGCTATTTAATCCCTGCCTCCAATCCACCCTCTTCCTCAAAGCACCACCATTCTCACACACTAAAGAAACTACAGATTTGAATCAAAATTGTGAGTTGTGAAATAGAACAGAAAATAAATTGCTAGTAATCCTCTATTAAAAGAAAACTATTATCTCAAGCTATTTGAAATTAATTTGGAGTCAAGGTTTGAAAAAAAAATCTATCTATCCGCTCATCAGAGAAAAGCGGAAAACTTTTCTGGCAAATTGGGGGAAGAAAGAGCCAAGCCATCAGTTCCTCTAAAATTTAACTTTTCATTTTTAAAAAAAATGATGTTCCTAACCTTGCTGGCTAAGACAGTAAACTTCCAGACAAAACTAATGACGTGCAATCTTCTTGAATCTTCATGAAGACATAGCTGGTGCCCTTACTGCTTGTAGCTTTCCCAAGCAGCAGCAGTCATGAACAAGCTACTCTCTCATCAGTTTCACTGCTGATACTCAGGACTGCAGGCTGCTGAGAAACTGAGAAGAAACATGCCAATTTCACACTGACGTTGCAGAAAGCTGAGAGTAGCAAGAGAGAGGAACTAGAACAGTTTGCTAGGTGGACAACAAAAACAATGGCTGGGAGAAGGGAAGTATATTCCTCCCTCTCCCCAAAAGCCCTATCCAGAAAACAGGGCGAGGGGTAGACTAGTTGAGATGATTTGACTTGATAGTTCATTACTTTTTATGTCTAATTTGGATACTCTTGTATATTTTAAGTATTGCAAGAGCAGCCAACGCCATAGGAGAAGGGGCTTTTAACAAATCAAAATAACTAAACAAGGAGATAGAATCATATCAAGGTGATAAAGCACCACCTCACTAACAGCAAATATAGCACCAACACCATATAAGGTAGTCAGTACATAGAAATTAGAAAGCTTGACACTCCTCTCCCCAGTAGGGTTAGAAAAGCTGGTTGAGAAGCAAAGATTAATGTAACTAAACAGTTTTGTCTTGGCTAAAGCTAGAGGGGAAGTGACCAAGGTTCAGTAAGACATCTAGAGCTATGGACTCTGTAGGCTAGAGTAAGAATGTACAAGGTTTGGTGTTAAAGCCTGCAAAGTCTAAGTGTTTTGCTTGTTTATTTTGACAACTGCTTTTACCCCTTTAACCAGGCATATAATGTGGTAAGTTTTTAAACCTCCTGGTCCTAGTAATGACTGTCTGGAAATAACTCGCAATTGACTACATTCGAAAACAAGCCTGAAACTTTTCTTCAAACTCTTACTTACCTAAGGGTAGATTTCACTTGAGGAAAGGTCTCTGAGCCTGGTTAAGAGCAGCTAATAATGACCTGACCTCTTCAATCACAGTTAGGATCCCTAAGATAAGGAAAGCAGGCTGCTTTGCCCTTTTATTGGGCTTGACAAGTGGCCTAGTTAGAGGAAAGGCTCCATCTGTGTTCCATCCAGAGTGAGGAAGCAATAAAAAAGACCTACACAATAGATAAAGTTGATTTATATTAAGGGGATTTGATCCTGGGAATTTAGGACTAGTCACATAGAATATCATCTATGTTGTTTTGTATGGAGTTTCAAGTGCTGTGGGTATGTTTGCTATTTCTAATTGATTTGTGGCTTCACTAGCAAAGTGTTTTTCATTAAAGCATTGTCTTTAGCCACCTTATGTCTTCCTCCCCCACAGCCCAGAGTATCTGGAAAACATTTTAGATTATAAGATCTTTGGGACAGAGACCATTTCATCTTACACATTTCTTAATTGCTCAGCATGCAAGTAGTGATCCTGCGAAGTGGGGACTCCTGTGCTCATGCAGAGCCCACCTGACTTCAGTGCTGGGTTTGGTGTGTGTGCAGGTGGTCTACCCATGCAGAGTCCACTGAAGGATTGGAACCTTTGTTAGCATTACCCTGACATGAATAATCTCTACTCCCACAGTTAGACATAACCATCTACGAATATTTGAAAGATTTAAAAGCCCAAGAAGGGAGAGAAGCTGTTTAGGATGTGCCAAGGGATTTTAGTTAGGATGAGAGGGATGAGTAAAAGGAACTTTCAGGTGACCCAGAAAACTCTCCTTGGGTTGAGGTCTATTTTATTGGCATAATCTCCCAAAGGAAGTGGTGGAAGCTCCATTGTTGGTGTGATTTAAAATAGACAAAACAGAATATAGTGTAAGGAATCATCTTGCTCTGGTTCCTGGGGGATGGGCAAATGAATGAATAATTCATTTCTGATTTCTATTATTCTACTGTAGTAGACCAATACCCACATGCCAACGTTCACACAGACAAATCTTTATGCAATTTACACAGTGAGGGGGTGTATTCCGTCCCTCATTGTGTGGGGAATTCACACATTAGCATTAACAGAAGCTATGTGCATAAATTTCCCTTCTGTGGCTGGATTGTGCAGATCTATTAGTATCTGGCTTTCCTGGGGGACTGGAACCTGTATGTTTCCAAATAATCTGATCTGCATCTAGGCTGTGATACTTCAACCCTTTTTTGTGAGAATGTAATCCATTGTCCTTCAACTGTGATATCCAACCATGCCTTGAGAATCTTCTGTCACCTTAAATCCCTGCCAGCAGCACTGCACAACCACAGTCTAATAGCCCTAATGAGATTACAGCTACAGATGTCCCACTGCTGCCATCTGGCCAAGGAACAGAACAAACGCCAAATTCAGCTGGGGAAAAATCCCTTCAGCTCTCACCCAAGCAGACTGCAGCATGACAGGGATTTCAAGACCATAGTACGCTAGCTCTCCTTGGTTTCTTTTCCTTTTTAAATGAAGCAGCATGTGCTTCTTGCAGCATGCTAGATTCTATTAATTTTACAGGGAAAAAATAAAATCTAAGATGCTGTTCTATACAACAGGAATCTTTACAGATCCCTAAATCTTAGCTACACTAGACATGTCTTCCCTGCCTCCATAGATACATGTATGACTTTGAGACAATCAGTGTACTTCGCTGGAGTAGCATGGATCTACTTTCGTATCACAGTGTTTCCACTGGAAAAGGACACAGCTTTAGAGTTACTTGTAACCGTACTTATGGGATTACTGGCCTAATGGGTAGGGAAAAAGCAGTAGATCTGCTATGTCTTGATTTTAGTAATGCTTTTGACGTAGTCCCACACGACAGTCTCATAAGCAAGTCTAGATAGTCTAGATGAAACTACTATGGGTGCAAAACTGGTTGAAAGTCCATACTCAAAGAGTAATTACCAATGATTTGCTGTCAGATTGGGAGGGGGTATCTAGTGGGGCTCCACAGTGGTCAGTTCTGGGTATGCTACTATTCAATATTTTTATTAATGACTTGGATAATAGAGTGGAGAATATACTTATCAAAGTCTGAAATCAAGAAGATGAACTTCAATAGCGACAAGAACAAAGTACTTCAATTCAGCCAGGTCTACGCTACAGACCTATATGAGTATAACTATGTCACTTAGGAGTGTGAAAAATCCACATGCCTTAGTGATGTAGTTATACCAACCTAACCCGTTGTGTAGACGGTGCTATGTTGACAGGAGAGCTTCTCCTGCTGACTTAGCTACTGCCTCCCAGGGAGGTGGATTAACTACGCCGACAGGAGAAGCTTCTCCTATCAGTGTAGTAGCGTCTTCTCTACAGTACTTCAGCTGTAGTGTTGTTCATGAAGATAAGCCCTTAGGAAAGAAAAATCAAATAAATTATTACAAACTGACCAAATGATAATATTGCTGAAAAGGATCGCGGGTTGTAGAGGATCACAAATTGAATGATAGTCAACAATGGAATGCAGCTGCAAAAAAAAGCTAATACAACTCTGGGATTTACTAACATGAATGTTGTATGTAAGGCATGGGAGATAATTGTCCTGCTCAATTTGGCACTGGTGAGGCTTGACTGGAGTACTGCATCCAATTCTGGGAGCCACATTTTAGAAAAGATGTGGACAAACTGGAAAGTGTCCAGAGGAGAAAAACAAAAATGATAAAAGGTTTAGAAAACCTGACCTATGAGGAGAGGTTAAAAAAACTGGGTGTGTTTGGTCTGAGAAAAGAAGACTAAGATGGGCCTTTTAAACAACCTTTAAATATACTGAGGGCTGCTATGAAGAGGACAGTGATCAATTGTTTCCCATGTCCATGAAAGCAGCACAAGAAGTAATGTGCTTAATCTGCAGCAAGGGAAATTTAAATTAGATACTACAAAAATCTTTCTAACTAGAAGAATAGGTAAGCTCTGGAATAGACTTCCAATGGATGTTGTGGAATCCCCATCATTGGAGGCTTTTATTAACAGGTTGGATGAACACCTGTCAGCAATGGACTAAGTCAGTGGCTCTCAACCTCTCCAGACTACTGTACCCCTTTCAGGAGTCTGATTTGCTTTGCATACCCCCAAGTTTCACTTCACTTAAAAACTACTTGCTTATAAAATCAGACATAAAAATACAAGTGTCACAGCACACTAGTACTGAAAAATTGCTCACTTTCCCCTTTTTACCATATACTTATAAAATAAATCAATTGGAATGTAAACATTGTACTTCCATTTCAATGTGTAGTATACAGAGCAGAATAAACAAATAATTGTAGGAAATGTTAGTTTGCACTGACTTTACTAGTGCTTTTTATGTAGCTTGTAAAACTAGGCAAATACCTAGATGAGTGGATGCACCCCCTTGAAGAACTCTGCATACCCAGCGTACCTGGCTGAGAACCACTGGTCTAAATGTACTTGTTCTTGCCTCAGCACAGGGAGCTGAATATTTGATGACCTCTTGAGGTCCCTTCTAGCCCTACATTTCTATGATAATGCCACTGCAGACCAAAGGCAATCCTTTCTGCTTTAGTCCAATCAACAACTGGTGTATTTGTTGCATAAGCTCTTTGATCTCAAGAGACCCAAACAAATACATTTATATAACAGAGGCTGGAAGCAGGAATCCAAACACTCCAGGTTTTGGATTCTACTGCACTCACTGGCTGGCAGTATAAATCCTGGCACTCGTGCACTGGTGTTTGGATCTTGTAGCTCCGAGTGCAAATCCCAGCACTGATCCGCTTGTGTTCACCACTCACTGGGCTTTCTCTCAGGTAGGGAGTACACAGGTACTGGTGGGTAGATCCTGTAGGAATCAATGGCTAGGAATGTAAATCCTGGTAATAGTGCCCTGTAGATTTTATGTGAAGCAAATTAAAAGAGCTAGGTTAACAAAGAAAAATATTTCTTCTGAAAAGAAGAAAACCCTAAATCTTGCAGTTAATAACAGACAATAAATCCTGTTATCTTCTGACACTGTAAAATGTAATCTGGATCAATACTCACAGAGCAGGGATGTAATAGACGCCTCCTTCTCATGCATTAAATTCCTCCCTGACGGATACAGTGCTCACAATTCAATAGCCTCAACTCCAAATTAGGGCTCACTCCTCACTCAAACGCCGACCCTGCACAGGCTCATCTTTGGAAACCCTGCACAACCCATTTCATTCTCTTCATCACAGAGGGCACAGGATCGTTAAAACCAAGTGGGATCTAGGGTGCTCATCTCCTCGCATAAGCCCTTCCTAGAGCATCTCTGCTAGGTCTTGCAGAGAAGATGTGATGATGTCCTGGATGCCTGTCGTCATTGTTGTCCTAGCAACAGAGGTATGGTCTCTTGTGGTATGGTAACACAGAGGCAATAGCCGGACGGAAAATACTGCAGACCCCTCTTCAGAAGCATCCTCAGAGCCTCCTCCATATATAATCTACACATTAAAAATACTTTTATTTTCCTATAAATCCTCCCCCCCCCAACATACACACTAGTTACTCAGTTTGCCAGGATCTAGTATGTCCCTGTCAATCCTGTTTCTATGGTATGAAAAACCTGACATACCCCTGAGAGAGTTGATCATTTCCTTTGGGAAACACTGCTGTCATCTAACAGAGAAATCTTGCTTTGGAAAACATCTGCACAGCAACACAAGCTCACCGATCTCTGAAGAGGTGTTAGCAGGAAGGGATGCAGCTTTGGTTCATTGAGCAGATGAATTAACATTTGTGGCAGTGAAAGAAAATACAAGAGCCAGAGTATTTTCCTCGTATCTCTGCCAGTGACACAGAGAAAGCAACACAGTAAGATTGTCTCTACAATTATAGGGAATCTATAACCCATGTTTAAGTCTATTTGCCACTGTCCTCTGAACTGAATAGTCTGACAGTACCCCTTCAGTATTTTAAATAAGATATATTTTTCCTCCTTGTTCTAAAAATGTCCATTACAAAAGTGTCACATGCTGGCAGAGGCTGAGACAGCAGCCGCTGTGAAACAGATCAACAGTTTCTAAACCAGACTCTACAGCATCTCGTGTTGGGGGGAAAATAGAACTGCAGGAGCTGACACTGTTTTCTGGACAATGAATAATCTCGAATACCGAGCATATTTTGAAGTCTTGTCTGAATTCCTGAAAGCAAAACCTTGGATTGTGAATCAATACGATTTGTTTGCAAGTCAGACTCTTTCTTTTATCTCATTGCCTTATTAAACCTCTATTACTAGTTCTGTATTACTTTCTTCATTACTCTTTCCTAAAGCCAGCTGCTTCTTCTGGTGGACTAGATTTCCTCTCTCAGAACACCAGTAATAAACACAGCGCTCTATGTGCCTAGATGGGAGGAAAGAGAGGGAAAGAGGGGGAAAAAACCTGCTTTCCTTTGACAAAGCTCATTCCCCTCACTTTTATTTGTAAACTCTCTGTCTGTCTCCAACAGCAGTCAGCAACTTCTTGGATGGGGACAAGTGACAGGATTCCAAAGTATGACTGTTGGAGATTCTGTCCCTACAAAGGGCTCAGTGGCCTTTTGCCCCACCGTGGCGAGAAGCAGTGCGTGTGTGAGTGTGAGCGGGGGGGAAAACTTACTCAGAACAGTATTGTTGACCCTCCGGATTAAAAAATCACGAGTCAAGCCCCCCAAAATCATGAGCTAGGCTTAAAAATCATGAAATTGTTAAAAGCCATGAAGTTTGGGGTTTTTTATTTGCCTGGTTTTTGAGCCTTTAGGGTTCGTGTTTTCTAGCTTTTCTCCAAAACCACAGGGGCTCGAAACATCATGTTTTTAAAATGAAAGTAGAGATTCTCATGTAATTACATGATTCTGGAAGCTGGGACGTCAAGCTAAAACACCAAATACTGAGAGACTCGTGACAAAATCGCTGGAGTTGGCAATGCTGGGTTACTACTGCAAAGCAAGTAAGTTCTTCCAGAGCTGGTTCTAGTAAATCTGGGGGACCCTATGCCATTTGATGGCTCCCCCACTCCTCCAGATAGCCTGTATGAAATGAGTTGGTGGTCTCCATTCAGTTCCTACTAGATATGTGTCATGTCACAAAAACCTCACACTAAAACTGGCATTATATCGCCCCCTTTTTGGTAGTCGTAGGGGAGTGGAATAGGAATAGAGACTGAACTACTCTCTCAGCCCTTGGAAGGAGAGGTGCTAGCAGGTACATTTAATTCAACCTCATCCATCTTGCTGATGCCCCATGGAATGTTGTGGCTGTGCTGATGGGAAAGGCCTGCTGCCCCTGTGAATATAAAAGCTTTCCAAATCAAGCTGCCACCTAGCTAAGGCTGTTGTGAGCAGGAGAGGTTCTCAGGGTTTGCGGGCAGCCAGGCGTCGTGACCGTGGCTGGCCCGCTGGGCACTGTGAGACTGTTTCCTTCTGCTGCTGTCTCCTAGCAGCCGCAGGACCCTCAGGAGGTGTTTAATGGGATCAGGAGGCCTCCTCTGCGCCATCACTCACCAAGGAGGATATAAAAATGACAGCAGCTAATGGGCAGCGGCTTTCTCATCAGCTGCCTCATCAGGGTGATTTCAGGAGCAAAAGGCTGCAATGACTGGAATTGACACAGGCTACTGGATCTACGCCAGCCCAGAAAAAGCACATCCCTGTGCATGCCCACTTCACTCCTCCAGCCACATACAAATCAAGAGCTACAGTAAAATGTACATTCATGGAACTACACAGGCTGCATACACAGAGCTGGAGGGCAAGAGGCAGTCGATATTTTTTTTCTCCACATCATTTTCTCCTTAGTATTAGGAGGCATCTGGAACTTGAGCATGAATAGTATTCATCCACTCCATGTCCAAATCACATTCCTAGGTATGAAGGTTTGTCACAAGAAGGAATGGCTGTACAGAGCTAGTAAAGGCTAGAGAGAGCAGTAAAGACTTCTTAAAAATAAGTTGGTAAATTGGGCAACATGGGAAATATTTGTAAGGATGTGTCTTGTTTGAGGATCAAAGTGACAGAAGTGGCTGGTGTGTATGGGGGAGCAGACTGGGTGAGCTGAGAGGGAAGAGTGAAGGAGGGGGTATGTTTATGTGTGAGGAGGAAGGGAGTGTGAATGTTTGTAAGGGAAGTGAGGCTAGGAGGAGAATGTGCATTTGTATGAATCATAGAAGTTAGAGTTACAGAGAGGAAAAAAATTAGGCCTCTTTTCAATTCTTCTATTCAGCCAGTGCAGAGGTTTTCAATAGTATATCACTTAAATACACGGAATCAAAATCTACACTAAAATTTATCTTAGATGTTTCTAATGTGTGTATCACCTTACTGTCCAAGCACCACATGTGATTATCTAGATATATTACATCTACTCTGCTCTCTTTTCCCACCAACTTGGTAATTCTGTCAAAAAAGTGAAAACTTGTGAGGCAAGCCTTGTTTTTGACAAACACATATTACTTTTTGCTCAGGGTGTTGTTATCCTCTTGATAATTCTTCTTCCTTTTAATACATGTTCCATTTATTAGGGTTTGAAGGTAGGTTTATCAGATAGTTATTACCAGAGCTGTTCTTTTCACTTTTCTATTTTATATTTACCCATCTTTCTTTTGAAATCCTCAGGCACACCTGTTCCTAATTTTTCAAAACCGATTTTTGATTATCTTTGAAATCCATTAGAATTCCACTGGCACTAGAAGATGCAATATCGTCTGGATGCAGTGATTTGCATGTTTAATTTTTCTAAATATTTCCTTACCTGCATTTCATAGTTAGATTAGAAACATCTTTGTTACTTCTTAAATTGTTCACAACTCTTACTGTTGTTAAAGACAGATTTTTAAAAGTAGCTCAGCAATTGTATAACTATAAATAATTCAGTCCACCCTCCTTCTGCACCCCCACTCTTAATTTATTAATGGATTTTCTTTCTATGCAGTATTTTTCTCTCCTCTACCCTATATATATATATATATATGTATGCTGTATGGAATCGCTGCTTAGACATAACCTTACAGTCCTTCTTTATTTAAATGTGGGTGTAATGTACAGTCCTTACTCTGCCAAATCTCCCATTGATTTTAATGTGAGTTTTGCCTAAATAAGACCAGAATAAAGACTTCAGGGTTTGGTCCTATCTCTGTAAATAGGGAACAGAATAAATAATTGTGTGTGTGGAGCAGAATGATAAAGTGTGTACAGTGTGAGCGTAGGGGAAGTTTTTAAGGGTGGCATGAAAGGATGGTTTTGTACGTTCAGAAGAGCAAGATGGAGAGTGTGGGGGGAGCAGACTGAGATAGTCTGTTACTATGGAGGAGCTGGGTGAGGGAACGTTTTTGTGTGTTTACACTCATGTTAACACTGATTTTTTTAACTTGAAATAATTGGAGAGTGGAGCCTCTCTCTCTCTCTCTCTGTCATCATGCAGCTGTGCAAATATTTTATCATGTGATTCTGGAAGCACAACACTGAAAGGCTCTGATTTGAATCATGCCAAGAGGAAAACGTTCTGAACAAAAGACTAAAGCCTGGGCTAGACCCAGCTACCAGGATCCTCCATCCCCGGCAGAGTTTGCACAGGGGATGTTTTAACTGTAAACATCGGTCAGCCTAGTGGGTGGGGAGATAGAGATCTCACATCTTCTGCCTTCATGATGTGGCAAGACCAACAAAGTAATCAACTCCCTGACAAATCACAACTTTATTCAAAAAAGTTGACTCTGTCCACAGAACCATCCACATGTATTGGACCCACTTAAAATGTCCAGTTCATAGGCTACAGATAACTGAAGAACTGACTTACTGTACACAAGGACACTGGCAAGCCAGTAAGTCACAGAATTTCTTTGAATCTCCTGGCAACTTGGTCTGAGGCTCCTTTTGTCTGGCCTGAGGCTGGTCTTCCTCCAGGAAGCCTGAGGTATCACCATGAACTGACTGAGATCAGTGTATTAAGAATGCATTCCCTCTTAAACTCTCTGAGGAGTTTACCCTTTGTGCAGCATGCGTAAAAATGGGGCAGTGGGTGATTATGAAAAAGTAAGCACACTGTGACTGGGAATCTGGTGGATGGTGATTCTCTGCTGAAGAATCCCATATCCTTACTTCTGGGGGATGTGTAAGCCTATCACAAGTCAATTCACAAATGATATTCTGAGGATTCCCACGTTTTCCATGGCTATGTCACACTGCCCATACCTAATGATGGGCCAGCCTCTGCTCTTCCATAAGAGCTGTCCTCCTGGAACAGAAAATGCTCCCTCTTGTACAGTATCCTAACAGTGACTAATACTGGATTCTCCACAGGAAACTGTAAAGCCACAATAATGCACCTTATTCTGCACTTCACAAAAAAAATATGGAGGGGAAATGTCTTCCTGGCCAGTCAGGATTCTATGCACTGAAGCAGGAGCTCAATGGTCCATACAATCTTTATTCAAGCTACTATATCTGCAGATGCCAGTCAAACACTGAAACTCTTCTAGAATATCATTATGCTATATGCCTCAATAATAGCATGCAGCAAGGAATTCCACAAATAGTTATTCGGACTGCAATGATGTCTACCTATTCAAAGCACTGTACAAACATGAACTGATCCCTCTCCGTTAATTCAGCCAATTAAAGAGTAGTCCAGTTTTCAAGTGCGAGAGCCTCCGTGTGAACAGAGATGAAGATTGCTGACCTTGCTCTATTGGAAAGGAAGAAGAATGGACCTAGAATATGGTGAAGTGCTACACAAATGCTAGGTATTCATTATTTATGAGATTATTATTCATTTTACTGTTGCTGTTCTCTGGACTTTTTTCTGCCTTTACAGCCATTGGCTAGTGTGAAGTCAGTGCTAGCCCAGCAATTCACTCAGCCCGTGCTTAGCAGCTAGGCACACCTGAGGCCACCATCGTACTGTGGCTTCTAAATGTTTCAGAGCTACAGATCCTCTGGCACAGTCAGGTCTCCTTCCACAGAGTTTAAAGCTGCAGTAAAGACCTTGTGCCCAATACTAACTAATAGCATTTCCATCCTGCAGCCAGGCTCCAATTCCAGCCTCTCTTCAGCTATCCACTTACAGCATCTGCACCTTGGTGATAACAGATGGGGAGCTCTGCTCGCTCACTGTGACAGCAGAACGCAGGACTGATTGCAGTCCTTTCTCTGAAAGGAGTTCTGCCAGCGAATCCGTCCTGAAACAAATTATAACCCCGTTGGTACCAGCAGGGAGCTTTCTATGTTACTGGGATCCTGTCTAATAGGACTCTGAGGCTATGTCTATGTAGCAATCCCATACAGCACATATACACAGGGTGGAGGAGAGAAATATTTAGAAAAAATTAAACATATGCAAATCCCTGCATCCAGATGATATTGCATCTTATAGTGTCAGTGGAATTCTAATAGATTTCACGTAGATATAGCCAGCCCAGCTTTGATCTAGCTAGCTTGAATACACAAGCCGTGATTATTCACCAGAGAGCTGAGAAACTCCTGTTTAAATCCCTTCCCCATAGCAGGTAGAGTGGGAAATTGAACCAGTATCCCACATCCTAGGTGAGTACCATACTTACTGGGCTAAAGGTTGTAAGGGAGGGTTACTTCTCCCCTGCTGGGCCATTTTGTTTGGACTTAGGCAGGCACTTAAGCCATTTCTTCCAAGAATGGCTTAGACATCTAAGCCACCTAACTCCAAGAGAGACGTTCCTGACTGTGGGTCACAAGCAGAAATAGGTGCCTCTCTGCAGCCTGGACATAGGCACCAAACTCCCTGAGGTGGGTGGGGCTTAGCATATCCCTGTTGTCGACATCTCCCATCGGTTAGCGGAGGCGACTCCCTGCCTAGAGTGCTGCTGGCTTTTGTTGATCCCATTCTCAGGTGCCTGTGTCTTTCCACATGTTGCACAGGAAGCCTCGCCACCTAACCCAGGCTTTGGGGAGTCCTGTGATTTTCAAGGCACCTAAAACATAGTTACTTACCAGTAACTGTTGTTCTTCGAGATGTGTTGCTCATATCCATTCCACTTAGGTGTGTGCGCGCCCTCGTGCACGGCTCTCGGAGCACTTTTCCCTAGCAGCCCTCTGTAGGGGCGGGTCCCAGCGCCCCCTGGAGTGCTGCCCTCATGCGGCGGCATATAGGGCGCTGCCGGCCTCTCCCCTCCTCAGTCCCTTCTTTCTGCCGACTCCGACAGCGGGAACGGAGAGTGGGTGTGGAATGGATATGAGCAACACATCTCGAAGAACAACAGTTACTGGTAAGTAACTATGTTTTCTCCTTCGAGTGATTGCTCATATGCATTCCACTTAGGTGAATAACGAGCCTTACCTGGAGGCGGGTAGGAGTCAACGGCGAGCTGCCCTCAGCACGGCCCTGCCCACTCACGCGTCCTCCCTTGACTGCTGGACGACAGCGTAGTGCGCAGCAAAGGTGTGCACCGAAGACCAGGTGGCAGCCCTGCAGATGTCATCCATTCTAGGAAGGCCACCGACGTGGCCTGGGCCCTCGTCGAGTGCGCCGTCACCACTCCGGGAAGATGGACACCTGCACGCTCGTGGCAGAGCCAGATGCAGGCAGTGATCCACTGGACGATGCACTGGGCGGAGACCAGGGATCCCTTCATCCTGTCCGCCACCGTGACG
Organism: Mesoclemmys tuberculata; assembly: GCA_007922155.1. Classification (NCBI taxonomy): domain Eukaryota; kingdom Metazoa; phylum Chordata; order Testudines; family Chelidae; genus Mesoclemmys; species Mesoclemmys tuberculata. The sequence goes on from ML675616.1 coordinate 100,291,928, forward strand.
AAGAGCTGTGTAGTCTTTCGGAACAGCCTCGTCCTGTCCAGGTAGAATGCCAGCGCCCTCCTCACGTCGAGGGTGTGCAGTCTCCTCTCGTCCTCGGACCCGTGCGGTTTAGGAAAAAACACGGGGAGAAAAATATCTTGGTAACAATGGAACCGAGAGACTACCTTAGGCAGGAATGCTGGGTGAGGCCTCAGCTGTACCTTATCCCGGAAGAACACGGTATAGGGGGGCTCTGAGGTCAAAGCTCTTAGCTCAGAGACCCTCCTAGCCGAGGTAATGGCCATGAGGAAGGCCAACTTCCAGGACAGGATCAGCAGGGGACAGGTGGCCAAGGGCTCAAAGGGGGGCCCTGTCAGTCTATCAAGGACCAGGTTCATAGACTCATAGACTCATAGACTCATAGGTCAGAAGGGACCAATATGATCATCTAGTCTGACCTCCCGCACAAGGCAGGCCACAAAACCCTACCCATACACATTTATAACAACCCCGAACCCATGACTGAGTTATTGAAATCCTCAAAAATGAGATTTGAAGACCTCAAGCTGCAGGGAATCCACCAGCAAGCGACCCATGCCCCACGCTGCAGAGGAAGGCGAAAAACCTCCGTGGCCCCTGCCAATCCGCCCCGGAGGAAAATTCCTTCCCGACCCCAAATATGGCGATCAGCTAAACCCTGAGCATGTGGGCAAGACTCACCAGCCAGCACCCAAAAAAGATTTCTCTGCAGTAACTCAGTTCCCATCCCATCCAGCATTCCCACAGACCATTGAGCAGACTTATCTGCCGATAATCCAAAATCAATTGCTCAAATTAAACTATCCCATCATAACATCCCCTTCATATACTTATCAAGCTTAGTCTTAAAGCCAGATAAGTCATTTGCCCCCACTACTTCCCTCGGAAGGCTATTCCAGAACTTCACTCCCCTAATGGTTAGAAACCTTCGTCTAATTTCTAGTCTAAATTTCCTAATATCCAATTTGTACCCATTCGTCCTCGTGCCTATATTAGTACTAAACTTAAACAATTCCTCTCCCTCCCTAACGTTAATCCCCCTGATATATTTATATAGAGCAAGCATATCCCCCCAGAGCCTTCTTTTGGCCAGGCTAAACAAGCCAAGCTCTTTGAGTCTCCTTTCATAAGGCAGATTTTCCATTCCTCGGATCATCCTAGTAGCCCGTCTCTGAACCTGTTCCAGTTTGAATTCATCCTTCTTAAACATCTTCATCTTCTGGTGTCCCATGTTTAAGAAGGTTCAGATCCCAGGGAGGCACCGGGTCACGGACCTGCAGGTACAGCCTCTCAACCCCCCTGAGGAACCTCACCGACATGGGGTGGGAGAACAGGGACCGCCCCCCCATCGGCTGATGGAAACCCAAGATGGCCGCTAGGTGCACCCTGAGGGAGGCTAGCGCTAGACCCTGCAGCCTAAGCTGCAGCAGGTAATCGAGGACGGCCTGCACGGGGGACATACTGGGGGTTACGCCCCGCGACTCCGCCCAGCAGGTGAATCTCCTCCACTTGGCCCTGTAGGTGATCTGTGTGGAGGGCCTTCTGCTTCCCAGCAGCACGCGTTGGACCTGCTCCAAGCAGGTTCTCTCCTCCTCCGTCAGCCAGAGAGCCTCCAGGCCGTCAGGTGCAGGGAGTCCAGGCTGGGATGCAGCAGGCGACCATGGTCCTGGGAGAGCAGGTCCGGTCTCCTCAGGAGCTCGATCGGCGGGGCGACAGACAGGTCCTGTAGGAGGCTGAACCAGTACTGCCTCGGCCACGCTGGGGCGATGAGTATCACATCCGCTCTGTCCCTCTTGATCTTCAAGAGGACCCTGGGCAGGAGCGGGAAGGGAGGGAACGCGTACATGAGGGTCCCCGTCCATTCGATGAGGAACACATCGGAAAGGGAGCCCGGCTCGCGACCCTGGAGCGAGCAAAAACTTGGGCACTTCGTGTTCCAGGATGATGCGAACAGGTCCAGTTGGGGAACACCCCACACGCAGAAAATCCTGGCCGCTACCTCCGGATGCAACGACCAGTCGCGTTGGAGTAGAAACGACCTGCTGAGGCGGTCCGCCTCGTCGTTCCTGACCCCCGGGAGGCGAGAGGTGGTTAAACAGAAATCGTACCTCACCGCCAAGTCCCAAAGACGAAGCGCCTCCTGGCACAGAGCTGAGGAGTGCGCTCCCTGCTGCTTGTTGATGTAGAACATCGCTGCAGTATTGTCCATCAGCACCTGTACCACTTTCCCCAATAAAGAGTGGCGAAACACTTTGCAAGCCAGTCTGACTGCCCTCAGTTCCTTGACATTGATGTGGAGGGCAGTCTCTCCCTGGGACCAGCGTCCTGTGTGGTCAGACCACCGGTGATGTGAGCCCCCCACCCGAGGTCCGAAGTGTCTGTGATCAGAGTGACCGAGGGGGTGAGGGCTCTGAAGGGAACCCCTTCCAGCACTGTCCCGGGGTCCAACCACCAGTTCAGTGACCCCAACACCATGGGGGGCACCGTAACCACCCTGTTCAGAGTGTGCCTGCTGGGCACGTATACTGTGGCCAACCAACCCTGGAGGGGCCTGAGCCTGAGGCAGGCCAACCTCACCACGTAGGTGCACGAGGCCATGTGGCCCAACAGCTGAAGGCACTGCCTGGCTGTCGTCGTGGGGCACCCCTGAAGTTGAGATATAATCCCTGCCATAGCCTTGAACCTCGAGCATGGGAGGGAGGCTCTGGTTCACACCGAATCTAGGGATGCCCCATGAACTCTATGTGCTGTACCGGCGCCAGTGTCGATTTTTGCTCATTGATGAGCAGCCCCAGAGCATGGCACTGGACAAAGGAGACTGGACAAAGGAGACTGCCTCGCGTACCTGCGACTTGGTCTTGCCCCTTATCAGCCAGTCGTCCAGGTAGGGGAATATCTGGACCCCCCTTCGCCTCAGAAAGGCCGCCACCACCGCCATACATTTGGTAAACACTCTGGGGTAGGAAGACAGGCCAAAGGGCAAGGCCATAAATTGGCAGTGGGCACCAGCTACCATAAACCTTAGATACCGCCTGTGGGCGGGAAGGATGGAGACGTGGAAGTACGTATCCTTCAGGTCGAGGGCAGCAAACCAATCCCCTGGGTTCAGGATGGGAATGATGGACGCTAATGACACCATGTGAAACTTCAGTTTCCTTATGAACCTGTTTAACCTGTGCAGGTCCAGTACAGGCCTGAGGCCTCCCTTGGCTTTGGGAACGAGGAAGTACCTCGAGTAGAACCCCTTCCCCACCTTGAGCGGCGGAACCGCTTCTATGGCTCCCTTGAGCAGGAGGGAGCGGACCTCCTGAAGGAGTAATTTCTCATGAAAGGGGTCCCTGAAGAGAGACGGGGGGGGGGGAGGTGAGCGAGGAGGGGAAGCCACAAGCTGGAGGGCGTAACCCCAGCGCAAGGTGTCGAGGACCAGCGGTCCGAAGGGATAACCCACCACAGGCCAAGGTAGGGCCTTAGCCTGTCCCGAAAAGGCGGGGGGAAACCCAGGGAATGGGAGATGGTGCCACCCTCGGGCGCACCGTCAAAAGTTGTGCTTCCCTTTGGAGCCCTGGGGGGGTCCTCTTTGGGAAGATGTGGACGACGCGGTGCGGTCGCGCCGTCCAGAACCCTTGTTCCTATCCCTACCCCTCACAGGGGGGGAAGGCCTAGGCGGTGGCCTAGGTTGCTGCCACTGCTGCTGTGGCGGCTGCTGCGGCTGCTGGCGGGCTTGTAACCTTGCCGCCTGAGGGGTATAGAGACCCAAGGAGCGAAGCGTTGCCCTTGAGTCCTTCAGGGCGTGCAGCTTATCATCCATCCTCTCGGAGAAGAGGGCAGCTCCATCGAATGGCAGGTCCTGGATGGAGTTCTGCACCTCCTGGGACAGGTCCGTGCATTGCAGCCATGCTGCACCATGCATGGCGATGGCAGAGGCCATCACCCTACTGGCCGTGTTCGCAGTGTCAGAGGCAGTCTGAAGGGCTGCACTGGCCAGTCACTCCTTCCTCCAGGACCGTGGCGAAGTCTGCAGCCTGGTCCTGGGGCAGGAACTCTGCGAACCTTCGCAGCGAGTCCCACAAGTTCAAATTGTACCTGCCCAAGAGGGCCTAGTGGTTCGCCACCCTGAATTGGAGCACCCCCGTGGAGTAGAGCTTCCTGCCAAAAAGGTCTAATCTCCTACCCTCCTTGTTCTTAGGGGAGGCGCTCTGAGCCCCTTGCCTGTCCTTCTGGTTGGCAGCGTCCACAACCAGAGTACCTGCGGCAGGGTGCGTATATAAGTACTCGTGCCCTTCAGCTGGCACGTAGTACTTCTTCTCGGTGCCCTTAGACTTGGGGGCGACCGAGGAAGGGGTCTGCCAAACGGCCTTAGCCAGGCGCAGGACCCTCTCATGGATGGGGAGGGCTACCCTGGACGGTCCTTGTGTCCTCACATGCCTGAAGAGGGGGTCCACCTCTTCCTCCAGAACCTTGACCTCCAGGCCAAGGTTCGAGGCCACCCGTTTCAGGAGCTCCTGGTGAGCCCTGAAGTCGATAAGAGGGGCCCCCTGGTCCCTGACAGCCGCCTCGTTCGGCGACAATAAAGAGGACAGGTGGCGGGGTCCAGTAGAGGGGCCCTCCCCGGGGTCCTCCTCCTCCTCCTCCTCTGAGGAGTGGTGTCCCTCTTGCACCGAAGGTGCCTGCTGAGGGGCTAACTGGGAAACAGAGGCAGGGGCCCACATTGTTCCCTGCCCCATCTGGGCCACCCACAGACCCCAAAATGGCCACTTCCAAGGGGGCTGGGGCCAACCCGAGGGCGGCACCGGTGCCAAGGGCAGCAGTGCCGGTGCCGAGGGCAACGGTGCTGACGCCGACTGCGGTGCCGGCGCTGGCTGCGATGCCGGCGTCGGCTGCGGTGCCGATGGAAGTACCTCCTCCTGGCGTTGGGTCCAGGATCCCAAGCCAGGAGATCGGTGCCGGCGGTGATGCCGGGAAGAGCCGCTCCGGGACCTGCTGCCGGACGATCCCAAAGAGCGATGACGTCTGCGGTGCCGACTGTGGGGCGACGCTGACGAGGACGATGATTGGTGCCGAGAGAGGGACGACTTGCGACGCCTCTTCCCGGATACTGGGGAGTGGTGCCGAGAACGCTGTCTTGGTGCCGGGCTGGAGCTCGACACCGACGATGAGCGATGCCGCCTGGACGATCTGGAGCGGTGCTGCGAAGCCTCGTCGGACGACAAAGAGGGAGAGGAGCTGTTGAGCTCGACTCTCCGGCGTCGGGTGGTGGGCGGCCGATCCTCCGGTGCCGGGTGCGCCCACCCTTCGGGGACACCCATCGCGGGTTTGCCCCGGGACACAGGCCCTTACTCTGTCAGCCAAGAGAGGGCTGGAGGCGTGGGCAGGGCCAGCAAGGCTCGAGCCGCTTCAAACGTCTCCGGCATGGAAGGGTCCTGTACAGGGGGTCCCCCACTCCTAGGAGTCAGGGGAGGTTCCCTGATCGGTGCTGGTGCCGGGGCAGGCGGCACATCGGAGAGCCGAGCACCTCCGGGCTCGACCCCGTCCGCTGCTGCGGTGCGGGGGAGCGCTCCAAGCGCGGACGGCGCTTCTTCCTTTTCAGCACCAGAGACGTCTGGTGCCGAGATGCCTGCGGTGCCGGCGGTGCACTCTGCACCGAGGAAACGCTCGGTGCCAAGGGAGTTCACGTCAGCTCGGACGCCTGACTCAAGGCAGACTCCATCAATATGGCCTTCAGCCTCACATCCCTCTCCCTCTGAGTGCAAGGCTTAAAGGCCTTACATATGCGGCACTGGTCTTTACTGTGCTGCTCCCCCAAGCACTTCAGACAGCGGTCATGGGGGTCACTGACGGGAAAGGCCTTCCTGCAGGCAGCACAGGGTTTAAACCCGACGCACCCGGCATAGCCGGGACGCCAGAGCCCGAAGGCTCTTCTTTCCTACTTCTAACTAAGTACCTAACTAACTAGAGACTAACTAAGTTTGGGGCGAACTGCTAGCTGACTACTTACATGAAAGGAAAAAAGCTTGCGAAAAGCAAGAGCTGTTCCCAAATGGCCGTCACGGGCAGAAAGAAGGAACTGAGGAGGGGAGGGGCCGGCAGCACCCTATATGCCGCCGCATGAGGGCGGCACTCCGGGGGACGCTGGAGCCAGCCCCTACAGGAGGCTGCTAGGGAAAAAGTTCTCCGAGGGCCGTGCATGAGGATGCGCACACACCTAAGTGGAATGGATATGAGCAATCACTCAAAGGAGAAAAGTTAGTTGTTGCAATCCTTCATGTTGCAATGCCTAAATCCCTTTATGGATCTGGGCCCTGAGGCCTAATTTTCAGAGGTGATGAGCACTCACAATTCCAATTGAAGTCAACAGGCTCCATGTTTATTGTCTCTGAAGATCAAATGTGCTCAATTTACAAATAAAAAAGATGGGTTTGTTTTAATTGCCATCTCTACTAACTTTGTCTAGGATATCAGACTCAAGCAAAATTCTTTCCGTCTCATTCACACCCGCAAGTAATTAATTATTGTGTGGCTAAACTAGGCCCTCAATGGGGCCATCAATGCATTTGTTTACACAGCATGGAACATAGTAGGTAATTCTACTGAGACTGCACAAGGTGGAACAGAATCCAGCTGTGTTTCTCTCTCTCTTAGGGGTGTTGGCTCTTCAAGGCTAACAACAGCGAAGTTCTTTGTGTTACTAAACTGAGCATATCTGACTACCCACAGAAGGATGCCATCTTTTGAGGTCACTCTCTAATGTTCCCGCTTATTTGGACTCCTTCTGGGGTCTCTGAAGCAGTCCCTCTAGGAGCCACTCAAAGACACCAAAGGAGCGAATGGCAGCTCCAAAAGGATAAAGCTTCATAAAGCTGCTTTCTTCCTGAGCTGGCTCAAAGCCACTAGCCTCAAGATTTATTTCTGAGCGGAGAAGCCAAAGGAAAGTGATGGAGGCAGAGCTGAAGCCTTTCGGAGGGGAGGTGTCACCGTGGACAATGTTCCTGGTGTGGCACATGAAGGAGGTGGGGCCAGTGCATGGGAAGGAGGTCAAGCAGAGTACACTCACTCTAATCACTCCCCTCCCTCCTTACTCACTGCTTTTAAGTTATAAGCAGCTATAGGCATGATTTTATTAGGGTAAGTTCACAGTCTGACTCCCTGCTCATCCCAGCTCTTACTGTCTCCTAAATACTGTTGCCAGCAGAGAGACATCAGTCAGGATGGTTAGGAAAGGTCTTTATTGTAGGACTCTCCAGGTAGGGCCCACAACAGCCTCTATTACAAGGGGTGCAAAACATAGCAGACAACCAAATAGAAACAGTGGGCAACCCCGGCAAAGCAGCAACTGAAGAGCAGAGAGTCAGGAGGAGAAAGAAGAGAGTGAGCCAGAGGGAAAGACAGAGTCACAAATGGCTAGTGCGGAGGAGGGCGGGGAAAAGGAGTGAATTAAGAAAACAAAAAAGGAAGTGCTGAGGAGAGACACAATGGGCAGCAAATGGGGAGGGGAGAATCAGGAGAAGACAGACAGCAAGAAGAAAACATGACAGAAGTGCATGAAAACCAAACTCAAAGCAAATTTCTCCACTCTGAGCCACATAGTGGATCTTAATTGATTTTCCTGTCATCTCTGAACACCTGGAAATCTAGCTGAACTATTAGAAGGGTTTGCGTGTTCATGTTAGGGCCTGTGTGCATGGGCAGACAACACTGAGGGCTTAGAAGTGTGAATTTGTGTGTGCGTGAACAGGATGGGAATATCCAGGTATGTGTCAGCACAGGTATGTTTGGAAATCAATATATGTGGCAGAGAGAGTACACATAGTAGTTGGTGAGGTGTGCGTCTGTGCATGTGCGGGCTGGGCGTGGTGGTTATATGTATGCAGTACTGCCAGTTTCAAAAATCATGTCCCCCAAAATAAGGAGTTTATATGAAAATTGAAAGATATTTTAACAATAATTTGGAGTTCTTTTTACTTGCCTTCTCAATCCAGAGCATTTGGGGTGCACTCACTTTGCATTTTCAAGCTTTTCTTAACAAGTAGGAGGGCTAGACATTTAATTTAAAAAAAAAAGCAAAGAAAAGCTTAGATTCTCACATTCTCTTGATTCCAGCAACTTTAAGTAAAATACTCGATATCATGAGACTCCCAGTGAAATGGTGTGGGTGGGTATCAGTAGAAGTGAGTGTTGAGGCCCGTATGTGTTTCTGACGGGTTTATATACAGTAAGTTAGTTGAGGAATGTATATAGATGTGCTTATAGCATGGGTCTATGCAGCTGTGTGGGGGAGACTGTGGGTCAGAGGCTGGGTGACTGCTCTACCTGAACAGGCCTACAATAGCGAGTGTTCCTCTCCATCCTGACTGGCACCTGTCTTTGCTGCGTGGTACAAAGAACAGCTAAAGGCCGATGCCTCCTCAGAGAAACCTTCAGAGCAGTTTCCAAAAGTCCTGTCACAGCCTTATTCTCCAATGGAGTAAAGGAGGCAAAGAAATAGCAAGGTTCTCCCCAAGAAGAAAAGAGATTGGGCAGAAGGAAGAAAGAGTAAATGAGAGTATTCCATCCTCCAGCACCAAAGCAGGAAGGGACCATGTTGCAGATTCTCCCTGTCCTTGGCCCTAATCATGCTGCAGGGGCTGGGAAGTCCTTGCATCCTCTGGCTCATTAACCCAGGCTGCTGCTGTTCCACAGAGATGAGTGTGTCATCTAACAGAGCTTATTCGACCCACATCACTTTACCTACTGATGGTTTACATGGTGTTTATAGGCATATCCATCAGTGTAACAGCATGAAACATTTCTCTGGGGGGTTGGACTGAGAGAACCTTCCCCACTTAATCATTATTATGGATTTGGCTTTCTGTATAGGATTTACCACTTAACCCATTAAATCCTCTGGACAGCCACCTATTGTTCATGGATATTGATGAGCTTCATGATTTAGTTGGGGGGGTGGTCTGACTCTTCACTGGGAATTGTTTTTTCAAAGAACACAGCTTCTATGTTAACCCTAGGAATGTGAAGGCAGTCGGGGGTACAGCAGAGCTCCTCTTTCTTAACCTCATAACTCAGCCAGCGAGAGGGGAGTCAGTTCTCATAAATGTAAAGTCCCTCTCCCAAAGAGAAGAAACATGTGAAAGAACCAAGCGACCCCCCCATTAAGTTAAAACAAGTTTATTTTTATATGGTCTCCTTAAGAGCATCTTTATGTTGCTTTCCTTGTAAGAAAACATTATATTCACTTCTGGGAAGATGAAGGAATGGGATAGAGAGGGGAAGTGTCTCTGAGATAAATTCTAGGGTAAGAAGGAAGTAGTACACAAGCTGAAAGTATCTGAGAGCTGCTCAGGAAGGAATTTCCCCTCCGGTCAGATTGGCAGCAGGGTTTTTCTGCCTTCCTCTGCCGTGTAGGGTGTGGATCACTTATCAGAATTACCTGGGTATATCTCACTTTATTCCCTAGATGATGTGGCAGTCCCTTCTAGTCTTAAACACTACAGAGGCATGGTCAAGAGATTGGAAAAAGGCACACACACCTATTTCCTTCCCCCCCCCCCATCAGCCAGGGATATAAATGGCTAGCCTCGGCATCAGAGAAGTCAGGGTGGGAGAGGTCTGCTTTTTTGGCTTGTGATTGTCCTCTTCCAGGCAGGTGTGGCTTTCCTAATGGTACTGAGAAATAAACACCAACTTGGATTCTAGCATGTATGAAGCAATCTTGAAACAGTTAACAATTATGTGTGAGAACTCATGAAGGATGGGCAAGGTCCAAGTGGACTAGAGAAGGGTGAACACCGAGCCTAGCTTTAAAAAGGGAAACAGAGGATCTGGCAAATTATAGACCACTCGGCCTAACTTTGATGACTGGAGAGATCCAGGAACAAATTATTAAACAATCAATCTGTAAGCACCAGAGCATAATAGGGTTATAAGGAACAGCCAGCAGGGATTTGTCAAGAACAAATTATGCCAAACCAATCTAATTTCTTTCTTTGACAGGGTTACCAGACAAGTGGAATGAGGAAGAGGGATAGCAGCAAACGTGATATATTTTGATTTTTGTACCTCTTTTGACAGAGTCCCACATGACATTCTCATAAACAAACTAGGGAAATGTGGTTTAGATAAAATTATTATAAGGTGGATAAAAAACTGATGGAAAGAGCATACTCAAAAATAGTCATCAATGGTTCATTGTCAGACTGGGAGGGCATATCTAGTGGGTTCCCACAGGGGTCAGTCTTGGATCCAGTACTATTCAATATTTTCATTAATGACTTGGATAAGGGAGTGGAGAGTATGCTTATCAAATGTGCAGATGACACCAAACTTAGAGGTGTTGCAAGCACTTTGGAGGACACATTAGAATTCAAAACAACCTGGACGTTGGATAATTGATCTGAATTTAACACAATGAAATTCAGTACAGACAAGTGCAAAGTACTTCACCTAGGAAGGAAAAATCAAATGCACAACTGCAAAAGGGAGAATAATTGACTAGGTGGTAGTACTGCTGAAAAGGATCTGGGGGTATAATGGATCACAAATTGACTATGAGTCAAAAATGGGATGCAGTTGGAAAAAATGCTAGTATCATTCTGGAGTAAATTGACAGGAATGTTGTATTTAAGACTTCGGAAGTGACTGTCCCACTCTCCTTGGCAAGGGTGAGGCCTCAGCTGGTGTGCTGTGTCCAATTCTGGGCACCAAACTTTAGGAAAGATGTGGACAAAATGGAGAGAATCCAAAGGAAAGCAAAAAAAAAAAAAAAGATAAAAGATTTAGAAAACCTGACCTATGAGGAATGGTTAAAACAATGGGGGCATGTTTAGTCTTGGAAAAACAAGACCGAAGTGGGACTTGATAACAGTCTTCACATATGTTAAGGGCTGTCATTAAGTGGACAGTGATCAATTGTTCTCCAAATCCACTGAAGGTAGGACAAGAAATAACAGGCTTAAGCTGCAGCAAGGGACACTTAGGCCCGTCTACACGTACCTTTGCGATTCGGAGGCAGTCGACGTAAACCACTTGTGTATCTCCCGTCGACTTCGCGGCGTCTCCTCCGTGCAGCGTCCACACTGGGCTGCGTCGAAGGGAACGCAGCACTACGCCACTTACCAGGGTGGTTTTCCTGTGTCGATTGCTGGATCAACTGAACGGGTCTACACAGACCGCTCAGTCAATCCAGAGCAATCGATCTGACAGTGGCGAATTTGCCGCCGTCAGTGTAGACCCGGCCTTAGGTTAGACATTAGGAAAAACTTTCTAACTATAAGAGTAGTTAAGCTCTGGGATAGGCTTTCAAGGGATACTGTGGAATCCCCATCATTGGAAGTTTTTAAGAACAGATTGGACAAGGATGATCTAGGTTTACTTGGCCCTACCTCAGCGCAGGGGGACTGGATTTGGTGACTTCTCGAGGTCCCTTGCAGCCAGACATTTCTATGGTTCTGTGTCTTGAAACAAGTACACAGATTTGTTTTGGGCTCCTAACAATATGTAGATCAAGAAACAACTTTTGCTTGTCTCACTCATACAAAGAGTTTCATTGTCTTTAATATCATTGCTCTTGTAATTTAGTGTTGTTATATGCCTCCCCTGCAAGGCTGTTTTTAGTCAGGATCCTTGGGGAGTAAAAGTAAAGTGATCTCAACTCTGAAAATTATCTTATTATTAATTGACAAAAACTTAGTTAATGCAAAGATAACTAAGATGGCTGGAGATAGCTTGTGCTGTCCAGAAAATTGAGTTCAGCAAAACTCAAACTTCTGAAAACCAGAGAACTAAAGAGTTAAAGTGACACCCACACAACCTTAATTCTGCCCCCCCCACACCCCCCGCCCCGCCGGAGCTGTCAATAGCCACTGAGAATTATCTGTATGCTCTCCAGTTACATGCCCGATGTTAGGTGCAGCTGTACTGGATGGGGGGGAAATAAGTTGGAGCAGCTTGGAAGAGCTGTGATTGCGATAGGGGGACACCAGAGTCTTCCTGCCCACCTATGTATGCTATCTACGGAAAGAGATGGATGTGTACTGTAATGCTCCAATCGGCATAATTTCAATACAGAATTGTGTAGGCTGTGTCAATAGGAGGGCACTGGGATCTTGTTACCATAGGTATTGGCAGTAGTGAGGTAGGATATGAAAGCAGTCTGTGGATTTAATTAAATGTAGGGTAAAGTATAGGTTTAGGTGATAGCCCGCATAACACTGTAAAGGGGTTGTACAAGGATATGAAGAGGTTGTTAAATTTTAAAGATGTGATATTTTGTTGGTGGAGTAGGGTCAGTGTTTGAGAGTACAGGATTGAAGGTAACACCTGTCCATTACAATGAAAAGGCAGAGTAGGAGCCTGTATGTGTTATGGGCATATTGGGGGATCACTCAAAGAGGGCAGAGTTAATGGTGTGTGGACATTTACCTTAACTCTGTAGTTCCTGGTTTTCAGAAGTTTTAGTTTTGCTGAACTTGCTGTTCTGGATGGGCACAAGCTATCAATAGGCAACCTTAACTCTGCATTAATAAAGTTTATTGCCATTTAATTTCCTAGTTTTTTTTAAAAAGAAAGACATTTTTGTTGGTAGAAACTAATGGTCATTTAGAAATTGTAGTTTTCACATAGATTTGAAATTGATATCCTACTATGCCTATGCAGTCATCGAAAGACCAGGCTTTTATAAAAATGCTTTTCATCCGTAGCTCTCAAAGAACCTTATACCATTATACCTATTTTTCAGATGGGAAATTGAGGCACAAAGCAGTGAAGTAACTTGCCCAAGGTAATACAGAGCTACAAATTGGCAGAGCTACAAATAGACCCAGTCCAGTGGTCTTTCCACTAGACCAAATGGTTGCTATATGATTCCTCAGTGCTCTTCCCTACTCTAGTACATATTGTTACAGTGGAATGGGGATAATGGTCATACTTTGACATGGTCCTAAAACCTTGAGAGTTTTATTACATGATTGTTACAGTAGCTTTAAGAGTGCAAGAGATGACTGGTGTGTCTTTCTCCTCCATCCCCAGTTATACCATCCCCACAACATCTAGTTTTCCTGTACTAACATTTCTAGCTCCCCCTTCCCTTCCCACCCATTAATTAAATCATTAGTTAGCACCGTAGTAACCATTAACATGTAAGAAGTTGCTCCTTGTTGTCTACTGCCCTCTACTCCTGCATACACTTCACAGGAAGCAGTTCACTGGAGGAATGCATGCTTCTGGGGCCCCCAGATAGTGACACACATTTAGGAGGGGAATGTGGGGCTGAGAGGCACCCCAGTCTCTATTATTCCCCAATCCCTCATCCCCATATCCCTCTTTCCAGCGTACCACCCCACCCGTCCCCCTACTCCCCATCACCTAATCCCTAACTCCTCTCCCCCTAGGCCCACCTACTCTTCCACCCCAATCACTCTCCCACCCAGCGAACATTTGATTGTGTAGGTTATTTTCTTTTCAAAACAATAGTTTCAGTGCCTTCCACATATTCTGTTGCACTTCAGATTACATTTCTCCAACATAAAACTCCCCCTTTCAGAGAGGCAGATGGGAGCAATATGCCTGGGATTTTTTTGTTTTGTTTTTATTTTAAATTTCAGATTTTTGCCCTGTTATGGATTTGAACCCACAGTGCCTGGGGTACTGCTTAGTTTCAATTACCCCATGTCCTCAGAACCATCCATGTCCTGTCAGATAGAAGTAGTCTTCCTGATAGTGTCTCTCTCTGCACATGTTCAGCGTACTCCATCAGGCACGCAAATAGGTGTGCGAACCTTAGAGCGCCTAACAGGAGAAGTAAACCTCTTCTTCAAAAAACGTTTTAATCTGATGTCCCCCAAAGGGTTGGTGAGCGCCATGCACTCTGCCAGTGAAACCCTCAGCGTTTGAGACCCTGGTGCAATGATCTGAACTCTGATTTGACCTCTATTTGTGAGCGCAAAAAAAAAAAAAAAATAGCTATTGCAAGAAATGGTTTTTAAATCAGAAATAAGAAAAGCTGTTTTTTCTGGTGGCTGTATCTCAGGAATGCCTTGTTCAAATGCTTCCAAATTTGGACCACACCCCATACCCTGCACTCCCGTAATGCACACCAATTTCAAGGCAATCTGATTAGTTGTACAGATTGGTTGGTGGGGCTGTTGGGGCAGCTGCCGACTGGAGGCCTGCAGTGTATACAGGCCTAGGGAACGCAGAGTGGCATGTTAGTCCTTAAGCGTGTGCAGCTTCTCCTCAGTCTTATCTGAGAAGAGAGCCGATCCATCAAAGGGCAAGTCCTGGATCGACTGCTGCACCTCTTGGGAGAGCCCCCATAACTGCAGCCAGGAGCACCTCTTCATGGCCACCGCCGACGCAATGGCTCTGCCAGCCGCATTGCTGGCTTACGCCAGGGCTGCTGCTGCCATAATGCGTCCCTCATCCAGGACTGTAGCAAAGTCCACTGCTTGGTCCTGGGGTAGGGACTCCACAAACCTCCGGAGAGAGTTCCAGAGGTTCAAGTTATACCGTCCCATCAGTGCCTGATGGTTCGCAATACGCAACTGCAGGGCCCCTGTGGAGTACATTTTACGCCCGAACAAGTCCAGTTTCTTATTATCTTTGTTCTTGGGCATATTCCCTTGAGACCCTTGTCTGTCCCTCTGGTTGGCAGCATCTACCACCAGGGTCCCCGGGACCGAATGTGTAAACATAAACCCAAACTCCTCCGCCTGTACATAGTATTTCTTTTCGGTGCCCTTAGAAATAGGGGCTACCAAGGTGGAGGTTTGCCACAGGGCCTTGGCAAGTTTCATGACCCTGTCGTGCACTGGCAGGGCTACCTGGGAGACACCTTGAATACCATAGTCCCCAAAGAGGGGGTCCTCCTCTTCTGACAATTCCTTGACGTCTAGGTTGAGGTTTGCAGCCACCCTCTTCAGTAGCTCTTGATAAGCCTTGAAATCCCTCAACGGAGCCCTCTGGTCATGGAGGGCTGCCTCATTTGGGGAGGAAGAGGAGGATTGAGGGTGCCTGCCTCTTTTCTGGGGCACTGAGGAGGGCCCTTCACCTGGATCCGACTCCTCCTCAGAGGAACAGAAGTTGTGCCCCTTATCAGGGGCAGGGGCACCGACTGGGCAGCCAAAGACTGGATGGAGATGGTGCCTGGGCCCATTTGAGCTCCCTACAGACCCTAGTAAGGCCATTGCCAAGGTCCTTGGGGCCACCCTGGTGCCAGCATTGGTACCGGCTGTTGGGTGTCCTGTGGGGGCTTTTGGGAGTCCTGCGACCCCTTGACTCTCTGGGAGCTCGGGTCCCTGGATCGGCAACCTCTGCTCCAACCTGCCTGCTACCTTGCAATGACCTTGACAACATGGAGCGCTGGTGCCGACGAGAACGGTGCCGGGTTGAGGCGCGCTCCGACAATGACGAGGAGCATCTTCTTAGCACCGAGGACTTTCGGTGCCATTTCCCTTTGGACAAGAGTGAGCAGTGCCGATGGGACCTGCGTGGTGCCAAGCTAGACTCCAGCGACCAGGATCTGTGGTGCAGTGCCGGGGAGCACCCCGGTGCCGGGCTCTCAGAGGATCTGGAACGGTGCCGCGACGAACGAGTCGGTGCTGGAGACCTCAAGCCCGAAGATGACTGGTGCCTGCTGCCTCTGGAACAGCGTCTGGTGCCCCAGGACTCAAATGCTGGGGACTGCCTCCGGTGCGGATATAAGCTCGACGAGGAAGCCTTGGAGCTGGACGGGGAGCTTCCACGCTCTACCCGTGCTGGCCATCTGGCAGGAGACTCTTCGCCAGCTGAGGGTCTCAACCAGCCACCTGGGGCACCCACTGCGGGTTTACCCCGAGACACTGGCCCCTTCTCCCTCAGCCAAGGGGGGGGGTGCAGAGGCGTGGGCAAGGCCATGAGAGCTCTCACTGCCCGGGATGCCTCCAGTGTTGATGGCACTGGTAGAAGCACTCCCCCACTTTCAGGAGTCGGGGAAGGCTCTCTATCAGGGGATGCGGGCATCAGAGCAAGCTCGACGGGCTCTGGCTGCATCCCACCACTCGATCCCACTGGTACCAGGAACAAGGGGGAGTGAGCGCACACCATGTGCGGTTTCTTCTTCTTGGTCTCCGGCACTGGAGACTGCCGCCTTGATGGCTCCAGTGCCAATGGCGCACTCCACATCGGTGCCAACGTGGAGCGAGAAGGTTCTGAAGCAGGGCAAAGTGCTTCCTCCATCAGGATAGCCCTGAGCCGAATGTCCCGCTCCTGAGTCCTGGGCTTAAAACTTTGGCAGGTTTTGCATCTGTTCTTTCGGTGCTGTTCCCCCAGACACCGGTCGTGGGGAATCACCAACAGGGAAAGCCTTGCCGCAGCCAGAGCAAGACTTGAATCCAGGGGAACTGGGCATATCCGGGCCCCTGAGGAAACCCAAAGGGCTCCTATCTAATCACTATCTAACACACTAACTAACTAACTACAAAAAACTTGAAACACAAAGGGGAAAGATACTTGTGATAGCAAGCTCGTTCCAGCAATCGTCACAGGTGGAAAGAAGGAACTGAGGGGCCTTAGGGTCAGCAGTGCCTTATGTACTGCAGCATGAGCGTGGTACTCCAGGGGGCGCCTAGGCCAACCCTACGGGGCATGCTAAGGGGAAAAAAGTTCCGGGAACCCATGCACTCACCTATACTGGAATGGATATGAGCAATCACTCAAAGGAGAATGAAGAAAACTTGTGGATTTGGTTTTAAGAACATTTTGGAGTGCCAAAGAATCCCAAAGGCCTTCACATTTAAGCCCTTCAGACTAATACTGAACACAGAGCAAGTTACTTTACAGAGAAGAGCATTGTGGATGTGATTATAAGATTCCACCCTAAATTACAGGTGATTTCAGGTTTGGTAAAACTAACTGATGGAATTTTCTACTTTATCAATCAGTTGACATGTACAGGAATGCAATAATTAAAGAGTGTCTAGAAAATCCTGGCCTGCCTTTCCAGATGGTCTTCCTGGCTCAGGCTTCATTTAAAGCTGAAAACAAGAGGGAGAAAGCAGTGCCCTTCTCTCACTGCTGACAAGTAAACAACTGTGTGCAGAGATAGTAAACTAATTATAAACCTAATCCCAGCTTCATCTGCAGCCAGCATTGCTATGACACCTTCTGGGAGATATGAGAGAAGCCAGGGAGAGAGAAGAGAAAGAGAGACAGAAAAACAGTTTGCAATGGTAGAGGAAAGCAATGCAAATTAATTTTACACATACTTTGGTCAGAGCTCTTAATCTAATGAGGCCTTAATATAAGACATGGATTTTTAAATATGGGGGAAGCCCCAAATAAGAAATATTGTTTCTGGAGTGACTATATTAAGGAGCCCATAGGAAAAATAGAAAAGTAACAACTTCTTTCATTAATAACTAAATTAAACTACATGAGCAAGATAGCAGGAAAATTCTGATTTATACTACAATTCCATCCACCCAGTCCTCTATCACAATGTGGAGTGGCAATATACTTAGCCAATGAAACACTCAGTTAATGAAACACAAGACAGAAGCATTGCAGCATCAGAACGATCCCTTCTTAGCTGATCCTATCTTAAGTGCCAGGCACTGTTACCTAGCAACTTCAGAGAACAACTAGCTTGAATAAAATAACCCTTCATTGACCCTTCAATGAGTATCACAAACCCAACAAAAAGAGACAGAAACAGAAGCCTGAAATGACAGTTTTGTTCCTTTAATCCATATACTATTTATATAACTTCAGTTTCAAGAGTCAACATTTCTGATGTCAATAATTTACAGTGATAATTAGTAGGGGATGGAGATAGATCTAAGTTTAAAATGAGGGCCAGCCCTGTTAATCAGTAATATTGACAACCCCAAGCATGAAAAACAACAGCTAACACCCCCCCAATTATGAATTTAGCTTTAAAATAATGAAATATGAAAAATAATACAATTCAGAATCCTTTTATTTGCCTTCCCTGGGGTGTTGGCTTATTTATGATTCACACTGTCAAGCTTTTTTCCACGACCAAACATTTATGAAGAAAAAAATTCCTCAGATAACTTAATTTCAGCAGGTGGAGCTTCAAAAAAAAAAAAAAACCAACCAAACCTAAACACCCCCCCCATATCATCAGGACTCATGATTTGTGAGAGCTGGCAAACGTTCAGAGACGGCAAAGAGATTTAGGGCTGTATACAAAGAAGATTTCATTAAGCAATAATGCTCTCCTGCACTGAGTATTTTCTGACAATGAATGACTGGCTGAGGGAAGTGAGAAACCTTGGAACTCGCTAACCAGTTCAGTTTAAAAGACCTGGTGCCACAAAAGTATTTAGGCTTTAATCTTCCATTGATTTCAAAGGATGTTGGGAGCTAATACCTTTGAGGATGTGAGCCAAAGGTGCTGTGAAGTACCCAGCCCAGTGATCATTATTGTTATGATAAAGAGTGAAAAGAAAATAAACTACTTATTTTATTCTTTCAACGTCATGTCTCAAGTTCTGCATCCTGTTGTTGGGTATTTTGTTCATGGCAGGACAAAGGGGCATAATCAATGTAAACATCACCCTTCTTTCTGAATTTTTACCTAATGTTCTTACAAGGAAAACCTCAGATTTCTATAAATGAGAGATTAGACAGAACATATAGTTTTTCCTATGTTTCCAATGTGTTTACTTTGCTCTTCTGACAACACTTTGGTATACAGTTACTTTTACTTTTTCTCCTGAACAGTCATTTCTGCTGTTTGGGTGGGTCTTTCATGCAGCAACAAGAAGAGACACAAACACTTTTTAAAAATAAGACAATGTGACAATAACATTGACCTTAAGGGCAGATGTAGCACCAGCAATTTTTTACTTTTTTTCCTCTTTTTAAAAAAAAAGACTATTTCAAGATGATTGTATTCTTTTAATAGCTGAGGCAGTGAAAATGGGAAATCTGGACTTCATTCTTAGCCTTTTTGTCAGGGGTATAACAAGAGTATCCAAACTTCACCCAACTAAGGATTGCAATGATAGTTTACCAAGAATTTGAGGGCACACTGAATTTGGATTAAATGAAGCAGATTGCAGCCATCCTTTCTTATATTTAATATGGTGCTGTTGCTCACAGTAATTATAGGTTCCAGTATGCAATGTTCTACATCTGCCCTGATCCAAAGAACAAGAACACTCATATCAACATGGAACATTGTGTGCTGGAACCTATCATCTCTGTGTAGCACATTCCCCTATTAAAAATAAGATTGGCTGTATGCTACTTTATATTGCAGAACTTCATGGCCCATACATGTCCTAGAGGTTACTCTTTGTAAACCAGGATGACAATGCCCTTTATATTGCAGTTTCTGCTGTCTGATGTCATGTGGGTCTATGACTATATCAACTGCAGGGCCTCAGTGTTTTCAGCTCCAAGTCTTCCTAATGCTGCTAATCTCATATTAACAGCCTACTGACACAGAAGAGACCAGGAGAAAGAGAGATTATCAGATGCCAGCTCTCTGGCTCTGTGACCATGTGCTGGTCAGATCTGGATGAATACTTGAAGCGATTTACCCCAGGACCCCTTGTTACAGGTGTGTGTATGTCTAACGGGCTTTAAGCTACTGCAGGGGGGTGGGGGGAAACATGGAACCTCTGAGTTTGCAGATGACAAACATGCAAACAAAGTCCCTCGGACAACTCAGGCTCCTTTCTTTTGTTTTTCTGCATAAAAATCACAATTATAGGGAAAAGAAATCTTTCCCTTATCAGATGAGAGGCACCGAGGCAGAGATCAACATCCCATATACGGCACAAAATGCATCACAATATACCCCAAAACAACATCTCCCCCTTAATGTACATGATTGACAGCTGATCTTCATTCAATCTTTTCCACTACCAATCTTTTCCAAAAGCTAAGCCGTGTCTACATGGGAAAGTTTTACTGGTATAACCTCACCTATGAATTTAAACTGGTAGTTATATTGGTATAATCCACTAAGTGTGGCCCCCCTTTTTTGGGGGGAGGGGAGCTTAAAAATAGCACTTACACTGGAATAAGCATCCACATGGGGCTTTACACCAGTATAACTGGTAAAACTTTCCTATGCAGACAAGGATTCATTCTGTAGAAGAAAATCTACCAGGAACTGCAATGCTGATGTTGGCTTGTTCCTGACTCAAGACTAATCTCCCTAAATGCCACCCTGTTTGATCTCAAAGTATGTTAATTTTGCCTGTTATGCTGTCCATAAAATAAGGGAACCTTTTGTTGAGTTGCTATTGCGTATGGTATTAATGGTGACTGTAGGTTTGCCTTCAAAGCACCACACTGTCCCCTATAGGGATGAAGAGAGAAGTACAAAAACATTCCTGGTTACTTACAGAGCGCAACTGAACTTTTATTCCATCACTTGCTATGTGAGGCCTACCAATCCAGCTGAGCTTCTTGAAAGATCAATGTGCATCTCATGAAAAACTTTTGCTTAAAAACAACTCTTTCCCTCTGTATTCTCTGTTCCTGTAACATAATTGCATTATTGCTGTTGCTTTTCTTTCTTTTCCCTTGTTTTTATTAGTAGAGACATTTGCATGGAAATGGTCTGAGTCACTTAACAGCTGATCTACTCCTGCTGTGTATTCTCACCTCCTAGCAGCAATAATTCTGTTTAGAAAATCACGCTCATCCCAACAGCAACCAGTTCTAATGTTACCAAAACAACACTGCTCTCTCCTTCCAAGGACCAAAATATTCTTGGCTGTCCTCCTTGGAAGACAAGCTTGAACAGCGTATTTGCATGCTGTGAACTTACCTCATTTTCATGCTCTCTCTCTTGCTCCCTGTCTGACTCTCAGTGGGGAATATTCCATGACTGTTAACCTCTTTCAAAATTGATTCCTTCTCCATATTTGGGAATTTGTGTTGGGCATTAACTGGTACAACCCATTCTCTTCCCAGTGCACACTGGGAGTTATAGTTCCCTGCAAGGAATGTTGTTTTCCAACATGCAAACAGCCAGTAACGGTAACAAAGAACGAAGTCTGATGATGATGATGATTTCACTTGTTTTTCTTCTTAATTAGAACACGTATCCCTTTTTAAACAGTGTTTAAACTTCTGGTCTGTTATTACCATCTCCCCCTCTATTAATCTATCTAGATTTTCATACTGCAGTCATCACTATGGCATAGGAGTGCCTCACACAAACACCACAGAACATATTAAAAATCCTACTAAAATCTAGTCTGGCAAGTGCTCTTATTGCAGAATATCCGTTTTTTCTCATTATGGAAGGGAGCAGGTGCTCCTCTGTCCCAGAGGTCAGTAATTATATGAAAAAGCCAGGGCAACAGTAAATCTGATACTTCGATCACACTACCGCTCCAATCAGAAACATCAGAATTAAATTCCCCTTAAAGCCTGTTCTCTGTCACCTTAGGCATATGCACTGCATTAGTGTGTGATCAGTTAATGAAAGACAACAGTGGGCAATTAGCAAATATACGAAACAGCATAATTTATCTTGCCTCATCTGGAAGGCGAGGAGGGAGTTTTCTTATTGTATGATACTGATTTTTGCTCAAGCATTATTTTCTAGAATAGTTAAATAAGCATATGTGGCATTTTATATTACTGCCTGCACACTATGAGATCATGCAGTGAGGGAGGCTATTGTAATGCCCACACTGCAATTCATTGGACAAACCATACCACCATTTTTAAAAAGGTACTGTAGTAGTGGCGTGCACAGGAAGGATTATTCGCAGTCTCATGGTGTGGAATATAATGTAGGGAGAAGCAGACCTGGAAAGCCTGCATTTATCTAGTACACCAGGAAGCTACTGGCCTTGGTGTATACCATCATCCTTCAGCAACTTTCCAAGGAGCAGCACTGATTGGCTTCAGAGGGAGCCAACCACACACTACCACAATGCAGGGCCCTGGAAGATCATGGAAGAGAAAGAGAACCAGTAATTCCTTCAAAAAAGAAACCATGCAATATGACTAGATCCAAACATATTTCACAGTGTGAGCCCTGCCCCTCTCTCTCAAACGTGGTAGTGTTTCTTTCTTTATTTAGAGAGAAAGCTGGAGATCTCAAATTTAGCTAGTCAGCTTTTGCCTAATGGAGCAAACTTCAACCTGACCCAGAACTCTGTGTCTGGCTCCTTTAAAATAACTGCTCTCTATCCCTGTGCCTCTCAACTTTTCCAGACTACTGTACCCCTTTCAGGAGTCTGATGTCTTGCATACCCCAAGTTTCACCTCACTTAAAAATTACTTGCTTACAAAATCAGACATAAAAGTACAAAAGTGTCAGAGTACGTTATTCCTAAAAAAGTGCTTACTTTCTCATTTTTAACCATATAATTATAAAATAAATCAACTGGAATATAAATACTGCACTTATATTTTAGTGTATAAGTATATAGAAGAGTATAAACAAGTCATTGTATGAAATTTTAGTTTGTAGTGACTTTGCTAGTGCTTTTTATGTAGTCAGTTATAAAACGAGGCAAGTATCTACAGGAGTTGATGTACCCTCTAGAAGACCTCTGCAAACCACCAGGGATGTATGCTAGGGCGACACCTTGTGACTAAAGAGAAGAAATGCAGTCTCCTAGTCCTATTGGTTCCAGCTTTTTTGACTCTTTTGCTTACCACTGGAGCTGAACGTGGAAACTTTTGTTTGGACTTTGCTTGTTCTTCTACAGAAGTCTTGTGGACAGAGAAATCAAACATTTTGATAAACTTGATGTCTCTATTTGAACTAAAGGCAAACTGAGACTCAAACCCTTTGAGACTTATCACAGATTGTGTTTGTGCCTCTATCCTACAACAAAAACACGTCTTCTCTCTGATTCATACACAGACTTGCAATATCAGGCCTTCCTCTCTTCCAGAGCAGCTTATGTCTTTTCAGCATGTCACCACTGCATGCATCCTGGGATTTACAGAAAGAAATGCAACAAGTGTGCCACCATGCAGTCAGTCCTTTTACTACAAGAAAACCCCTAATTTTTTCTATAGCATAGTTCACATTAGAAACCTTTCAGGAGGGTATGCGCATGACTCTCTGAGCACACTTTTGGTTGGGAATGAAGAACTGAAGAGGGGAGACATCAACCTTTACCTCACTGGAGAAGCAATACTACAAAATAAAAATTAAAAAAAAAATCACAAGAACAAGATAGCTGTAGAAACAAATTTAAAACCAATTTTTTATAATGTTACTTTAATAGATCAGGCACATTTCTGTCCCAAAATTGTGGCCCAGTCAGCCCCGGGTGGGACAGAGAGAAATCAAGGTGCTTAAAGTGGACAAGCCACTAGGAACTATTAAAATAAAATTAAAATATAACCACTTTTCCCTCTCTGTATCCCACAATCACATCACATCAAAACACCCTTAGTTTGACACTACCATAAACATTTGTTGGGTTGGGAGAGGGAAGAGAGTGGGGAGGTGAGAGACTGATTCTGAAGCAAACGGGACTGCAGGTGCTTAGTACCTCTCAGGATTATGCCCTGAGTCTGGGTATGTATGTATTGTAGGCCTGATCCCACCCAGTGAAGTCAGTGGAATTTTTGCCATTCACCTCAAATGGGAAAAGGTTCAGGCTTCATCAAATATGAGCAATGGTTAATTTAGCATAACCATCCAGCAGAAAAAGTTACAGACTAGCTCATCAAAAATGTGAATGTGGTCTACATACAGTTATTCGCAGCTGTTCTCTAAGTTTCATATTACCTTGTTTAATATTAAATGCAATAAACAAAACAAACCCAAGCTAATGCACCATTGTGGTTGGGATTCAATATGCCGCAAGGCAAGGAAATTCATTGTTATGCTTCCTGCAACATCCACCTGCTCCCTTGCACGTCTGGAGCACTAACTTGCTTTGTGCATATACTCCCCTGATCAATAACTGCCATTGTTTACCATGAATTTTAAAGTCACACCGGGAACTAATAAAACTTATAGTGACAAGAGCTATAGCATTTAAACAAAAATATTTGGTGTGTTGTATTACGACATAGTATTAACTTCAAGGACATAATACGCAGTATATTTGCAAGGTGGCCAAGTTATGGATGGCTGTGTGCACCACGCTGCCTTTATACAGTTGCGTGGTTCTACCCAGTAGTCTTTGTCTACAAGAGACATTTATTTTCCCAAAAAAAAAAGAATATAAACTTGCAAAATTGAATTCTCACACTTGCCAACAGCAAACACCTTTTGTTTTTGGAAGGTAATTTTTTTTAATATATAACTAATCCTCCTGGTAGTCAGCGGGCGAGAAGGTCTTGTAGGCAAGCTAGTAAATTTTCATGATAACTTTGCATGGCTTACATAATAATGCTTTGCACAGACAGCCTTTTTCTGCTGTAGAGATTAAGAACTTTACAAATGGGGTAAAGGAGACTAAGTTACTTGTTTTTTGAGGATGCTGAGCACCCACAACTCCCATAGAGCTCCCATGGAGTTCCAGCTGCATGACATTTTTGAAAATCTGGCCATAGGCAATTTGCTCAAGATCACACAGCAAGTCAGTGACAGAGACAAGAACAGAACGTGGAACTCATGATGACTCTGATTATCAGTTTCAGTTATGTAGAGCAGGGGTTCTCCAACTTTTTATGCTGTGATCTGTGGGAGATAGTCATGCAAGGAGCAATGCCCTATTCTGCATCCTTTTCTTTAGGGCCATCTGTCACATAGACCCCTGGTAAAAGCTTGAGCAAATGCAAAGTCCCCAGACCTGCTTGAAATAAACAAATGGAAAGTCTCCAATTGGCAAGCAGGGTTAGTTCTTAGAATATATTGGATATAGACATAAGATAAGCCTGATCTAGACAAAGCACCTTGATAGCAGCATCAAGCAAGTAACTGCAGGAAGCTAAGCTAACCACAGAACAAGTAACCACAGCCTATGGTGGATTGGTTTCTTGTTGCTAACTGCCAATGTAGCAGCTAAAGGGTATAAAAGCATCATATGTACTGCCTCTTGGGGCTGTTCACTCTCTTAGGGTGGCAGTCTTCAGTTGAATAAACTGTTTTGTGAGTCACACACTCCGTCTTTCGATCTCCGAGTTACAGCTGGAATCGAATGTGAATCAGGTGGGCTTAGGTTTCTCTTTCCAGGTTGAGAACCTAGCAGCTAAATTTCCATGTCAGATCCCCTTTGAAAATATTTCAGGCTGTGAAACCCACCCCCCTCCCAGAAGTGATGACACCCCGCCCCATGCTATGCCACCCTTACTGGCATGTGTGGGGCTGACAACCATGACCCCCCCATAATAACCTCCTAACCCCTTAAGGGGTCACAACCTCCAGTTTGAGAACCTTGGGTGACATGATTGTTGCCCATGTATCCCTCTGGTACAACTACCAACAGCAATAGCTTTTAAAAACACTTCAAGGCCTTCTTGTCTGGATTCCAGAGAACCTGCTTTTCCACACAAAAAAATAATTCAAAGGCAATCCAGCTAGGCCACTGCCAATCAGCACTTCCCTCACGCCTCCTATTGTGTCCTAATGCACCACGAGAAACCTGGCTCTCTACAGCAGCGGTAGGATTTCGGGCACTCGGGCCTGACTTGCAGAGGTGCGGACGCCCGGGCGCACAGCCCCTCAGGACCCAAAGGTCAGCTGGGTCCTGAGACCCGCTCTGGCGGAAAGAGGGCTTGGCGTTTGCTGCCTTGGGGGCGCAGCCGCCCCACCCCTGCCCAGCGAAGAGTGACTCTGCCACCAGGGATGGAGAGACAGCCCCTTCCCCGGGCACCGCTGGGGGCAGCGGGCCGGCCCGTCCCGCACAGCCCCGCACCGCGCTAGGCCCTGCCTCCCGGTGGCGCGGGGATGGCAAGGGCGCCGCTCACTCACCGCGGGCTCGCTGCGGGGGGCAGGGGCCGCACTCGGCCGGCGGGCCCGCCTCCCCCGCGCCGGGCGCCACCAGGCGGGCTCAGCGGCAGCGCCGCTCCCCCCCGGCCGCTGCGGCCGCGCTGAACCCGCCCCGGCCGGCGGACGGGCTCGGCCCGGGGAGGGGACGGCGGGCCGGGGCCGACGCTGGAGCGGTGGCGGGATGATGATGGGGGGCAGTACCCGCCCCTGCCCAACCCCCGGCTCCCTGTGAAACCCCAGACCGCACGTGCGGCTTGGCACCGCCCCCTTGCACGAGCCGGAGAAGCCACAGCTCCCGGGGCGAGACAGGGGCTGTCTCGGCTGCTGCGGCAGAGGAACCGGGGGGGCTGCCCCGCGGTGCTGTCCTGCCCCCCCCGCCAGCCCGCGCCGGCTTCTCGGGCGCGCAGCCCGCAGCGGCTCCCCGCGGGGCGGGCTGAGACGGGACCCCCGGGCGGCTGGGGCCAGCGGGCGCAGGCTCCGGGTCCGCCCCCGCCGTGTGCGCGCGCGCTGTACAATGGCGCAGGGCTCCGCCCCGCGCAGCGATCCCCGGCGAGGGGCTGGAGCCCGGCCCGCCCAGGGAGCTGCGGGAGCCCGGCCGGGGGATAGCAGCGAGCGATGGCCTCGACGGCGCTCGGGGCCGGGATGCAAAGGCTCCTGGCCCGGCCCAGCCGCTGAGCTCCATCCCGCCCGCAGGCGCCATGAAGAACGACTTGCCGGTGCCCTCGGCCGGACTCAGCGGCCCGGCAGGCCTCCTCCGGAGCAGCGAGCCTCTGCCCGCGTCTCTCGGGCCAGCCGCAGCGACCTCTCTGCTGGAGGAGGCGGCGGATCTGCTGGTGGTGCACAGGGACTTCGCCGCCGCTCTGGAGCGGTGCGAGCGGGGCTGCGAAAGCCTGGCCGCAGACCCCGAGTGGGAAAGGTACGTGCGAGGCGGGGGGCGACGGTTCCCAAAGGCCGCCCGGGGTGGAGGCGCACAGGAGGTCCCCGCAGTTATTCAGGGCACACGCAGGGCCCGTGCAGCCGGTTCCCTGCGAAATCTGCTCAGTTCCCAGCGCCCGATGGTGACTCCTGGACAGAAACGTCTTGGCTTTCGTTTGTGAACAGACGGGACTACGGTCGCCCACCGGAGAGGCTTGACACACGTTTCATAGGGACTTTGCTAAGATCTCATGTATCCGTTTAACATCTGATAGGTCCTGCCTTAGGAGGCGCCATCATGAACTCTCAGAGGGATGCATCTACCCTGAACGTTTAAATGAATCCCTGAAATATTTTTCTTAGAAACAATTTTGCTACTAGATGTTCTGGGGTTCTGTTTTGGGGTTTTTTTTGTTTGTTTTTGTCCCTCTGACCGTCTCAACTTTCTGCCTGGGTAGTGTTGCAAGTCAGTTCTGTTGTCTTACGTGACCAGGAAAGGACAGCTCCGTGACCATCTCCAGTAGCTAAAAATCTCATAGCAACATTTTTACAGTAGTGAGAGTGTTAACATTAGCGTTCTGGCCAAATTCTGATTTGTTTGATTACCTTCTAACTTCTCCATGCTGTTTCAGTTGGAAGTACTACATTATTTCTTGCTTTCTACCTTAAAGTGGGGTGTAACCAGAGGTGCTGGAACTAGGGATCCTGAGGATGCTGGCACATCCCCTGGCTTGAAATAGTTTCTATCATATACAAGGTTTACAGTTTGGTTCAGTGGCTCTCAGCACCCCCACTCCACAAACTGTTCTGTACAAACAGCTGATGTGTTTCACCCTAGCCCTGACTGCATGTCAGAGGTAAGGGAAGTGATTCCTGTATATGAAGAGCTTAGGGATCTTTGAGAATACAAGGCATTTTGATACTAATCGTTATAGGTATAAGAACGTATAAAAGCTCAGAAAAGCGAAGCATGGAATCATTGATCACACTTTATATTAAGGTTCTATTTATAAAAGATTAATGACTAATTAGTGAATGTTTTAGTAAATGGTTAATCAATTG
This sequence comes from Mesoclemmys tuberculata, assembly GCA_007922155.1. Taxonomy (NCBI): domain Eukaryota; kingdom Metazoa; phylum Chordata; order Testudines; family Chelidae; genus Mesoclemmys; species Mesoclemmys tuberculata. Next base: position 100,319,793 of record ML675616.1, read on the forward strand.
TTTAGATTGTTTTAGAGTCTCAACAAGTCAATACATGGCTTACAGCCATCTATTGCACTTACTGAAGTACTTATAACTCAGTTGGCATTTTAATATGGCTAAATGAAAATGTATACATCTAGGAACAAAGAACGTAGGCCATACTTATATGATGGGGGATGCTAGCCTGGGAAGCAACGACTCCGAGAATAATTTGGAGTTCATGTTCAGCTGAACATGAGCTCCTAGTGTGATGCTGTGGCCAAAAGGGCTTATGCAATCCTTGGATGCATAAGCAAGGGAATCTCACATAGAAGTAGGGACACTATTTTATCTCTGTATTTGGCATTCGTGCAACTGCTGCTGGAATACTGTCCAGTTATGGTGTCCACAACTCAAGAAGGATAAAACTTCCATGGGCAGAAACCCACTTCATCATTACATGAAAGCTTATGCCCAAATAAATGTGTTAGTCTTTATGGTGCCACTGAACTCTTGTTTTATTTTTAATTGTGAGTAATTAACCATTGGAAGAATTTACCAAGGGTCCTGGTGGATTCTCCATCACTGACAATTTTGAAATTAAGATCAGATGTTTTGCTAAAATACATGCTCTTAGAATTATTTTGGAGAAGTTTTATGGCCTGTGTTGTACTGGAGGTCAGACTAGATGATCACAATGGTTCCTTCTGGCCTTGGAATTTCACATTACTTACAAGTATCTCTGTAACATGCTTAGAATATCTATTTATTAACCCTTTATAAATCAACACAGGGATATTTTTGTTTGGTTTTCTATTACTACAGAGATGCATAGAAACAGGATCCAAGTGCCTTGTTGCTCATTTTCCCCCTTCCCATCTGAAGACAAAAATGCCCCCCTGCTCCTCTTCATTTCCAAAGCTGTGTACCTAATACAGTTTATGATTTGTGGTGCAGGAAATGAAGAGTTGGAACAGATGTACTCTTAAAGGATTTAGGCACAGATTCTCCAAGGTATTTAGGTTTGTAATCCCATTTCTCTGAAGGCCCTGCCAATCAACAGATCTAGTCTAGCTCTGCTTAGTTTCTGCACTCATCATGACAAGCTAAGCAGAGAGCGATGTTGTTTATTATGCTCCACAGGAATATAGTCCAGAGGTTCTTATAGGTACTACTAGATACAAAATGACTCACAAACACATTTAAAAAGTGGGGAGGGGCATGGAGATGAGGAGTCCCTGGAAGAATGCATGTAAAATAGCATTGGAATTATGTTAGGGTTCGTCACAACAAGGACAGAGCCTATATTTCTTGCCTGGTTTAAGAGTCTAGGGAAGGACACTTCAAAAAAATGCCACCACATGGGAAAGCAGCCGTTTAGGTTTTTATTTTACTTGCTATATTACAGTAGCACCCAGAGACCCCTGTGGCGATCAGGGCCCCATTGTGCTAAGTGCAGCACAAACACACACCCTATCTGAAAGAGCAGAGAGTCAGTCGATCTAGCACTGTCTACACTGGGGGGTGAGGTTGGTTTACTGCATCGCTCAGAGGTGTGGATTTTTCACACCCCTCCCTGACTGAGGTGGTTATACTGACTTCATTTCCTCTGGTAAACCAGGCCTGAGGCAGAGAGAAAGAGTAAGTGATTCGCCCAGTGTCACACGAGCATGGCCAAGAATTGAACCCAGTTCTCTTGAATTTCAGGCCTGGGCTTTAACCCTCTCTCACTCACTTTCTTATTGTTTGTCTCTGGTCTTTGAGTGTTTTATTAATCATGCATTATCTCGGTTTGGAATCTGTTACAATCACAATTTAAACACATTGTTAGTCCTAAAATAATAATGATGGCAATGGTCCTTGTCATGACTTCTAGTCACCAAACCATTATCGGCGGGTAGAGTGTTGTTAAAAGCCTAAGTTAATTTATAGGTAAATTTGGCTTGTTTTGGCTGCTTTAACCCCTGATTAGTATTAAAAGGAGTCTGGGTATGATTGAGAGAGGTAGGACTTCTGGAGATATGTGACAAACGTGTCCAGCAAAAGGCTGAATTTGCTTTGTGCTTTTAGGGAAAAGCTGCTGAGGAGGGATTAGAAAGCCCCCAAGATAAGATGCATCAGGGTGGGAAATGATTTTGAAGCAGCATTTCTCACAAGTGCTCATTTGTCCTATCTTATCCATTGGACAGTTCTATGGAAGTGAAGTGCTCTCTGTGCATTGTGGGGATCCAGGCCCTGGCAGAGATGAATCGATGGAGAGAAGTTCTGTCTTGGGTCCTACAATATTACCAGGTCCCTGAACGTTTGCCTCCAAAAATTCTGGAACTGTGGTGAGTAATTATCTGTATTTTCCAGATGTGTTCTGTCTAAAATACTCAAGTTCCACAACATGTGTAATCTGTATGGGGTTCGGGTTGGGCTTTTTCCTGCTGTGTCCCCACTTTTCATGTCATCTCTCCCTTCCAGCCTAGCACAAGAGGGAGGCCAGGGACAGCTGTTCAGCGGGATCCTTTTCAGAATGAAAGAACAGAGCTGAACTTGGTTTTCTGCTGCATCTTTCATTTTCAAGGAATGCCACATTGTTAGGTTAGAGTTATGTGTCAAGCTGTACTTCTTCCCCAGGTGTAGACATTGGAACCTGTTAGCATGAGAAGGGATGTTGCTCTGACACCAGGATCACACTCTGTCCAGGTATTATGTGATCTTTATCTAGCACCTGTAGTTAGGCAGTGATTTACATCTACACTGGAATACATTGCCTCAAACAGTGCAGCATCTTCCTAGTGCAGTGAAAGACCTGTTCCCTCTTCTTCACTAGCAGGGTTGGGCCGAGCTGCTGGGACGCTCCCCTGACTGAAGTTAACAGAACATTAGGAACCATTAGGAAAGGGATAGATAATAAGATCAAAAATATCATAATGCCTCTACATAAAGCTATTGTATGCCTACATTTTGAATTCTGTGTGCCGATCTGGTCACCCCATCTCAAAAAAGATATTGAAATTGGAAAAGGTACAGACAAAGGCAACAAAAATGAGTAGGGGAATGGAACAGCTTCCCTATGATGAGAGAATAATAAGACTGGGACTTTTCAGCTTGGAAAAGAGACAAATGGGGGGGGGGGAAGATATGCTTCCTCTGTTGCATGGGACACGGCTCACTTGGTGGTGGATTCTCTGTACACTGAAGTCTTTAAACCATGATTTGAGGACTTTAATAACTCAGTCATAGGCTAGAGGTCTATTACAGGAGTGTGTGGGTGGGGTTCTGTGGACTGCGTTGTGCAGGAGGTCAGACTAGATGATCATATTGCTTCCTTCTGACCTTGGAGTCTAGGAGTCTGAGTCTCTGTGGTCTATAAAATCTTGAATGGGTGTGGAGAAAGTGAATAAGGAAATATTATTTACTCCTTCACACAACACAAGAAGTAGGGGTCACCCAATGAAAATAATAAGCAGCAGGTTTAAAACAAACAAAAGGAAGGACTTCTTCACACAACACAAGAAGTAGGGGTCACCCAATGAAAATAATAAGCAGCAGGTTTAAAACAAACAAAAGGAAGGACTTCTTCACACAACACAGTCAACCTGTGGAACTCCTTGCCAAGGGATGTTATGAAGACCAAAACTATAACGGGGGTCATAAAAAGAACTAAATATGTTCCTAGAGGGTAGGTCTATCAATGGCTATTAGCCAAAATGGGCAGGGATGCAACACCATGCTCTGAGTGTCCCTAGCCTCTGTTTCCTAGAAGCTGGGAGTGGATGACAGGAGAATGATCACTTGATGATTGCCTGTTTTGTTAGTTCCCTCTGAAGCACCTGGCATTGGCCACTATCAAAAGACAGGACACTGGACTAGACAGACTATTGTTCTGACCCAATATGGCCATTTTTATGTTCTTATATCCATCTTTGTGTTGAGAAATGCTGTGGCACTCAACCTATAATAGCCAAAGCGCCACTTCATCAGTGAATGGAATGAGACTTTAGTAAATGCCTATGAAAACTCCCAATAATATTCTCTTTATCAGAAGTATGTTTTTAAATTCCGTTTTTAGCAGGAAGAGAAAAAAGTCCTGCAAGAAGTTGACTATATACAAGTGTTAATTACTCATTTACTGATCTTTCCACCCCTGGATCTCAAAAGTACTTTATAAAAGACAGGCTAGTACTATTCCAAATGATTTGCTGGAACAATCTGGTCTCCTTTGGAAGTACAGGCTTCTTAGAAGATGATGTGCAGGAGTTTTATTATTGAGAGCATGGAGTTGTGGAAGGGTTTGGCATCTCCAGGTAGGCAGGGAAAATTGATTTGGTGCTTGTTATGGAGAAGGAAGTTGGGGAGGCAGGAATGGAAAGTGGGTTGGGTGCAGAGGATCATGATTAACCAAGCCTGAACTGAGAGTATTATTCAAGGCTATGAAAAGCCACATGCAACTTGAAAGCCTTACACTGAGTGTAACTGGTCTTGGACATTTGCTTCTTGCATTGTGCCCCTTCCTAAAAACCCCTCTATTTTCCAGCCTTCATGACACCTCAGGTCACAACTCAAAGAATCTGAGAGCTGCCCAGTAATTTACTGCCTGACTCTGACCCTGGGATGCCCTCAGTAAGTGCAGGGAGATGGTCACATGTCACCACCAGTGATGAGCTTGTGTTTAAGATGATAAAATTTCTTACATCTTAAAAGTGACTGCTGTACTAAACCTTTGCTTCCTGCAGCAGGTGATGAACTGGGAGTGTTGCTGGGGGAAGTTAGGAAGCTTGGCAACAGAGGTTTATGTCTGCACTGTAGCTGGGAGGTGTCATGCCCATTGTGGGTAGACAGATCTGTGCTAGCTCAGCTCAAGCTAGGGCACTGCTATAGCAGTGTGGATGTTGTGGCACTGGCAACAGCTTGGGCTATCCATCCGTGTCCTAGCCTGCCCATCTGCCCCTGGATCCATGCTCAGGTAGCTAGGCCAAGCTACCACCAGTGCTGCACCAGACCCACTGCTATTTCTTAACACAGTAGCTCAAGCAGAGCTAGTGCAAATCAGACCTCCCTGCTGCAATGTAGACATACATGTTGCTTTTTAGGGACTCCCTCCCCTTTTGCCTGGAGTACAGCTTGTCACTGAGGGATATAGATCCAGTCCCACTCATAGATGCCTGACATTGGTAACTCACAGTGATCTCAACTTTGCAAATAGTTTATAGTGTAACATTAATTTTTTCTTGCATTCTAGCATCCTTTTATATAGCAAAGTGAAGGAGCCCCATGTGATGTTGGAAGTTGACAGTTATTGGCTGAGAGACTTAGCCAATCAGAGCCTGCCTTCATATGGCACCCTAATGGAGTTGCATCTGCTGCATGTGTTGCTCCCACTTGGACAATTTGTGGAGGCAGAGGAGCTGGTACAGGGCAGTGAAGCTTTCAACAAGGAGCAACAACTTGAGGCCCTGAGGATCATTAGTGAGAGGAGGCACCAGTGGGTGCAGCAGGAAGAGACACAAACAGCCTCTGAAGAGCAACCAGTCACAGCAAGGGAGAAGCTGCTAGGTAGGCTCTCTCTAACCTTCATGTTCCTGCTTTTGTCTTCAGAGGTATAGAGGAGGGAGTGACTGAAGTTGGACCACATCACTCATTATATGTATTTAGACTAAGTTTCTATCCACTTGCTCATGGTGCTTTCACTATAGCTAAAAACTCACAATATCAAAATACAGCTCAACAAAATACAATCTACAGATTGTCCCTCCCCCTCAGATAATCACTATCTGCTAATAAATAGTTCATCTCAACCTCCTCTCATATACCCCAGATCCCTCAGCTTGGTTCCTTCCCAAATGTTCAGGGGAAAAAAAGGATGGACTTTGCAGCATCTCCAGAAGGCCAGCAAATCTGGCAGGTCAAGAGGAGAAGCAAGTTTCAAAGCTAAAAGCCCTTCACAGAGAACATCCTGCTAATAGCCTCCTCCCATCTGCAATGACTGAGTGGCAGTTCTTGTGCCTTACAACTGTGGCAGCATTGTATGAAGGGAAGAGGTGGTATCTCAACAAACTCAAACTATTTAAGAGCTTTTAAATTAAAGACCTCAAACAGTGCTAAGAAATCAGCAGTATTCCAAGCTCCCCCACGTCTGTTTAGTTGTCGACCGCTCTGCTGGATACCAGTTGCAGTGGTTTTTTTGCGGGTGGATTTGGACACTTGTCCACTGTGAACTGAACGCTACTCACTTATTTCACACCGGTCATCAAACTGCCATCACATGGGTTGACAGTTCAGTCCTCATTACCAATTAGGGCTAGATTCAGATTGGTGTTTTAGAAGGAAGAGGCTCTGTCTCCATTACCAATTGTACCTGTTTTTCTGTCTTATTATACCCAGTTGGATGACTGTACAGTCTATTTTCCTTTCTGAACCTCTCCAAGGTTGGTAGTGACTGAAAGTCTGAGGGGAAGTGAATTGGTGGTTTCAGTTTAATCCAGCTTCCATGTCTTTAAACTCCATCACAGCTGGCACTCATGGGTACCCATTTCCACTGCAGCAGCAGGAGCTGTTAGGTCTGGTCTACATTTAAAATGTAGGTTGACCAACTATGGTGCTCAGGGGTATGAAAAAGTCACACCCCTGAACACCCTGACTGTAGACACAGCTAGGTTGACAGAAGAATGCTTCCACTGACCTAACAATAGTTGCTCAGGGAAGTGGATTTTCTACAGTGATGGAAAGACCACCATCCATTGTAGGCTACATCCACACTACAGGGCTATGCCAGCATAGCTAGAATGGCAAATCTATGTCAGGCTAGTCCCCATAGTGTAGACATGGCTTTCGTTTGCCGGCTTAGTTGGTATTAACTGTTAACTAAGAAAATTACCAAGGGATGTTCCTTCTGACCTTTTGCATGGCTTCTGCATAAACAAAGTAAAAAACCAAACGCCCTTGCTCAATAGGCATTGTAGGATGTGCGTGTGTTATCTTTTACACTGGTAAAGACTAGGGTGAAAATTGTTTTCTAGTTTCTAAAAATACTTGTAGTGGTCCCTGCATCTCAGGCGTAGGAGGAGGCACTGCATCAGGCAATAAACAAAAGCTAGTCAGCCTGCTGGATAGGCCAGACCGTAATCACAGCCTGGACTCTGGCCATCTGTTCAGGGCACAGCAATAAGCAGTCTTCAGTCTAAGCTTCTGGCTGAGGCGGGCAGTAAACACAGTCTAGGCTGTAGCTTTCTAAGAGAGACAGAGCAGTAAGCAATTAAGCAGTCTTCAGCCAGCCTCTTTGCTAATGCAAACAGCAAACACAGTCTAGGGGCTTGCAACAAGCCTCAAACAAGGCACAGGCTTTCCAGCACCACCACAGGGTTGGCAGCAGGGGAGCACGGGGACCCCAGCCTATCCTACTCCACCGGGTTCCAGCCCAGGGCCCTCACAGTGGCAGGGGATCCTGCCACTGGCTCAGCAGGGCTCCAGCCAAAACATGCTGACTTGTATTGCAACAACACAACTTAACTGATGTCTGGTTTCTCTGGGCTACTTCCTACCACAGCTAATCGATGTGGCTCCGTAGTCTGCAGGTCCTCAGCCTCCTCAGGGTAAGTGGCGGACGGCAGCTCCTCTCCACTCTTGGTCTCCTGGGGTAAGGCGCTGCACAGCTCAGGGTCCAGCCCAGGGTTCTGTAGCAGGCTAGAGATATCTGCCTCCCTCACTGGCTCCAGCTCAACTGAGCTGAGCCGAAGAGCCCATCTCTTATACTTCCTGTCCCGCCCCTCTGCTTCTGGAGCAGGGGTGGGGCTGGCTTGGCTCCGCCCACCAGGGAGAGTGTAGTAGTTCTTCTGTCTCAGGCTCGGAGGGAGGCCACGCTGCCTCACTACTGTACCGCAGAAGAAATATGCAAAAACAAGCAGTTAAAACTTAAGACAGAGAGATAAGATATCGTTTAAGGGCTTGTGCAGTTGCCAGTGGGAACTTTCTATTGTCTTCCTCCCAATAATTTTCTGTATTTTATTTTCCTTTTTTGAGCCCACGTAGTAGAATCCATGGGAGGGACTTAAGCACCTATTAGGCCTCAGAATTCCCAAATAATCCAGGTATTCTTGTCTCCAGAGCATTCCTGCATGTGGCTGGGGCCTCCGTCCCTTACAGGACATCAGTATTTATAATTGTACAGAGTTCTTTGTGCACAAGCTTCCCAGAGCTTCCTCCTCAGTCAAAACTACCACAAAGCTTTCAGAAAGAAACCAGGACTGATGCAATGCTCCTCTGTTAATAGCTGCCCAGCCAGGAAGTAATGTGGATTGCAGGAGCCAATGTGATGTTACATCCTTGCTAATAGCTAGCTGGCAGACCAGAAGCGCTTGAAGAACTCAATAGCTCTTCTAATAGTTGCCCTGTCAGGATAGCTTTTGGAACCCAGTTGCTCTTCTGTGTGGTCTTCCTTTCTTTGCCCTTTCCTTTAATAACCACTTGTCCTTGTTTTCCAGGCTCTGTGTCCCGAAAGCTCTTGACAATATTAACAGCACTACGTAGAGCACTGGGGTCCATGTCAAGCCATTTCTGTTCCAGCCCATACAAAAAGATGCTCTTGGCTGCTTTCATACTATGCCTTGTTGTTGTGAGACTAGACCCGGGTAAGTGATTAAGGCTTCTGAATGTTATTTGTTACCTGTCTTATGGCTGTGAACAAGAAATTGGGAATTGCTAGAGTTGGGTTTGGAAGAGGAACATTTATTCAAGCCTCTCTCATTAGGAGTTAGTGTAAGATATGGTGCAGGAAGGGTAGGCATGCAGAAGCTCACAGCTACTATATTTCCAGCTTCTTCCACTAGAAGTCACTGAAGGGAGATGTGTCGGACTGTTGGCTGTACATAAACTTATCGCTACTGCATCCTGAGCCTTTCCTAACAAAAGGTACTGTAGGAAACAGTTTTGAAGCACAGACTGTGGGCAGTTCATAGCTAATCCAGTCCCAGACTCTCCCTCTATCAGAGAAAGATGCTGCAAGAGCGTTGGCTGTGGGAAATACAGACTGGTAAGAATGGCTGCTATTGGTAAACTTTAGAAAATAAATTTAACTCTAACCTCAGCCTTGATCCATTTAAATCATAAGCCAAGCCAGAACTACCCTAAAATGCACTCATTAGCAGTCACAAAGTCTGTGCATGTAGATTCCCTCATCTATTTGGTAACGAGTGTGTCCAGTGTCTCAGCTAGTCTTCATTACTGAGGCACACTCTCAGTACCCCCCTCCCAGAGGAGAGTTTTGAGTCTTCAGTGCTGTTCTGTCAATCAGCTTTTGTAGGGTGAAGCATAGCTTAGTCAGAACGAGACTCTTCTCATTCTTTTCTATGCCCTTCTGCTGCGTGAGAGTCTGAGCGCTCACCTAGGCAGGAATAAGGAGAAATCAAAGCTGAAGACTTCCATTATCCAGCGTGGAGATCAGCCCTTTCTAAATCAGAGTTTCTGAAGATAAGGGTAGGAAACATTAATGAAATACTTTTGTTTTATTTTGCAGCCGCTCCCATGGCTCTACCCTTCCTTCACAGGCTGGTCCAACTCTGCCATCAGGCATGGGTGGCTGTATTTTCTCCGCTCTACAGACCTCCAGTTCAAGACTAAGCAGCTTTACAACATGTTGCAAGTCTTTTGTCTCTGTCGCTGTGCAGTTTGTCTTGAGGATTTTAATCAGGCTCTTCAAAGGCTGCTGAGACCAATATACTAATTGAAAAGACCACCTGTGGGCTCTCGTGCGGTGACATCTTCTCTTCACAGATTAGGAACCTGGTTTAGTGCTGGCTGGATTTTGAAGCTGCCTCAGCTACTTGTCTTCCTGTGCTATGTGGCTCTGCAGCACAGTACTAACGGTGGAGGAATGTGCGCGTACAGGGGATTTAGCCCTCCTTCCCTAATCCGCGTCTCATTCAGATACCCACTGTAAGGTGGTTGCTTTTGGCGTGGGTCCCAGCCAGTGGCAACCTACGACAGGCATTTTGAGAGTCTGCACCATCCTTGACAATGCTTCTGAAGTTGTCCAAACAGTGGGAGTGGAATTTCGGAGGGCCTGGTTATGAAAGATCTCGAAGTACCAGGTGTACACTAAACACTAGGAGCCAAAAAACTGGCCAGCCTTTGGAAGATTAAAATGCCCAGTTTCTGCAGTGTGGGATTTAAGCCAAATATCTGGAACCTGATAAAGTATCGCAGGCTAAAAATGGAGCCCGTTCTGTTCTGAGGGCTGGAGTTTCTTTTGTGACCCTCATGTGTCTGGCATAGGCATTCTCACTTTGGATTTAACAGTCGTGTCTAAGCAAACATATCAAGGTGATGGGATGCATTATAAAGAGGGAAGTGCCAGCCCATTCTGTCCCCTCTGTAGATGCACTGCCTCCGGCACAGAGACCTTTCCAGACAATCATTAATAGTAGTAGTTGACACTGGATCAGTTAGACTGGAGGACAGCAGAGAAATGGAGATGGTGAGAGGCAAGAGGCAACAGAGCTGCTCTTAATATGCTCCATGTTTATTAGAGTCTAACCTGCCCAATTACTTGAATACTTCTCTAGCTTCACTGCATACTCTGTGTCTCTGTATCTTCTGTTGACATGCTTTCTATTTATGTATTTAGATTTAAATACAAAAGACGCCTAACCACATGTCTAGCCATTCCAACAAGTGTTTAGAATCATAATCATCCAGCAGCAAAACTACACTCTTTCACACCAAGAGTAAATGAACTGGCCACAAAATACAATTCCCCCTCTACCCAAAACCCTCCGCCCCTGTCCTTCCCCAGAGCACTAGCACATGGTATTCTGATGGTTAGCAGATCAAAGCTACTTCAAAGCAGTGGTTAGGGGAACGACTTCCAGATTCACAGCTCAGGTGCCTCAGCTGACTGTAACTTTAATAGTAGAAAACAGGGAGAGAAATGATTACTCAGATAGAGAGGTCCCGCACTCTGAGCTCCCCGCCTCCCTAATATCCAAGAGGCACCCAGTGCAATGTCCTACAATATTTGTCCTCTACGAATCATCCCACACTCCCTTCTGCCTTTGCAGTAACCGTACAGTGGGGGTGGAAGTTTTTTCTAGTCTCTCAAAAGTGGCAGCAGCACACAAGTATCACAACAGCTGGCTGCATGCACTACATTGGTTTGTTCGCTGTTCCATTTTAAGAGAGTCTGAGTTTCTGTCTCCACTGCTAAAAAACACACCTGTTTTTCTGTGGCATAACTAACATGCATTAGCCTGCTTTAAAATCCTAGTGGAGACAAGGCTTTGTAGTTTTACGGAGGTAAATCAGGCAAGGTCAACCAGGCGGGAGGGGGTGTGTGTGTGTGAGTGAGAGAGAGAGATTGTTAACTTTGCTTACCTCTCGCTCTGAAGAAAGTGCGGGAAACTTGTCTCCACTAGGATTTTACAGCGAGATAACTCGTATATTTGTCATCTTGCTGTGAAAAAATGCATTTTTAGGCACTTTAGGCAAAGTCTTGCAGACCTTACACCTACAAGCCAGAGCTTTTTAGAGCTTCGTGTTATTTACACCTATCACCTCATATCTCATTGCACTCAGTTCCTGAGTCATCATTTCAAAGACTTTCAACATAAAATAATTGTATCAAGACTGCAAGGAGAAAGTCTCTGGGCTTGTCTGCCTGGTGTGGTGATGTTCCCTATGGGAGTGTGATTTCTAAAATGCCCTCACTTGCACATGACTTGGTCCGTGTAGCCCCTGCTGATGTGTAAGAAAAGTTCCCTAGTGTGCTTTAGCATAGTGCTATTTCAAACAGTGCTACGTTAAAGGGCATGGGGAACTTAGTGCACACCACACCAGGTTCTGCATGGTCTGATAAATGTGCAACACATTAGTGAACTTTAGATACCACACCTCTGCTCCACAGTGTAGACAAGCCCTCTTATAATTTTTCTAAGAAGGACGAATTTGTACTTCCTAGTCTCCTATGTTGCAGGATCTAGCTATGTATGTAGCTTTATGACCCTGTTACTATGGTATCGGAGGGGGTCAGATTCTGCCTATTGGTAATAACATGTAGCCTGTCTTTCCTTCGCTAACTAGGTGGCAGTTCACATTTCCCCTAGCTCGTTGTAAATTTCTGTTTGTAGCTACGCTTGTGATATTGGGATTGTGTTCTGTGAGGAGTATAGATGATGTTCTCGATTTCTGCTTAGAGGTTGCTTGCAATGTTTTAACTGTTCATTTCCTTGGATCCTTTTAATATATCTGTGAGTGTGATGCATAGGTTAGCAGCCTCAACTTTCTCCTAGTACTTTGTTTTTTAATTTGAATTTGTTTCATGGTGTTTAGCACAGATGGAGACACAGGATAGTAGCAACAGAAAAATATCATTCATCCTATTCTAATGGTTTTATTCATTTAATTTTAAATACTTAATTTTCAGAATCAAATTACTGCCTATGTAGTCCTTTATGTTGTGATGCTCAATCTGGCTGGTCATAAAAAACAGTCTTGCACAACACTTGCATCTATTATTAAAAATATTTGCATTTAGTGCATTGACCCTTTATGATTGCCAAAGAATTCTTTGGCAATATTTTTCACTGCAAATTGTAGCCCTGATTCTGCAAACCTGAGTGAGTGGTACCAGTCAGTTCTGGGGGACTAATTACCCAGTTACGTGTATTCACATTTGCTAGTGTTTGCACGGTCACAGCATGTATTTTCATACAATGGATCAGTGTACTGAATATTTGTTTGCATCTTCCCTGATGCTTTCAATTAAAGTTGCAACATATTTTTAATATGTTCAATTTTTTAATATGAAGAACTATTTGTCTAGACAGGGTTTATGTGTGTTTATATATACTTAAAAATAGCCAAGAATTTGCAGAAACATACACCAAGTATTAAATAATTCTTCATTTGTAGTCTCACTATTTTCCCCTGCCCCTTACCACAGTCAAAGAGCTTGATATCATGAGGGAAGATGCCATCATATGTAACTTCTGAAGATGGGATAATTCTGCCCCCTAACCTTAGTTGGGGGGGGTTATATTTGCACTTCTTGCTGAATATCTCCAGGCATAGGAGTTTGAGATGAGTCTGCTGCTATCTGACTTCCTGTTGTAGGAGGCTGAAGATCATATTGCCACATATCCTCTACAGGTGAGGGGTTGAAAAATGCCAGAAGTACAGAATCTGTACTCAACTGCTTCTGAATGGACCCCCTGGAGAGCAGGCTGTAGCTAAAAGAAAGAAGAATTTTGGTGCCTTTTTGTTGTGCATAGGTGATCAAATCTACGACTGAGAACCCTTGATACATTTCATCCTTTCTCCACTGACATATTAATAGAATTTACAACATGCTAAATAATCACCACCAGTTACCTCTGATGGCAGTTAGGTCCAGGTCTTCAAAGGTATCTAGGCATCTAACACTCATTGAGGATTTGGGCCTAAGAGATGACCTCATAAAAATGACCTCAGCTATTGCCATTGCCATGACTATAATTATAATAATTAGAGATAATAATAATTTTGCTTAATTACAAACGTTTCTTCATCTGCAGCATATTCACCACTTAATGGGTTTTAACTATATGCAACATTTGTAAAGTTAGTAAATAGCCATTTGTTAGTGATAGGAGCCTGAAAAATCATTAAAATTTTTTAATAATGAACCATTTAAAAATAATTGCTCAAAGTAATTAACAGACTTATGCATCTGAAGAACTCATTCTTTATTTAAAATTGGGGGAGGATACACTAAATTATTCATATATTTCTAAGAGGTTTAATTTCTGTTTTAAGTGTGACTCTCAAAGCAACCTAACTATGGAACCAGAAAAATGTCTCCATAATTAAAATAGTATTAGGTAACAGACAAAAATCCAACAGTGCACCAAACCATTCAAATGCAATCGCTTCTGAAGTGAAAAACAGCAACTATTTAGCAGTGTACAGCAACAGTACAAGAATTAAGTGCAGGAGTGAAAGATACATTACTGAAGGGAAACTAAGGGGGAAGTTTATGGGAAGAATATAGTTTCCCAATTCACAATTAGACAAGAGGCCTGAGTTTTTTGTCAGTGATGAACATCCAGAGTTCCAGCTGAAGTAAGCAGGAGTTGTGGGTGCTCAGTACCTCTGACAATTACATTCTAAGAGATACCAAGACTGAACACAACTACTCTGATAAGTGACAGGAAGTCTTTAAGAGCCTCATTTCTGTGTCTGTTTTTTGCACTCACAATTCTACTGCCATCCAAAGGTAACACTTGTATTTTGCTCTGAATGTAACAGTATCACAAATTATGCATCAGTTAGCTTGAGTTTGACAAAATGCACAAAGTTACACAGCTCACACTTCATGTTTTGATGCTTTTCTTTTTCCCTTGATTCATTAATGATCACAATTGAGGGCAGGGGAAATAAACCAGATTTTTGTTGCTGCTTAGACTTCTCAGCCATTTTCCTAAGTGCTACAATACTCCGTATTAATGAAATCTTTTAAAATTCAACACTTCCAAAGAATGAAAAGTGTTAAGATCCAGGTTAGAGGTCAATCAACTTATCTTTCACTGATTTAAAAAAAAAAAAAACGTAACGTACTCCTTCAGTGCTTTTAGCTTTATGAGTAATTGGTATTCTAGCTCATGATCAGAGATTCTGGGTTTTCCAGGAATATTCAGCAAAAACATCAAAACACCATTGGCCAGATTTTGATTTTGGCTACATTGATGCAAATCTGGAGTATCTCTATTGCCTTTAGTGGAGTTACTCTGGATCTTCAGTGGTGTGTCTGAGATCAGAATCTGTCCCCACTTGTCTTATGATGATTTTTAAACAAATCAATTCCAGTAAAATAGATCACTCCAGAAATAATGTTTTAGTTTTCAACATAACTCAGAGAGTGGTTCTCACTTGATTACAGTCTGCATTAGAAGAACACATTCATGAAGGCAGGTTTCTTTCCAAATGCTCTGGCAAGGATGAGGTGGTATAGAATGGAAAATGGAATATATTTACAGGCTTTACAAATAACCTGGTAGTTCATAGAGGGTAAAAGGGAATTCTAGACCTTTTGCCTAGATCTTCTGTGTCTTTTTTCAGCCATGCTGCTGATGACACAACAATCTTATAGAATAAATCACTCAGGAACCAATTTACAAACTGACCACTAGTTTTGGGTACTTGCTTCAGATATTAAGTGCCTGATTTTCAGAGATGCTGAGCTCTCACAACTGCCACTGATTCACTCCAATTGGAGTTGTGTCTGTCTAATATGTCTGAAAATCAATCTCTCTCTCAAGCTGGGAACCCAAGAGATCCAAATTAGTGGACACTTCCTTACTCATTTCAGCTCTGAGGGAGAGAAAGCATTTCAATGATGGAAGATAAACTGAAAACACCTCTCTAAAGGTGCCTGTGGTCAGAATATTATTAAAGATACAGAAAGCAAAAATAATACTATTATCTAATAGTTAAAGTTCAATAGTAATATTATTTATGTTTATCTAGTTCCTTTAAAGCACCTTGGGATACACAGATTCTAGATTGGGCTGCTCTTCATCAAAAAGGTATAAAGTAGAGCTGGACAGAGAATGGTCATTCTGTCTTGCAGACACTTTTGGGGTTTCAAAATTTGTTTTCATTCTGCACTGGAATGAGAACAAAAACCTTTCAAAAGCTTTTATGAAAACAGAATTGTGTTGAAACATTCATTTTCAAATTGAAGAGGTCAGGTTTCCAGATCAGGTCTCTTTTGCTCTCTTGAATTGACCAGAGTCTCCACCCTGGACCTCAGAATCCTTCCTAATGAAAAAATGGTTGAAACCGACACATTTCCATGAAATGTTTCAGTTTTGATGAAATGGCATTTTCTGATAAATATTTAGTTGAAAAATCTTCCAACCAGCTCGAGTGTAAAAGATTTGCTTGGAGGAAAATTTGGTCATGGATGAATTCAGGGAAGCGGGGATAAGCATGGGGGGTTCCTGAAGAGAGAGAATGGAATTTGGAGTGTATCTGGTTACAGGGGGTTGATCTTGAGCGTGTGTGAGGGGGTTAGTGATGTAAATAGGTAAAGGGTGGTGGAAAGTGAGGGTTGCCTTGGAGAGATTGTGACCTCCTCCCTGCACTGTGATGCTGTAGGGCACCAGCTGGTGTGGGATGCATGGCCTGGGCTCCCTCCTACCAAGCTGCTTAGGGTGATACAGCAGTGGAAACATCACTATCCAAAGCTGCTGCTTCTAATCTAAAAGGGAAGTCAGCACCACTAGAGGCACTATGGTAAGGACGAATGCAGCAACTCCCCATTCAAGGAGGGAACAAGGTATTCTGGGGATGTGAGAACATGAGATGGTAATATCTCTACAGCTGCTCTACTATGGAGCTGGGTGAGAGGGAGAGGACTGAAGTTGCTTTTTGTTTCAATGTTTGGAATCTGGGATGGGCAGTGAAAGGGAGCAGAGACTAATATCTTTGATTAATATAGTGTAAGGTCTGCAAAGACCATTAGGGTTATCTAATCTCATCCACTGCATGACACAAGCCATACATGGAACTTCACCCAGTAATTCTTGCATTTAGCCCAATAATTTGCAAAGGAATTTGAGTAAACCTTTTAGAAAGACAACCAGCCTTGAGTTAAAGACTTCAAGTTAGAGAGAATGTACTACATCCCTTGCTAAGGTGTTCCGATGTTTAATGACCCTGAATTAACAATTTATGCCTTATTTCCAATTTTAATTTTACTAACTTCGGGTTGCAGCAATTTTATCTTGTTGCACTTTTGATAACTAGATTAAAGAGTGCTTTAGT
Organism: Mesoclemmys tuberculata; assembly: GCA_007922155.1. NCBI lineage: Eukaryota > Metazoa > Chordata > Testudines > Chelidae > Mesoclemmys > Mesoclemmys tuberculata. Next base: position 100,336,539 of record ML675616.1, read on the forward strand.
TAGTACCAGGTACCTTCTTCCTCTGTAGGTACTTACAGGCCATGATCAAATTGCCACCGTAAGGTGTGCTCTTGAGACCTGGAATAATTCTTGCAGAGCTTTCCTAACACCTCTCTAACTCTTCAATAATTGGACCAAATCTGAAATGCACTGGGTTTGGATACTCCTGGCCCAGACCCTGTGATGCAGCCCCACTTTTGCTAATGTGGCTTTTTATGCAGCTCCATCTCATAACAGGAGAACTGAAATGCTGGAGTTGAGAAAGTAACCTTCATACCTGCTGAGGGGATGAAGAGGAGGATATAATCTGGGGAGGGATTACTATTTCCTCTTCCATCCCCCTTTCCCTCCTACACACACACTTAAAAACATGCTGGCAAGGTTTGTATTTTTAACAGGCATGAACTATTTTATAATTTAATAAAATTTTAAAAATACAGTGTATCCTCACAATATATCCAGATGACACACGATTAAATGCCTGTAACCTAGAAAATGACTATGTTAAGGACGTTTGGCTTCTTGCAGTTTGTGTACATGTCATTTCTTATTCAATCCATAACTTCAAGCAATGCCAAGATAATGCATCCAGATTAAAACTGACAAAATTACTTCTGATTAAAGGAAAAAAACTATACTTCTAAATTGTATTATGTCTGACAACACAGTGAGAAACCCCGGGGGAGTGTTGAGATAGTTCAGTGCCCAGAGAAATAGTTCATGGACATGCACAGCCTACATTTTCAGAAGGGGCTAGTGAGATTGGGTCCCCAACATAAGATACCTCCAAAGCCTGAGTCTTAGAATGGCTGAATACTCACGCATAGAAAAATCAAGGTCATTAAAGCAATGGTTCTCAACCTTTCCAGCTATTGTACTCCTTTCAGGAGTGCAATTTGTCTTGTACACCCAAGTTTCACTTTACTTACAACAACTTGCTTACAAAATCAGACATACAACAGAGTCACAGCACACTTACTGAAAATTGCTTACTTTCTCATTTTTTACCATATAATTATAAAGAAATTGCAATCCCCAAACACTGAGAATATATAGAACCGTGTAAACAAGTCATTGTCAGTATGAAAATTTAGTTTGTCCTGACTTCACTAGTGCTTTTCATGTAACTTCTTGTAAAACTACGCAACTATCTACATGAGTTGACCCCTGAAAGACCTCTGCTTACCCCCACGGGTACACATCCTTGGTTGAGAACCACTGCATTAAATAGTCTCAGTTTGTAATCCTAAAGGTAGAGACATCCGAAATCACTAGCCACTTTTGAAAATTTAGACCATACTAGTGTTAGAAGATGTGAGCACTCCTTCAATGGTGCCCACAGTTCCAGTTATGACATCAGACACCTGCTGATCATCAATGGTTTGTGTCACAGACCTCTGACCTCACTGACAGGATACTAAATAAAGGGAAAAGCTCTTATTTTTTATCACAAAGAGCACATGAAATATGCATTGTGTCAAATACATGCTGGGAAAAACAGTGAGGCAAATTCATCCTGGGAGGAACGCCACTGAATCAGTGAAATTACAAAGAGGATGAATTCGGTCCTGTACCTCTTACCCGTTTGGTGCCTGCTGTTCATGATTCTGTGGTTTTACTTTAGTAACAGAGTCGTTCTCAGAATAGGAGATTAGATAGGAATTTGGAAAATGACACATCTAAAATGTAAAAGAGGACAAAATTTCAGAAACTATTTTTTTCTGATTATTTTTAACAATTTATTTGTGTCCTGTGCATCCTTCTGATTCTCATTTAAACTAAAATCCCTCTATGCTGTGCTGGCAGGATAAAGCAGCTTTAAAGTGGGTGTAAAAGTAAATTATTCCCACTTTAAGGCCTATTTACCCTGCCACAGTGGGGCAAAAGGGGTTTAATATAAATGAGAATCAGGCCCTGTTTGGGTGTGAGAATGGATAGCAACCCTTCCAAAACAGTCTGAAAGAGAAATGGTCAAAAGTCTTGATTCAAAGCCTACTGAAATAAATGGAAGCAGTCTCATTTCACTCCTGCATCAATAAGCACAACTGAATTAGAGGTTATTCCATGGAAATGCTCATGCTTACAATTAGCAATGGCATATTCTGTCCATAGGCTTCCTGAAGAACTATAATGGGAAGAAAACATTCCCAATTAATTCCCTTTCATTCTGGTCCCTACGATTACATTTAAATTCTCTACTAATGCAGGGCTTTGCTCTGGAGATCAGTCTCCCACCACACACACACGGCTTCACCATCTACTTAGATGGATCTCACTACATGTGTGATTTGAGTATATATCTGAACAACAACAAGGTAGCTGCTACCTTGAAGATAAAACTCTCCCTCAGTACAGATGAAGCCTAAATCAGACTGTGCTTTAAATGTCTGCAAAATCTACAGGATCTGGTTTTCTAATACAGCTGTGTGGATACAGTTAATCAGAGCAAATGTGAGCCCCCCGACCGTTAGATGGGGAATTCAATGCATGAATTTGGAGTAAGGTCAAGATTTAAATATCCTACAGAGATCAGATTACTGTGCCGGGACGCTGAGGAAGGGCCACTCTCTTCATTCTTAAAGGAACAGTAACTTATTTTAAAGCCATTTATTTTGACAACCCTGGTTTCAAATCTCTTGCCTCTACTGATGTTCCTTCCCGTGCCAGTCGGAGCATTTCCGAATTGTAGCTAGTGTGGAGAAGCAAAGGGATTGCTGCAGATCAGCTCTGCTCTTGGGAGTCATCATGGGGAGCTGGTTCAAAAGGTAGAGTTGTGATATTCACTGGAAAGAAACACGATCTGATTAGAGGAAAGTCAGGCAGATCTGCAGCCTTTATGAGGCACAAGTCCTATTAGGAAATGAATAACTCTCCTGAGCAAGCTCCCCACTGAGAGAGAAGATATAGAAAGAAGGTTGATGACCAGAAAACAGCTCTCCTGTCTTCATCTGGGCTGGGCAGAGGGTTTCCACTTTTGAGACTGAGCTGGCACATATAACATATTTACAGCATAGTGTTCATTATGGAGTATTCAGCAAGAGAAGACATGGGCCAGAAACCAGAAAGATCTGACTCCTACTCTCACTGAAAACAAAGAAAAATCTTCTTTGAGTTTAAATAAAAATGGAACAAGGCTTCACTCTTAGCTTTGAGTTTGGTTCTTGAAACCTCAGGACATGGTTATCAAGGTTTTATAAAGTCAAAGTCATGCCCGGTGTTGCCATCTTTAACTATCTGGGAGGCTGAGGTGGTACTTAAAGCCCTGAGAATACACAGCATGCTTTCATTTCTGACTTCAGAAACGCATACCGAAGCATAATGGTCAGGATCTTTGTGCTGTGGAGAGGGCTGAGGAAAAAAAAACAAAAGTCTTCTTGATGACACAGAATTCTTGCAAGAGCGTGGTTGTGTTGAGCCAGTCACGTCTGATTCCATTTGGTTTTATAACCTGAGCATGGCTGAGCCAGGTCAATATTCCAATAGGAAGGTTCCAAGAAAAAAAGGACTCTGTGGAACACATGCACATCTTTTTGGAATCAAATAGTTGCTTAGAGACTACAACTAGAGTACCGTACCAATGGGAGAACACCAGAGTTTCAGGTAGCCTTACTTCTCCTCAGTTCAAAGTTCTGGGTTCAAGGTCTTGCTGTCATGGATTTCTTAGAAATAAGGATCATCTCTGGTTTAATGTTTAATTTCAAAACAAATCCTGAGCTGAGAATGTGCCATGCTATTTGGTGTGCAAGCCCCAGCAACCTGTATTAACCAGCTGTACGGTGTGCCAGCCTATCCTGGGGGAAAGATGATGTAATCCATAAATAGGGTAAGGGTGCAGTATTATTCTTGCATTTGAGGTGGAAACTGCCCTAGATATATACTGAAAATACCACATTTAGTCTTTCGTGAATTGTCCCTCCAGGCTGGAGTCATGAGTATTAAGGTGAGGAAGAAACTTTCCTTGTGAGCAGGTTATTCCATAAGTGATTTCTGCAGGGTTTCTTGCACTTTCCTTTGAAGTAGTTGGTAGTGGCCACTGCTGGACAAGAGGCTGGATTTGATGATTTACTGATCCGATTCAGTAGGGCAATTCTTGTAATCCTATTTCTGCTATGTGAAGAGGAATGTAACTGAGAAAGAGGTCATGAGACAATTCTAGATACCTCCGAATTCTTTAATCCCTATCAGTATGGGGTAAGACCAGGTTATAGAACTGGGACTGTATTGCTACTGATGGGCGACAATCTCCTTCTAGTAATGAACAACTGTAAGATGTCCATACAGATTCTATTAACTCTGTAAATAGACTCGGATACCATTGATAATGAGGTACCGTTGATTCAGGTAGACCCGCAGGCTCTTAGCAAAATCGTTCTTCAGTGGGTTTGCTCCTTCCTCTCCAGTCCCAGAGAGTAATGCTGGGCTCTTAACTATGGCTCTGCTCTGAGAGTAAATTTGTTTAATTTACAAATAAAATGATGTTTCTTTTAATTGCCAGCCCTACAAACTCAACATGGAGTTTGACAGACAAACTGGGTTCTTTCTTTCCTGTGCAGCATTATAAGTAAAAAAGAAGCTTTAGACCAAATTATACTTTCACTGATAACCCAGTGAATTTAGTGGAATTGCTCAGGGGTATCTAAAGGCTTAATCTGAAGGCAGCTCATGTTGCATAGCTGTCACAGCACAAGAAAGAGCCTGGCTTGATTATCAGATCTCAGGCTGAATTTTCAGGGCTGGCAGTTAGGCTAGCAATCACACCCACCTCAAACATTACACTTGTAAGATAAGCAAATTGAATCAGACAACATGGAGCCCATGATGGTATTTTTCCAGACTGAATTTCAGAGCAGAGCTGCACTGAAACCAGTCCCAGTCTGTTCAGAGCTTTTATCTTCAAAGATTGCCTCCCAATTTATATAATGCAAAGGAAAATAATGGTTTGTCTTCACTGCAAAGTTAACTTGAATTAAAACTTGAGTGTGGTAGAGATTACTTTTAACTCAAGTTGGTTGGTCTGTCAGGGAGTATAGGCTAAAGCTTGAGTTAGCACAACTCGCCAGCTGTTAACATGATTGCTCCATTGTGTGCATCCAGGCAAGCTCCATTTGAATGCGGCTAGTTCTCCAGTGCTTTCCCATGATTCCCCCTATGTGCTCAGGCAGGACAGAAGTTTTCCCACAATTCACTGGGAAAGAAATCATATTGCATTTCAGCTTGCAGCAGTGTAAAGAACCATGTGATACGCCCCCATAAGTTTTAGTGTCACACAAGTGAGTGGAACATCAGCGTTGACAGTTTGGCTGCTCTTACTTGAGCTGGTTTAACTCAAGAGGAGTAATTCAAGTGTAGATAATGCAAATTAACTCTGCAGTGAAGACATACACTAAGACTGGCTGGGAAGTGTTTGCTAAAATATCTGATGTTTGAATATACCACATACCACTTGCTCTCCCAAAAGGCTTTTTGTGATTCATAATCTTTGGTGGTCTACCTAGCAACCTTCGGGGCAAGAGACATTTATTTTGTTTAGCATTTAATTATTTTTGTTTTGTGTTTTCATTTTCAGTAATTAAAGTGCCTCGCTGACATAGTAATAACCATTCTGGAAATTAGTTAAATATATATCTATATATAGTTATATATATATATCTATATATATATATATATATTAGTGTGTGTGCATGCTTAAAATATGCTTCAATGACACTGACTGAACAGCCATGTCTAAATGTGCAGGGTGCTCACCTGTAAGTTTGTGAGTAGGAGCTCTCAGAAGATTAATGTCATACGTGAAGGATCTTAAGTGCCAAGGGAATGAGACTGAGTCAACAACTGCTTGAACTGGACACTGACAAAAACAGTTTTTCCCATCCTCCAGCCCAGTCTCCCAGTTGAGCGTTAAGGCTTAGAAATCACCTCACCCTTCTTGGGTTATATATAGTTAGAAAATGCTGCATAGCTGTGACAGGTCCCAGCCAAGAATAAAAATAAATGGACCTCGGCTATGCTGTTCATTTGGGATCTATCACAGTGTATACATTTGTATGTGTATGCAAGTTCATGAGGGAATGTATTTTGTGTACATGGGTATGTGTGCGCATGCCTGCAAATCTCTACTTTTCTTTGTGATTTGCTATTTATTTCCTTGCGTAGCTCTGCAGAAAAATACACTCACCATCCTATTTGTAAATACAAGTTGGAGCTTCTACTACAGGCAGAGAACAGAGGCTAGGTCTCAGTTCCATGGGTCTGTGTGCACACCATTCCTATTGGGTATGTGAGGTTGGAGACTCCAAACCAGTCAAGGTCAGAGGTTGGTTTGGGATTTCTGAATGCATATATGACAAGCCTATGTGAATATCAGAAGGGATGATGTGTTTTGATTCTTCTGACCTTTGCTCTCTTCTCCCTGCAGCGTGAGTGCATCTCTGTTCATGTGGGCCAAGCTGGAGTTCAGATTGGCAATGCATGCTGGGAACTTTTCTGTCTGGAGCATGGCATTCAGCCAGATGGCACCTTCAAGGATCAGTCCAACAAGATGAACAATGACGACTCCTTTGCTACATTTTTCAGAGAGACAGGCACAGGAAAGCATGTGCCACGGGCTATTATGGTAGACTTGGAGCAAACTGTAGTAGGTTAGTATACAATTAATACTGGAAAAATGGAAACAGCCTATTCTTATGTGTGTCAGTGTTGAGTTCTAGCTGTCTTCAGCATCTAGGTGAGGCAGTCCCTCCTTTGTATTTAAGTATGACCTCATACCTGGGATAAAACTAACCTGTTTGAGGCTTTTAATGCCAGGCAGTTATAAACATTCATCTCTCAAAGGGGATTAAGTCTACTGATGGGAGAAGGAGAGAACACTGTTTAAACTTTGCCATACGTGCCCCACCATGCTGTCAGCTGGATCCAGAGATGATCATTGCTAAGAATGACTCAGTGTATCTCTCCTCATAAGATCCTTTAATTCTGGTCTTGTTTGTGGTGATATTTTCCTTTGCCATTTGGTTGTTGCTTTCCTTCAATTCAGACTGGAGACAGAAGAAGCAGCTGCTGGTGGTGGGTATTTCCTGAGAATCTCCCATCCCTTTTTTCTGTAAATATCCTATCTTTTCTGATAACGTGTCTTCTGGTCAGAACAGACAGGTAATTTCTTCCCAGAGTTAGCCCACTTAACTTGGGCTCACTCTGCTAAGAGAAAGAGACTGGCTTACAAAGCACCCTTCACTTCTTTCTTCAGAACTTTGAGAACATCAGCTATGTGACATCTTAATTTTTGCCCAGACTCAAGGATATCTCTAACACCCAGGTCTCCCACATCATGCCTGCCAACAGACAGCACTGCCAATTAGCAACTATATGGGTGTTCAACAAAAGTCATCAAAATTGGAGCGCGTCCGTTCAAGGCTTCTCATAGTTTCTCTTTCTTGGGCAGATGAAGTGCGGACTGGCACTTACCGGCAGCTTTTCCATCCAGAACAGCTGATCACGGGAAAGGAGGACGCAGCTAACAACTACGCCCGTGGTCACTACACCATCGGCAAAGACAGAATTGATTTGGCATTAGATCGTATCCGTAAGCTGGTAAGTGATAGTACCTCAGAAACAAGATTTCGGGTTGGTGGCCTTACATGGTGAAAAGGACCAATGTCAACTGGCAGCTCTTCTTTTGCTCCCGCTAGTGCCATTGCTTCAGAGTAGAGACTAACAGGTCCATAGGATTGTAGGTCAGTTCCCAGATGGACGGAAGACTCAGAGAGAAGCCTGAAAGTAGGTTCCTGCAGCTTAAATACTTTACCTTTATCTCTGTAACAGCAACCCAGTATCGATACCTCTGGAGCTCACACCATAATGTGAGAGAGTGTTAACAAGTTTTTCCCCAGGAAGACCTGTGCTGATCTTAGAGCTGTGTTTTGGATACAGATGTCCCAGTTTCAATCTCAGGATGGGCTCATGGAAGTCTCAGAGATTTAGACTGATTCCTTTTGTTCTCTGTTTGGCTTTTCAGACCGATGCCTGCTCTGGGCTACAGGGATTCCTGATTTTCCACAGCTTTGGTGGGGGCACCGGCTCTGGCTTTACCTCCTTGTTGATGGAACGCCTCTCCTTGGATTATGGCAAGAAGTCCAAACTGGAGTTTGCCATCTACCCAGCCCCTCAAGTCTCCACTGCCGTAGTGGAGCCCTACAACTCCATCCTGACCACGCACACCACCCTGGAGCATTCAGACTGCGCCTTCATGGTGGACAATGAGGCCATCTATGACATCTGCCACCGTAACTTGGACATTGAGCGCCCCACTTACACCAACCTTAACCGTCTTATCAGCCAGATAGTCTCATCAATCACCGCCTCCCTACGCTTCGATGGCGCCCTCAATGTGGATCTGACAGAGTTTCAGACCAACTTGGTGCCCTACCCTCGCATCCACTTCCCCCTGGTGACATATGCACCCATCATCTCCTCTGAGAGAGCCTACCATGAGCAGATGTCAGTGGCAGAAATCACCAGCTCCTGCTTTGAACCCAACAACCAGATGGTGAAGTGTGATCCACGTCATGGAAAATACATGGCCTGCTGCATGCTGTATCGTGGGGACGTGGTCCCCAAAGATGTCAACGTAGCTATTGCTGCCATCAAGACCAAGAGAACTATCCAGTTTGTGGACTGGTGTCCTACAGGCTTCAAGGTGAGAGGGACAAAACCACTCTGATCCTGTGTTTTAAGGGAACATTGTTGAGGAGTCCAGCCCAGAATTGTGATTTTAACTCTTGAACATTTTTTTCACTTGTGACAAAAGGGAATAGTTAGAAGTGTGTGTATGTATAATCTTTAGTTACCCTTCTGGAGAATGGATATATCCTATTTACATATCCTATTCACACAGCCTCCTAAGCATTCACCTAGCTGGTAGTCTGGAAAATGTTAACTCTATAGGAGTTAAAGTGTTTAGTAGCTGGTGAGACTGTCCTTTAGACTAGTAATATTTTTTTTATAACGAGAAATAATTCTGGTAAATGAAACATTTGTAGCATTTCTCTGTGAACATTTTTTTTTAAAAAAAAAGAAGCCTTCAGTTTCACATAGTTCTCCACACATTATATGCTCCCCTTACTGCCCATGCAGCAGCACTGGCAGACTTGGTTTCCAGAGCAATGCTGACAAAAGCAATAAATGGAAAAATTCATCTATTTTTCTCATATGTATTAATGAGGTATGATTTGTAGGTGGAAAATACTGTACTATTTCATATGGTGCAGCTGGAAGAAAAAAATAAAGATGATTGTAATAATGATTATAAGGTTACTGTGCTCCCTTATCTCATGTCCAGTTTTGGTTGCTTGCCCTTGTTCTCATGGTTTACAGCTGAGAAAGGAATAGTCAAAAACACGGATGCCATTATGGTAAATTAATACTGTGATTTCAGCTCCCCATGCCCTCTCTTCCCAACCATGTATGAGACTACTCAGAGTTTTTCCACCATGTCGATTTGACTTTTGTTATCTCTCTGGATCTCTCTTTTCTCCCTTTCTCTCTTTTCCTCCATCTTTCTTGTTCTTGTTACCAGGTTGGCATCAATTACCAGCCTCCCACAATAACACCTGGGGGAGATCTGGCCCAAGTGGAACGTGCCGTCTGCATGCTAAGCAACACCACCGCCATTGCTGAGGCCTGGGCCAGGCTGGACCACAAGTTTGATCTGATGTATGCCAAGAGGGCATTTGTGCACTGGTATGTTGGTGAAGGCATGGAGGAAGGGGAGTTTGCAGAGGCCCGAGAGGACTTGTCTGCACTGGAGAAGGACTACGAGGAAGTGGGAACTAACTCATTTGGAGATGAAAATGATGGGGAGGAATTTTAAAATCCACTTTTCCCCTTGATGCACACAGAATTGTCTTTGTGTCTCTTTACTGCATGTGTCTACATTCCTGTTTGTTTTATAACGGCAGCAGTTCCTATAGACTGAACATTACGAGGTCCATTTTACAAGAATGCTCTTTCCTACTCCACAGATCATAGGACAATGATCATATGAGATCTGCCCACCTACCCCTAAGTCATGATTCCTAGGAAGCCAACGAACCTTAGGTACCCTGCCAATGCACCCTGGGAGAAAGTTTCTGTTTGATCCAAGAGTCCCACTGTATTATAATGTAATATTCACTACAATTTATTCACTCAAGGATTCACCCACTCATGCATATTCAATATCATTATTTGGCAGTTTTTATTTGTAATATTTGCTTTAAATGTTATACAGAGCTGTGGCAGCGAGACTTCGAAAAGTTAGAGGGTTGCTATTGCAGGAGCAAATATTACTGAGCTGCAATGCTTATCCTTAGGTTCAAATGAGTTGGAAGATATGGCAATAAACCCTTCCCAGTTTACAACGCTATGAGACCCCTCAGACTGTCTATTGCTTGCTCTTTCAAGCATTGCACATAGGACTTCCTGTTTTACCTTTCTGAAAACTGTGTAAACGCCTAGGATAGGGCTTTTGCAAATGACAAAGGGTCTGATTTCTCATTTATATTAAAGCCCCTTTGTATTTCTTTGTGTTGTAAAGGGGCCTTAAAGTGAGATTTACCCTCCCTTTAGAATTCCTTATCACACTAGAACAGATAAAGTAGCCTTAACATAGACAAGAATCATGCCCACAATATTTAAATGTTCATGTGTTTGTTATCAGAGTTAACGTATTTTGTCTATAGCACTAGTCTTCATTCATGATCACTTACATGCAAAATAATAAAAGCTGTTTAACCTGATGGAATCAAACCAAGATGGCTTTTACCAAGGGAAAAATCACACTTCTCTAACCTAATAGGATTATCTGAAAAAGTTGACATAGTAAATAAACAACTATTCAAACAAATAAATAACCAGTTTTTAAGCAGTTATAAGATTTCTCCACTTCTCTCATGATTGACTGATAGGAAACAGATGTAGAAAGATGAATAGTGAGAGGCTTCAGGATATATTCACAATTATGCACAGAAAAGTACATTACAAGAACATTAAGGTTGCAAAGTCAAACACTCAAAAGTTAGGAAATGCCATAATTAAGCTGGCTCATGCAACCTGAATTCACCCCCCCACACACACGCACCCCCCTTGTGCATAGGCACTATAATGGTCTTCAATTACCCAATCACATCCTGTTGTTTCCACAGGACTCCTGCCTCATTCAGTGTACAGAATGGATGGTGCTCACTTAATGAGAAGCTATTCAGTATTTTGTTTTCTCCTTGTTTATTAATGTGTGGCCCCCAGCCCTTATGTACTTCAAACCCTGTTCTGAAGGCAGAATTATTAATTTTTTCATGGGCTTTTCTTATGTGCTCATCAGTACAGTAATGTACATCACACCCATTAATTAAATTATTTTCACAACCACCAGGTGAGGTGAGGGATGGTATTATCCCCCATTTAACAAATAGGAAACTGTGGCACGGAGTGATAAGGCCAAAAGTTTCCACTAATTTTTAGGTGCCCAAACTGAGATGACCAAGATCTGATTCCTCAGAGGACTTATTATACAGACCTTTATATATTCAAAGCACAGCTCCCACTGGCTTCAGTTGTAGCTCTGAATGCTCAGCACATCTGCAGATCAGACCTCAGGGTATCAAGCTGGACACCAAGAAAATGTTAGTGGCCACCTGTGAAAAATTTGGTTTAACTGACTTGCCCAGAGTCTCATAGGAACTCTGTGGCAGAGGCAGAGATAGAATCCAGTTCTCCAGGGCAGCATTCAAATGCCTTAACCATGAGAATGTCCTGTCTCTTCCTGCAGTCCCTTGTCTCATTTACTGCACACCTTCCAACTCCTGCAACAAACGAGGCAGGGCCTAAAGACAAGACTCCTCTCCTCCCCACTCCTGATTCATCCCCAGAGCAGTTTTATCCAGTGCACTGAATGAGGGAGAGGATTTCACACCCTGGTTGGCAGGCTAAATATAATAAGCTGGAAAGCTGCATATGGGCCTTTGCACCACCAGTTGCACATCCCTGACTTAGATGATTGACCTACAAGGGAATGACATGCATTTGGGACAACAGAGAAGTAGCAGCCTTTCACGAGATAAAGATGTATTTAGCCAGTGCCATGATGCTAGCATATAATAATCCTGCATCCAAAAGTAAATTGACAGTTTAGTAGGAGTAGGGGCTATAGTGGGACAAGATCAGGAGGACAGTACTGAAAAGGCTGTATGTTATAAAAGCAAGATATTTTCAGATGCAGAGTGTTGATACCCCCAAACAGAGAAAAAGAGTTTAGCTGTTGTGTGGGTATGTGGACAAACATGCATCTATGGGACTGAATTTGTGTTTATTATAAGTAGTAAACCACTCAATATATCCACCAAAGTCAAAACCCTCTGCCAGAACTGCCAGATGAAAATTAAGGCTGTTACAATTTGCTTCATATTTTTATACCAACTAGGATCTACTAGTGCAGCTGATGCATTATCACGGCTATCCCCTAAAGCACACAAGATCTGTAATCCGGCAGCAGAATATGTCTATTTTATAGTTTACATTGTTATTTTCTAAATTTTTCCTCCTCAAGGGGCAGAGGCACCTTAGACACATTAAGGGGCATGAAAGTGAACTTGTATAGTGGTGCCTAAAGATCTTCGCAAACAGACACTGAAAAGTAGCACAGGAAGAGCACCAGGTGCTTTGTGGATGAAACCACACTGGAGAATGTTGATGACCAGGCATAAACATAGAAGCAGAACCTACGGTTCCTGCATCTGCATCCTATCAATGATTTGGCTGTAGGCCAAAGTCAGAATCTTGTACAGAAATATCATCAATACCCTGTTGCCAAGGTGGACCATATGTTGGTACTTGTTGATTATTGTTCACAGTGGCAGAAAGAGTCCATAATGAAAAGGCTACAACCATCACCATTCTCAACAGCCTTGAGAACGTAGTGGAAACATATGGGCTGTCTAAACTCATTGTAAGTGACAATGATTCTCAATTTTTGTCCAAGGAATTTTGGTATTTGTTACAGAGAATAGCATTTGGCACAGAGTGACACCTTATTTGTCTCACGCCAAAGGGAAGGGTGAATGTCAAAATAGTACACTTCTCAAAATACCTAGAATAGGACTTAGAAAAGGATCTGAAAAATTAACTCTCACTGTTTTTGGGAGATCATAATATATCCTGTACTATCACTGGGAAAAATCCAGCAGAGCTACTTTTTGGTAGCTGATGCCATACAAAAAACCAGGAGTCTCAAGTTTTAACAGAACTGGACTGTACTGAACAAGAAAGAGACTACAAAAGAAACAGTGGAAATTTTGATGCCAAGAATACATTAATCACAGATAGCAAGTTAGACCTAGAATTCTTGAGACCAAGGTGCATTGAAATGAACACCAGAACCAACTATTCTTCAGCATTTGAATGAAAGCCTTACTGTTTGCTGGAAAAAGCATGGGAATCAAGTAGCTTTAGAAAAATTTGACAGCCAAAAATTCTTCCTTCGTAAAAACATTCATTGAACCAGAGATATAACTTTCCATAGTCAAACCAGGGGAAGGAGGCTTGGAGGATTATGTAGAGAGTTCCAAAATGTAGACTGTATGTACCAGAAACAAAAGGGAACTGATCAGAACAGAAAAGAAATCCCTTCAAATACCTAAAAAATTATAAGTCAAATTAAAGGAAAATATAATTAGATGCTGGGTACGAACACAGGCAGAATAATTTAGTAACCACTACTGGGTGAAGGACGTCTATGCTTAACCTAAAGTTTAGAAATTACATATTTTAAATAGTTATTGTTTAAATGTCCTGTTAAATGTAAGTAGTATGATTCTAAAGAAAGGAGGGAATGTAGAGTGTTCAGATTCTAAGGAGTTAACTGTGTTGCGCTGCTTGTAAGCTGAGCTCTAACACTGAGACAGGTGTCCTATGCTCAGCCTGGAGTAGAAACAGCAGACAGTAAAGCAGTAACTGGAAGCAAGTACCTGTGTCTGTATATCTATCCATCCAGCCACTCCTTCGCTATAAACACTGCCGTGAGACGTGATTTCTCTCTCTGTTTCGGCAGACCAGTTGGACTGTGGCCCCCATGTTTCACCACACTGTTGATGTTCCAGTCCCCTGCAGATCCAGAGAGAAGCAGTAAAAGTAAATCAGAACACGAGCGGCAGATGGGGGAAAGGCCACAAGGGAAGCCAGAGAGAGGACTGGCTAGCAGCTAAGACAGTGATATAGCACACTTAAAAATGGTAACAGTATGTATTTTCTCTCTCTATTTCTTCCTCTGTTTTTCTGTCCCTCTCTTCCCCATTCATTTGTTCTCTAACACTTTCTTGTTCGCAGGCACTGGAGGTTAGGAATGATTCTTATGTGCGTGTAGCAGTTATTGGTGAGAGAATATGGAACTGGGCTGTAATTGAATACTGTGGTGTAGAGTTTGAATTGTGTGTGGCCATTAATGGTTAACGGGTGTGGAATATGGGCTGTACGTGGGTACACCCAGATGTAGTGTATTTGTAGGGATCAGTGGGTGAAAGAATAGGAGATATTCGGGGTAGGGATGGATTTTGTGTGTGTGTTAGTAAGGAGTTGGTGATGTAATAGGGCAGAGGTGGGAGGATTGTGACCTACTCCCTACACTGCACTGTGACACTGAAGGACAGTAGCAGGTGTTTGGTGCATGGCCCAGGTCCCTTCGTACCTAGCAGCCCAGAGTGTTACAACCTCGGAGAGAGCAGTATCAAAGGCTGCTCCCGCTGACTGAGAAGGGAAGCAAACACCACTGGCAACATCATGGTAAGGGGGGACTGTGGGAATTCCATACTCATGAAGGGAACAGGAGGATTCTGGGGGTTGGGGGAGTCAGATCTGCCATCTGCCCTATTCTGGAGCTTGATGAGGGGTGGAGTCAGTCTGTTTTCTGCTTCAGTTTCTGGATTCGGGGGGGGGGGGTGAGATTAGAGACTGGCGCAATTGGACTTGGTCAGGACTTCCTTGTGGTGCCATGGGTGGGCACGGTGCTCCTAGCCCCCACTTTGCAATATGGCACCCTTTTGCTGCTGGGCGAGTGCTGCATGTGGGCATTTTATTCTGCTCCATCCTTAAGACGCAAATTGAAACCCTTAAGTCTTAGAACTTGCCCTAATATGCAGCACTTCCCACTACTAGAGAAAGGCAGGTAGAAGAAGAGGGAATCTCAGGATGAATGAACCCTTCCTGTCCAATTCCTCTTCCCTACAAAAAGCCATGCCGGCAAAGTTCACTTTGAACACACACAAAAAGACCAGGAAATCCAGATGACATGAAAGTGACCATGACAAATTAATTTTGACTTCTTTCACCTTCTGTATATATGGTGTTACTTTTTTCACAATCCATCCCTTCAACCATCACAAAGGCAATAAAACCAGACTAAAATACAGAAATGTACACCTGGTTAGTCCAGAGAGCTGGAGTCTGGACTCTACAGTCTTAAATATGCAAGCATTCCCCCTGAATCCTGGGTTCAAGGCAACTTCAGGGGTGCCCACAACCCCCGTTATGACATGAGACCCTTTGTGATCATCAGTGGGTTGTGTCACAGACCCCTGACCTCACAAAGTAAAGGGGGAGCATGTGAGGTTCAAAATGTCTCAGATACCAGCTGGGAAAAAACATACAGAGGCAAATTTATCGTTGGTGGAACTCCAGTCAAGTCCGTGGAATTACAGTCAGGATGCATTTGGTTTTGTACCTCAGCTATTCAGTGGCTTCTTGTGGTCCTGTGTCTATTTTAGTAGCATAGAGTGGTTCTCATATTGAATAGTGTGGGATTTGTTAGTTATGTAGCATTTGTAGAGTCCTCTAAACTCAAAAGAAATCATTTTAGAAATACAGTTCACAAAATGCTTATTTTTGTGAGTATTTTTAATTAACTTAAACACCCCCCGTTCCCCACACACACACTGTGCTGTTCACCCCTCTCCCCTGTAGGTGTTTGAATGTTCCTTTTTTAAAAATGGGAAATAAACAAGGCATTTAATCACTGGGAGTTTCTTGTAAATTTGTTAAAATCTCTTAGGGCCTCTTATAAATTCACCTGCAAACCCCACCTCATCTTGAAAACCAATCTATATCAAGAGAGGGTTTTATTTTGGTCCCGAGAATTGTATTATTTTCCACTGGTACAGAGCGATGCTCTGGAGACGATTACCACTGCACATAGATATACACTTGTGCAGACTTGTTCGTTACTTAGATGGACCTAATCTTATATCTGGGCTTGCTGGAACAAGTATAGCTCAGAAATAACCATGCAGATAAAGCTAAAAGGCTTAAATCTGACTCAGTACAGTTGAGACCTAAATCAGATTGTGCTCCACCTGACTGCAAACACTGCAAGGTCTGATTTTATAAAAGAACAGTGTGGACAGAAGGCTTGATCTAAAGCCTACTGAAGTCAATATGAGTCTTTCCACTGACTTGGGCTTTGGATCAGATCCACAGTTAGTGAGAGCAAATGTGAGCCCCAGACTATTAGAGGAGGGATTTGAAATATGAGTTTAGAGCAGGATCAGGATTTAAATATCCTATAGGGATCAGTTTACAATGCTTGGGACTCTGAGGAAGGACTACACGCTTCAGCGTTAAAGCTATCGTGACCTATTTTAAAGCTATTTACTTTGAGATCCCTGGTTTCAAGTCTCCTGTTTCTATTGAGATTTTTGTCCTCCCGTCAGTCAGAGCATTTCCAAATTGTGGCTGGTGTGAGGAAAAACTGACGCTGATGCAGATCAACTTTGACACTGGGAGTCACCAGAGCAGGCTGGCTCCAAAGGTGGAGCTGAGATATTCAAAGGAAATGGAGAGGGTTTCAAATCAGAGGGATTAAAGACTCTGAATAGCAGGGAGCGGAGCAGATTTGTGGTCTCAGGCATAAATTAAGCCATGACACTACTAACGCTCTTGGAGCAATCTCCCAGTTGGGGGAATCTATGAAGAAATGGAAAGGGTTAGAAGGTTGACGCACCTGTAGGCTTTTGAAGGAGAGAGCAGAGTGGCTGCGGGGTGATGTGATGGTGCTGACTGACCAGCCAGGTCTAGACATGCAGGGTATAAATCCATGGGTATGTAGGAACTCTCGGAATATTTGTTTCACATGTGGAATCACAAGTCTTTCCTTGAGGTGAACATTGCATAAACCAGTACTTCCCAGCCTCCAGCCCAGCCTGCAATAAGAGGGTTAAAGGATCAGAAGACATTGCACCCCTCTTGAGTGACATGTGGTTGGAAAATGCCACACAGCTATGTCAGGTGCCAGCTGGGAATAAAAATAAGTGGATCTGGCACATGCTCCTCAGATGGAATTTATCGCAGTCTGGATTGAAGTAAGGTAGCATGTGATGTACCTGCCTGCAGGGGCATGTGCAGGAATTTAAATTCCAGTGCTTTTGGAGGGGCCCTCGCCAGGATCCCAGGGGAGCTTGTGCCCTCCCCTACTGGGGCCCCGTGCTCCCCCTCCCCTGCCAAGGCCCTGCGGGAGGGTGGAGGAACTCTTTGCCCTCCCCCCAGTGAGTCTTGCAGGGGAAGGGGGGGCAGTGGCCCTGCTTGCCCCTACTTGTGCATGCTCCTGCTTTCATGTGTTTTTATGTTTGTAGGTTTATACACGTACACAACAGCATGCAGCTGAGTGTGCATGCCTGCGAACTTCCAGCTGTTTTCCTGTTCTGTTGTTTATTTCCTTGCCTAGCTGTGCTGCAAAACACCTTCATCTCCATCTTTGTAAATAACAGTTGGAACCTTTACTAGGTTTACTTTAAAGGCCGAAAACAGTGACTAAGTCCCAGTTCCATGAGTCCTTGCACATACCACTTCTTGCTGTGTATACGGCCTTAGGGAACACAAATGAAATCAGGTGGAGGTTGATTTCAGAGTTCTGAATAATGATGTACCAGGCATTAACCACTATTAGGAAGGAGAAGGAGAAGCAATGTTCTTTGCTTCTCCTGACCTTTCCTCTCGCTCTCTCTCTCTCTCCCTACAGCGCGAATGCATCTCCATTCATGTTGGCCAGGCTGGAGTTCAGATTGGCAATGCATGCTGGGAACTCTTCTGTCTGGAACATGGCATTCAGCCAGATGGCACCTTCAAGAATCAGTCCAACAAAGTCAACAATGATGACTCCTTTAATACGTTTTTCAGTGAAACAGTCACAGAAAAGCATGTGCCGCGGGCCGTCATGGTGGACTTAGAACCAACTGTAGTAGGTCAGTATAGAATTCACATGGGAAAATGGAATAAAGCCTACTCTGTGTGTCAGTGTTGCGTTTCTCTCCAGTATCCATTTTGTCATAGGGACAACTCCGTATTTGCATTTTGGTCTAACCTCTAGGCTAGGATAAAATCAATCAACCTAAGACTTTTAGTGGCAGGTTCTATTCATGACTCCATTACCTCAATAACGAGAAGATACCTATAGGACAGTTAGGGTAGAAAATTCAGCAATACTAAACTTTGATAAGGGAGCTACCTTGGTATATGCTGGATCTTTCTTAAATAGCTGTTCACTCGGTTTGTGTATCTGCTCTTCATAAGAGTGTGTAACTCTGATTTTATTTGTGATATTTTCCTTTGCTGTCTCAATGTTGCTTTCCTCCAACTCAGGTCAGAGGCAGGAGAATGAAGTTGTGGGTTTCCTGAGAATTTCCCACCCCCTTTTTTGGGGGGGGGAAATCATTTTATTCCTGCAAATCTCACTCTTTTCCCATGGCTTGTCCTCTGGTCAGAACAGAGAGGGGATTTGTCTCTGGCTTGCCACAAGTTCCCTAAATTGGCTAACTACTAAAGCAAAGTGAGGGACTTAAACAACAGCCTTCACTTCTCCCTACAGAACCTACAGTGCACTTTATTTTTTTGTTGGGATTCCCTCCAAGACCTTTTCCACTCCAGAACAACTTATCCAGTTCCGAAAGAACAGTTCATCCAGTTCTCTGGGATCCAAACCAGTCAGTCAGTTTGTCTCTGGCTTTCATTACTCAGGTTCCTTGATTTAGCATACAGCAAATGCTGTGCTTTGATTAGACTCAAACTTCGGGGGTGGATATAGGGTGTACCCCACATCCAAAGTTACATAGACAATAGCTTCTTTTACATACATTAAATGACACGGTTTTGGCTTGGCTTGGTTACTTAGCAGGAATCAACCCCATGTGAACAGCACATGGACAGAGCATGCTATACAGGAACCTGATCTTTACATTCCAGGTTTCTCTCATCTGTAGTCCCTAGCATCAAGGTGTTCCTGCTTCTCTTAGCTAGCACAGACATCCTGACGCCAGCATTCTGTTTGTCAAGCCCCTATTTACAACTTAGCCTTCCATTCACCTTCCTAATTATGCCCACTAAGAAAGAAGGCAAGTTACTTGTGTCAAGCCAGGCTTACACTTTCTGCCAGGGTCCTGAAAGAGAATAAGACCCAAGGTTGTTTCCAAACACTCAGGTCTTCCATGCCTCACCCCATCCGTGGCCCCACAAAATCACAGGACCTCCTTGTCAACCTGGCCAAAATGGTTATCTACAAGACCAGGGAGAGGAGGTTGGCTGGGGGGAGGTGCTCTGTGACTGTGGGGCCTACATCCATTCCTCTGTCCACTCATGCATCTCAGCAGAGGTCCTCTGGGCAGTGTCCACAGGATCCCTTGAAACCTTCTGAGAGCAGTAGGCGCTGTCCAGGGTTCTCTGCTCGGTCTCCCCTTCTGGTTCCCTCCGTTTGACCCTGTGACCCCCACGCCTGCTCATTTTTTTCATTCTTTGCCCCACGCAATCAGTTGTGTTCTGGGTCCAGTGACTCCTCCCCCAGGGGGGGGCCTTTAGCACTTGCGAGCTCACAAATAGTACAGCACTGCCAGTTAGCAGTTATACGGGGTGTTCAACAGAACTCATCCACACTGGAGTGCATCCATTCCAGGCTTCTCATGGTTTCTTTTTCTTGGGCAGATGAAGTGCGAGCTGGTGCTTACCGGCAGCTTTTCCACCCAGAACAGCTGATCACGGGAAAGGAAGATGCAGCTAACAACTACGCCCGTGGTCACTACACCATCGGCAAAGAAAGCATTGACCTGGTGCTTGATCGTATCCGTAAGCTGGTAAGTGCCAGTACTTTTGAAATGAGACTTGGGATCGTTGCGAAGGAAAGGGAACCGTTAGCTCCTTTTGCTCCTGATAGTGTACTTTGTTCAGAGCTGAGACTGTCAAATCCAGGGGGATGTCATTATTGGTCCAAGTGAGAAAAGGTTCTGTAGGTCTGTCAGACAGATGCTCTTAGGTGGTTCTTGGGATTAAAACATTCAACTTTGTCTCTATCCTGGGTTGCTGTTACCACAATATCTCGGTGTGAGGGGAGATCGCTGAATATTTATTCCCTTTTGGTTTTAGTAAACCTAGGCAGCGGTACAGATTTCACCAAGATTAGCTCCATAGACAGAGTGATTTATATTTCATGGGCTGGGCTGTTGAAGGAGAACATAGGAGAGATTGTTAAAAAGTTTTTCCCCAGAAAAACTGATCTCAGTGCTGTGTTTAGGATCCAGTTTCAATCTCAGGGTGGGCTCATGGAGGTCTCAGAGATTTAGACTGATTCCTTTTGCTCTCTCTTTGGCTTTTCAGACCGATGCTTGCTCTGGGCTACAGGGATTCCTGATTTTCCACAGCTTTGGTGGGGGCACCGGCTCTGGCTTTACCTCCTTGTTGATGGAACGCCTCTCCCTGGATTATGGCAAGAAGTCCAAACTGGAGTTTGCCATCTACCCAGCCCCTCAAGTCTCCACTGCCGTAGTGGAGCCCTACAACTCCATCCTGACCACGCACACCACCCTGGAGCATTCAGACTGCGCCTTCATGGTGGACAATGAAGCCATCTATGACATCTGCCGCCGTAACTTGGACATCGAGCGCCCCACTTACACCAACCTTAACCGTCTCATCAGCCAGATAGTCTCGTCAATCACTGCCTCCCTACGCTTCGATGGCGCCCTCAATGTGGATCTGACAGAGTTTCAGACCAACCTGGTGCCCTACCCTCGCATCCACTTCCCCCTGGTGACATACGCACCCATCATCTCCTCTGAGAGAGCCTACCACGAGCAGATGTCAGTGGCAGAAATCACCAGCTCCTGCTTTGAACCCAACAACCAGATGGTGAAGTGTGATCCACGTCATGGAAAATACATGGCCTGCTGCATGCTGTATCGTGGGGACGTGGTCCCCAAAGATGTCAACGTAGCTATTGCTGCCATCAAGACCAAGAGAACTATCCAGTTTGTGGACTGGTGTCCTACAGGCTTCAAGGTGAGAGGGACAAAAACGCTCTGATCCTGTGTTTTAAAGGGACATTATCGAGGAGTCCAGCCCAGAATTCTGATTTCAACTCTTGAACATTTTTTTCACTTGTGACAAAAGGGAATAGTTAGAAGTGTGTGTATATGTAATCTTGAGTTATCCCTTTGGAGAATGGGTATATCCTATTTACATATCCTATATCCTCACACAGCCTCCTGAGCATTCACTCCTGGGAGTCAACACTAAGTGTTTAGCAGCTGGCATGACTGTCCTTTAGACTATCAGTGTTTAGAAGTGGCAGTCGGGAGGGGCGGGGGGAGGGCGATCAACAGAAAACTCCAGAGATTTCATTTACCAGAGTGTTTGAGAACTTCGTTACCATGGCTCACCACACAAGTGCTTATGCTCCCCCTGCTGGTTACACAGCAGCACTGACAGACCTAGTTACCAGAGCAACACGAACAGCAAAAATGGAAAAACATCTATTTCTCTCCTACATGGTAATGGTTTTGGAACTTGAAAATGTGTAGGTGGAAAATACTTACTACAGTAGTTCATATGAAATATCTTGATGAAGTTGTGGTCTCCATGTGCAGCAGCAGTTTAAAAAAAAAAAGGAAGCAAATGCTGGTTTGCATTAAAAAGGGAGAAAAAATAATACGGATGATTATAAGGAAATCCTGTTGAACTCCTTCATTTGGGGTCCTGTATCCAGTTTTGGTTTCTCTGTTGTTCTCCATAATGTAACATGGATGATTTTTACCATTAGGATAATTTCAGTACTGTCGTTTGAGACCCCCATCCTCTCTCTTCCCAGCCTTTTATGAGATTACTCAGTTTCTATTTATTTTTATGTTTATTTTATTTGTGTTCTCTCTCCTGATTTCTCTTCTCTCTCTTTCATCTTTAATCTTATTCCCAGGTTGGCATCAATTACCAGCCGCCTACTGTAGTTCCTGGGGGAGACCTGGCCCAGGTGCAACGTGCCGTCTGCATGCTAAGCAACACCACTGCCATTGCTGAGGCCTGGGCGAGGCTCGACCACAAGTTTGATCTGATGTATGCCAAGAGGGCATTTGTGCACTGGTACGTTGGTGAAGGCATGGAGGAAGGGGAGTTTGCAGAGGCCCGAGAGGACTTGGCTGCACTGGAGAAGGACTACGAGGAAGTTGGAACTGACTCATTTGAAGAAGAAAACGATGGGGAGGAATTTTAAAATACAGTTTGTTATTCAGTAGCATCAGATTTTTTCTCTCTCTTTATTGCATGTGTCTACACTCCTGTCTCGTGACTTTGTGCGTGTGTGCGCTATATAGAGAATGAAGCTCAGAAGAGTGCTCAAAACACAGGAAAATCACCACGTTTGATATGGCCATCTAATCCTAATGCATAGTTCTCACTCACTACAAGAGAGTGACAAGTGTTAGATTCTTTGCCAGTTCACTTTGAGACACATTTCTTTTCCCATCCCCAATGTAATTACCAATGTAATCCTCTGCATACAAGCTAAAGTCACCATAACTGAGCATCTAATTCAAGTTTTATAAGCTTTCACAGAGTCACAGGAAAATAGTGTAGACCTCACATTTGACCTACCTTTACCTTTTGCTGCTGGGATATCTGGGAATTGTGAAAGTGGAGAATTGAGGCCTCTTTCGTTCTGCGGGACATGCTGTCTCATCACTCTCCACCTGAGGGATCCAAATGGTATGTGACTGTTCTTCTGTTCTGTGAAACATCCGTTTCTGATGTGTGCATGGAATTTCCTTAGAAATGTTACAGCAATGGGAAACTGCACATTTTTTGTAAAGGTTTGCACTTTCTTGTGGAAGCAAGAATCATTTGTTGCAGGGTCCAAAAACCTCTAATAAAACTGCAGCAGACAAGAGGGGATTTCTTCTTGTTCTTTATGTTTCTGTGAAATTGCTGGAGAGAAATTTTTCTGGCTGATGTAAAACTATTTGCATCGTCTCTGGTCTGTCCAGAAGGTACCCATGTCCCTGGCTCTATTTGAAAACTGTCCTTCTCGGTGGGTGATACTTGCTTCATCCAGAGGGGCTCTGTTCTGTCTGTGGCATCCTTATCTCCTGGAGGATGGCGATATCTGCAAGTGGGTTTGCAACACAAGCATTAAATGTACACGCAAAGATACGTTGTGACCTTTACACACCTCTTAAAGTATCTGATTCACAACATGCCCCTTATATACCCACAAAGGCATGGCTGACAACATTCTAGGAGGTTCCAGGAAAACGTAGTTCTCGGAACATCTGGGAGGTTCCATGAGATTCTACAAAGGTCCAGAACATTCTAGGAGATAAATGAAAAATGAATGCTAGCAATAAAAGCAGCTCTCTGAGCCCAGCACCCTCCAAATCTGGCATCCCAGGTGGTCACCTGGGTTGCCTGCCCCTAAATCCGGCCCTGCATGTAGAGTATGTACTTGTGTACATACACACACCCTTCAGGTGTGTCTGCACTATACTCACCTAAGCCATGCCTCACTGTTTACACTGCTACTTAAACCCATGCTAGGAGGGCTATCCGAGTACATACTCTACATGCTGCTGAAAGAAGTGTGTGGCATAGATGCAGCCATAGGGAGGCACCTTACTCCACAAATAGAACTAATGATTTCAATAGGACTATAAGTGGATTAAGATACTATTCAATGTAAGGTATCCGAATCCGTCCCTGAAGGAGGCAAACCCAGGCTATGATACTAGGCATAGGAGAAAAAGGCGGGGCAAGAGTTAAAACAAATAAAAACATGCCTAATTACATCGTAACCTAGTCACATAAGTTCTCAATTATAAGTAGAGGTGGAGGACGGTCCAGAGTGGAGCAATAGACAGGACAAGAAGGCGGCCACTTGGCATACTGGAATGTTGCTCCAGGCATAGGAAACGCTTGAAAAAAATAAAATAAAGGTACAACACCAAGCTTATTAATTCTAAGTAACTGTAGCACTTATAACTAGTTTCTAATAAAAGAGGCAATACATTTTATGTAAATAGAGAGAAAAAGAATCATCACACAACAGGTTAGCCATACAACAAAACATAAGACCTACCATTTCATAGCAGACTAATGGTCCATCTAATCTAGGATCCTGTCTCTGACTGTGGCCAATACCAAATGATAGGGGTCATTAAGCTTGGCTTCCCTGACTCAGCCACACTTCCCTCTGCTGGGCTCCACTTCCGGCAAGGGCCTGGTGGGCTGGCTCCCTGGGATCACGTATGCTACCTTCAATTTAGCTCACCACCAATTAAACTTGTTCTACTTTTCTCAGATCCACTGGGTTGTGAGACTAATTCCCTACCTGGACTCTGCTGGGCTCTCTCTGGTGGGGTGAGTTTTTGGTTCCTCTCCTTATGAACAGCCTGTGGGGTAGCTGAAAGGGCAGCTCTTGCAGCTGTTCTTCCTTCTCTCAGGCAGACATTGGAACAGCCCTATGGAAAAAACCTATAGAAGCTAATAGGAGACAGGAACCTTATAACATCAGATCTAAACCATTGTTGGAGTACAGAACTCCATCAGAGGCCTAGCCCTAATTTGGAGTCCCAGGAAGAGATAGGAGCTGTCTTCTATTGCTCAAAAGACATGGCCTTTTGCACACACCTAGAAGAGCTAGTGCTGAAATATGTGCCGCTCTGCTTTCCCTCTGAAGCTCCAGTAAGTTCTCCCTTATCATGGCTGCTGTCTACACTAAAGGGAGTTGGTCACTAGGCAACTGCATCCCCACTAACATAATCCTGTAACAGGAGAAGAATTCTATACAACTCTGTCAGAGGGGATGCAGTTGCCTAGCATCTGGCTTTCATCAATGGAGGCAGCAAAAGTGATGGTGGTAGTGGAGAACTCTAGTCACTCCCTTTGAAAACCCCTTTTATACCTCCCTTCTATCTATGTAGTACCTATATGAGGATTTGCATGTATACTAGCTTTTGAAATATTAGGCCTAAATTACTTGGCCAATGTCACCAAGGAAATCTTTTCCAGGAATAAAATCTGTGTTTCCTGTTTCTGGTATATGCAGTGCCTAATCTGCTACTAGACCATTGTTTTTCCTACCTATAGTGCAGAACAAAGAGCTTTCCTAATACAGGAAAACAGCCTTGTCCTTTATTTGTGATTAATGTATACATCAAGTATTTTTTTCTGCACATGACTAATGTGATCAATTTAAAAGATTATTTCCCCCTGAAATACAAGGCAAGCTAGGAAAAAAAAAAACCAAAAAACCCTGACTCCTCAACTACGTTTCCAGGCAACTTGACACACTCTTTCAATTATTGCATCAGCACACATAGTATTATGTAGCTTTTAACAGTACTGGGACAGAGTACACCACTATAACCATACCTACACACTATCGTAATAATCTTCATGCAAATTATTGTGAATAAATTACCTTGTGAGGTCTCACCTGAAAATTTATAATTTGCTGGTCAGGATTGTTTTGGTAACGTGTGGCAACATTGCGTGTGAAGGTATAAGATTTCCCTGTGTGATATGATTAACATGTTCAAAACCCCATTGCACTGCCCAAACAAAAATTGGCAAACAGGTCTGTTCTAAACAAAGGAATGCGTGTTCTGTTTCATTTGCATTTAAAAAATTAAACAAAGTCATTAGGCAGGGAGGGAAACAAAGAAAGCTCAAATAGGTGAGAAAAAGCCAGCAGGGAACCATCTTTCATATAGACTCTGTATCCTAGTGCTAGCAGGAAGTGTTTTTCAAGAGAGGAACTGAAACTATAAAAAAAGAGGGACAACACCCCAAGGCAACGCTTTCTCTCTCCCTGCCCATCACATTCACTGCACCTGAAGTGACAAAGGAAGCAGGCATTGGTCAGGCAAGGGTCCTGACCTACAGGGTTTGGTCAGTAACACTGCTAAAAGCATGTGGTGAGAAACTTTGCTTGAATCTGATATAGTTAAGTTACATATTATAAAGATATTTACCTTTTCTTGTAACCATTTCTGACTTGCATGACTCATTATTTGTACTCATTTAAAATCTCTCTTTGTAGGTAATAAAATTGTTTTATTTAACCCACTGTGTTTCAACTGAAGTGTCTGAATAACTATTTGAGATAATATGATGGCATATTATTCCCTTCAAGGAATAACAGACAAAGTATTTTGTACTGTCCAGGAGAGGGCTGAGAAGTACAGGTATGTTTCTAGAAAGGAAATCAGGAACTGAGGGTGTGTTGGCGTCACCGTGCAGTATAACCAAGACTGGCGAGAGCCAGCGTGTAACCCAAGGGTTGCTGGCAGGCTGCAGTTACACCCAGACACTTAGGGTGTGGCTTGCATGCTGGAAGACTGAGCAGCCCAGTTGGGAACTCCTTCAGCAAGGCATTGTAAGACACCCAAATTTGCAGAACAGGGGTGACAGCTGCTCATTAGTTTGGATTGTACCCTGGTATGTCTAAGCCCTGTCTCGCAGTGGCTTTCTAGAGCTGAACTTGGACTAGATAGTGTGAATTAACCTTTGAGTTCTCATAATAGACTGTTCGCTGGCTTGTCTGTTTCAAATGCTTTCTAAATTATCTAGGGTCACTTCAGTTGTTCTGGTTCTGCACATTCTGTCCTCACAGATAGATTCAGAGACTGAGGTGGGGGGATAAAAAATAAAGATGCATTTCCTTGTCTAGCAGTTTTCCTACCTCCACTACAGTTAGCAGCTGCCTGAATCCTATGGGCTATAATCTCATGCCCAAGGATTGATTTTTATAGTCATGATGCTGGTAAGAGAATTGCCTTGAAATGGAAGGGGTTTCAAATATAGGTCTTACAAAAAGACACTAACCTTAAGACTTCTACAATTACTCTTCTATTAGGATATCACTTAAACACACTGGACTGTCTGGGGCACTAGTAGGACTACAGCCATAGCTATCTCCCATCCTAAGCCACTTGTATATGGATACTGCATTGCAAAGGGTATTGCTCAACTAACGAGTGCTTCTACTTTGTAAATGGGCCACCATAGTCCTTGCAAAAGTTTCTTTTCTCAAGGGTGCTAAAAGACAGTAGGTGGTAACACCCTGCCGAATGAGTTCCTACTTCAAGATACAGTAGTGTTAATTCAGTGCATCTCAGCACTGAAGCCACAGATAGGACTAGACTATTGAGGTACTTAAAAGATTAAATTAACTGGAGGGAGATCTTTTAGAGTTTAACCCTTACTCAGTTTATGGGTCCTTTTAGTCCTTGGTAGAAAGCCTTCCTAATCCTTCCCTAATATGGAGGATAGATCCATCTATGGCTATGTGCCAAGATGGTCAGGGACACAGCCCTGTGCTCCGGTGTCCCTAAATGCCAACTGCCAGAAGCTGAGAAAGAATGACAGGAGGATGGGTCATTCGAAACTGTTCTGTTCATTCCCTCTGAAGCATCTGGCACGAGCTACTGTCCGAAGACAGGACACTGGGCTCGATGGACCATTGACGTGATCCAGTATGGCTACTCTTATGTTCTTATTGTTTGGAAGGTCTACAGCCCCTGCTTCGACAGAATTTCTTGTCAGGAGACTTGCAATCTTGTTAGATGGATTAGAAGACAGAGAGCAAATGAGGTAGTGTGAGGGGAGACTTGTTTCAAGCAAGGCCATTTTCTGTGTTTTTTAGCCCAAGCAAAGTATTTTGACTGTCTGTAGGCCTCTTTTGGCAGCCTCAGTTATTCTAACTTGCAGTAGTCGCTAGTTAACGGCCCTGACCTTCATATACTGATAAGCTTGTAGAGAATAGTATCATGATATTCCCACGTAAGCTGACAGCTTCTACTTTTCTCCAATTATATGTGAAAATGTGCCCTGGCACCCTCCTTCTGAAAGTTTTTTGTACCTCGTATAAATACCTTAAGCAACGGCCCCAAGGGGCCGGCTGCACCCAGTAGCTCTAGGTGCTAATAAACCTGTGATTCTTCCTTCTGTTGTCCGGCTTTATCATTGACCAGAGCAGAGAACGAACATTCTCATAACAGTAGTCAAAGGTAATCAATCATTTTTCCCACTTGCCTCTGCAATTCATCATGAAGATAAAAAATTAAACCAACCACCAAATAATGGTGATTGAGAAAGCATGTCTCAAAAGCAGGAGACAGTATAAAGAAAGCAAACAAACCACACTGGATAGCGACACCCCCGCCCCTCAAAACTGTGGGTTGAGAAGAACATTGTGAAATGATATCCTCAGAGAAGCAGAATTGCAGTGCAGTAGTCATCCCTTTTCTAATATAAAACATCAGACAATTTATCACATTCCTTTGACAACACCCCCTGCAGAAGAATCCATCTTCCTGGAACATGACTTTTCAATCCCTAACCCTCTTGGAACAGCCACCTTTTAAAAACAGAAATGAATCACAAACCTCCCCCACCAGAGAATTTGCCACACAAAATGATCCCCTTTCCCACACAAAGGACATCTTTTCCTAGCCACATGACATTGCCTTAGCGCAGTGGGTCTCAGCCCGGAGCATGGGTACACTAGCTGTGGGCAGGGGGTCCCAGGGACAAATCCTGTAATGGGGATGAAGCCCTTTGTTTAGTGAAGCTTGGCCAGCCCATCATGGGTATGTCATGACCCCCCTCCGACGGGGGACCCGGGAGGACTCCTATTCGGAAAGGGGTAGGCCGCTTTGGAGCACGGGCGTTGTGGCCCTCTGGGGCCCAGGAGACGGGGGACGAGGCTGCTGTTCCCATCCAACTGCGCTTCAGAGCAGGGGACCTCGGCCATCAGAGACCATGTGGGTGACGGGGAGGACCCGGGAGGTTCCTTCAGCGCCCTCCTTCCGTCACCGGGATGCTCCCGCGCCAGGGCGCGCCGCGGGACCGGCCTTGGAGCCTTGGACTCTCGCAGGCCGGACGCCGAGCGGAGTCCCCGCGGCCGCGAAGCGCTCGGCAGGGGAGGAGCGGCCCCGCCCCGGCAGCAGCCGCCGCTCCGAGTTTCACTTTCTCTCCTCGCCGCGCGCGCGGTGGGAAATCAAAACTGAACGCGCGGCTGCTCGCGGCTGCCCTCTGCGGCCCCAGAGGGGCGGCGGCCGGCGATCCGAGGAGGACAGACGCGCTGGGAGCGGAGCCGCTGCAAGCTCCGGCCGCTGACAGACGCCGAAGGCTCCCTTCTCCGCAGAGCTGCGGTGAGTACCCTCCGCTCCGTCACCGCTCGCATACTCGGCCGCAGGGCTGGAGATTCGGGTAGACACGCACACGTCTGGCGAGATGCACCGCGCCCGGTGTTCAGCCTCCATCTCTGCGCGCTCAGCTCACGGCTCGGTCCGTGGAAATGGGCACAAGGGGGTGGCAGTCTCCGGAGAGTTACCTAGTCCACGCGCTTAAAGGCGATGGAAACTTGACCGCCTTCCCACGGCTGCAGTGTTCCCTCCGAAGCAGGGCTGAGGGAGGCACAAGGGCAAGGGAGCGAGTCACGTTTGCACTTGACCCGGCAGTGGGGAATTTCTTCACTAGAAAAAGCCTCTTAGCACGACCTGCCCTCCAGCACGTTTCACCCTCCGCTAAAGTCACTTTCTTTTAAAAATACAGAATACCGAGGTAAAGCTTGCCAGAGGACGCAGAATTATGAAAAAAAAAAAAAATCTATGAGCTGTATTTTTTTTAACAAGAGCACGGGGGTGAATTACTTTGTAATTAGTAAAAAAGTGCATTGGACTTTTATAATGTTTACAGGGTTGTATGGGAATGGGAATTTTTAGAAGCTCTTAGTGAAGTTTCACTTGCACCACAAAGATTTTTGCCCTAGCAACCCTAGGATCCCACTGAACACAGAGATGAGTTTGTGGGGGAACAGAAATGGTCAAAGATACTAAGAGAGACAGGAAAAAAGTCGCTGTAGTTCTTCACCAAATCAGTTTAGAAAAGGTCTCTTATGAAATTAAAAGACTAGCATATTAAATGCAACCCTCCCTCCCACAAAACTATATGCAACATCATGGGTTCACTTTCTTTTGAACTATACAGGGACAATCTGTAAATCATACAAGAATTATAAAACATTTCATATAGGGCAGCATAAATATTAAGTAAATAAGCCTCACAATGTCAGTGAAGTTGATAATACTCTTTCACAGATGAAGCACAGCAAAGTTAAATGACTTCTCCATGGTCACAGCCGCTAAATGACAGTCATGGTTAGAACTCGTTTTCCTAACTCCTAAACCTGAGTTCAGTTCCTAAATGCTGCTGCTTCCCATGGAACAAGGACAAATACATTTCCCCACTCAACTCAAAAGCATGGTATTACTGGGGTATTGCAGAGTTGAGATTTGCATTTAACAGTCTTTCAGGTCTGTGTAAAAAGTAAGATGGATCTGAGAAATCTGTGTTTTATCCATTCATAATTTAGAAAGAAAATAAGTAGCTCACAAATGTCAGTGTTGTGACTATCACTTCTTTAGAAATTTTCTAGTTTGGCTCATTTAGGCATAGTTAGCCTGAAAAACAGCACATTTTAAAAGGAGACATTTAGCACCACTTGTGTTAAAGCATTTCTTCACTTCTTATAAAGTAGACCCGGAATTTCCTATATTTAAAAAGGTAAAAGGTACTATAGAAATTCTGAGTTTTTCTTGCATGAACATTGAAGAAAAACGTTCATATCAGATCTCTAGTATTTCGATGCATCAGATTCTCAGGGCAAACGTAAGTGTAATTCACATTTAGTGCAATGTTTGTGAAATATTGAAAAGACAATTTTCCCTTTAAAAATGTAGGCAGATTTATTCAGATGAATATTGCTAACAAATTTTGTACATGAATACACATTCTAATGAAAATTGTTCAATTGCTAAAATCCTGGTCAGAATTATCCCCTTCAACCTCAGTTGCAAAATACTATTGAAACCAGTAAAACACATTGTGATTTGGAAATGAAACTCAACCCTGATTCACAGATTCCAAGACTGGAAGGAACTGTTGTGATCATCTCATCTCGTTGTGTGTAATACAGGCCATAGAATTGCCACAACATTCCTAGAAGATCTTTTAGAAAAAATCCAAAATTGATTTAAAAATGGTCAATTGATGAAGAATCCACAACAGTTGGTAAATTGTTACAATGGTTAATTACTCTTACTATTAAAAATGTATGCCTTATTTTCACTCCAAATTTGTCCAGCTTCAATTTCTAGCCTCTGGATAGTGTCATACCACTCTGATCATTTAAAGAGCCCATTATTTGCTCCTCATATAGGTACTTACAGACCACCATCACTTCACTCCTCTTTGAATATAACAGAGAAGATGGAGCTGTGAATCTATTTAACTTCTCTCAAACATATTTTCTAACCCTTTAGTCATTCT
Source organism: Mesoclemmys tuberculata (assembly GCA_007922155.1). Classification (NCBI taxonomy): domain Eukaryota; kingdom Metazoa; phylum Chordata; order Testudines; family Chelidae; genus Mesoclemmys; species Mesoclemmys tuberculata. The sequence continues at coordinate 100,368,195 of ML675616.1, forward strand.
CATGTCTTCTCTGAACCCTTTCCAATTTATAAATGCTCTTCTTGAACTGCGGCCACCAGAACCAGACACACCAGTATCAAGCAGTTGCACCAGTGCCCAATAGAGAGGTTATTTTACCTCTGTACTCCTACTCGACATTGCCCTGTTTATGCATCCAAGCATTGCATTAGCTATTTTGGCCCCAGCATCACTGGAGGAGCTCATGGTCAGCTAATTATCCACTATGACTCAAATTTTTTTCACAGTCACTGCTTTCAAGGCAGAGTCCTCCGTCGTGTAAGTATAGCCTACATTCTTTGTTCCTAGCTGTATTCATTTACATTAGCCATATTAAAATGCATGTGGTTTACTTGCACTCCATTTACCAAGCTATCCAGATTTCTACATCAGTGATACATCATCCTCATCATTTACAACTTTTCCAATTTGTGTGTCAGTGAAAATTTTAATGTTTAATCAGTGAAGGTTTTATGTTCTCTTTCAGGTCATTAATAAAAATGTTAAAGAGAATAAGGTCAAGAACCAAACCCCAGGGACCTCAGTAGACACACCCACTCAGTGTGGATTTCCCATTTACAGTTACATTGAGACTTATCAGTTAGTCAAATTTTAATCCATTTAATGTAAAAAAATAAATATTTACACCATTCTAGTTTTTTAATCAAATGTCATTCAGTACCAAATAAAATGCCTTAAAGAAGTCTACATATATCATATCAACATTATCGCCCTTATCAGCCAAACTTGTAATCTCATCCAAAAAAGATATCATTGGTTTGACAGGATCTATTTTCCAGAAACACATGTTGATTGGCATTAATTATATTATCTTCCTTTGATTCTTAACTAATCAAGTCCTGTAGCAGTAGGTTTCTTATCTTGCCCTGGATGGGTATCAAACTAATAGGCCTATAATTACATGAGGCTCCCTGTTTCTCCTTTTTAAATATTGGCACAATATTAACTTTCATCCACTTCTGGAACTTCCCAAGACTATGATGAGTATTCAAAGCCTGATATATTATCCCTGAGCCTGAATGTCCTGATTCATGAGTCCTAAGGGGCCAGCAAATCCACAAGCAAAAATATAACCAGACGACCCCCAAAGCAGATATAATGAAAGGAGCCACTGCAGTCTACCCAGCAACACTACCTTATTGGATATACTCCCAGATGCCTGGTGGTTCAGCCAGACTATTCCAGCTCCAGCCTGTACCTGTTTTTGCTCCAACCACAGCCAGCTGTCCTGACAAAAAACTTTTAAAAAACCATTAATAATCCAGTGAACTCCTCAGTCAGTTTTTTTTTTAAATACAGACTTTTGGATGCAAATTATCTAAATCTTTTGATTTAAAAATGTCTAACTTAGCAGATTCTGTTTATCATCCTCCTCTAGTGGAATGGAAACAGCCATAATGTTATCATATAATGACTTTTTTCCCTAAATACAGAACAGAAATATTTATTGAACACTTCCATCTTTTCTGTATTATAGATAATTCTACCATTTCCATATAATAATAGACCAATACCATGGCATTGCTTTTTGCTCCCAATATACTTTAAAACAATTTTTTTTATTGTCCTTAACTTTTCTGGCTATGGATTTCTCCTGGTGCCCCTTTGCCACCCTTATCAATTTTCTGTCATTCCTAGCTTCTGATTTATATTCACTACTATCACCTTCCACTTCCTTATATTTGTTATATATATATATATATATATATATATATATATATATATGCGCATATTTTATAGCTGCTGTCACTTCCCTTCTAAACCAGGTGTTTTTTAAACCAATAATACATTGATTGTGCCTTTTTGGGCATCTAGTAAAGAGTTCTTAAAACATTTCCATCTTATTCATATTTTTCTGATTAAATTCTTCCTTTCAATGGATGTGGCTTAATTGTTGTCAGCTCTGTGAAACTGGTCCTTTTAAAACACTCAGTATAGATATAGCACGGGTTAGGACTTTATTCTGTTTGCACATTATAAATGTGAGCAAGTCATGATCACTTGTACCCAAGTTACCATTAATTTTTAGTTCTGTGATCAGTTCATCTTAGTCTGTCAAGACAAGGGCTAACATAGAATTCCTCCATGTTGAATGCAACACTTTAAGTTAGGAAACTATCAGCCAGCTAACTGGCTGGCCTTTTGTAAGCATGCCACAATAAGAACTATCCGATTATTAGTTTATATCCAGTAAGATGGAATTACAGTAATTTAGTTGCAAAAAATCTTGAACTCCCTTCAGGATTTGCCTTCAGGATTTTATATGATCAGGAAACCAGGCTAATCTGTTCATTCTCAAATGATGAAAAAGCCTAGGTGAAAAATGTTCAGTTGCTACAAAGCATAATGAAGCCTCCAGTGTTGTACTGATGTTTTTGGTTTGGTTACACTAGGTGCCAGTACAACTTCAGATTCCAGAGAGCCAATGAATCATTTTGCTGCAACCTGCAGTACTACCAGGCTCCTGTAACGATGTTTATCCTGGATATTGCTTAAATAGTTACTGTAGTTTTAGATGCCCAGTTACTGTGGTTATTAGTGCCTGTTCTTGCCTCCTCAAGATACGGTTATCCATTTCTGATATTGGTGCTTTTTAAATTGCTCATTCCTATCAAGTTGTAGCATTTTTTACATCGTAACTGCTCAGAGGGGGATGGTCAAGTCTGGATATAGAAAGGTACTGCTGGATGGACAGTACATGGCATCCTATTGCTTTGCAGTGGTTTTTTAAAAGCCCATTGGTGTATCTTAATGGCCCAGTTCAAGGTGATGACACTCAACAGCCCTTGAGCTCACAAGAGTTGTAGTAGTCCTCCTGCTAAGCTGTTAAGGCTGGAATTTTTAAAGGAGCAGAAAGGAGTTAGACATTCACCTCCTAACTTTAGGCTCCTTTGAAAATCCCCATCCAGAGAACTACAAGGAATAGTGGCATTAAAAAAAAATCGTTAGGCAGGAGAAGCCACAATCAGGGACTTCCATGTGCAGACACTGCAATTTGTGCCTGCAATAGGCAGGCAATTTCTGAAAATGTACCTCATGATGTATTGTGGTTTTTGTGTGTGTGCTGCATTCAACAAAAGGTTATCTTTAACCAACAGCAGCACCCATGTTAAAAGATTGTTTTGTGGGCTGATATGAAAGGATTATCTGTATCTAGTTGGATCGGCCTCTGCGCGGTGGGAGTCATATTTGTTTATGCCAGTGAATCTTTGTATATAAATGTTACTATTGTATATGCTTTTTCACTCCAAATGTATCAATTTATAATGATAAGTTACTATGTATGACACCTGAAACCAGCCTCTCCCTCTGCTGGCAGAGTGAGAGTGTTTTAACACATGAAAGGGGTCTTTCCCTTTGTTGCTAAAGTAAGGAGTTTCTATCTTTCCCTTTATAAGGAGTTTCTATTTGCTATTGAAGCCCTAAAAAGATAAGAAAGGGCTCCCATCCCAGACCCTGCACGTTCCTGGCCAGGTTCCCATCACAGCCCCCTGCATGACAACCAGATATCCATCAAGGTGATCTGCACACAGTCATGTATACTTATTTGTTCCACTCTATAAAAGCTGGACCCACTTGTAGCGAATTTGGAGACCTCACCTATGGGTGGACGCACCGCGTAGGGCTTCCCAATTGCCGGGACAGGCTCTCCAAATCCTCGCTGCAACCGGGGATCCCCAGCGACTGTGGATCTGGATGATGGTAATGTATTAATAGGGCAATTGGTGATGTATCTTTCTTAATCACTATAGTTGAGCTTATGTAGTAATGATCAGGTGCATTACCTTACTTATTCTTTCTATTGCTTATGTGTATATATCATTTCATTTCCTGTAATATTTAGAAAGAGATAGTAAAGCAACCTTGTTCTTTCTACTGGTGTCTGTGTTCTTTCTGCCAACCCTGTCAATTAGCAGAACAGTGGGCACACCTTTTTGTTCAGATTTCTGTGCCTTTATTTAACATGCCTTCCTGAAATGGTATTTTCAGTTCTCTCACTAAGTGGTAGGAAGAGGAAAAAGGAATGTGGACCAAAAGTGATAAGATTATATTTCTAATTGTCTCCTCTGTAATGACAGCATTGTGCTAGCAATACAATAGCTATCTTCCATTCTTAACCTTTATCTTCAGTAAAAAGAGTCTTGTTTAAAAGAGCACAGCCAAAAATGAATGAAGCTAACCAAGTTAATGAGACATGACCATTTTCATTTGTGTCTAAAGAGACTGAAGCCTTGTCTACATTATCACTTATGCCAGCAAAACTTGTTGTTCAGGCCAGTAGTTTTTTCACACCCTAAGCGACAAAAATTTTGCTGGCATAAGTGCTAGTATAGACAAGGCCCAGTGCTGATGAAAAATGCCTAGCTGACAGCCCTGCTGATCAGAGCCTTATTTAGCCACAAAACAAATACAGAATGTGCCATGGCCATGTGACATCCATGCCCTGCTGATATACTTCTGACCTGGCATGCCAGGTGAAGCCCACCAACATGTAATGACATTAATCATTGTTTATTTTACTAACACACCAACTTCTAAATTGTGAAGACTGTTCTGCGTTTATAGAATAAAAAGACAAATCTCATTTTGCTATATTTGGTCTATCTTTCCAGTCTCTCTAGATCGTTTTGTATTACTGGAGGCCTGGTGTTGCGTTGTGCTGTTGATGGTCCAGAGAATTTGTTGTCCAGAGAAAAGCAGAAAGTGAATGCTGGCACTAAATCAGAGAATGAGGAAGGAGGCAGATGGAGGAAAGAGCAGAGAGGAAGCTATGGAGAGAGGTAACCAGCAGCTAAGGCCTCTCCATGGTATGGCAGACTTAAACAATGGTAATTATTTTTACTTTTCTCTCCATCCCCACCACTCTTTTTTCTGTTTCTTTTTCACTCTCTCGTTCTCTCCCTTGTACCCTCATTCTAACTCTATTTTTCCCCCCTTTGCCAAATTTCATATATGGAGGATTTGTACAAATCAGATCTTGGAAGAGTCAAATGAGTTTATTCTAAGTGAAAGTATTGTGCTTAGGGAAAGGGCTATCTGAGGAGCCTAACTGTTTTTCCCCTTCAGAACTCCAGAACTGGGCAGATTTGTCTTTCTATTTGAGGAGGGTTAGCTGTTACTCGTATCTCCCTCCCTCCACACCATGTCAAAGTTGCTCCTGGGTTTGCAGGAGGGACACTTCTAAAGGCCTGGACTAACTGCCAAGCTATGTCACTGGACTAGCTTCACGAAAGCTTTCTTCAGCATTTTAAATGTTGATACTGTTGTATCCCATACAGTTGCTTCTTCTCACCCACTAGTTACCTCTCCATTGTAGGCTTTTCTTCACTGCAGTGCTAGCTCAAGTTACCTCCTCCCAAAATTAGCTCCTTTGCTTGAGTGAGAGTGGTTACAGGGAAAAATAGCACCCAGCATGCACAGAGTATTTGGATTAGCAACAGAGTAGCTGAGTCCCCACTGCAATACTAGCTCCAGGAAGAGCAGCATTTGAGTTTTAACCCATGCCCTCTGAGGAGCCTACTAGCTCAAAAATTTAAAGCACCACTCAACTCAAGCTAGAGATTTGTGTGTGTCCAGTTATGGGCAACAGCTTGACATAATACTGCAGTGAAGACAAACCAGGTGAGTGTCTCTGTGGTGAGCTGTTTTGAAGTGAGGTATCCCTATCAAGGTACTCATTTTACACACATTTTCTGTGAAAACAGAAATGTTTGTTTCACATGCAGCTCTGAGTGAAATGTACTTTTCTTTATTTCCTCTCCTTTAAGCTGGACAAAGTGGTTAAAATGTGGGAGATAGGTAGATCTGAACAGGAACCCAAATCTGACACTTTCCTTGAACTGATAGGACAGGGAATTGAAGTGTGGACTTCTAATGGGGGCTCACACTCACCTCTCATAAGCATCCCCTGATCCGAGTACACATGCCTTCACTCTCTCCTAAATTGTGGTGAATGTTCAGTGACTCAGTCCTCTGGCTAAGTCTCATACAGTCTGTATGCATTGAAACAAAACAAAAAACCGCATCAAATCCCTGCCAGGGTATAAGTCCAACAGAGGGCCTACCCCAGGACCTTGGTTTGGACTGTCTTGGCCACTTCTGGGCTCTCTCTCAAATCATCCCTGCTCTTTGAGCAGTCCCAGCCCTGCTGTGGGTCCACATCCCCCAGGGCTTCCTATACAGAGAGTCTTCACTTCTCTGGGCCTTCAGGCCTTTGCTCCTCAGCTGGGACACTAAACAGTTCTGTTCTCCTTCTGGGGATATACACCATTCTATGTTCAGGCCACTTTGTCAGTGGCTGGGGGAGGGGGAAAGAGGGGGAGAGAACCCAGGCCCACACACATCTCCAGGTCCAAGCTCAGGGATCCTGTAGGTAGCAGCCATCCTACATGTCCCTTTATCTAAGCCACACTGCTGCTCTAATTCCCTTGGCCACTTCCCTGTGGACCCATGCAATCTTCATCCTTACCTCAAGGCCTTGTCTTGGAATCCCAGCAACCAGCCCAGAGCTCCTTTTCACTTTCCCTGGATTCTACCCTCCCCGACCTCTCCAAAGTCCTGCAGCTCAGCTCAGCTCAGCTCAGCTCAGCTCAGCTCAGCTCAGCCCACTCCTCAGTTCCAGCAAAGAACTGATCTCACATTGGCCCTGCAGCTCTTTTTATACTATCCTGCTGTGCCCTGATTGGCTGCTTCCTGCAGCCTCTGATTGGCTGCTTCCCACACAGCTGCTCAGAAGACCCCTCTACTGCCCTCTAGCAGGGAACCTTGGGACCTGGTCTACCTGGTCAGAGGACCCTAACCCAGATCTGAATTTTGTGATTAGGGCCTAGCAGCATAGAAGTCTGAAAAAAATCCCTCATCCAGACAACCCTCACATTTGGTGGGGGTGGGAGGGCCTGGGTTTCAAAATCAGCCTAACTAAATCCAGATTTTGCAGCTTGAGCTTATCTTTAGAGACACCCTCCCAATGCTCCTCTGCTGCCAGAGGAAAATAAATGCTATGATTTTAAGGGATGTAGGAGTAGATTTGAGCCTTCCTCCATCCTGGTGAAGATGCTGGATCTGTATGTTAAACAGGCTGAAAGCACCCAAAGAGAAATTTGCCATCTTCTCTCAAACCCTTATTCTCCTTGCCTTCACATGAGCGCTAAGGCTTCCGTTTTCATATCCCGACAGAAGCCATTGGGCTGTACAATATCGGACTGACCTGCTGCTTGAATTCCCTGCTTCAGGTGTTCTTTATGAACACCCACTTCACCATGATACTGCGAAGGTAAGAGAGGCACAGGAGCAGTGCCCACTCCCTGAGCTCAAACTGCCAATGATACCTTCACTGCTGCTTCACTGTCTCGGCTCTGGTTTCAGGGGAAGATTAGGGCTCTGCAAAACACAGCAATTTTGATTCATGGGCTTTCGTTAGAGTCCAAAAAGAGGCCCTGTTTGCACAGTAATATAATTTAACCCCAGACTGGGGTATTTCATATAAAATGTATTCTGATCTGAGTATTATATTTTTCCACAACAGCATATAGTTTTATTCTAGTTATACCTAGAAATCCCTGTGCAACAATATAGACAATTGACTTTGCAGCTATAAACTTTCCACAGCTATAGACCCAAATTGCACAGAATTACCCCTGCCTGGGATAAATATTTGCTCGGGTGGATGGACAGTTTGTAGTGTCACATTGCTTTGCTTGAATGTACTTTGCCCCTTTATTGTGCTGCATTGACTCCAGGGGGTTGCGTAGAGCAGTTGAGAGGGGCAGATTTTGGCCCTGTACCTCCCTGCTGACCACAGTTACAGCTATTTCAGTTCATTTTCAGTTTGTTCCACTCACTCCAGTTCAGTTCATTTCAGTGGATAGTCTCTGTCTATTCCCTGCTACCTCTGTATTTCCCAGAGGAATGGTATACTCACTGACATGCTGTAGAAGGTACACAGCCACCAACAGTGCCATCCTGTGGCAGGTTCTCTCCCCATTAAAGATACAGTCCTGTCCTTCAGCACCCCCACACCAGGGGTTTTCAGTTCTCCCTTCGCACAGGGATTTTAGGGACCGGGCCCTTGAACAAGCAAGGTCTTCTCCAGCTAGCTTCTCACTCTCAGTGAAGGCTCATGCAACATCCTCTCAGAGTGGGCAGAGGAGCCCAGGCCCGCCCTCTCCACCAGGATCCAGTGTAGGGCCCAATGGTGGTCAGCCACACTCAGCACCTTGGATGCTAAGCAACCCCCCCCCCAGTCCATTTCCTACCCAACTCTCCTTTAGCTGGCAGGAGTAAGTCACTCCAGTCCAGTCTCCGAGCTGCACAGTCAGTCACCTGCCTCTCCTCTGCAGGTCTGCTCAGGACTGTGGTGTCGGTTGGTAGGCAGTAAACTCCAGGGCAGCACATTCAGAGCAGCCATTTTGCTCCCTTTTTCCGCCTGCTTGTGAGGTGCCTCTGCGCCACCTTTTAAAGTCCTGCCTCCAGCCTGTGCAGGCTTTTGCACGTGTTCCTTAACCCTTGGTGGGGCTAGTATCCCCCATTACACACGCCCGGGGGGAAGAGACAGGGTTGCAGTGCTGCAGAGATGTGGTGAGGGACTAGAACTGGTCCAGAGACGTTGCTGACATTGGCCACTTTTCAGGCGTGGTGCAAGGAATGGGAAGAGGAGCAGCAGAGGGAAGGGAAGGAATCTTTCCCTCCTATAGCCACAGAGCAGCTCCAGAGCCTCTATGGCAGACCTAAGGCAAAGAGATGGCGGGGAAGGGAAGGACCCATGTTTGCAGCTTGTCCGCTGGCCCCATCCCCTGCCCTGGTGTTAAAGTAGATTGAGACAGGAGGGAGTGCTCTTACTGCACCAACCAGGGAAGACAGGGCGCTGCTTACCCAGGCCAGAGGGAGCTGAAGCGGGGTTGGCTGGCTGGAGGGAGCTGTTTGGCAGCCCTAGGAGAGGAAGGGGAGCTCCCCACTGCTTTCAGAAGACAAGAGGGATCTGTGCTGACTTTTAATCCCTGCCCATTCCCACCTCCCATGAGTCCCCTCAAACCCTGCGCCATCTTGCACAGCGCAAGTAACTCGAGTGTAGATAACTTAAGCTAACACTGCAGCGAAGAAAAGCCCACAATGGAAAAGGTCTTCATACCAGAGGGACCATGGTGTGTAGGGCCCAGTCTGTAAGACGTTGAGTGCCCTCAACTCCCCGTGAAGTAAGAGAAGCTAAGGGTGCTCTGCACATCACAGGATTGAGCCCAAACGTATTACTGGTCAGAGCCAAATAATAATGGGGTTAGGCTGTCCTTCTTACATAAAGAAGGATTTGAATCCGAGTCTCCGGGGCTGAAATACAACCATGGAACTCCATTGCACTGCTTAGGTTCTGAAATGTGCTCCCCAGCCACCCTCCCTTCATGGTGTCACCCAGTCACTCCTAGTTTGTAATGAAGTGACTCTTGTTGCCTTTTCCTTCACCCCGTTTCTCCCCATGTCACCCCGTTTCTAACCAGGAGTAGGAACTGCATGTGTTGAAATGTGCTATTTTTACCTCCCTGATATGAGGCTGGTTTTCAATCATGTTAAGGCCCCTTTCCACAGCTCTGGCAAAATAACTTCCTGGGCAGCGTGCCTTCCAGCTGAGGAAGAGTTGAAATAATGGCTTTTTACCAACGCTGCTGGTAGAATGCAGAATGGGAAGGATTTTGGGTGTGCTGGAGTAGAAGGAAGTGAGTGAGGGGCAGGAAGGGGTATGTGTGTCTGGAGCCTAATGGGCTACAGCAATTCTTTGTTTCCTGAGGTGCAGGGACGAAGGAACTTAGAATCCAGGCTTTTTTCTTTAAAACATGCTACCTGCCTCACTGGTTGAGGGAGTGCAGCTGACTCTTGCTGGCAAGTCTTTCTTTACTATTTTATTGTAGGGATATATGTAATGGTTGCCTCCTCAACTGCTGTCCGTGCCGTTTACTTATGCCCCTTCGGTTATGATGCCTGGTACATCTTCCCCGTGATGATTGCTCACTGCTCCTGATGCGTTTTCTGTTCACAGGATCAGAGTGCCAACAGGACGTGCAGAGCAAAAGAAAAGTGTCCCATACCAATTGCTGTTGCTGTTGGAGCAGATGCAGCGGAGCAAACAGAGTGCAGTGCATCCCCAGGAACTTGCCCGCTGTCTCACTATGCACAATTTGAAATGTAAGCAGCAGTCAGCCAGCCCCTAGCTGCTGAACAGGGGAAGTCACCAAGCACGGATAAGCTCAGCGTGCCCTCTGATTCATCTCCTCGTGTTCTAGGAATGGGAGAAGTGGTGGCACAGAGCCATGCTGGCTGCAGCAGCCTCCCTCCTGGGAAAGGGCTGCTGGGCCTTTTCCCTAGACCAAGGGAGACTGGCAACCCTGGAGATCTTTTGGCCAGGGAATGTGGTGGCTGCACATGTTCTATAGGAGCAGGATGTTTTACTCTAGGTGAAGGGAGGCACTTGACTGGACGTATCTTGTTATATTGCCATGATCATGGGGGGAAGCTGTACTCTTTCTCTCTCTCTTAATAGAAAATAAGTATCAGCTGAAAGGGAGAGCAGGAAGATAAGTGGATGACTGGACTCATCCAAATCCCTGAGCGTACAAAACATATCCAACACTTCAGCTCTGTCCTCAGTGCTGAAAGAAGAACTGATCAGATCAACCTTCCAGCTGAGCACGTGTCAAACGCAGCTCTATTATTGTACGCATGCGATCAGTAGTGATTAGTGATGAGTGTGTCTGTGTGCAACATTTTGCACGTGAATTGGATTAACCTGCATCACGTAAAATATCAGAACAAGACATTGTTAAGAGAGCTACAGTAGCAATATCCCAGCAAATTCAGACATAGGCCAGAGGGTAAGCAACTGAAGGTGCCTCCTTACATCAGAGCTAAATCTGTCCATCTGATATTGAGTTGCCTACATTCAGCCTTCTCTGTTCCAGTTACAGAAAGATGGCCAAATAAAGCTCACAGAGTTCTACAATATGGCCCACATTCTCTTTAATGTGAAGGAGTGGCCCATAGGCACAATAAACTCTAGCATACAATGCTCTGTCTGGATTGCAGGTGGGCTACTCCACCCTGGGACCTGGAAACTATGGGCAAAAGAACCCTGTGCCCCAGGCTGTGGGGCCATTCCACAGCGGTTATTTCAGCTGCCCCCAGTGCACAGGAACATGGACCTGTGCTGCACCATTTGTGTGTGCGCTCTCTGCCTGATTCCTCAGTTTTGCCCACCCTCCCCTGCCACCTCTCCAGCTTGAGCAGTGGAGCTACACTGGGTCTGCTTCACGGAGGAGAGCACAAGAGTTTTCCTTAAGGCCGCCCCCGCAGGCAAGTTCTCAGTGGGGCTCTTTTAAGTAAGCCCTGCAGAAAACTATCTTTTGTGCATCCAGGTTTGTACATGGGCCATTTGGGCCCTGTGAGAAATCCAAGTGTAAGATTCCGGCGGCATCCTTGGCTTCTCGAGCTGGCAGGGAGTGCTGCCGCTGCAATGTGTTCAGCCCCTGGGTTGGAAGGAGGTGCCTGACATTGTTCTGTAGTGAGACACACAGATAGTTTCAAAGCGACCATTGACTTTACTCCAGAAGAAACTCCACTCTCCTCATATATCAGGAGGGTGTTTGGCGTGATATGGTGGGGTTGAAACCGGGGAGGGGAACAGACGAGAAAGTGGATGGAAACCTCAGGTTTCTGAGAGGAGCTCCAGGGACTGAAATGTGCTGTTCACAATGCTAACTTTGGTTGTGATGTCTTTATTTGTCCAGTGTTTGTCCAGCACGACGCTGCTCAACTCTTCCTGCTCCTCTGGAACCTAATTAAGAGTCAGCTCACAGACTCGCAGCTGGTAGGTACTCTGACTGAAAAAAGGACTGTGCCACCTGCACCCAGTGAGGAAATTCCACACCTTTCCCTGTTCACTGACCTTTGTTCTCCGTGAGGTTCCATGAGTCACCTCCACCGCATCTGGGGTCCAGCTACCAAGGAATTCTGCCTCTCACCTCCCAGCCACAAGGCATCTTGCAGCCATGGGCTTTGGCAATCCAAGTGTCAATTAAAATTAATCCATACACCTTTCAGACCACATCAAGGTGGTAATTCCCTTTGTGGGGAGACTGCTTGTTAATGAGGAAAAACATGCCCTTTGCAAAACTGGGTTTGGTTAACTCATGTTTTTCCCTACCTTAAACATTCATAAATATTGTTCAGCTTTATATTTAAACAACCTCTCCCATTGCATTAATGTCTGTCAGCTGCCTGTAATCAGTTATTGTTTACGTGTTACCTGGTTGGTGGTTCCTCCGATTGGAGGTTCCTAGGCTAACCCTAACCAGTAATGCTGACTTTCCTCCACATCAGTAGCACAGTTTGTTAACACGAAGTTTATTAGATTTTGGTATTAGATCAGCTCACATAGCAGGTTCAAGACAAACTATAAATCGTACATTCATGTACATGTAAGTGTCTCAGTTATGCCCTTATCGTTACCGTAGCCTGCCTAGGTAATCTCTCTAGGCATTTATATTGCCCTCATTTAGATACTGTGAGGTACCCTCTGTCTTGGCAAATGACAGATCTGGTTTCAAGCCCTAAAGAAGTGACACTGCATTAAGTGTCCAAATCAGCCACTGTCACACCTGCAGAGGGAAAAGCATCAGCTGTGGTACTCATCCATTTTCTTGTTCTTTTCTACCCTTCAGGCTGACAGGTTTAGCACATTGTACACTATCCAGGTGCAAGAGTATCTGGTTTGTCAGAAGTGCTCCTTTGAAACAAGAAGGAATAGCAAGATGTTAACCCTCCCACTCCCAATGTTTAACGCCAGTTTTCAGCGACTGAAGACACTGGTAGGTTCAGCACTCCAACACTACGCACTTAATGGGGAGGAAGAGTTCACTCAGGCACAGGCGTCCACTACATGTGCCTCTCCTAGGGGCTGTAGCCAATGTCCATGTAAGGGATGCTGGCCTTTCAAGCTGCTGTTAAACTCTGTTTGTCCCAGGTGGAAGATTACGCTCTTGAGCCTTCCTTCTAAAAAGAGCAGGGGATAATTCTGGTGTCCTGGCTAGTAGTCCCTCTCTCTGTAAAACACCTCTAAAGGTTTTGTGTGCTTATCAGAGCTTAGATGTCACAGGAATACATGCCTTAGAAATAACATGATAACATGAGCTATTGCCGAACACAGAAATACTACATTTGCCCACAGAGTCCTTGCACTATTAATTCTCCAGTACTTTGTTTAGTGATGCTCAGATGCTACAGTGATGGGGGAGTCATATAAATGTTTAGATAGATAAATGCTATACTGTTCAGATGATATTTGGATTCAAAGGGCCTGATTCTCATTTACATTAAGGCCCCTTTATGCTGCTGTAGCAGTGTGAATATAAGGGGTCTTAAAGAGGTTGTTTATTACATTTACACTTCCATACCTTTTTCCTGAATCAGCAGTTCTCCTTATCTCTTCAACTGGTCCAGTTATCACAGGGAGCAAAGAAAGAGGGGACACCAGTTGGGATCAGCCAAAGATTTGTTTCTTAAAACAGAAATTATGGTAGGAGCTCTGATCCAACAGAATCAGCGTATTCATATTTGTATACATAGCCACATGTGAGTTAGGAAGGGTAGGAGCAGGGCTTGACTTGAGTTGTGCCCGAATGCTCCAGAATGCCATTCCAGCATGCTGGAAGGACGAGCCAGTACTTTTTTTTTTTTTAAAAAAAAGACTCCAACAGTGGTGAGTAGGTAAGGTGAGGATTATGAGCATTTTGCCACTGACTTGAAAGGGGAACATGATCAAGCCGTGGGGCTAAGGGGAAGATTTAGAATGCCAAGCTTTTCAAAAGTGACTAGTGATTTTTGTGCCCCGCAGTTTTGGGAACCCAACTGGAGACACCTTAAAGGCACCTGATTTTCAGAGGATGGGTACTCAGCACTTTCCAAAAATCTGTCCCCTTTGGAGCATCTCACGCTGGGCTCACAAAAATAAAGGCACTACTAATCACTTTTGAAAATGTAGGCCAAAACATCCACAAATGAAGTTTCATGCTCTTGGTGTAGGGTTGCACTGTCCAGCATGCTTGAGCCACAGCTTTTCTGACTGAACACTCCTTAAATGATGTGTTGGTATCTGTCAGAACAAGCAATATTTTGCTTAAGTCACTCCTTTCCTATGCTGGGAAAGGAAATGAAACCATGTTGTTAGGGCTTGAACTAAGCAGAACGGATAACTGAAGCTCTGTCTGGCCCTGCGTCGATTAGGAAACATTGTGTTTTTAAAAATGGAGTTAGGTGACTTGATGTGGCTAACATGACTTGAAACACCACCTTACATCTAATGTACACACAATTTAACCCTTTAAAATTGTGTTAGCTTGTAACCTAGGAGGGAGCCTATGTCAATATGACAAATAGAGGGAAACAGAAGAGGCAAAAAATTAAACTTCTAATGTGGAAAAGAAGCAGAGGGGAAAAAAAGCCTTTAAAACCTACTAACAACTCTTATTCATAGAGAAACAACAAAACCAATTTATTTTCCTTTGCTAGACACTTTGAAATACAATACCTTCTGCAGGTTTGTCTCAAAACTGCAGCCTTTGAAATTAAGCAGAAAAGGTGTTCTATTTGGCTAATAGAACCCTTCCTTGTATTTCTAGGAGGATTCCCTGCGTTGCTTTTTCCAGCCTGAACAGCTGACTGATAACAACATGTGTCTCTGTGAACAATGTGAAAGGAAAACACCATGTCTGCAGGTAAGTGTTTCCCCTAATCCTGCCTACACGTGGAATTGCTGTCAGGGTGGAGGCTGGTGGTCGCGTATCTCAGTGCAGTGAGGCTTAATTGGCAAGACAAGCTATATTAATGTTGCCAAAATGTAAGAGAAAAATCCCTCAGGTATCTGTCAGAGTGAGCACAACCCACCCAAGGTAGGATAGCACTGCTCAGACAAAGTCTTCTTTGTAGGCGATTGCCTACAAGAGGGAAATCCTGTATGAGCAGATCTCTCACCCATCCTGCACTTTATAGGAGAGCCCCAATATTCTTGGCAGCAGGCCATTTATGGTGCACCCTGCAGTTTCTGTGCCTGCTGTGGTCCCTCTAACAGGTGCTCTACTCCTGTGTCCATCTCCTCCTGTGTCCTTGTATAATAGACAGCGGGAGCAGATACAGGACAAGTATGGATAGTATGCAGAGAGTGAAGTAATGCACAAAACGGACACCTTACGGCTGAGCCTCTGAATCACACTAAAGTTGGGAAACTGGGTGATCATGACTCCATTACACAGATGTGTCATCTGCTGTGTGAGTGTGGAAATGTTCAGCACCTGCATTCCAGGGTCCCCCAAAGAACCATGATCTTTCTTCTGACCGTTAGCTCCCCACTCCTAGGAATAAAATGTGAACAAATGCCTTCTGCATATGCCTGAAGCTGAGCCATGGTCTTCTAACATGACAGGTTGGGGAATTAAATCACTGTACCGCTGATCACTCTCCACCCGAAGTGCACTCGCGCTGGTCTCAGCATCTCCATCCTGTCTGGATTCTTTAGTCTTCAGTTCAAGTGTTTATTGTGTTGCAGGGCATGAGGCTAACATGTCTGCCACACACCCTGACCCTTCACCTAAAGCGCTTCTACTTCAGGAACTCTGCCTCGACTCAGAAGATCAGCTACTCTCTGCCTTTCCCACAAAGCCTTGATTTCGACCACATTCTGACACAAGAGCAGTGTCACTCAGATGCCAGAGAGAAGGTGAGGCACTCATCCATTGCACCTACGGAAAGCAGATTCTCTTCTCTCCTATTCACGCAGCTCTCACCAGAGGAGACACTCAGGGCAGACAGATATTTGCCTCACTATTCTGCATCTTTCTAACAGTGCCATGCTGTGGGCTTTAACTGTGCCTAATGGTGTCCTACATCCTGTGATTTTAACTCTTTCGGGCACTATGCAGCTTTTGTGCTTAGGCTTTGCTAAACCAGCAAACCAAGACTGTTGCTACCAGCGCCATCTACTGAGAGGACCTGACTCAAAACCTTACACCTTCCTTCTTCTGAGACCAGGTAGCATGGCTGTCCAGTACTGCCTTGCTGCCAGTGGCTATTTTAAAGATCAAAGCACACTCCCCTTACGTCTTATTTTATCACAACAGGGTCTATGAGACAAATCCTGGCTTGGCCAGCACCCCTCCACCTTCATGGGTATAGAAGCCTCAATGAGCATCAGAGCAGGGTTTGGAGCGTCCACTCACAGTAATCTACACTCTGCCATGGTAACTGTGTTTAGCAGGGATCCACCTATGCCACTGCAGGAGGCTTTCATCTCAGCAGGGCAGGGATACAGCTGGTGGATATGCTCCTATGTGGAGCTGCATGTCAAATCTCCTGCACTCCTCAGGTAATGAGGGAGAGTATGGCAGCAGCAAGGCCTTGAGGTTGTGGTTTTGTCTGCAGACTGGTTTTGTTGCTGTTCCAGGGCCTGATATGGAAAGGAACTTTTCCTTTCTCCCCACCATCTCGTCTCTATGAAACTTCCCTGCTCACGACCATTTCTTTGGGTGGTGAGAAGGAACCAGGATTTGGCTACAAAACAATAGGAAAAAAGAATCCAAGACTCTCAGGGCAATCTAATCTAATGCAATCTAATCTAATCTGTGGTATTTATGACGCATTTAGCGTCTTGGTATCCAGGTGCCTGTTTGGGAGAACTGACTAGTTAGGAAGAATTCCTGTTACACAAAACTGCAGTAAATGATGTTCATCTT
The DNA here is from genome assembly GCA_007922155.1 of Mesoclemmys tuberculata. NCBI lineage: Eukaryota > Metazoa > Chordata > Testudines > Chelidae > Mesoclemmys > Mesoclemmys tuberculata. Next base: position 100,384,976 of record ML675616.1, read on the forward strand.
CCAGACAGGGCCATCATTTTCCTGTTGGCTCTCTCCACTGTTGTGGATGTTGAACTTTCTCCTGAAGGCAATGGACTTCTGTTATGGGTGTTGGTCTCTGCTCATCAGCCAGTGTTTGGTCTCTGCTGCATTAACCGTGTCTCTTTGTGGCTCTTTTTAGGCAGATTGGCAGTATGATCTTTTTGCTGTTGTAGCCCACTCGGGATTAGCCAGTTTTGGTCACTACTGTGCCTACATTCGGAGTCTCACAGACAGCAAATGGTACTGCTTCAATGATTCCAGTGTCTGTCAGGTGAGAAAAACCAGACCCGCAGCTCTTCCGTCTTCTCTGCTGTGCATTCTTTTGATCTCTAGCCAAAAAAGCACCTCTCGCTCACATTGGTGTGAGTGGCTAGATTGGTGCTGAGCTCATTTCTCCGTCCCATTCCCTTATGCTACAAATGGCTGTGGATGATTTAATGCCCACCAAGAAGATGAACCAGCCATCAGAAATGTCATGCTTTCCTTACTTCTAGTTTGGTGACTTTTATTTTGGATTAGGAGAACAAAAAGAAGAAATAACTAAAATGGCCTCCCTGAGAGAATACACTGCATGTCTCTCCTCTTTAACAACCTGCACTGAGCTGAGCACACAATGGCTGCCAGTTTCTGCAGACAGTATAGTCCTTAGGTTTTAAGTTGCATTTCACAGACACAGTTCTCCAGCAATCATATAGTTATTCAATATACCCTTTAGGAAAGGGGTAGATAGAGAGAATAGAACTGTCTTTTAGAGAAGATTAGGGGTTACAACCACCACACCAGTGGACCTGCAATTATTGGAAGTAGATGAGTAGAACTTTTCTGGGGAATGGCTGTGCAGTTATCATTATAAATAATAAAATTTGCAGCTGACACAAAGATGGGGGGCATTGCCAACACAGGAGGACTGGAGTATCATTCAAGAAGATTTGGATGGCTTTAAAAACTGGAGTAATAGAAATGGGATGAAATTTAATAGTGCAAAGTGCAAAGGTCATACACTTAGGGACTAACAAGAAGAAATTTTGCTATAAGTTGGGGACATATCAGTTGGAAGTGACAGAGGAAGAGAAAAGCCTGGCGTACTGGTCAATTGCAGGATGACTGTGAGCCACCAATATGATGTGGCTGTGAAAAAGGCTAATGCAGTCCTAGGATGCATCAGGCAAGATATTTCCAGTAGAGACAGGGAAGTGTTATTATCATTACACAAGGCACTGATGAGACCTCATCTGGAATACGGGGTGCAGTTCTGGTCTCCCACATTTAAGAAAGAGGAATTCAGACTGGAACAGATGCAGAGAAGGGCTGCAAGGGTGATCAGAGGAGTGGAGGACGTACCTTGCAAGAGAGACTTAAGGAGCTTTGCTTGTAGCCTAACCAAAAAAGGCTGAGGGGAGACGTGTTTGCTCTCTATAAATACATCAGAGGGACAAACACCAGGGAGGGAGAGGAGTTATTTAAGTTCCACACCAATGTGAACACAAGAACAAATGGATATAAACTGGCCATCAATAAGTTTAGGCTTGAAATTAGATGAAGGTTTCTAACCATCAGAGGAGTGAAGTTCTGGAACAGCCTCCCAAGGGGAGAAGTGTGGCAAAAAACCTAACTGGCTTCAAGACTGATCTCGATAAGTTTATGAAGGGGATGGTACGATGAGACTGCCTACCATGATACGTGGCCCATCTGTGACTGCTAGTAGCAGATATCATCAATGGCTGGAGAGGGGGCACTAGATGGGGAGAGCTGTGACTTATTGCAGAGAATTCTTTCCCAGGTGTCTGGCTGGTGGGTATTACCCACATGCTTAGCCTCTAACTGTTTGCCATATTTGGGGTTGGGAACGAATTTTCACCCAGGTCAGATTGGCAGAGATCCTGGGGGGTTTTCACCTTCCTCTGCAGCACAGGGCATGGGTCACTGGCTGGTTTGAATTAGAGTAAATGGTGGATTCTCTGTACCTTCAAGTCTTTAAATCATGATTTGAGGACATCAGTGACTCAGTCATAGGCTAGGGGTCTATTACAGGAGTGGGTGGGTGAGATTCTGTGGCCTGCAATGTGCAGGAGGTCAGACTAGATGATTGCATGGTCCCTTCTGGCCTTAAAGTCTGTGAGACTATAATGTGTCTAACCATCATTCCAGAGTTCTTACCAGCCCTCTCTGTATGTTTGGTTCACTGCAGGTATCGTGGGATGATGTCAAATGTACCTATGGAAATTCGCGTTTTAACTGGTAAGGGGGTGCATCTTGATTATATCTGATGCTGCTCTGGGGTAAGGAAGGGGGTTAGTGGCTGTGAGGAAAACAATCTGAATTGTGTTTGTCTGGAATAAACTTGGAGTAGGGAGAAAATTCTCATGTTATGGCCATGTTAATATACTGTTACCTGGCTGTAGTATTACTGACCATTCATAAGTGTGTGAGCAACAGTCATCTTTCAGTGTTCACCCCCACTGCCACCCAGACTGTAAAGAGAGGCAGATGCTAAACACTCAAGGGACCTTACAGTCAGGGTTCCTCTCTCTCCCCCGCCTGCACTGGTAAATCATAAGAGAGGAAACGGTGGAGATACTCCATCCTGCCAATGTAGCACCTCTGCTCAGTCACAGTTGCAGTGCTGTCTTGGGAGCAAAAGGAAGGATGAGGTCCCGTGACCTGTGATATGCCAACTGAAAAGAAGTTAACCTGGGCTGTGCGTGTCTAACTACAACCCGCCTCATGCATACATTTTTTTTGTTCTTTTCTTCTCCTAGGTGTGAAACTGCCTATCTCCTGGTTTACATGAGAAGGGATCCCCAGTAGCCTCATCCTGGCCTGCCTCAAAGACGCAGGGTCTCTACACAGGCTGTACCCTATTTATGGAACCTAATAACCCTACTCCCACAAACCCATCGTTACTGAAAGCATGAACTCAGTTTGAAAACGGATGCCGCTATTTATGAAGGAAACCCAGCAGCAGAGGCCCCCCGAGAAGAGGCCTGGGTCAGCAAGACACACCTCTTTATACAGTAGGCACCGGGAAGTTCTCTCCTGGTAGCACATGCCTATTCACTGGAGACCCTGATTCAGTGCATATGGCACCTTTATTCATGAAGGGTCTCAAAGAGCTTTGCAGGTATTTATACACAAGAATGTCTCACACTCCCACTGAAATGCAGCGTTCTCTGGGGTGGAACATGATAGCCATTCTGCACATGACACTTAAAGAGGTGAAAAGTCCCGAGTCTCCGCTTGCCTGGGTTGTCTGTTTCTCCCTCCACGCCGCCCCCCCACTGATTTTCTGTGTCTTTCTGGTGGGTGTCATATAGAAATTGTCATTCTCACTCAGGCCTGCTGCTGTCAATGACTGTGCTCTACAGAGTGCCTCTAACCTGCACTTCCTACTGCCTCCTAGGCAGTGCTAGAGAGAGTGTGTCTATGAAGAAAATAAAAATCATCTTCATTTGCAGAAAAAAGTCTTCATACTATGCCACATATTCATGACCTCCTTGTGCCATTTGTTCAGTGTCATGCAGCTGGAGGGAGGACATGGGGATTAGGAAGGAAGAGGATTGGACATCAGAGACAAGTGAAAATCAGAAGTACATGTATTTATAAAATCTCATCATGAAGTACACTAGCTTTCAAATTTTATCTGTAAGGAAAGTTATGCCTTATGCATTGGGTCCTGCGAAAGAGTCAGTGACTGTGGGCAGTGCTGAAGAGAATATTTTCTGGATCTAGACTAGATCATCCTGGAATAGCTGCACTGGTATCCACTTCATCGCTGATAAGAATAAGTTTAGTCACTGTTTGTTGACCAGCTTAATACTGACAGAAGCTGTATGAGATCTGGCTTTGTTATCATGATGAAATTCCCAAGATCATGCCTGTAAGTCATAGTTTTTTTTCTGATATCAATTTTACATGGGCTTTTGGGAGTGGGAGAGGGGAAGTGAGAGAGCTAAAGTGTAACTGAGATTCTGATTATAGGTTATCATGCCATTGAATGGGCAATCTATTTTATTCCATTCTACTGCGTTTTATTTGTATCTTATACTAACATTCTACATTTTTGCAGTCGTGGCATTGGTTGGTTCAATATAAATTGAAATATATAAATATAGGGCAACCTATATTTTATGACAAATCCTTCCTTCGATGCTTAATATCCCCAAAACAGTATGGAAGAGTGAATTACTGGCAAGCATTTGATCATATATATTAAACATCTGTTCAGTCACTAATCATGCAAAAGATCATTAACTGTGACACAAATGTATCATTTTTATGTTATGAATAAAAAACATGGTGTGGCAGTGCCCCTTGAAAATGAGCTTTGTACATATTTCTCTGAAACAAAGTTGGCAACCGACTGCTTGGCGACGCTGGAAAATTGTAATTCTGTCAGAGAAGATAAGAGAGCAATTTCCTTTGCTTTCATGCTGATAGTGTCATCTGACCTCTAGTGGCAGCAGAGTTGAAGTTCAGAATGATTCTGTTAACGGGTATTAACAAATTTCTGCAGGCATAAGCTTTCGTGGGTTGCAACTGCAGCTCACAAAAGCTTATGCCTGCAGAAACGTGTTAGTCTTTAAAGTGCTACAGGACTCCATTGTTTTTGTTGTATACAGACTAACACGGCTACCCCTCTGGAACTTTTAACAGGTATTGTGTGCTGTGATGAACTATGAACCAGAGGTGGATCAAGCCTAACCAGGACCTACTTTAACCAAATGTTTGCCCTACTCCCTAACTTCCTTTACCCTCCTCTCCCTGACAGTAATTTCTTCCCTTCTGGCCACCCTTCCCGAGACACACTTCCTACTACCTGAATCAAACAGACTCTTCTCTACCCCCAGAGCAACTGAGCTACTCTCCCTTCCTTCTACAGCCTGAGGGTTATACCTAGCTCACTTGACAAAATGCTGCTGTTAGCGTCCCCTAATTTACCACTACCAGTTTCATATGTGTATGGAACACACAGAGCTGTGGTCAGATCGCTGTGGAATTAGAATGTTAAGATACTGGGACTAATTTCTTTCACTTAGATCCTTTCACTTACATGAATTTCACACTAGCACAAGCGCACAACTCCTTTGGCTTCAGTGGAGTTATTTCTGCTTTGCACTGGCATAAGTAAGTGGAGAATGAGGCCCAGTATTTCTTTGTGGGGGCTCAATTGCATAACTAAACCCACAAAGCTATGTTACTGGTGCAATTGTAAGTGGGTAGAAGTTTAGAAATTCAGCATTTTCCCCACAGCAGTAATTTTTCTTTACATTCTCATACTGAGCACTTTAATGTACTATGGGCTATATAATACAATGCAGGAAGTGCCACCATCCATCGTTGTAAATGCAGAGAAGTAGTATTTTGTATTACTGTACTGCAAATATACTTGTGTTGTTATATTTTGAAAGGCCTTATGATGCATAAACTAAGGAGCCAAGAGGGGCTGTGGCATCTTTGACTATAAAAAATTTGACTTGTGATTAAAATCCTGTCCTGCATGCTGCATGAACACATGAATACATCAGTCTCGCTAAACATCATTCTTCAGAATTAGGAACAAAAGCAAAGAAACTCCTCTCATTAAAGACAGGAAACATCTTTCCACCGCAAAACCAAATTCCACCTTAAAAGGTTAGAGAATGTGCTCTTGAGCCTCATTATACTTCTTACCTTTTAAGTCCCCTCACCTATGTCAGATTTTCCTGGCAGCCCTAAGAGGGCAGCAGAGCCAGACAGCTGCTTCCCTGAGAATTGCAGATTTCTGCCATGTGACCAACCCGCTTCTTATCAGCATTGTGGCAGGCAGAGGGAGAAGTCTTCCACCCTTGCGGGTCTTGCGCTCTCCCCGGCCTGGCCGGTGGTGCAGCTGGGGGAAGGTTTAGGGAGGGGATGGGGCCGCTCTGTCCCTGTGTACTCCTACCTTCTCCGGGTGTAGTCCATGGTCCACTCCCTGCTTCCCCAGCTGGGCTCTCTGCCTCCGGAACTGGGGCAGCAACTGTAGGGCCTCAAGCCCGGCCGTCTTGGTTGAGGACCCCAACCTGAAGTCTGACCCTGACCCCCTTCCTGCTCCTTCCCCCGACCCCTCCCTCACCCCAACTCCTGATCCCTTCCCCGCTCTCAACCTCTCCCCGGCCCTCACTCCTCCCGTCCCCTTAGTTTCTCCCCGCCACCCCTCTGCCTGTACATCTGCCGCCCCTGGGGTTGTCTCTTTCCCTTTGAAGAGCTCCCAGGAGGCGGCTTTTGACTTTATCACTCCCAGCCCACTCGGGGCTGCTGTCTTCCCTCAGCCGCTGCCGTCCCCCCCAGCCCCTGTCCCAAAGGGCCAGGGGGCCGCTGCGGGGGCCGAGCTGGAGGACGACCCCCCTGAGGCGCTGCGTGAGGAGCTGCTCATCTTTCTCCGGGACATGCGTGGTGCCCGGAACCGGGTGCAGCTCGCTCTGCAGCGCGTCCTCCGGGCCATGAGGGCCACTATGAAGGAGGGGAAAGGGACCGGGCGGCAGGGCGCGGCGGCCTACCAACGGGCCCGCAGCTTTCGCGATGCCCTGAAAATCTATGGCACCAGCCACGGGCTGCTGCGGAGCCCGACAAGGACCGCTACCGCTCCTGCCCACCAGGATCCACCCCAGCCCTCCTCGTAATGCCTTTTACCATCTGCACATTGAACACGAGGGGCTGCAGGATGGGTCTCCGCAGGAACCAGGTGCTCTCCTTCCTTCGGGAGGGGGGGTACTCTGTAGCGTTCCTGCAGGAGACCCACACGGACCCAGCCGCCGAGGCCAGCTGGCGGCTGGAGTGGGGAGACGGGGTGCACCTTAGTCATCTCTCCGCTCTCACGGGCGGAGTGGCCACCCTGTTCTCCCCTGACCTGCAGCCCGAGGTGCTGGGGATTGCCGCGGTCGTGCCGGGCCGCCTGCTGCACCTCCGGGTCCGTGTGGAGGGGCTGGCATTGAATCTTGTCAACGTCTACGCCCCGACCGCGGGCCCGGAGCGGGTGCGGTTCTTCCAGCAGGCGGCTGCCTTCCTCGGCACATTGGATCCACAAGAATGCCTGGTCCTGGGCGGGGATTTTAACACCACCCTCGAGGAGCGGGACTGCACGGGGACCGAGCACTGCCCGGCCACCAGGGACGTCCTCAGGGAGATCGTCGACCATCACTCCCTGGTGGATGTCTGGCACGACCACCACCCGGATGACAAGGTCACCTTTACTTTTGTCCGGGTGGGGGAAGATTGGTTGCGCCACTTCCGGTTGGACCGTATTTACATCTCTAGGCACCACCTTGCACGGGCCCACTCCTCCAGCGTCCGGCCGGCCCCGTTCTCGGATCACCACATGGTGACCGTGACGGCCTCTCTCACTGCGGAGAGGCTGGGGCCGGCCTACTGGCATTTTAACAACAGCCTGCTGGAGGATGTGGGCTTCGTGGCGTCCTTCCGGGAGTTCTGGCTGGCCTGGCGGGGGCAGAGGGGCGCCTTTCCCTCGGCGCAGCGATGGTGGGATGTGGGGAAGGTGCGCGCCCGGCTCTTCTGCCGTGACTACACTCGGGGGGCCAGCCGGCGGTGGGATGTGGGGATAGAGCAGCTGGAGCGGGAGGTTTTGGAGCTGGAGAGGTGACTGGCCACCAGCCCCGATGATCCGTCCCTCTGCGGAGCGTGCCGGGAGAAGCGGGAGGAGCTTACAGCCCTCGAGGACCTTCGAGCCCGAGGTGCCTTTGTCGGGTCCTGCATCCATCTCCTTCGGGAGATGGATCGCGGCTCCCGCTTCTTCTACGCCCTGGAGAAAAGGAGGGGGGCCCGGAAGCATGTCATCTGCCTTTTGGCTGCCGACGGCACCCCCCTCACGGACCTGGAGGAGATGTGTGGAAGGGCCAGGGCATTCTACGCAGACCTTTTCTCCCCGGAGCCGACTGACGTCGCCGCCTGTAGGGTGCTCTGGAACGAACTTCCCGCGGTCAGCACGGGCGACCGGGACCGGCTGGAGAAACCTCTCACTCTGGCCGAGTTCTCGGAAGCCCTCCGCCTCATGCCTACCAATAAATCCCCGGGCATAGACGGGCTGACTGCGGAGTTCTACCATGTGTTTTGGGACGTCCTCGGCCCGGACCTCGTCACCGTCTGGGCTGAGCCCGAGGTTAGCGGAGTGCTCCCCCTGCCGTGCAGGCGGGCAGTGCTCACCCTACTGCCGAAGAAGGGGGACCTCCGCGACCTCCGGAACTGGCGTCCCCTCTCGCTCCTCGGCACAGACTACAAAATAGTGGCTAGGGCCGTCTCACTGCGGCTGAAGTCCGTGCTGCAGGATGTGGTCCACCCGGACCAGACCTACACTGTCCCGGGCCGCACCATCTTCAACAATCTGTATCTGGTCCGGGACCTCTTAGAACTTGCGTGTAGGGATGGTCTGTCGTTCGCCCTCCTGTCCCTGGACCAGGAGAAGGCGTTCGACCGGATGGACCACGGGTATCTCCTGGGCACCCTGCAGGCGTTCGGCTTCGGACCCCGTTTTGTGGGATTTCTCCGGGTGCTGTACACCTCCGCAGAGTGCTTGGTCAAGCTCAACTGGACCCTGACCGAACCGGTCAGCTTCGGGCGTGGAGTACGCCAAGGCTGTCCGCTGTCTGGCCAGCTGTACGCTCTGGCCATTGAGCCCTTTCTCCGTCTCCTCCGCCGGAGGTTGACGGGCTTGGTGCTCCGTGAGCCAGAGCTGAGGCTGGTGCTGTCAGCGTACGCCGATGACGTGCTCCTCGTGATCCGGGACCCGGGCGACCTGGTGCGGCTGGAGGACTGCCTGGCCGTCTACTCGGCAGCCTCCTCCGCCCGGGTCAACTGGGCCAAGAGCTCTGCCCTGACGGTAGGGGCCGGGTGGCAGGCGAGCTCCCTCCCACCCGCGCTTCAAGCCATCCGGTGGAGCGCGGGTCCGCTGCTCTATCTGGGCGTTTACTTCTCCGCCACCCATCCCTCCGCGGCGGAGAACTGGCAGGATTTGGAGGGCAGGGTGTCTGAGCGGCTGCGGAGATGGACAGAACTGCTCCGGTGCCTCTCCCTCCGGGGGAGGGCACTGGTGATCAACCAGCTCATCCTGTCCATGCTCTGGCACCGGCTCAACACCCTGGTCCCAACCCCGAGTTTCCTGGCCTACCTCCAGAAGACAGTTCTGGAGTTCTTTTGGCCAGGACTGCACTGGGTCTCTGCAGGGATTCTGAGTCTTCCCCTGGAGGAGGGCGGGCAGGGCCTGTGCTGCATCCGCAGCCAGGTCCACACCTTCCGCCTCCAGGCCCTGCAGAGACTCCTCTATGGTGCAGGTAGTCTGGCGTGGAGCCACTTGGCGCGCGTCTTCCTCCACCGCTTCCGAGGGCTCCGATACGACCGGCAGCTCTTTTTTCTCCACCCGAGAGGTCTTCCGCGAGACCTCTCCGAGCTGCCGGTCTTCTACCAGGACCTCCTCTGGACCTAGAGGCTCGTCTCGGCCTCCAGGCCCCTTGCGGTCACCGAGGCGGAGGATCTCCTCGCGGAGCCCCTGCTACACAATCCCCAGCTGCGTGTTCAGGTGGCGGAGGCCCCCTCGGTGCGACAAAAGTTGGTCCTGGCAGGAGTCACCAGGGTCAGAGACCTCCTGGACTATGCCCGGGGGGCCTGGGTGGACCCCCGTGCGCTAGCTCGGCGTATGGGGCTCTCCACCCCTCGAACCCCCCGACGTGTACTCCAGGAGGTGAAGGCAGCCTTGCCCCCTAGTGCTTTGACGTACCTCGAGCGGGTCTTGCAGGACGGTGCTCCCCGCCCCTCCCTCAGCCCCAGCCCTCCGGTGCTTACCATCGGGCCTTGGCCCCGCGAACCCCCTCGGCCCCCCCACCCTTATGCCCCAAGCCGGCTGCTCGACCTGCAGCCAGCCCTCTTCCAGACCGCGCCTAGGGACCACCTGTACGCGCTCGTGCTCCACACCCTTCACTTCCTCGCCCTCGCATCCCGCCCAGACACCAAGTTGCGGGACCTCCTAACACCCTTGGAGGGCGAGGATCCCCGGTGGGCCAGTCTGTATTCCACCTTGACCCCACGGCCCGCCAGGGACATCAGTTGGCGGCTCCTTCACAGAGCCGTGAGCTCACGCCCACCCACCTACCCCGGATTCCAAATAGGAGCACCCTTGCATAGCCGTCTGGCCTTGCCCTGTCACAGCATATAAAAGAAAAGGAGGAAATGTTGAAGCAATGCATGTATTGAGAGCTTTTATTGCTATGATGGAGTCAAATGGAATATGCTAAAAATGTCTCTAAACGGAACTGAGAGCTTCTGTTTCCTCTTTATTTAGTGTGCCAGATACCGAGACTTCTTTGATGTGAGGGCAGGGTTGTGATCAGTGAAAGTTTGTGTCTGAGATGCTAGTTGACACCAATCCTGAGCATCCTCGACTCCCATGGGAGTGCTCCAGGATGAGCCGTCAATGAGTACCTGATGTTTGAGAGACAAGCTGGATGAGGTAACAGCTTTTATTGGACTAGCGTCTGTTGGTGGCAGAGACAAGCTTTTGAGCTTACACAGAGATCTTCAGGTCCTGTAGGCTCTGTGTAGCTCGAAAGCGTGTCTCGTTCATCAACAGAGGCTGATCCAATAACAGATATTACCTCACCCACTGTCTATCTAAAATCCTGGGACGAACAGGGCTACACCACCTGATGTTTGGTCAGTCACTAAATTTTTTCCACACTAGTTTGGCTGAGACTTTCATTCTCAAAGGTTAAGTTGTAGCAACTCAGGTGAAGACAAAATTATGTATGAAAGAGCAGGGGTAGGAACTGATAACTATATTCAAAATAGCCTACCTCCCCGTAAGCATTATCAAAAGTAAGATGACAAGTAATTGTAAGGATGAGATTTAACTACTTCTTGTGTAGATTCAGTTACACAGTAGAGAAGTTGATGGCACCAGTGTTATAAATGGTGTTTTTCCTCTAGAACTGGCCCTAGGTATACTGCATTATTACCATTTGCTAACAACACAGGAATTGCAAATGGATCCTCTTTAATAGTCATCAGCATATGGATACTCAGGGTGGTCCAAACATCTAAAAAACAAAATAGCAGTTAACTGCTGTTTAATTTCTTTGAAATATCACCATACAAACTGCAAGCAGTTAAGATGTGGCATCCATATGTGCATTATGCAAACTATGTAGCAATATTTATGATAATCATCAAGGATTATTTAATGTAGCATAAGAGGATATAACTGGAATTCACTGGATGAAATTGAGACAGTCTTACTATCAGGAGAAGCTTCCTGCTAGTGAGATCTTTTCAACTTCCAAAGCACTTACCTGGCTGGGCACTCCAAGAACCCAGTCTACGCTGACTAGGGAGCAAAGAACTGATGGTCAGTCTTAGATTCCAAATTTCCACTGCCTGTTGCATTGCAGGGCCTCCAGGAACATATCAAACCTGATTGTGCTGTGAGACTAGCACTGATGTCTTTTGCCAGGCTGTATTGCCAACAGTTGACTTCTACCCACTTAAAGATTCTTAAAACCCAAGTCCTGCAACTCACTGTGAAAACGGGTCATAGCGAAGGTTTTGGTTCAGGCTATCAATGTCTTTCATGTCTTCCTCTGTCAATTGAAAGTCAAACACCTGTAAGAGGAAAAAGAGCTGATCATCAGCATTTGCCTCCTAGATGGACCATAAAGCAGGAAGGGATTTAATTCGTTCTAACACGTTAGTCATCTAGAATGTCAGTCTCAGAAATAATAATACCTATTTTTAGATAGCACTTGTCATCAGTAGATTTCAAAGCACTTCCCAATCATTATTGTGTTTAGACTCACAGCACCTCTGGGAGGTAGGGAAGCACCACTATCATCCTCCCTGTTTGTGATGGCACAGGCACAGAGAGAGTAACTGACTTGGCGAAGGTCACACAAAGTCCATGGCAGAGCAGGGAACGAACCCTGAGATTCCCACAGCCTCCTCCAGTGCCCCAGCTACTGGACCAACCTTCTTCTTCCACAGGCAACTTAGCAGAGGATGATTTCAATTCATTGACCTCTGGTTATGGGCTCAGCACACTGCCACTGCAGAGTCTCTATGTGCATTTAAGAGCCAGATACTGAAGTCCTCATCCAATCATTACTTCCTGAAGACTGTGAATTTTGCTCATGTCAGGATCGGGTAACAAATGAGCAGAAACTGAGTAAAGACCTCAGATTTTAGCTCTAGATGAGCAAAGAAATCCTCAACAAAACCTCTTTGCATTAAATAATTTGTATCCATGGTGCCTGAATTGCTTATTGCTTCACTTGGTAATGAGAAGCATGTACAGGATAACACATTGGGCTTTGTCCAATGCAGCTCTCTTGGAGAAGTCCCTTTATTATTATACAACCTTTATACTGCAGTAGCACCTATTGGCCTTAACCAACCTGGGCTCCAATTGTGGAAGGAACTGTACAAAAACAGAGCAAATGAGAGTCCCTGTCTCAAGGAGCTTGGCTATATGCAGGTGGAAGGTGCACAGAGGTGCTGGCAGTGCTCAAAGTCTTTGAGAGGCCATGTCCATTTAGGATGGGAGCTACCAGTGATATTTTATGCCCACTGTTTGGAAGTGTGTGAGCGTTTTTAATTCTATTTCTCCTCTCCGTTGCTTTACCTTGAAGTTGTCTTCAATATGCTTTCTGGTGAAGCTCTTGGCAAGGACCACCACACCGCGCTGCAGCTGGTAGCGCATGGCTACTAGAGCTGGGCTTCGGTTGTACTTTTTGGCCAGAGCGTTCAGTACTGGATCCTCAAGCAGAAGTGGAGTGCTTTGATCCACCCTGCAAGGGAATACAGACACAGATGGAGCATTTGATCTCAGGATCAGTGAGAACTGAGCCTGTTGGAGGCAATGCTCATTTATCATCAAATATTTAGCAAACATACTGGGCCGGATTTTCCACTGTCTGGCTACTTGTGTGTGCATTTATATCTGTGTCAAATGGATCACAAATCACAGATCTGTGATTCCAATTCGGTAGCATGCGATGCACACTTTCCACCTGTGTAAATGACCACACAAGATCAGGGCTGTGGAGAATCAGATCCATTATTTTATTAATGAGACTCTCTTTCCCTGTGTACTACAGTCAGTTTATTTCCTTACCATCTCTCATCTCTGTGTGATCCCAAGGCACTATAAGCCACCAGGATAATATTTTTGGATTTGCAGAACTCCAGCAATTTCCTTTGGTTGAGATAAGGATGACATTCAACCTAAAGCATTAGAAAAACAGCGATTTCAGATTGTACAAACAGCGACAGTCAAACAACTCCTCCGCCCCAAATATCTATCATCATCTGCTGCATTTATTTAGGTATTTATAATATGCCTTTCACCAGAGCGTCTAGGTCCTTTCCTACTCTAACATGATAAATGATATTAAAATATCAAATAACTTTCTTTGAAATAAAATAAAATAAATTTCTTTAGGTAACCTATTCAAACTTTATTATTAAAGTTACAAAGACATACAGGACTCTTTACTTAAAGGCCAATTTCTAACATATATCAGGGCCAGAAGGGTAAAAACTCAAATACTTCTGGTCAGCTAACAGCCTCATTATCCCTAGCTTACAAGTCCAAAATAGCCTCCAGTGCTGTGTCTGTAGTTAAAAGCAGGCACATTTATTGCTTCCTGTAACTGCACATAGTGAGAAATCTAAATACCTGGCTGCATCTGCAAATCAAATCAGTATCTCAAAGGGTACCGTTGCAGGTGAAAAGAAATGTGCCTGCAGTTATGCAGCTGAATTAAAACTGCACACTTCGTATTGGAAACCTAGTTGAGGCTTGGCTAAAACTTAGGACGTAAATACTTTCCAGAAGAACACCCCCCAAAGTAACTGTAGATTTTCTTACGCTTTCCCTTATTTCTATGGAATTTCATTACTATCTGAATCAGTGTTTCCAAGAGAAAGGAGAAGCACAGCAAAGTGCAGAGTGACTGCCTCACTTGGCTTGGTTTGTCTTCTCACCCTTCTCTCTCTCCCCCAGGCTCTGCTGCATGATTCTTCTTTTCTAGTTCTCTTTATGGAATCAGAACGAGCCCTTCGGGGTCTTCGTTTTAACCTAAGCTTAGTGTGTTACCTGGTTGCAGACCGGTTTGTACTTGAGCCCTGGTTTGTTCAGGATCATTTCCAGCTGTCTGCGGTTGAAGTTGGACACTCCAATGGACTTCACCAAGCCTGCGTCTTTACATGCCTCCATGGCCTGAGAAAGAAAATATGGCCAGGTTCATTCTCATTGCTGGTGCCTGTAGCAGGGGAGCCTTCACATTGCAGCTTGCAGATCTGGAACCAACGAGCACTGACTAAGGACTGCTTTGGTTTTTGCTGTCATTGTATTACTTCCCTACAGAGACCTGTTCGTGTGCTCAGTATTGCCAAACCCAAGTGTTCAAAAAGCATATTTCAGGTCCCAAAATATCATGAAACTGGTTAAAAACTATGAGACTTAGAAAAAAGTCAGGGGAAAGGTCTTTATTTACCTTTTGGTTTTTGAGCCTGTCAGGTTTACCTGAGTTATGTTTGCAAGCTTTTCTCCAAAACCATGGGGTCTAGAAAGTTACTTGTTTTGTTTAAAGATACCTGAGTTTCTCATGTAACAATAGCATTCCAGGAGTTGCGCCTTAAGGAAAATAGCAAATCTCACAAGACTCACAATAAAACTACAAGAGTTGGCAAAACTGGGCATTTCAGTTCTAACCCAGAGCCCTCCTGTAATCTCAGCCCCAGATACAGCTGGGCCACGTTTTTCAGACCAGTCGTTTACTTGACAAAACATGCAGTTTCAGTTGACCCAAAACTATTCGAGAATTGGACAGGAATAGTTTTGGCAATTCACAATATGGCCGGATGAGGAGAAGGAACGGGTGGCTTTATAACTTTTAGCCCAGTGATCAAGGAACTCACCTGGGATGTAGGAGACTGAGGGAGAATCACTGCTCTGGGACGGACCAAAATGGACTATCAATTCACAGAAAATTCTGGAAAGCTTCAGATTCAGTTCAACCTGAACTAATTTGTTTTCCTTTTTTCAGAGTTTTCGAGACTGAAAAAGTCATTCACCTGTCTCTAGTCCTAGGCCTCCCGTATGATGGTAACATGAGTTTTGCTGAACTGTGGTTTGCCTGAGCAGTGCATCATAGCTGGGAAAGGGCCCAAGGATTGAACTCCATAATGTGTATGAGGTGTACATGCCCCCTTTACATCAAGGAAAGAGGTACAAAGAAATAATAGGGGAAAAAAGCTAATAAAATATAGGTTAATTCTTTCTCCATTTTATATTTTGCCACTCCCCTCTTGCCTCCAGGAGAGGTTTCCCTGGTAGCCTGAGACCATGGGTGTGTCTACAGTTACGGCGGCAGATCAACTTATTTGGATCAATTGAGCAGTCAAGTGTAGACCTGCTCAATCGATCAGGAAGCCGATGTACTAAAACCATCTCCTCAAGTGGCGCAGTGCAGTGAAGACCGCGCACAGAAGGGAAGCCCAGCAGTCGACAGAATAGCTTGCGTAACACCCATCGACTGCCGCCAAATCACTGGGTAAATGTAGACCAAGCCCATGTAACTTTTAGGCCTGGTCTAAACGTGGTTTTTGTACCACGTATAACTATCTCAGTTAGGGCTGTGATTTTTCTTAACCAAAAGAATTGTACCAGTACAACCCCTAGTGTGGATGCTGTTATACTGGTATAAAGATGCCTAATACTGGCATAGCTGATTTCTTCCAGAAGGGAAATAAGTGGTATAACATTTGTGTTCAGACAAACTCTTTGTTTCTTTTAGAAAAACAGCATTAGGGGGGACTCTCGCAACACACCTTAGTCATCATTACTGGACTAATAAAACACTGCCTTGTATCTTAATATAGCCTTTCAATGTTCCATGCTCCCATTCTCCCAGTTGAGTAAGTAGGATCATAGAAACTGCCATGCTGGAACAAACCAGTGGCCCAGTTAGATCTGTTTCCAAGAGTGGCCTCTACCAGCTGCTTCAGAGAAAACCACAATAGACAGCTCTGAAATAGCTTACTTCCAGGAAAAGTTTCTTCCTAAACCCTTCTTAGAGTTTGGCTTATGTAGAAATATAGAGCTCATATTTGTTTTCTCAGACACTCATGGGTAAGTAGATTTTGTGCCTGGCCTGATAAGTTCTCATGACAGTTTTGCAAAGATATTTTAATGTTATACTTGTACATGATACCCACCTCCCAGGTGGCACACAGGTCTACGTTGTCAAAAATCAACTTTCCATTTCCATCCACTGGGAATAAATCATCACCAGGCTTAAAAACAAAGGAGACAATATCATCAGATAAACCTCTCTTCAGTTTGATATTTCAGATGAATTGCTTTCTGGAGAAACCCTGGAAATAGATTAAGTTACAGTGAAACCTGACGAGTGACCACTCATGGGATTTGGCAAAGGTGGTCGCTTGTAGGAGGTGGTCTCTCTTCAAAGGCATGGTATTGCCACCCTTACATCTGCACTTCTGGTGAGGGGGGTGCTGTCTTCAGAGCTGGACACCCGGCCAGCACCACCACTCTTTGGCCACCCAGCTGTGACGCCGGAGTGAAGAGCGGCAGCTGCTGGCCAGCCGCCCAGCTCTAAGGGGAGTAAGGAATTGTGGTTGCTGGCCACAGATGACAGGTGGCTGCTCTTCCAAGGTGGTCGCTAAGGCAGGTTTTACTGCATTTTGACTCATCAGTAAATTCAATGGTCACAGCACATTTAACTTTTCTTTTTAAGTGCAAAGTTCTTTCTGAAACCTGATGGATGTTCAGTAAATCAGTTCTCTTGATTATCTCAGCACCCCTAATGTAAATGAAAGCCAATTTTACATCTGATGTAGGGGAATTGTTTGGTATTGTAAAGCTCATTGCTCCTTACAGCAATGTCTCTGCA
The DNA here is from genome assembly GCA_007922155.1 of Mesoclemmys tuberculata. NCBI lineage: Eukaryota > Metazoa > Chordata > Testudines > Chelidae > Mesoclemmys > Mesoclemmys tuberculata. The sequence continues at coordinate 100,401,928 of ML675616.1, forward strand.
TCAAGCAGCTAACATTCAGTCTGTCTTAAAACAAAAGGGGACCTGTGGGGACAAGATTCTCCTGTATTCAGACAGAACACCTTTTTTACCTTTAAAGATAGGGGTGTATGAATAATATAGAGATCAATATAGTCAAACTGCAAGCTCTTTAGTGACTTTTCCAGGGCTGACTGGACCATCTCAGGAGCATTAAAGGTGCTCCAAAGCTGTAAAGAGAGAAGAGAGAACAAATCCCATCAAATTTGTATGTTTACACAGCTGATTCACCAAATAACTTTATTTTACTATAACTTAGGCATGAAATGCCACTGGATATACAGTATATTAAGCATTATTTTATTTAAATTCAATTTTAATAATATACAAAGCCTATTGAAGCCCTGACATTTAATTAAAGTTACATCATCGCACTCTGCAGCCTTAAAAAGTCAACATTCGTATATCGAATGTGTCTTTCATAATCAATTTAATGCAGTCTGGGACCATAGTTAAGGTTGGAGGAGTTAAGATCATTTAGGTGCCTTATCTGTGCATTTCCATAGCCTAATGTTTTCGGATTTCTTTGGCGTATAAGCTTAAATCTTTATCTCCTGTTCTGTCATGCTTGTTTTTGGGATAATTACCATATCCCTGTAATGTTTCTGCCCTTAAATTACTAACATGTACTCAACCTTAATTTCAGTTCAATATACTATTTATCTGGTAATTGTATCTAGGAATGACACCTGCTAAAGCGCCAACTGGTACTAAATGCATATAACCCTCCCCCCCCAGGATTAACACCTGGTAACAGGTGCGGAGTTTCAGGCAAATCCTGTCATCCTACTACAACTTGTACTTAACCCCTTCACTGAAGTAACCATTCTCTTGCTGCCAAAAACAGCACAGAAAGTAGCAAAGAACAATTGATGGGATTTAGCAAAAAACCCACTTACCTTTCCTGTGTAAAATATTTCCTCTCTTTTGACCGTTCCATCTGCAATCTTCTCTCGAATGGCTCGCCCGATTGCCTCCTCATTCTCATACACATAGGCTCCATCTATATGGCGGTAGCCAACTTCAATAGCCACCTTTACAGCCTCCTCACACTTACTTTTGGGAACCTATGAATTAAAAACAGAAAGAGAAGAAGTCTCAACATGTCTGGCTCACGGATGATATTTTAAAGTGGGGTTCCAGTACAAAAAGTGATTGTAAAGATGTCAGCTTCTTACTCAGACATATTCCCTGTGTGTGCTCATGCTCACCTCTGCATCCTTTAGTGAAGAAAGTAAATTTTCTCTTATGAAAAAGTCCTATAGAATTTAACAGAGAATGATCATATTTCTACCAAATTTTTAAATCAATCTATAGATTCTATAGAATGGGTCTACTTCTCCATTAAAATCTTAGGTTGGTTTAAAAATGCTTCAGAAAAATGATCAATTTCTATTACATTCAATAAGCTTTTAGAAACTATTTAAAGGACACTATTTAGTAGTTTCTTAGTTTGATTCCTATTAAATTCTGTAGGGTTATAGGCCAATCTGTGTCAGCCTGTTAAAATAATGGGATGGCACTGGTGTCACTGAGAGCAGAGCTTGGTTTGTACAATCCTTGTACTGATGATGATACAAAAGCAGAAATGAACATACCTTGCCTCTCAGGTTGAAGGTGGAATAGCAATCAGAAAATACATTTTTAGTTATAAATTGAATACCTTTAATCTTGAAATCACTTGAAAGACAACAATATGGAACCACACTGTAATGTTTAGAGAGCCTCTTTTCAGATTAGAACCGCACTTTAAGTTACTAATCACCTAAAAGTGAGGGGCCAAGTTCTGTCCTCATTTACACCAGAGCAACCTGCATTGATTTCACTAGCCCTTGGTGTACATCAGAGAGTATCGCAAGTTGATCCATTGGAATGGTGATAACCTGTACAAAGAGTCAAGGCCTCTGGTTCTTATTTATCTGAGTCACCAAGAATTCTGCCTGAAGGACTGAATTACAATTGAGTGAGGAGCTCAAGGCTTGCCCCACATGGCTTAACTGTGCAATGCATTTGAAAATGAAGGGCCTGGTCTTGCAAAGCTCACTCACACGACTAGTCTTACTGAAGTCCATGAGGCTAGTGCAGCAAGCAAGGACTGCTTGAAAAAGTAAAGGGAACAGTCTCTGATCCTACAGCTTGAGGTACATGAGTAGGGTTATCATAGGTCTGGGTTTTCCAGACACGTTCTCTTTTTTGATCCTCTGCCCTCTGGCTGGGTGGGTTTTTCAAATAAGAGGAAATGTCTGGGATTTTGTGGAGCAGACGTTGCAAACTCAAAAAGAGCTGTCTCTGTGCTCTGATTGGTCCTTCCCCTAAAGCCACAGCTGCTGGATCCCACCCACCCAGGCCCCTGATCACAGCCCTGGAGAGGCAGGGAGACCCTGACAGATGGCTGCTGTTGCACCCCAGGTCTGTGCCAGCCACTGTGTCAGGGGGCAACCGTACCCCCCTCCTCGAGAGTGAAGCTGCAAGTACCCCCTCCAGCACATCCAGGTACCCCGCCCAGGGCACAGCTCCTCTCCTCATACCCCCAGTTATCCCCTCCTGCACACCCAAATACCCCTCCCAGTAACACACCCCTCCAGCATCCCCTGATAAGCCCCCTACCAGTCAGGGGCGCTGGAACAATTTGTAGCGTGGAGGGGGTCTGAAAGCCACTGAACCAAACTGTAAACCCTGTGTATGATGGAAACCATTTCAAGCCAGGGGGTGCGGCAGCATCTCCAGCACCCTGAGGTCCAGCACCCCCATTGTACCCCCTCTCCAGCTTCTCCTCCCTCTCCTGGCAGTGTCCTCTTTTTGGGAACCTGAGCGATGGTAACCCTATACATGAGTGAGTGTGATATCAAAGGGAGTCTTCACGGGCTGGAGAGCCTGCCCATGCAGATCTGATTTCAAGATTTGGGTCTTGCTGGGTGACTGTGGGCATGTTCTTGACTGCAGTTTCCCCATGTATAAAATGAGGGGAGTGATACTTACTTTCCATTGCAAAGTGCTTAGGAATGTATAAACGAGAGAGCAGTATATACCCAGAGTCCAACAGAGTCATTTTCAGTCACTTCTAACTGGGATGGAATCTGAACTAATAACTAAGAGATAAGAGGCTTTATATCCCATTACATAAGCCCCCTGTTCTTTTCAAGGACAGTCTTTGTTTGCTCACCCCATGAAGCAAATATGGTTTTGAATGGTGTCAGCACATTTATTGTTTATCTGGCACAGAACATGTATTTATATGTAGCTACGCAATCAGAGAGGGAGACCAGGGGGAAGGGGGTGGAGAACAGATGCTGCTGGCAGACTGTAAGGAATGATTAAGTTACAAAGAAGATCACCAGTTTCTTCCCTTTGCTCACCCAAAAGTGACACTCACCTAGCACCTATTATTGTTGGAGACGTTTTCCTGAAATATAGTATAGGGGTGAGGGGACACATCCTGACTGAAGTGTATAACATTGTGAATGGCCCAGAGACAGAAGATGCCACAAAATTGCTCACAAGTGTAACAGGATGAAAAACAATGAGTGTAGAGGATAAAGCCTGTCCCTCCCTGTCAGTCTCAAGGGGAGGCCATGTCCCCTCGCAGCCATACCTGTGTGGGCAAGCTTAAGCAGGGGATTAACTCTCCACAGTCTATGGCCTCCAGCCATCAAGCAGTGCAGGGCAAGCAAGCAGTCTGTAGCCTAGCGAGGCTTCAGACACTGGGCTGAGGCTGACACCCCAGTGGTGAGGTGGCCAGGGGAGAGAGGGATGTGGGCCCTCCCGACTCCACTGTGTCCCAGCGCAGGGCCCTAACAGTGGCAGAGCGTTCTGCCACTGGGTCAGCGGGGCTTCAGCCGAAACCCGCTGACAGATGCTCAAGTCCAACTTGGACTGAGGTCAGCTACCCCGGGCTACTTCCTTTACCCCTGTGCCGTGTACCTGTGGCCCAGGTTCATCATCCACCTCCTGGGGATATGTCACCAGTGGCAGACCAAGAAAGCCCTCGCTGTTTGGGTTGTCCAACTGCTCAGGTAGGTTGGGTGAGTCCTCAAAGCAGAGGGAGTCCTTGTCAGCTTTTCCCTCCACCAGCAGGTAAGAGACATCCCTCTCCTCCAGCGGCTGGGTCCTGACTGAGCTGTAGCACTCCCCTTTTATAATTCCCATGGCTTCCCAGGCTCCACCCCCCAGGGGTTTGAGTGGCAGTCCTTCCCTGTCAGTCTCAGAGGGAGGCTGTGCCCCCTTGCAACAATGGGGCATAAATTAAAGCTCTGAAAGGATATGAGATGTGGAGACATGCCTTTAAGCACAGCATGTAGAATTCAGGTGTGGAATGGACTCCCAAAACCAGCAATAAGAGCGCAGTTGTGAACGTATTCTTATAGTCAAACAGGCACTTAAAAGATATAACATAATAGAGAACAAGCTGTGAACAAACAGATGGGTGAACTAAGATAAACTGCGTGGCCTCCTTTTCTTTCCAAATATCACAGTATAGAAATCCTAAACAAGTGTATAAAAACTACACAGTATGGAACAATTGACAATAAACTGAGGAAAGAATGGGAATAGCAAAGCAAGCAGCAGATCAGGACTTAGGTGTGTTGCAGAGATGCACGTGGGCCCATGAATGGACCAGCTAACTAGATTGAAAGTCAGAACTGAAGTGCATTGCAAACCTGCAAGGAGCCCATTGCTGGAACTGCACGAAGTACTACATGCCAGGAAGGAGAGCTCTAGAGAGGAAACTATATAGTGCCTACCCTCATGCTAACTAGATTTTAGTGCTGTCAGTTGCTCTTTTGCATGCACAGCACCAAACTTCATGCAATAAACAAAAACTTCATAATCTGGAATAATATGTGAAAGGTTTACTCACTGCATTAGGTGCATAGGTTCCTAATCCGACCACTGGGATTCTGTGATCATCATTCATTTTCAGTGATGTATCTTTGTAGAGCTCCATTTTCCTCCACTGAACGTTTTTTGCCAATTCTTTCTTGAAGCTTGAAATGCAGCTGCACTCCTGCAATGAGCAAATGTAGCCCCTGACTGAATATAGCATTTATTTACTGAGACATGGAACTGAAGGAGTGGCCAAACCTACAGTTGCAGTCTTCAAAGGGGTCAAAAACAGAACACAGCAAACCAGCTGGGAGATGTTCAGCATCACTTAACATGGGGCTCAAAGATTAGTCAGTTTTTGTAAAGCACATGCTCTGGGGGCGGGGGGTGGTGGTGGTGATATTTAATCTGATCCTTACTGGGAAAACAACTGAAAAAAGGAATTAAGTTCTTCTCTTTCCTAAAGCTGGAAAGGGGACAAAACTTGCTTTGAAATTCATTCTCTCTTTGGCACTGAAGTTGTTCATCATATTGTCGACAGACTGGGCCAGTTCCCCCTTTTCTATAAAAGGGAAGACCTATAGAAAGGAAGTAAACCATTAACATTTATTGTAGACTATCCAAATGAACAACAAAGCTCGGGAGTTGTTTACAAAAAGGCTTGAAGCCAGATCCCACTATCTATGAAACATAAAACTGTGGGTGAGAAATAACAAACAAGTTAGCATGTCACCACCACTTCTTCAACAGGATTCGGCAGGCGACTCGAGCTGTAACGAAGTGAAGGGAAGGATCGGGAACTCGGGACCACTCCACCAGGAACAATGGGAATCAGGAACAGGTAAGTCTTTGTCTTCTGATCTTTGTCTGATGACCTTCATGTGTGTGCTGCTGTATGCGGTTGCTAGGATCAACAGCAACCCACTCAGTCTCTGACTTAAGCTTAAATATGGCTCTTACTAGCCAATAGGAATCTTCCCAGCTTCCCCACCTCTGGGTCTGCACACCTCCCTAAACAGTTTGCACCCATCACTAGTCTTGAGTGCACACAACCCCAAAAATTTTCACCCACCACGAATGATTTTGCACACGGTACCACTTTTCTGGGATGAACCATTAATAAAAAATGTCTGGACTAGTTCATTCCTTCTTTCCATTCCTCTCCTTTGTACCCTGAATAAACCCATCATGTTACCACAATTTACACAGATACTTTACATATTTAAGTGCATCAAACTTTGTTTTTACCCAAACTGTTAAAAGTATCAGATACATTAATACTATTCCCTGCGTCACTAGAGTGACAACCACAGGATGTGATGCCATTTGTAACAAAGACAAATTTTGGCCAAACTCCCACCAGTGGTGGCTCTTAGCATTTTCTCCAATTCTCTTCAACACATGTCTCACTTGGCTAGTAGAGTGTCTTACATGTTAAGCAACATCTTTACACCATTCTTATTAATTTTTCCCAGGTGTCCAATCATTTATGGGCAATGCAGTAGCTGTTTTAGCATAGATTGATATGCAGGTGTACCAGAGAATAATGATGATAGAGTCTGTACTCTTGTTTGGCTATCTCCTGATGTGCGTGGGGCGTTTGGAAGTTAACATCACATTCTTGTATATGTGTCACCCTGCATAGACATAGATTAAGATGGGGATCATGGTCTATAACATACGCTTTATTCACTTTAAACTGAGGGCACCAACTACACGTACAAAAACGTGGTTCATTTACAATTACCATTACTGAAATGTTAAACCCTACCTTCATTAGCTGGTAGTAGCATTCATCCTCCAATGCATGTAAGCATGCATCAGAATGCTCTACAATCCCAGAATTATAAAGATAGCCAAAACTATTTTCCTTTACACGTGTTTCTAATGTCATCATTCTCCACATGTTCTGGTTCTTGTGAACCCATTTGGGCAGTCCCATGGGCAACGTCATTGATTCATTAATATTAATGAAAGAGACTAAAGGCTAAATCCATTTTAAATTGACTTCCTTAACAGGAAGTCAACATGGGTTATTGCTTTGTGGCTTGCTTTTTGCAACGGTGAAGTTAATTACCTTCTACAATTCTTGGTGGCTACCCTTGAAAGCAGTGGACATATTTCTTTAGATTAATCTCCTCACTTCTAAAGGGAGGATTCTGCTTAATCCATCCCTAATTAAGTCTTTAAATATTCTCAAAACCCAAATTTGAGTTTGAATGGAGGACGCTATTGATACGTTAGCCTGTAAAGCAGCTATAGCTTCAGCAAGCAAGACATTATCTGCCTCCTGCACTTGCTACGCCCCATGTAAAATAGTAGCTATATTAAACTGGTTATGGAATAGACTACCTAAGGTGGCACCCAGTGGTATGGATAGGAATGATAAATCATTTCCCAGACTATGGAATTTATTTCTCAATACTTCCAGGTGTATTGCATTAATATGACCCATTTCAGAACCTATGTCACCCAATACCTTGTACAAAATACTTCTTCTTTTTCTCCCAGCTCATTGCTGAGGAAAGGTAATTCTGTTTGCCCATATTTCCTATCCCTGATGCAAAATTTCATAGTTAGTACAGACAGGGAGAAACATCCAATAAATCCAATTGTAAGGATAACTCTATCTTTTTAATATCAAATTTGATTTTTACCAATACCTTTTTCCTTGAATCCCATTTGACGATTGCAGGACCAACATAGCTGATTTTAGGAGGTGATAGCACAACTACTTCCAGGCTGGCTTTTAATTCATAATAACCTAAAACCTACCATCTTCCAAAGTCTTGTTGATTCACCTGCACACTAACAGTCTTGCTACACAAACTTTTGACAGTTACATCCCTTTGATTACAGAAAATATTTGAATTTACAAACAAACGGGGTCCATTTACATCTCCTTGCTCATAACTAGCAACTACAGTTTCTGATTTAGAGGCTGTTAACAAGATGATTCATGCCACTTTAACAGATGCTTGGAGACCCATAACAATTGTTACACTGGAGACTGAATTATTAGGAACATGGGAAGGGATGTCTATCTTTAGGAAGGCACAGCCCAGCTCTATGGAATCCATAAGCATTTCACAACGATGGATGGATCTGGAGACTAGACTTCTACTTATATCCCAGGCAGACTCTCTTTTAACCTGGCCCACATGGATAGAAGGCTTGCCGTCCTTGTTTGGGATATAAATTACTGCACTATTTAAATTGTCATTGTGGGAGATCACCTTTTCACTCTCAAGCTTTTCCTCCCACACCAGATAACAAGTACCTTGATAAACATAAACGTGAACATTGATCAACCTTCTTTGGAGGTGGATATGATAGCACTCAGAATGCCTTTCTCATTTTCCCACTCCTTTACATAACCACCAGTGGTAAGACAGCAGAAGTATTAACCTATATTTACATACATTGAAATACATCTATCAATCCAACAGTTAATAACCACTACTGTAAAGACCTTTCCAAACATAATGAGTGAAGAAGGGTGAAGAGGGTCCTTCCTGTAAACAGAACAGAAATGCAGGAGGGAAATTAATTTTGCAGCCTCTACTCTAGGTTATGAAACCCTTCCACTTTCTGAGTTGTGAAGAGTGGAACCACTTGAGGCTCCTGCCCCTCTTACCCTTAATTTCCACTTGGTAAACTGTAGGAGATGCTTTATTCCACAGGTGCTCAAACTTTTTTCTGGGACCCCCTTTGAAAATATTTCAGGCTGTGGTGACCCCCCCAAAAAAGTGATGACTGCCCCATGCCATGCCACCCACCCCTTCATGCTATAGCACCCTTACTTCTATGTTGCTGATGGGGGTGGTGCTGCCTCAGAGCACCTGGGCAGCAGCTGCTGCTCTCCAGACACACAGCTCTGAAGGGCTCTGGCTGTCAGCCATGCATACATGGGTGCTGATAACTCACGACCCTCCCATAACAACCTCCTGACCCCTTGAGGGATCCTGACCCCCTGCTTTATTCAATACTGTTACCGGACCAACCCATTTTGGCCTCAGTGCATCGTTTTTATCCGAATAAAACCTATAGAAGATGTGGTCCCCATCCTCCCATTCTTTATGCCTTAAGAAGTCCCACAAATGCTTCTCCATATTTTTTGCATCTGAGCTAAGTTGTGTTGCCACACTTTCTTGGATGGAGCCTATTTCATCTAATAGTTTACTGATATTTTCATCAACATGCAACTTTCGCTGATAATTATCTGGTGGGACTTCCCCAGCCCACCATTTTTCTGGATTGTACATAATGTGTCCACCCATGGGGGATCCAGCCATGGGAGGCCACAGTTGACTTTAATGCCATTAAGATCAATGGCAGTTTCACATCCCAGGTGTTGCCAGATCCTGTTACTATCTTTTTCAGGGCTGACTTAATGACTTTATTTCATTCATTCAATCCATCCTGACGACTGGAAGTGACCTACTATATGAAACTTCTGCTTGATGTTAAACACTGAACAGAGGCACTTGACTAGCTCCCTAATAAAATGAGGCGCCGATCTGAATCAATGACTGCAGGGAGGCTGAACCTAGAAAAGGTTTCCTCTAATAATATCTGTGCTGTGGTCGCAGCAGTATTATTTTTAGTTGAATAAGTCTCCAGGCATTTGGAGAACAAATCGACCACTATCAATGCATATTTGTTTCCTTTACTTGTTTGTGGGTAATGGCCCAATAAAATCAATTTGGAGCTATGCCCATGGGCCCACAATTTTTTGGACCCCTATTAACATGTATGCTTGCATTGTTTCCCGCAATTGAGACATGATTTTACACACTTTTGATGATATTTGGCCACCATCCCACAGTTGCCAAATGATGCAACATTTTGTTTGACCTGAAGTGTCCTTGGTCATGAGTGAACTGCCCTAGCTCCTTTCTCAAGCAGTCGGGTTTTACTAAGATTGGGGCATCATTTTGAATGTCTTTTCAGCTAGCAAAGATTAAGCCATCCTTATTTCGGTGAACTAAATAGTTCTTAAACTCCTTCTTGTCTAGTTTTTTCTGCTCCGTATCTTTTTGTTGTAACTCCAGCATATCAAACTGGGTGTTAATTTCTGCTGGTTTGGGTTTAGCCTTGGCTACATTGGCATTGGATTTAGTCCATCATGCTTCAGCACCCAGAAGCTTACTTGGCAGCTTACTTGGCCAAACTGGCCATCATTTTTCAAATCAGCTCAGCCAACCATGTTTTGGAGACCTACAGCAACTCACATGGTGCATTTCTAAGGGGCCTGTGTGTGCTGGCTCTGAGAAGGAAGAAAAGAATCATAATTATCAAAGAATAGAGGCTAGACTCAATAAGTGAATTACACAAACACCTTTATTTTTTCTCAATTAGCAATCAAGAGCCATTCCGTTCTGAAACTGAGTTGTTTTTATTTTCTGTTTAAATGTACAATATAGACCTCGATATAACCTGTACTAGTTGGACTTCCAAAACAGGGTGCTTCTCTAGGCACAGGAATGGAGCAAGGACATGAAACACATGCCTGATTTACATTATGCATGAAGTAAAATCAGGATCCTTTTCATTATTCATCTTTAAACGGATACTGAGGATGGTCCGCAAATCTAAAAAGAAAAGGTAACATTCATGAAATATCTTCCTGTAACTACATTACTAGGACATCAGAAAGCAAAGTGCAGGAATCTCAAATTCAGACATGCAATGCTTTCTATCTGTCTTAAGGTTTTCTATAGGCCCATTACTATTGTCTAAGCACGTGGGTACTCTAATGCATAGTCTCTATTGAACTTACATTACATTGCAGTTGAGTTTATAATTAATATTGTGTTCACTTGGAAATTAAGAAAGCTCAGAGAAAACATGACAGAATGGGGTCATTACTGTCTGTTACAGTACATGGCAGGAGGCTGTTACAAGAGATAATTATTCTCCGTAAACAGTGAGGCTAGAACAAGTACTTTGATGAAGGTGGAAAAATGATGAAGATGGACCCAAACTCTAAAGCTGAGATCATGACCTGGATCCAAAATTTGATGTGTTTTGGTTTAGCCCATTGTAGATGTAAAGGCCACTCAGATCAAAGAATGTTTAATTTAAACCCAAACTTCTGCAAAGTTCAGTATTGTTAATGTGTAGGGAATTCAGTTCTCAGCTTCAAACTGGAGAAATTCAAGGTTAGACGAGATAACCAACTCGTTATCTCGAGTTGGCCAAATTATCTCGATAATGGGCCAAATTCTGCTTTCAGTACACTCAGAGGAACTCAGTTGTAGTTATTTCCTGTGGATTTTCAGCGAAGTAATGAAGAGCAGAATCTGAACTAATGAAATCTAATGAAACTAATCTAATGAAACTAATGATTTAGCTGAGGTTAGTCCTGCTTTGGGCAGGGGGTTGGACTAGACCTCCTGAGGTCCCTTCCAACTCTAATATTCTATGATTCTATTATTTAAATCATGCCTGCCACAGTGGGGGGGATAGAATAAATGACCGCCCAGGTCCATTTTCCTGTCATTGTGGGGGCCTCAGGCACTTGTGCACCTCATTCCCTTCTCTGTGCTGTGTGTGGCACGTAAGTGACTAGTCTCCTGTAGGCTTTAATGCTTTGGTCTGGTTTTGGTGGCTGGGTTCTGTGTCCAGGTGCTGGTTGATGTTGGTTGCCTATGATATATAGGAGATCTGACTTAGTGATCAGGTTGTCCCTTCCTGCTTTATACTCTATGATTTCATTTCACTCCTAATAGCTATAATCCTAAGTACATCCTTTGTTATCACTAAGGCTGGTGTAACACAAAACCTTATTTCTTTGTGGGGTGACCACTGCTTCCTTTCTCCCGCCTCCCCATAGAGTTCTACAATACTGCCAGGTATTGACTTACTGATCTAAATTCACATAAGAACGGTTTTTGTTCAGCCCATCAATGGCTTTCAAGTCCTCCTCAGAGAGATAGAAGTCAAAAACCTGACACAAAAGACAGGATCAAACACTGGGTTATTCCTGCAGGATTCATAGGCATTTACAGAAGAACAAACCTCATGTTAAGCCAAAAGGAAATGAAATAATTATATTAATCTGGGCCTGCTCCTTCCACTGTATTTTAGATATTTCAGAGGTGAAAAGAATGTAGCTATGTAACTGCTGAGATTTTCTTTCTTGTGCACTTCACCTTAAAACTTCTAGGAATCTCCTGTCTGTAGAGGCAGCTGCCATTTTGGAAATAAAGAGCATGTTACTCCTGTGCTCTCAAGTAGATGTTCTTCCTTGTTTTGTTCTTTCCTTTAATCTAGAATAAATCAGTTAGTCTGATGCGGTATGGTTGCTTCTTGGGTATGGAAAATATAACAAAGGGTGCCATAGGCTGATTTACCTGGGAAAGCAGTTTAATATCCCAGTCTAAAATGGGCGGGGGAGGACAGAACAGGATTTGGGGAGGATCTGTGGTCTAGGCAAAAGGGTGAGGGCAGGAAAGGTGCACACTACTCCTGGAAGATCATTTGTCTTTCCAAAGCTCAGAATGGTCTTCATTCCCATCTAAGGTCAAGAGAAACTTTAGCTATTTTCAGAAAGGGCTCCACAAATCAGTTGCTCCCTCAAAATTGGGAGGGACAAGGAAAACTCCATGTTTTTTTCTACCCACAATATTATTTGTTCTCTGTTGGGTGCCAAGTTAAACAGTTCAAATACTGAAGTAGCAAAAGCATTTTCTAAGAATAGAGAAACTGCCTGAGATCTGCAATGCACAATTTCTGATAGTTCTTGGGCAAGATCTTGAAATACTATATGTTACAAGGGCACAAAACTTTTCGGCCGTCTATGGCATCCCATCTAAATTTGCACATAGGAAAGCATGTCCCTCGACCTCTTCTCCTATTTTACCTGGAAGTTTTCTTCAATACGCTTTCTGGTGAAGCTCTTGAAGAGGACCACAATACCACGCTGCAGTTGGTAGCGCAGGGCTACAAGAGCGGGGGTTTGGTTGTATTTTTTGGCAATTGCACTCAATACTGGGTCCTCCAGCAGAACTGGGGTGCTTTGATCTATCCTACATGGGAAACAGAGAAACAGGGGGCATTTCTGGGGTCAGGAATGCAGTAATCTCAGTCTAGCGATCTAAGTAATCTCAGCCTGTGCAAACTGAAGATAACTAACTAGGACTTTTCCAACTCTCCTTTTTATTGTATAACTCTGTAAACATCAGATATTTTGAAGATGGAGAGCACTTTCCCCTCTCTCCAACCCAATATTGAGGTACTAATCCTGGGAGCACAGTCCTGTTCCTTTCCTTACCACGTCTTGTCTCGCTGTGAGCCCAGAGCACAATAGGCTTCGAGGAGGATGTCCTTGGATTTGCAGAAGGCCAGCAGTTTGCTCTGGTTGAGGTAAGGGTGACATTCAACCTGCAGAATCACCCCCCAACCCAAAATTGAGATTCTGAGCAGCAGCAGTCAGACAAAAGAAACAGCCGATGTTACGTCAATGGGATACAGAATGTTAAAATATTGAATTAAAATTCAATCAAATATCCTTCAATTAAAATACAGCCTGGAGATACAAGTGACCATGGGGTGCAGCTTAGCGCATAACAAATTCCAAGCAACAGTTTATCTAGTAGAGGACAATGAAGCCAATAGATGCTGTGGGTGGATAGGCTTAATAAGGATTTATAAACTGAGGACCAAGTCCTGTTTGCCTTACTCATTTTTGTAGACCCACTGACACCTCATTAAGTCATCTACAAGCAGGATTTGGCCCATTCTGTATTGTTAAACAGCTAGGATATGGATCAAAATCGTAGCCTGGACTAACACTGTCTTTAAAGCATGGCCATCTGTTGTAATGAGAAAGAAATACTAGTAGATATTCCTGGGGTCTGTACTGGGACTAGTTAGAACTGTAGATACGGATGAGGTGGCACTTTCATTCTAAACTGTTATGATCACTGCCTGATAACTTCCACTGAAGTGTTCACTTGGCCTAAAATTTGTCATGCTTGGTCTCAGCCCGCAAGTGATTTTTTTGGGAGAGGGAGGAGAAATTGAAACAAAATCAGTTCAGCCCTTTTTATGCTGTCAATCTGTGAAACAGCAGTGTTTTTCACCAGATAAGACATTTCGTACTTACATATTTTAACACTGAATTTTAAAAGTTTAGATTTACAACTTAAAAATTACCTTCTCCCTATATATTATTCTCCATGCAGAACTTGTGCTGTGCTAAGTTTAAAAAAATTAATTGAGAAACAATGTTACTTTCAACAACTGACTGTCCGATGCTATGCATATCCTGTGTTGTATTGCTTATCATATATAACTCAATTCTTTCCCTTTATCCATCAGGTACAGAATACATCTGGGTATTTATATGAACGATATGCAAATGGATTGGACAATAACATAGTCCATCTGAATCATTGCTTTCTGAGTGTACTGACTGAAAGCCACATTTCTGAGTAAGAGTTTGGATAACCTATTGTCAAGATGACCTTCACACCATAACATCGTCACATTCCAAGCAGAGAAAGGCTGGTTCTCTGAACGTCCATTCCCATAGCAGGGGACTGAGGTAGCAGGAGAGGACATCTGGATTTACAGGGAAGTGGCTGGTCTTCTCTTTCTCCTGCTCCTCTCAGACACTGTTTCCTTAACAATATTTTCTATTTTATTCATTCTTGAGTTGCATAAGCTTTCCATGAATTCAGTGATGGGTACAAACAAAGCCCTTGTTCCAAGCTACAAAGAACTATGTTTTTTTTAACAAAACTTGAGACTGAATCTATATTTGCTAATGGCCCCTGTCTTTAACTTCAGCTGGTCCCAACACCCACAAATTCTGATGAATTCAATATGAGGGTATAATTGTTGTGTCATGTGTTTACTTGAAGTGGAACAATAAGCAAGTTTTCCTTTTAGTTTAAATGAAAGGCTGTAGAATAGCACCTGCTGAGAAAGATATGCTGGAGTTTCTGCTTACTTTAAATACCTTCCCCTATAAATTAAACTCTTCACTGACTACAAGTTCTGAATTTCTTCTAACTGAACAGTTTTAGGTCTTCATCCATGAGTCAGAGTTTTACCTGGTTGACAGCAGGTTTGTACTTGAGACCGGGTTTGCTCAGGATCATTTCCAGCTGTCTGCGGTTGAAGTTGGACACCCCAATGGACTTCACCAAGCCTGCATCTTTACATGTCTCCATGGCCTTGGTAAAACAACAAAGGCCACTTCCATTATCACTATTGGTAGTATAATTTCCATGAGACTAGAAAAATTATGCTCAACTAGGCTCGCTCAATATAAAATTATTTCACCAAAATTTTATTACACATTGGGAAGGAAAATTTAATTTGCTCTAGAATAAAACTCTGATTTAGAAACTGATTTTTCAACAATTCACTTACGCATCAAATCTCTATTTTCTATATTTACCAACAATAGTCATGCAGTGGTGTCTGAGATAGTCCAGTGTTTCCCTGTCCTGTTAATAAGAAATCACTGCAGAGTCACAGATGACAAGCAGTGCTATGGTAACAAGGATATAGTAGCCAAATCCTGTTGACTTTTCACATTTAATATAAAAAACTTGTTAGAGTCCACTGAAGGGATGGCACATGTCACGGGGTAGCTTCAGCTTTTTCCTTTTAAATGAGGGAGTTAAGTTAGTGGTCTTGAAAATGAGGAACCAGTAGCACCAATTAGCACCAGGCGTAATGTGAGCAGACAGTATGTTAACTTCCCCCAAAGCTCTGCCAATGCACCTCGATTCTGAATGGACGCCCCTTCATATTTCATTTCTGGTCTTTATATAGAAGCACCAATGGTATTAAACTGAGAGGTGGACTTTGTAATGTAGGTAAACGTGGACAGACTTTGAACCTACCTCTTCAGTGTTGAAAGGCTAGCTCACTAATAAGCTGCAATGCTGAGCTACTCAAAGAGCTTTAGTTAAAGAATTAGGGGTCTGAGGGAGCCCTTGACTTGGCTGAATATTTAGGGCAGAACGTTTCATTCCTCATTTGTGGAAAACATCACATGTAAAGCTCAGACTACAATTCTCTCTCTGAAGATGACTTTGGTGATATCCCTGCCCTAAGAACAGGGAAGGCCAAAACATCTCTATGTGTAGTTCTACTCCACAAAGTGATGCTGTAAAAATGGCATTATGTGGCTTCATGTTTGTTGTCTCAGTGATTTCACTAGCTAAGATGCTGAGTTTATAAGTAGAAATATATGTGACTTGACTAGCAGCCCTGAACACTCATTGAAGGTCTTGTCTATGCACAGTTATTGCACCGATTTAATTAGTTTGGTCTGATATTGATGTAGTTAACCTCCCCTAGTATGGTGGGGCAGCTCCCTCGGCAGTCACGAAAGGGTGAAAGGGCACCTCTGTGCTCAGTCAGCCCCAACCCACTGCATCCATGAGGCTTTTGAAGGGAGGATGCTGGCTCAGTCTGGACGGAACTCTGGAGTGAGCGGCGCTGGAGTGCCCCAGCATACACAGTTTGTCTCCTGGGAAAACTGCTTGCGCACAGTTGCCTCCTGGGCCCTCTGAGGAAGTGGAGGGACTGGCTTTTCTATACCTTTTTTTTTTTGAGCCCTTTGATTTTGCCTCGGTTGCTTGGGCAGATAGGGATAAGGAGTCCATATCTCCTCCCAAGGACTATCACCCTTTGCTCTGTGTGAGACCGCACGGACCTGGCCTTTTTTGTGAGCTGCAGAAATATTTTTCCTTTTTCTTCACTTGGAGTATGTTATATCCGTAGAAGGGGACAGGCTGTCTATCAGGTGCAGGCAGAAGGCTTTACCTGAAACTCTGAACCAGGTTTATCGTAATGTAATTTTTCAGAAAAAGATGTCTTAGACAACAGAGATGCCTTTCTTGCCCCCGGATGGTGCCGGAGATGTATAATTCATCCCAGTGGATACAATCATACTGGTATAAAGTTGCCTATAGAGGTATTACTTGTTCCCATAAATTAGGGAATAAGATATACCAGTGTAAGGCACTATTGTAATGGTAAAACTGTCTTCACTCTAGGGGTTGCACCAAATTTACTTTTTTTTAAAATATAATCACACCCTTTAGAGAAGTAGTTAAATTGAGACCAAAACTGTATGTGGGCCTGGCTGAAGTCTGATAGCTGAGCTGGACTCTTTCCAACTTGTGCAGCATCACTAGTAAATAAGGTTCAATTAAACCTTTGCAGCCTCATTGTCTTCACATTATGCCCTCAGTGCCACTTGAGCAATATCATTTTCTTGTAACAGGTGCAACTGATTTGAATTTAGTAAGAAAATCTGTTTAAGATTCACAAGAAGGAACATAGCTGGTTGGTGCTGCTGGGCTAACAGGAGCAAAAAGCAGCCAAAACTGGCAGCTATGATGCTCAATACACACAAGGGCAGATCTGTTAAATAGAAAGGTGCCATTTGTATATAGTTATTTGTTGGTGCGAATCCGCACTTTATCAATAGGCAGTTCAACAACATATCTTACTAACAATCCCAGCCTCCCACATATCTAACAGTTACATTCTCCTTAGCTCTCTAAAAAGGTCATATTACTAGTCCGCAGAACTCTGAACAGTTTCTGGGTAACAGTCAGCTGGCTGACTAAGGAAATTAGTTGTGCTATTAATTAAAACTGCGTTATTCATGTCACTCACCTCCCAAGTTTGACACAGATCTACAACATCGTATATGAGTTTTCCATTTTCATTCTTTGGGAGTGTATCTGCTCCAGGCTTAAAAACAAAAGGAGAATCCCCTTCAGTGCTGATGGTTTTTACACAAGTGGATTTTTATTATTTTGTGGCCAAGGGAGGAGCTGTAACCAGGAAGAGTGGGGCAGGGTAGGTGTTGGACTCTAAAGCTGGAGAAATGTAACAGAATGGATTTATCTAAACTACTTGACTTCCCACTAGGTAAAAAAGAAAGGTGTGTGAGACTGAGAGCTGGATCATTGCCTAGTCACCAACAATATCCCTACCAGTAACATCTAAGAGTTACTGCCTAGGGAGGTTGTGGAATCATTGGAGATTTTTAAGAGTAATTTAGATAACACCTGTCAGGGATGATCTAGATAATACATGGTCCTGACATAAATGCAGGTGACTGGATTAGGTGATCTCTAGAGGTCCCTTCCAGTCCTATGATTCTAGGATTGAACTGAAGATTCTATTTCGCCATGGAGAGACCAGCTATTGTAAATTGCCAAACTGAGCAAGAGAATTTACCTACTGACCATTTTTGAGTTAAGATCCTATACATTACTGAACTATACAGTGTACCTTGTATTTCATGAGCAAATTTTACCCTAGATGCCTACAAATAATTTTCTGTCAATGAGAGGATAGGTGTTAATACTGAAAAGTTAATTAGGTAAGCTAAGCACTACTTTTATAAGAAATTCTGTTTATACACAGTGAAAACAAAGCATGCATGTCAAAAGCAATTAGTGCCTAAAGATATTGCAGATAAAACATATAAGGTGTCACAGAAAATGGATATCTTCTCTGAGAAATGATCACATGATGAATAAGACAAAAAAGGTATAGTTGATTAAAAACACAAGCGATTACAGTAACCCAAGATTGGTTTTTTAGTTTATTGGTGAATTTACAGAGTAACTAGAGTTAGCTTTTGATCATTAAGTGTATATTTGAATTTAGAGCGTTTCAAAGACAGTGGATTGGCAAATGTACAAACTCAGATATATATTTTTTATGTCATAGAGTGAACCCAGATAATATATGATATTTTAATAGCAAGGATTAAAAGTATAAGGCTATGAACCTACAAGCTTAATATATATCTCTTGCCAATGAGACACAAAATGACTCCCCCCTCCAAATATTGCATTATAGAATGTGCCTCATGCATTAGTTTTTCTTTTGACTTGTGCCTTCGCCTGCAGCACCCATCAAAAGCTACTTCTGTAGGCTAGATGTATGACTAAATGGACTGCTGGTCTTTTTCAGAACAGCTCTGCTCTGGTCCATTGAGCTATTACCAAAGCCTTTCTTTTTCCTGTGTATATTTTTTAAAGAAATGTTTACCTTTAAAGACATAGGATTGTGGATAATGAAGAGATCAATATAGTCAAATTTAAGGTTCTTCAGTGACTCTTCCAGGCACGTTCGGACAAGTTCAGGGCGGTGAAAGGTACTCCAAAGCTGTAATGAATCAAAAACAACTGTTCTCTTGGAATAAATCCTCTCTTCTCTCTGCTTTCTCAAAAGCTGACTCTGTAAAAACTTTCTAAAGTGTCTTAGTCATGGCATACCACAGTCTTTGCATTTTTAACAGAAGGGTGTGTTGTGAGGTGGTTGTGTGCAAAGATGCACATCATAGTGATAAGTGAATGATTCCTGAAGAAGCAGGGTGAGGGGGCTGAAATGCAGCCAGGACTTCAGATGTGCACTGCATCAGTACAGGAACACTACATGAGGCCACCCTCAAGGTTAAAATCTTTCTGGCTAAATTTGTTCTCCTTGGTTATTAGGAGTCACTCTGTTGTATGACTTCAGGAGCTGGCCCTTGGAAGAACAGAATGGAAGATGCCCTTTGGTATGTGACTGTGTTCTACACACAATTCTGATCCGTTTGTGAGAACCAGGAGATGGGAGCTCATACAAATGCCATTTCTTATAAGACATCAGATTTAATGAGGAAATAATCCCATCCCAGAAACTCCTTTCTTCTTTTTGCCAACAGTTCTGCATTTAAAGTATGGTTCTACTTTGAAAAGTGACTTTGAAAGTAAAAATGAGAAGTTGGTTATACATATTGACTCTCAGTGATTCAATATCAAACGTGCCCAGTTTACAAGTAAACGGATGCTTTTCTAACTGACAGCTCCACAAACTCAATCTGGATCCAGCTGGGTTGTTTGCTTCTTGTCCATCATCTCCAGCAATAAAGATACTGCAGAACAAATTATGCTCTCAGGGATGTCTTTCAATCATGCTCTCAGTGTCATCACTGCCCTTGCTGTTAATGGGTTAGTATAAGTGTGATTGATTGGAAATTAGTAAACGATTTTTTTATGATACCTCAGGAGAAATAAATCCACCTATGTTCTCTGTAGAGCTAAAAGGAGTGATAACTTAATATTTTTCCACTGAAGACACAGATAGAACTCTGAATGCACACAGGAAACAGATCTGTTGAATAATAAGGTGTAATTTTTACACAATCACTTTTCAAAATAAATCTACACTTTAAAAGAAACTAAAATGGTCTTTAAAACAGAGTCACGACTGTGCATATGAAACTTAAAGGCTCAATATGGCTAAATAAAACAAAATGTTCTGTCTGGAGACATGCACTTTCAGGGTCATGAAGTAGCTATTTTAGCTTCGCTTACACACATGTAGAAAGGAGCCGTGTGCCCAAATCTGTACTTTGGTATACAAAGCAGCTTCCCAAGTCTGTGACTAATACTCCCCTAACGGCAATTTTTTCAATACTGGCCTTGTTTAAGTTACAACATTCTTTATTAATTAGACAAAAATAATTAGCACAAGAAGCAATACAGTAAAAATACTGGTGTTAAAACAAAACGCTCTTACCTTTCCTGTGTAAAATATTTCCTCTCTTTTGATTGTTCCATCTATAATCTTCTCCTGAATGGCTCGCCCAACCTCCTCCTCAATCCCATATATAAAGGCTCCATCAATATGGCGAAAGCCAACATCAATCGCCACCTTTGTAGCCTCCTCACATTTACTTTTTTGAACCTACCGGTTAAGAAGGTATACTGTCAATCTCTCTGGATTAGGGACATTTTGTACCATGTATATATATATATTTGTCACCTGTAGTTTTGATGCCCAACAGAAAGACTTGAAAGCGACCTTTTTAGATTCCGATACCTTCATATTAAGAATCTTTTAATTTACCTTAAAACAAATTCAAGGATACTGGGCCTGATCCTCTGTTGCTCAGTGTCTTGTATCATCATTTACACCACAGCAAAGTAAATGGAATGTGGGTGTAAAAAGTTGCTATTCAGATATAGCAGTTTTTTTACTTCCTCTGTGCACAGAAGTAACTAACTTCTTAAGATGGAGAGCAACAGAGAATCAGGCCTATTATTTCAGCTTTCTTTTTACACGATTCAAAGAACAATGAGAAAAAGACCCTGAGATCAGGAGCAAAGAGTTGTAAGAACCAGATATGAACATATACTATAGATTAGAACTCCCAGTCTGTCCGAGCTGAGCTACTCCTTGTTTATTTTTTATAAATCTTATGAATTATGGTTTTGAATGCTTGGGTTTTGCACAACTGAATCGTTTTCATGAGTAGTTGTAACAAAGGCTGCTATTAGAACTGTTTGATAAGAACTATGTTTTCATAAACCCCTGTTGGTTCTGCATAATGACTCAGCTTTCTTCCAGCTAGTTACATATTCACTCTATTGAGATCAGTGATTGAAAAATATCTGACAACAGCCATAGAGGAGAAATCTCTGAAGTGGTAGGTCTTGCTTATCATTTTTTTTTTCTTTATCACACCTAAGGAGGGGCAAATGAACTTGCTGGGGAGCATTAGAGAAGGGCAAAACTGGTAGAGCCAGAGGGGATCTGATTTCCCATTTGCCTTTTTTTTTAATTCAATTTTCTAGCTTCAGGTAGTAATTTGTGATAATGGGAGAAAAATTGTTCAAAGAGAATCTAGTCCATGGGCCTAAATCTGCTCTCATTCAAGTCACAGAAGATACAATGATGTAAAACCCAGTGTGATAAGAGAATCAGGCTTTATAAATGCAAGTGGACCTGATTCGCTTTATACAAAGGCTCCTTTACAGCACTCTGGCAGTGCAATGGGGTCTTAAATTATACCAACTTTAGACTGGTGTCCTTACGTGCCTTAGTATAAATGAGAAACTGACCTGAGTGAACAGGAACAGTTGACACAGACTGCAGTGTGTAGGAAAGTCGTATTTTAGGAGGTGGTCTTTTCTGGGAGGACGAGAGAGCGATCATATTAGTCCAGCTAATACTGTGCAAAGATTGGAAGGACTCACTGGAAAGAGCTGAGTTACTGAGCTCCACAGGAAGTGTCTGTACTTGAAGTTTATTCCTAGGAAATGTACACTGGAAAGGCATTGCTGAACTTCACTAAATTCTCCCTGCTGTGTAGTTTCCAAACCTTGGCTCTTGTGTAAACTATTAGATGCTTTTTCTATTATTCACGCGCAGATGAACCCCTTCAGAGGGGCCCTTGCTTTTTTTTTATTTTTTAAACATTCACAGGATTTAGTCAGGCTTAATTCTCACTGAGCCATGGATAGGAACAAGAAGCAAAAAGTGAGTAAAGACTTCAGAATTTGGCCTACTAAAAACTTGTACTTGTTAGCACCTTCCATCTGAGAATACCAATGCAATTTTACAAACTCAGAATAAAAACACCCAGAGAGAAAAAAAGCAGCATTTCCAAGAGCCTTTCAATGAGACATAGGCTTCTAGGTCACTTAGGTGCTTTTGAAAATTTTATCTTTATGAAATAAACCCAGCAAGGTACTTCAGGAATTATCATAATTTTACAAAATGGGGAAACTACAAAGGGGCAAGTAAGATGCCCAAAGTCACACAATGACTCAGAGGCAGATCCAGGAATATGATGTAGATATTCTGACTCCAAGTTCCCAGCTCTGACCACGAGACCAGTCTCCTCCATGCTGGGATCAGCAGGTAACAGGACTGTTGAGAAGGGAGCAAAAGGAAATGTAGTCATTTTCCTTTACTCAGTGTAATGCAGCGAGCAGCACTACAAAGGCAAAAAATAACTGACTAACGTCTCTTTAAAGGAAATTGTTTCCCTTTTAGCTCAGGTTGGGACATGCATTGGCAGAGGCATATGGGCTGAAAACTAGAAAAGGGAGTGCTGTAGGTCAGGACTAAGGTGCACTGGTAGTTACATAGTGGCTCTGGGCTACACTAGCTAGGTGCTGCTGGCCAGGACGGAGGAACCCCTTCATGTGTGAGTTCAAGGTGTGAGTGGTTGTGGGTTCTGTGGATCAGGTATTTGGCAGAGCCAGGCCAGGGACTCGTTCATCAGCACCAAGTTCACTCTAAAATAATAAAAACCACCACCTTTTCTTACAGAATGATGATATTCTCACGTTTATATACTGGTATCATCTTTCACTCAACCCCCAAGAGCACTTTTCAGACATTGTCAATGGTTTTATAAACTAGATATACGGGGATCTCATCTTGCAGCCCTTTTTGGAGTGATGCAAGCAGTGATTATACCAGTGCCCTGTAGTGTTAATCAACAGGTTACGGACAAAGAAATCTATGAAAGATTTACTTACTGCATCAGGGGAATAGGTGCCAAATCCCACTGCAGGAATTTTGTTCCCATCATTCATCTTAATACAGTGGTCTTTGTCAAGCTCCATCTCTTTGCAGGTTTCCTCGATTCTTTGCTGAACGCTGAAACTTTGCAGAACTCCTCTATGAGCCAGTGAGAGCTTCAGAAAGAAAACACTGAATGAATTTCTAATTTACCTTTTTCCAGGGTGTGTACTAGGAGTAGCAGCCAAGTTAAATGCAGCAGGCATACAGGAGGGAAGAAGTGCAAATTCTACATGACAAAGCAAATTCAGAAAACGCGTTATCAGTATTAAACAATAAGTTCAAAGATCAGTCTCTTTCCTCAAACTTTATTGACTTAATATTGCTTCCATATGACACAGAAAAGCAGCGTACAAAAGATCTCTCTTCAAATTCACAGTCACTCTACAGTGGGTGCATTTCCAGCAAAATATCATTAGGGAAACTGTTATACATTTAAACAACACATTTTAGAACTAATTCTTATCACATGTTACTAAATATTCTCACTCAGAAGAAAACAATAAAAATTAAATTTCATATGAAAATAGTACAAGAGAATTACCTACTGTTTCATTGCACCTACCAATTTCACATTTGAGCAGCCCTGATCTACTGGCTCAGAAAATAAAAATTAGAAACTTCATTATCAAAATCAGAAACAAGACGCAATAACTGCATTACAAAGAGACCTTCATTCCTCTTCCCCCCCCAATAATTTAGAACCATGCTAGAGATGAGTTGTTCTAAATTTCTGTTGAAAATGTACAGTGGAGATCTCTCGACATCAGTGATCTCTGGGCTGCCAAAGCAGGGTGTTCCTCTACACAGGCCACTCAGTCGATCCAGAGCAATCGAATTTGCCGTAGTCAGTGCAGACCCAGCCTAAGTGTCCACATTGCTGTTTTTGGCACGGTTGCGCAAGCCTGAGCTCTAGACCTGGACTCAGACTTACCACTGCGGGTTTTAAAAGGCAGTGTAGACTTATCCTTACTCTTTCCTCCTGAGCAATCTGCGACAATGAACCCCAGCTACCTGGCAGAAGCTGTTGTGAAAGCAGCTCCACCCTTGAGATGCCGCTGCCTAGAGGCATCCATTGGTACAACCTGGCTGCTTATTCTTCCCCTCTGTACCTGGAAGTGGCAACAAACTCCAGCTACCTGGCAGGGGCAATTTTAAAAGCATACGTGATAACATTGCTCCCCTTCGACCCTTCCCTCCCCCAGTTCATCAGCCACTCTGCCATAGCTTTCATTTAATCACTTTTGTTGCCATCCTCAGGACTTTCTCCAACTAGTCCACATCTTCCTGAAGTCTGGTGCCCAGAACTGGACACAATACTCCAGCTGAGGTCTTATTAGTGCTGAGTAGAGTGGAAGATTTACTTCTTGTGTCTTGCTTACAACACACCTGCTAATACATCCCAGAATGCTGTTCACTTTTTTTGCAACAGTGTTACTCTGTTGACCGATATCTAGTTTGTGATCTTTTATGACCCTCAGATCCTTTTCTACGGTACTCCTTCCTTGGTAGTCATTTCCTCTTTTTGTGTTTGTGCAATGGTTTATTCCTTCCCAAGTGTAGTACTTTGCATTTGTCCTAGCTGAATTTCATCCTAGTGAATTAAGACCATTTCTCCAGTTTGTCAAGATAGTTTTGAATTTTAATCCTGTCCTCTAAAGCACTCCACCTCCAAAGGATACCAGGGCCAAGGAAGCCAAAGCCCTCCTGGTGACATCATCAGCTCAGCCATGTATTTACTTTCCAAGATGAGTGTGTTTCTGCCCACATCTTTACCCTTGACTGGAAGGGTCAGTGACAACACTGCCTGCATCCATAACATCTTCCCCTCACTCTCAGAGCCCTGTAGTCACTTCTGATCTGCTCAGGGTCATACTTCACCGTGTCGTTAGTGCCCACATGGATGAGCAGCATGGGGTAGTAGTCCGAGGGCTGGATGATCCTTGGCAATTCTTCTGTAACATCTCAGATATGGGCCCCAGCCAGCCACCACAGCTCCTGGGATGCTAGGTCAGACTGGAAGATGGATGCTTCTGTCCCCCTTGGAAGGAGTCACTGACAACCACCACCCTTAGTTTCCTTTTGGGAATGGTGGCCACAATCCTCTCAGTCTTGGGGGTACATTGTTTCCTTGTACTTGCCTGTCTTCCTCTATCCATCTATTGTCTCTTGTCTATTATTTCGACTGTAAGCTTCATGAGGCAGGGGCCATCTTTGTGTTTTGTGTTTGCATGGCATCTAGCCCAGTGGGGGCTTACTCCATGACCAGGGCTCCTAGGCACTATGGTAATACAACTAATACATATTATTATTAACCCTTCTGTATAGTCTTCATTGAGATTATATTCCATTGCAGCAGAATGTATGTCCAGTACCCTATTTGTTTGGAAGTAAATAATTGTACAAATAATATATAAAGCTTGGAGAAAATATAGCTGAATTGGGACAGAACTGAGAACTATAACTGTCTGTAGACCCATAAAGTAGAAGGATGCTACAGGGGATGATTATTCTTAGTGAACCTGGAATAATGGGATTCGAACATAATTGGAATTAATTAGGTTTAAAATACATATGGTCCAAACTCTAAATTCAGCTCCATATTTGCATCCAAACTTCTCCAGAAATTGGGAATTTGTTTCCACCCTTTATAGAAAAAAGGGCTAGCTGACAATTTTCTATCCAGATTCAAACTTCCCTACAGGAATGTTAGGATGCAGAAAACTGAATTCTCAACTACCACCAGTAGCTGCAAGCAATACTAAGGGAACGAATTAAACAGGCACTTACATGTTACATATGCTACATAAGAGTTGTATGTCTTTAAATCCAGAGTAACTCAGTTGCAGTTCTTTATTGTGGACTTATGCTAGACTAGAGTAATGTAAAGCAGAATTTGATTTATTTAAATCAATCCTGCCACACAGTGGACAACTGAATAGATGTCCTATTCCAACCTAATAGTTATGCTCATAGGTACTTTTTTTTGTATTAAGGCATTCACCATGATGTGGGCACGGCTCCAGGCTCCCCAGAGAGTTCTAAAATACAAACTACTGTGACTTACCCTTCCATCTGTAGGCAGAAAATGTTTTTTTCAGCTCACCAGTGATTTTCATTGCTTCCCCAGATGACTGGAGGTCAAACACCTGACACAGAAATCAAGATCAAACACTGGGTTATTCCTGCAGGACACTGCTCTTCTAATACCAGCAAGCATTTACAGAAGCACAAGCCTGACATGAGAGTCACAGTCACAGAGTCATAGATATTAAGGCAGAAGGGACTGTTACAGTCACCTAATATGCCTGCATAACATAACCATAGAGCCTAATCCAGTACTTTCTGCATGAAGAGCATAACTTCTGTTTGAGCTATAGCATATCTTGTAAACAGTCATCTAATCTTGATTGAAAGGCTTCAAGTGATGTAGAATATCCTTTACTTTACATACATTATTCCAAAGGTTAATCACCAATAATTAATAGTAAATGAAAACAGAATAAGATAGATGGTTTGATGTATGGCAGGACCTTACAATAATGGACCATACAAGAATACAGGATATTGACTGAAGCAAGCCAGTGGGTGAGATTTATCACAGGAGATTCCTATAGGGAGGTTCTTATTGAACTCTGTATGAGAAGCAGGGTTGCCAACAGTCTGTACATTTATAGACAGTCATTAAAAAAATATAGTTATATCTGTAAACCCATAAATAAATGAAAATGTCCGTGAAATTGGGTAGAAATAAAATATATTGTATTTTGACATTGATTGTCATCATTCAGAATCACTTCATGTGTCATAAAACTATACTGACCATAATTTTATCAATTTCCTGTTTTTTATTATTGCACACAAGGCGCATGGAAAAGGCAAGAGGCGACACAAACCAGAAGTTGATAGATAGTAGCACAGAGAAGAGCTAAAGTCATTTCATCTTTTGGCTAATACATACGAGACTCAGGGCTATGTCTAGACTGACGGCAGCACATTCGCAGCTATCACATCGATTTATCCGGATTGCTTAAGTGGAAGCGGAGACCTACTCAATCGACCCAGAAATTGACACTATCAATCCACCTCTGCCAGGTGGAGTAATGCTGCATCGATGGGAGGGCATTTCCCATTGGTGCAGCAAACCGAAGACACCATCGTAAGTAGAAGTTAGGAAGTTGACGGGAGACACACAAGCTACTTTACATAGCTTGTGTAACAGATATGTAACAGATACCTAGCTTGTGTATCTCCCGTTGACTGCTGCCAAATTTGGCAGCAAGTGTAGACATAGTCTCAGAATCAGCTACAGAAAAGTCTAGGATACCATGCAGCAATTGGTATCTAGTACATGGCTACTAGATTTAGCCTTCTGTTTTTTTTTTTTTTTGGCTATAGCACCCAATGCTGGATCATGAAGCAGAACTTGGGTGTTTTGATCAATCCTGCAAGGAAACACAACACCTCTGGTATCAGGAATGGAAATATCAGATATTAGGTAGGTAAGGTAAGAAAGCAGTTATTTCCCTCTACCTCATCATCATATTATGGAGGCTATAATCCTGTGAGTTACAGTCCAATTTCATTACTAACCATGTCTTGTCTCTCTGTGATCCCAGAGCACAATAAGCTTTAAAGCAATTCAAGGATTTGAAGGATTTGCAGATGTCCAGCAGCTTGCTCTGATTGAGGCATGGGTGACATTTGACCTGCAGAATCCGCCTCCCCAACCCAATATTGAGATTTCAGGTTATACAACCAGCAACAGTCAGATAAAAGAAACATATGATATTACAACAGGATACAGTGTACAGACATATCAAATAACCTCCTTCAGATAAAATACAGTCAGGAGGTGGAGATGCTCTCATGGTAGAGTCTGGATTATTACAAATCCATAGCAAAAAATCAGTGTAGTAGAACACAGTGGTGCAAATACTCACTGTAAGAGGAAAGACAAAAGTATGGACCAAGTGCTGCTCACCTATGTTTATGCACCAAGTAATCCATCTCTATTCAGCAAAGTATTTCATGGTTTTAAGTCCCACTGAAGTCAAAGTCAAGCATATGCTTAAGTACTTTGCTGAATAGGGTAGAGATTACTCATCTTTATAAAATTAAGCCCTCACTGGAGTGCTTTGCTGATCTGGAGCCCAAAATGAAGCTTTCAAGAGACAAAAAGCTGTGTAAATATTGACCAAAATACATTTCTGAGTTAATTCTTACTGAACACTTTTGTGTCTTTTTTCCAAAGCTGAGTTTTGCCTGGTTGAGAACAAGTTTGTATTTAAGTCCTGGTTTGTTCACGATCATTTGCAGCTGTCTGTGGACTTTGCAAAGTCCACATCTTTAACATGACTTCATGGCCTGGGAAAAAAAACATGGCCAGTTCCATAATAACTAATGGTGTCTATTGTGAAATTTCTGCTGAGCTTGAAAATAATTCTGCTCAATGGGGCTGATTTAGTATAAATTATTACACATACACACACACACAAAATTCCTACGTGGTTTTACACGTTGCAGAAGAAAACAGAATTTTGGTGGAACAAAATACATTTAGCCCCAAATCCAGTAAAGTACTTGGACTTAAGCACATGTTTAAGTACCTTACTGAATTGGGGCCTTTCAGTCAAGTGCATTTTACATCTACAGTGACTCTTGAATGTAACAGTTCCAGAGGGGTAGCCGTATTAGCCTGTGTACAGCAAAAACAACAAGAGTTCTTTAAGGTGCTACAGGACTCTTGTTTTTTAATATAACAGCTCACATAGGAATCTAGAAGCCCATTT
Source organism: Mesoclemmys tuberculata (assembly GCA_007922155.1). NCBI lineage: Eukaryota > Metazoa > Chordata > Testudines > Chelidae > Mesoclemmys > Mesoclemmys tuberculata. Next base: position 100,430,937 of record ML675616.1, read on the forward strand.
TCCAGAGACTTAGGCATTTTTAGTATATTCACAGTCCCTCAATTATGTTTTCTAACCACCATTCCCGCAAACAAAATCAGGACTCAGTGTCAAACTGGATTTTTGTCAACTCATACATTCATCACCAGTAATATAGGTTTTAGTTATATCTTTGCATCTTGTCTAGAAATGATGATGTCACTGAACCCTGAGCAACCTCATTGCCATCAATGGATTAGCAGGGGTGTTGCTGACAGAAACTCATTAAAAAAAAACCAAAAAACTGTTGAGCTCCCTCTGCCATACCTGTGCTCACTTCGCAGCATGAAAGTAGGAAACTTGACAGGCAGATCTGTTACGTGTGAAGATGCCATGTGCACAGTCACTAGCTGGCTGTAAATTGATGCCTTTACAATAGCCAGTTTAACACCATTCTTTGCAAGAATCCTATCCCCCTCCAAATATTTAACGATTAAAATATCCCTAGAGCTATAAGGCGATCACATGACTGAAATATCAGAACTCTGATCCCTTCCTGGTGACATTCATTTGGTAGACTAAGCACATTACAATGATATTCATAATGTGTTATTCATGTTACTCGCCTCTTATGTAGGAACCAGGTCCACAACATCAAAAACAAACTTTATGTTTTCATCCATTTTAATAAATCCACTGCATACTAAAAGAAAAGTCCTGATTTACACAAGTGGCTGTCAAACAGTTTATGCCCAAAGAAGGATTTGTAAAAGAAGGATTTACACTCAAATAATGCTGATACTAGGCTGAGGGGATATCAATCTCTATGAGAGCTCTCAGGGTGCACAATACTGCACACCAGAACAGCAAACACGCTTATTTACATTCTGAGCATATGTGATCTGATTCTAAGCTGCAATTTACGGCCTTCGTAGCAATGTTTCTTGGTTTCTGCCACTTCCTGCAAACTCAGCATTTTATTCCTCCCAGGACGCTTTGAAAGGGTAACCACTGAATCTGGAGTCATCTCTTTTGGGAGGGAAAAGAAAACAAACCAATAATCACACCACACAGACTTACTGTACACCAGTCATAAACTAACAGGGAAAATACCTGAAAAATGAGAGCATGCTCTTGTAAACATGATTGTTCTCTTCTATGGTAAATCAAACAAAGTCACACCACAAATAAAACAGTTCCCTTAGATCAACCACAATAGGTATAGAAAGGGCAAATGGGAGTCCCTGTCTCAAGAAGCTTGGCTATTTGCAGGGTGGAAGGTGCACAGAGGTGCTGCCAGACCTCAAAGCCCTTGAGGGGTCATGTCTGTATAGGGTGGGAGCTACCAGTGATATTTTACACCCACTGTTTGGAAGCTTGTGAGGGTTTTTAAATGATATTTCTCCTCTCTGTTGCTTTACCTTGAAGTTGTCTTCAATATGCTTTCTGGTGAAGCTCTTGGCAAGGACCACCAAACCGTGCTGCAGTTGTAGCCGGCTTATCCTCCAGTCAGAACTCTTGAGGGTGGTGCCTTGGCTGGTGCTATAGCCCTAGTTGTTTCGTAACCCACCCAGTTTCAGTAGCCATTGGGTGGAGGCCTGAATGTGGTAGCTGAAAGGAGAGTCCCAGGTCTGCAAAGAAGACGAGCAATATCATAATTACTTCTACATCACAGGTCCAAAATGGCCTCCAGTTCTGCGCCTGTAGTTAAAGGCAGGCACATTTATTGGTACCTATAACTGCATGTATTGAGTAATCTAAATACCTGATTGCACTGGCAAATCAGATATAGGTTATTTCCACCAGAAGGGAGAAAAACACTACAACATTTGTGTTTAGACAAGCTCTCTGTTTCTTTTAGAAAAACAACATCAGGAAGGACTCCCACAACACACCTCAGCCATTATTACTGGACTAATAAAGCACTGCCTTTTATCTTAACATAGCTTTACAATATTCCATGCTCCCATTCTCCCAGGTGAGTAAGCAGAATCATAGAAACTGCCATACTGGAACAAACCAGTGGCCCATTTAGTCCTGTTTCCAAGAATGGCCCCTACCAGCTGTTTCAGAGGAAGATACAAGAAAGAAAGAGCAAGAAATGAGAGCTATGAAATAACTTACTTTGAGGAAAAGTTTCTTCCTAAACCCTTATTAGAGTTTGACTTATACCCTGAAATATAAATCTCACATTTTTTTTCCCTTATACACTCATGGGTATGTAGATTTTGTGCCTGGCCTGATAGGTTTTCATGCTGGTTTTGCAAAAGTGTTTTAATGTTATACTTGTATATGATACCCACCTCCCAAGTGGCAAACAGGTCTATGTTGTCAAAACTCAATTTTCCATTTCTGTCCCCTGGGAATAAATCATCTGCAGGCTTAAAAACAAAACAAAAAATGTCATCAGATAATTCTCCCTTTTGTTTGAGGTTTCACATGAGTTGCTTTCTGGAGAAATTCTGGAACTATAAGAAGTTATTTTGACATGTCAGTAACTCGATATTCACAGCATATTTAACCTTTATTTTTAAGTGCAAAGTTCTTTCTGAAACCTGATGGATATTCAGTCAATCAGTTCTCTTGATTATCTCTGCATCTCCAATATAAACGAAAGCCCATTTTATATCAGATCTGGAAGAAGTACATGTAGTGAAATTGTTTAGTATTGTAAAGCTCCATGCTTTTTATCGCAATGTTTCTGAATCAAGCAGTTAATATTCAGTCTGTCTTAAAGCAAAAGAGGAACTGTGGGGACTAGATTCTCCTGTGTTCAGACAGAACTCTTTTTTACCTTTAAAGATAGGGGTGTATGAATAATATAGAGATCAATGTAGTTAAACTGAAGGCTCTTCAGTGACTTTTCCAGGGCCGACTAGACAATCTCTGCAGCTTTGAAGGTGCTCCAAAGCTGTAAAGAGAAAAGAGAGAACAAGTTTCCATCAGAATTGTATGTTCACAAGGCTGATTCCCTAAATAATTTAATTCTACCATATCTTAAGCATGAAATGCCACTGGATATATAATATATTATGCATTATTTTATTTAAAATTTAAATAATAAAAATGACATTTATATACAAAGTCTATGAGTGCCTTACACTTGATTAATGTTACGTCATCATACCCCTGAAGCATTAAAAAGTGAACGTTCGTGCAACAGACAACTAATGTGCTTTTCAAAATCCATTAATTCAGTCTGGGACCACAAATAATGCCACTAATCCTGATTAAATGGCTATTGCATGCATAGTTGGAAGAGTCAAGATCACTTAGGTGCCTTACCCTGTACATTTCCATAGCCTAATGTATTTGGATTTCTATGAAGTATAACCTTAAATCTCTATCTTCTGGTCTGTAATGCTTGTTTTTGGGATTACACATGCCTGTAATATTTTTACCTTTAAGTCACTAGCACATACTCAGACTTAACTTCAGTTCCGTGTAGTTTTTAATCTGGTAATTGTAATGAGGCCTGCTAAAGCTTCAACTGGTACTAAATGTGTATAACCTTTTCCCCACAGGATTAACACCTGGTAAGATGTGGGGTGTTTTAGGCAAATCCTGTAAGCATAAGCAAACTTGTACTTAGCCCCGCACTGAAATCACCCTTCTTTTGTTTCAGAACCAGAAAAAAGAAGCAGAGAACAATTGATGGGATTTAGCAAAAAACCCACTCACCTTTCCTGTGTAAAATATTTCATCTCTTTTGACAGTTCCATCTACAATTTTCTCTCGAATGGCTCACCCGATTGCCTCCTCATTCTCATACACATAGGCTTCATCTATATGGTGGCAGCCAACTTCAGTAGCCACCTTTACAGCCTCCTCACACTTACTTTTGTGAACCTATGAACTAAAACAGGAAGAGAAAAGGTCTCAGCATGTCTGGCTCAGCGATGATGTTTTAAAATATAGTTTCAGTATGAAAAGTGACTGTGTACAATGTCACATTTTTACTCAGACACATTCGCTGTGCGTGCTCACACTCACCTCTGCATACTTGAATGGAAAAAGTAAATTTTTTGTTATGGAAAAGTCCTATACAATTTAATAGACAATGACTATAGTTCTACAAATTTTTTAAACCAATCTATAGATTCCATAGAACAGATTTAATTCTCTAATGAAGTATCAGATTGGTTTAAAAATGCTTCAAGAAAGTGATAAATTTCTATTACATTCAACAAGCTTTTAGACAATATTTAAAGAACTGTATTGAATTTGTATAGAATCTTATTAATTTCATCCCCATTCAATTCTATAGGGCTCTCGTCCAATATATGTTAGCCCATTAAAGATAATGGGATGGCACAGGGACAACAATCACCTAAAAGTGAGGGGCCAAGTTCTGTCCTCATTTACACCAGAGCAACCTGCATTGATTTCACTAGCCCTTGATGTACATCAGAGAGTATCACAAGTTGATCCATTGGAATGGTGATAACCTGTACAAAGAGTCAAGGCCTCTGGTTCTTATTTATCTGAGTCACCAAGAATTCTGCCTGAAGGACTGAATTGCAATTGAGTGAGGAGCTCAAGGTTTGCCCCACATGGCTTAACTGTGCAATGCATTTGAAAATGAAGGGCCTGGTCTTGCAAAGCTCACTCACACGACTAGTCTTACTGAAGTCCATGAGGCTAGTGCAGCAAGCAAGGACTGCTTGAAAAAATAAAGGGAACAGTCTCTGATCCTACAGCTTGAGGTACATGAGTAGGGTTATCATAGGTCTGGGTTTTCCAGACACGTTCTCTTTTTTGATCCTCTGCCCTCTGGCTGGGTGGGTTTTTCAAATAAGAGGAAATGTCTGGGATTTTGTGGAGCAGACGTTGCAAACTCAAAAAGAGCTGTCTCTGTGCTCTGATTGGTCCTTCGCCTGCAGCCACAGCTGCTGGATCCCACCCACCCAGGCCCCTGATCACAGCCCTGGAGAGGCAGGGAGACCCTGACGGATGGCTGCTGTTGCATCCCGCGTCTGTGCCAGCCACCGGGACAGAGGGCAACCGTACCCCCCTCCTCGAGAGTGAAGCTGCAAGTACCCCCTCCAGCACATCCAGGTACCCCTCCCAGGGCACAGCTCCTCTCCTTATACCCCCAGTTATCCCCTCCTGCACACCCAAATACCCCTCCCAGTAACACACCCCTCCAGCATCCCCTGATAAGCCCCCTACCAGTCAGGGGCGCTGGAACAATTTGTAGCCTGGAGGGGGTCTGAAAGCCATTGAACCAAACTGTAAACCCTGTGTATGATGGAAACCATTTCAAGCCAGGGGGTGCGGCAGCATCTCCAGCACCTTTAGTTCCAGCACCCCCCATTGTACCCCCTCTCCAGCTTCTCCTTCCTCCCTCTCCTGGCAGTGTCCTCTTTTTGGGAACCTGAGCGATGGTAACCCTATACATGAGTGAGTGTGATATCAAAGGGAGTCTTCACGGGCTGGAGAGCCTGCCCATGCAGATCTGATTTCAAGATTTGGGTCTTGCTGCGTGACTGTGGGCACGTTCTTGACTGCAGTTTCCCCATGTATAAAATGAGGAGAGTGATACTTACCTTCCATTGCAAATTGTGAGGGATATGTGGATGATAGGGCAGTATACACTGTAAAGAAAACAGAGTGCTTTTTAGTCACTACTAATTTGGATGGAATCTGAACTAATAACTAAGAGATAAAAGGCTTTGTATCCCATTACATAAGTTCCCCGTTATTTTCAAGGACAGTCTTTGTTTGCTCACACCATGAATTAAGTACGATTTTGAATGGTGTCAGCACAGTTGTTTATCCAGCACAGAACATGTATTTACATATAGCGACACAATCAGAGAAGAGAGAGAAAAGGTGTGCTGCTGGTAGACTGTAAGTAGTGATTAAGTTACAGATAAGATCACCAACTTCTCCCTGCTTACCAAAAGTGTCATTCACCTATCATCACCTTAGGATTATCATTGGAGGGATGTTCCTGAAATACAGCGTAGAGGTGTATAACATTTTTGAATTGTCCAGAGAAAGAGGATACCATAAAAATGCTCAAGGGAGTAGCAGGGTGAAAAACAACAGGGCATGAACTAAAGCACCAGAAGGATCTGAGAGATGGAGAGCAGCCTTTAAGCACAGCACACAGAATTCAGTTGTGGAATGGACTCCCAAAAACAACAATAGGAATTGCGGTTGTGAACATATTCTTATAGTCAGACAGGCACTTAGAAGATATAACACAATAGAGAACAAGCTGTGAACAAATAGGTGGATGAATAGCTGTGTGGCATCCTTTTCTTTCCAAATATCACAATATAGAAATCCTAAACACGTGTATAAGAACTATACGGTATGGAACAATTGACAATAAACTGAGGGAAGAACTGAAATAGCAAAGCAAGCAGCGGGTCAGGACTTAGATGTGTTGCGGAGAGGTATGTGGACCCATGAATGGACCAGCTAACCAGACTACAAGTCAGAACTGAAGTGCATTACAGCCCTACAAGGGGCGCAGTGCTGGTACTGCAGAAAGTGTTACATGTCAGGATGGAGAGCTCTGAGGTGGTATAGTGCCTACCCTCAGGCTAACAAGAACTTCGTGCTGCCTGTCACTCTTTTTCATGCACAGAACCAAATTTTATGCAGCAGATGAGAATTTCCAATTCTGGAATAATCTGTAAAAAGTTTACTCACTGCATCAGGTGCATGGGTATCTAATTTGACCACAGGAATTCTGTGACTGTCATTCAGCTTCATTGATATGTCTTTGTGGAACTGCATTGTCCTCCACTGGATGGTTTTTGCCAATTCTTTCTTGAAGCTTAAAACCCTAATGCACGCCTTCTTGAGCCAGTGAGTAAATGCAGGCCCTGACTGAATATTACTTTTATTTATTAAGGCATGGAACTGAGGGATTGGCCAACCCTACAACTGCAGTCACCAAAGGGATCCAAAATGCAACACAGCAAACCAGCTGGGAGATGTTCAGGATCACTTAATACGAGGCTCAAAGGTCAGCTTTTGTAAAGCACACACTCAAAGTGTGGGGGGGAACAATTGAAATGAGGAACTAAGGTCCCCCATTTCTTAAAGCTGGAAAGGGGACAAACTCCTCACTTTGAAATTCTTTTTCTCTTTGGCACTGAAGTCGTTCATCACATCACTGGGAAAATATGGTCTCAAACTGGGACATTAACACACTTATTCCCCTAGCAATTCTCTTTATAGTTTTCACTAATACAGAAGGAATTCCAGGATAGAATTACATGCATGAAAAAGAAGAATTATATCCTCACCCTGATTCTAGCCTGTTTATAATGGATTAAAGAGCCAGAGTAGGGTAAAGTGACCCTAAAAACCTGGGTTCTTCCTGGGTGAAGATTTCCCTGGCACAGGCTCTGTGAAAGACAGCCCTAAGTTGTCCCCTGAGCACCACACACCCTGCTGTAGGGGCATGGTGGGAGAGGAGAGGTGCGTAAGGAGCAGAGCTGCAATCCATAGTGCTGTAGCCCACAGACCAGCCCAAGGAGGCTGCTGTAATTTACTGAGGCCTCTAGGGCTGCCTAAAATACACCAGAGGCCTGCCCAGCCCCACAGCAAAGCCTAGGATTAAGAGGATGATATAAAACCTGTTTAGCTTCCTCCTTTGCCCTCAGGTTCTGCAGCACGGAATCTCACTTAAGGTGCATAAACGTGTCATAGGGCAACAAAGAAACATAATATCTATATTCTTAGCGATATATTCCACTCTTATCTTTCAGAAAGGCTCTCCTGGTCCAGGGTATTTCAATTGAGAGGTTTTTTTCTTTACAGAATCATAAATGGAGTGCCATCCTGAAAGGGACTTCAAGTCCATCCCTGTGCACTGAGGTAGGATAAAGTATACCTAGACCATCAGTGACACTATTAGTATTTCAGTGGAATTAAAAGTTAATTTTCTCTCCCAAGCCTCCTATTTCTGGCTTTCAAATGTTGTCTTGTATGAACATCAACCTCCACATCGCCTCTGCTTTGTAGTAACATGAGCCAATAGGGTGTGAAAAGAGAACGACTCTTACAGTTATACAAGGACACTTGCCATGAGCCAGAAATTTGCTGTTTGCTGAAATATTTGTGCAGTTAAATCATTGCCTCAAGAGAACAAAAAACATCATGTGTTTTCAGTAGATCATTTCTGGAATTATCTGAGAAACTATCACTGGTCATTCCCAAGTGTAAGAGGCACAGCATTTGCCTTCTCATTTACAGTATTTTCTTTAGTGTTCTTTGTTTCACATTAACTTAAAAGTAATAACAAGCAAAGTTATATACTGTGGGTTTCTGCTATGTCAGAAAAATGATTGAGGATGAAGAAAAATAAACCCTGTAACTTTAAGCCTGATGCCAATCTTTGCTTATTTAGCTGCTGCCTTTTATGAATCACAGACATTATTGATGGAAAAGATCTCCTAGGTTATCCACATAATGATGCCTGGTACAGGGCTGAGCATGTGACTGGTACTTAAACACATTTAAACTTAAAGCGCATTTCCCAGCAAACGCATGATTATTCTGTACAGAGCACGTGTCTGGAAGACTTCAAATAACTCTCAGTTTATCTTCTTAGTGCAAGGATAGACTAACTAAAATCAGGAGCTTCACTGTAAGAGAAAGTTCTATTCCCTCACTCCTGGTGCCCAGGTGTGGTGCACCACAGGTAGGTGGGCTTTTTAGAGGCTATGGGACAGATCCACAGCTGGTGTACATTGGCATAACTCCATTTTAGCAGAGAAGTGACTCTCAGCATGTCCGAGGCAATAATGGAGCAATGTAACATACACAGAACACACCATTGAGACATGATAGGGTATCTCTTATGGACACATTGTCTGCATTTCCTCAAAATATTGTGGGCTAGGTCATGAGCTGGTTTAAATTAGCATTAACCCCAATGAGTCAAATTTCCTTCTCAGTTAGAGAGTTGTGACTCAGTGGTGTACAAAGAGAGTGGAAGTAAGGGGAGAATTTCATCCATTGACCTCAACGGAGCTGTGCTGATTTACATTTGCTGAGGAGCTGGAATTCTGCATTTAAAGCTAAAGCATTAACCCTTCTTTGCAGTGGAAGAAAAATCCCAGTGCAAAACAGCTGGTAATTTTGTTGTGCAGGAGAGGCAGGATTCCCAGCTTTTCTGTGTAGCTTACTCTATGACCCCTACATGAAGACTGATGTCTTGACCAAGATCAGAGAAGGGGTGGAGCTGGTGGATCAACCACTTTACAGATCCATCAGCTGTTTCTGCCTTCCCCTTAAGGCAGTGGTTCTCAACCTTTCTAATGCCGTGACCCCGCAATACAGTTCCTCATATTGCGGTGACCCCAAACCAAAAAATAATTTTGGTGGCTACTTCAAAACTGTAATTTTGCTACAGTTATGATTCGGAATGTAAATACCTGATATGCATTATGTATTCTCATTGCTACAAATCAAACATAATTTAAACATAGTGATTAATCACAAAAACAATATTTAATTATATGTTGAGAAATATGATGACGTCAGCAAGCGCCGGACACACGTAATGCGCTGCTATGGACTGTGGAGCGTTCCCCCCGCTTTCCCCGCCCCTTAGGCCCCGGACGGATGATGCAATCACGTCTGCGCATGCGCGCAGGCATTCAGTTTGGAACGCGCATCCATAACGGTGTGCGTTCCAGCTGAATAGCGCTGCTACAGATGGTAGCGCGACTTCTCAGCGGCTAAAGCCATCAGAAATATGTATTTTCCGATGGCTTTAGGCGACCCCTGTGTTTTGGTCGTTCGACCCCCGCCGGGGTCGCGACCCACAGGTTGAGAACCGCTGCCTTAAGGAGTTAGAGAGCTGCACTAGCAGACTGAAGAGGCTGTTAACTGCCATTCCCCATTCTGTGCCCTGACAGAATTCTGGGCAATGCTGGCTGTGGTGCTGCGAGATCCAGGATTGCACGCTGTGGGTTGTAGTCTTTCACTTTAGAAAAACTAAGAGGAAACCAGAAGTGTGAGTTGGTCAGGGGCTGCCGCTGCTGCAAGAATTTCTGGAACTGCAGGATTGATGTCTTTACTGTATTGGTCAGAGCCGGATTAAGGTTATGAGAGGCCTAAGGCAAAGGGGAGGGAAGGACCTAAGTATGAATTACATATTGCAAAAATAATTATGAAGTCATCAAACATTTATTTACATACATATTTACATATTATTTATTTATTTATGTAAAATTAACAAGTTTATTCTACTCTCACTACACTCAATTCTTCAAACACATTTCCCCCCCTAGTTTTAACTGTGGCAAAGTCATGAATGATGTCATCATAATTCAAGACCTAATGATTTCATTCTCAATGCTCAAAAGGGACAAAGCACTGAGATGCTTTTGAGTCATGGTGGATCAGAGTACATTTTTGACTCTTGTTAGAAGAGAGAAGGAACATTCTCCACTATAGTTAGTGATCATAGTGACAAATGCAGCCATAATTCAGCTTCAACATCTGGGAAACATTCTATCACATTGGATTCAGTGATAACTCGGTACATACAAATGGATTTTCTTTCATCATCTTTTCTCTCTATATCTGACGGTGACATGAATTCAACAAATTGAAGAAATCCTTTAGTAGGTAAATTGCCTGGGTACTTTTGACAGACATTTGATATCTTCAGTGACTTCAGAACTTGAAATGTTAGGTGAAAAATTTGTCAGTACACTAAAGATTTTGTCAATATTTTCATAAGCCTTGATCTGATGTTCTAATGAACTCTTCAGTTTGTTGATGATTGTGATGAGGGTATTAACTCTGAAGTTAGTCGTTGCATGTCATCTGTTTTTTGTGGCGTTTGGCTGACTTACACTCATGATTAGGAGTCCTTGCAGTTCCTGAATTTCATACGCATCAAAACTCTCCCGCATTTGTTGAAGAACAGTTCCAAGACTCCTCATTAGGTTTACACAGTGGAAAGGCCAATCTGAGCACTTTGCAAGCTTAGACAGCACTTGCTGAATGGCTGAAGTATATCATTCCAGACCTCACATAAAATACCAGTTTCCAAAGTGCATGTTGCATCACTCAGGATCTTCACATCTTTTCTTGTTGCTGATTTTTGAGAGTCATGATCCTTGATGCTTTCTAGCACTTCAAGGATGTTGGGGTATCCCAGAACAACTGCATTCACAGCTTCAGCGTTGGTACTCCACTGTGTCACTGAGAGTGATCTGGGCATCCCTTTGGTAGTGAATCTCTAAGAATCATCCAGCGATTGGTTGATGCACTATGTGTCTGAGAATATTCTTCCAATAAGCACTGGTATTCCATTTGGTATCAATTCTGCTTCTAACTTTCCTTCAGGCATGGTAGCTGCTAACTGACAATGCATGCTGCGCACTCATTACATGATTGGTAATATATGTAGTATTCTTCCAACCACTGAAGCCTTTGCAGAACATTCCCTGGTTTTTGGTATAAGAAAACAGGCAGCAATAAAAACAGCATACTGTCTCCTTAGAAGGTGAATAGTTCAGCCATTCTTGCTCACCAATCTATTTGTTAAGCTACACCTATTCAAACATTGTTTTGCGCAGATAACGATTCTGACTGGTGTACTCTCATTTTATCAGCATCTAGATTCTGGCATTTCTGTGGGCCCTTCTCAGTTCAATATGCCAACCTCCCTTTGGGGACCTCTAGCACCTCACACAGTGCATTTCCAAGGGGTCCGGGTATGCTGGATCTGAGAATGAAGAAATATAATTATCAAAGAATAGAGACTAGACTCAATAAGTGCATTACATAAAGACCTTTATTTTTTCTTCATTAACAATCAAGAACCATTCCATTCTCAGATTGAGTTATTTTGAATGTCTGTTTAAATGTACCATGTCAATCTCTTGATCTCACCAGCACTAGCTGGACTTCCAGAACAGGGTGGTTTTCTAGGACTAGTCACAAAAATGGAGCAAGGAAATGAAATGTATGTCTGATTCCTTATGTGTGAAATAAAATCAAGAACGATGAAAGGATCCTTTCCATTATTCATCTTTAAATGGATACTGAGGGTGATCCGCAAGTCTAAAAAGAAAATGCAATATTTATTAAATATCCACATGTAACTGTATTACTAGGACACCTGAGTGCAAAATGCAGAAATCTCAAAGATCAGACATGCAATGCTATTGATCTGCCTTGGGGTTTTTGATAGACCCATTATTGTATTATCTAAGCATGTGAGTGCTCCAATGCATAGTCTCAACTGAGATAACATTACATTACAGCTGAGTTTGTAACTAATACTTACGTTCCGTTGGAAATGAATAAAGCTTGGAGAAAACATGACAGAATGGGATCATAACTGTCTGTGATTGCGTGTGGTAGAAGGCTGTTACAAGAGATGATTATTCTCAGTAAACAATGGGGCTAGAACAAGTACTAGTGGGCTTTGATGAAACTGGAAAAATTGTCTTTAAAATATAGATAGGCCCCAGCTGTAATGTTGAGATCCTCATCTGGACCCAAAATTTCCCCAGTTTGGGGTTGTTTTGGTTTAGCCCATTGTAGACATAAAGGCCATCCAGGTCAAGGAATGTGTCATCTAGACCCAGATTTCTGCAAAGGTCAGGATTGTTAGGGTGCAGGGAGTTCAGTTCTCAGCTGCACCAAAGTGGCACCATGCAGAGTTGGGGAGGGGGTATATCCACAAAAGAGAAGTTTTTAACTTTCTGATCGTTGGGCTAATCCTCAAGGTGCTCTCTGCTAGTGGGGATTGCTGGAGCACAGCAGCCACTTTGGCCACTCCCTCCCCCCAGAAGTGCCTTCAGCGGATCCCCTATGCCAACACCCTGGAGGATGTGGCATAGAACCTTGCTCTGTGGGTTCTTCACCACCAGGGATATCCCTGTGCTGATGCTATTGGAATATAAAAAATGCCTCAGAGTGGGGCCCTGGATTCTTCCCAAACTTTTAGTTTAGGCCCCATTTCTAAAATATTTAAAATATTGGAAATGTTTATAACCATTAGGATGATTAGATAATGACATATGTATCCCAAGGAAGTTGTGTCTTTACCTTCAAACAGGAGAAATTCAAGGCTGCACTAGACAACTAACTACTAGGAATGTGTTGGGATAATGGGCCAAATTCTGCTTTCAGTACATCCAGAGGAACTCAGTTGCAGTCATTTCCTATAGATTTTTACCAGAATAATGAAGAGCAGAATTTGAGCCAATGAAATCAGTTCTGCCACACTGTGACCCACCATGTCCATTTTCCTGTCATTTCAGGGGCCTTGGGCACTGGTGCACCTTGGTCCCTGCTATTTGCTGCTCGTGGCATATAATTTTCTAGTCTCCTATGCAACGTTGTTGTAGTCGTGTTGGTCCCATGATATTAGAGACAAGGTGGGTGAGGTAATATCTTCCATGGGACCAACTTTTGTTGGTGAGAGGGACAGGCTCTGGTCTGTAGGGAGCTTGCTTCTGATGAGCTGAACATCTTCTTCTGACTTTCAAACAATGCTTCCCCAACCTTAACACCAGAAGCCAACTCCCCACAGACCTTCAAGACACAAACTCAAAGCAATACCAGACCCTGCTAGAACAACAAATGTAAAACCTGAAGACAAATCTCTGCTACTACAATGATCAAGACCCCCTACAAATACATCTTTCAAGATCCATGGATCCTGCAATGCCTCTTACACCATGTGGTAAACCTCATCCAGCACACTAAATGCCCCAACAACAACTATATGGGTGAAAACGGAAAATCACTACGCTCTCAAATTAACTCACACAGGAAAATAAGACAAAAAACACTCAATCACTTGTGGGTGAACACTTTTTACAAAGTGATCACTGTATATCTGACCCATCAGTCCTTATCTACAAAGGAAACCTGCACAACACTTTCAAAAGATGAGCCTGGGAGCTTAAATTCATAACTTTGTTAGTCACTAAAAATCATAGACTGAATAGACATCCTGGATTTATGGAATATTACAACAATTTATAACTCACTCACAACTCCCACAGCTATCTTCCCCTCCCTTTCTTCACCCCTATGATGGTGGGGTGTTAATGGGCCACTTCACCTTGAATGGTCCCTTGAAATATGTGTTAACTATGACGCTAAAACAATCTGTTCCACCTTGTTTTTAGCTGCAACGCTCTGAGTATGTTTCCCAGACCAGAAGAAGAGCTCTGTGCAAGCTTGTCTCTCTCACCCACAGAAGTTGGTCCAGTAAAAAAATATTACCTCACCAATTTTGTGTCTCTAGTCTCCTGGGGGCTGTAATGCTTTGGTCTGCCTTTGGTTGTTGGGTTCAGTAGGTGAGGTTAGTAGCCTGTGATGTAGAGCTGTGGCATATATAGCTTGAAGTCGAGAGCCCCGGTGCCTCCCACAGGGCTGAAGTCTTGAGCAGTGGGGCTGAATCCCAGAGCCCCAGCACCCCTGGTGGGGCTGAATCCCAGCGCTCTGGGGCCCCTTACAGGGCTAAAACCACAAGCCCACAGGTGAAGTTGGAGAGGACTATGGGGGGTGTTGCCTCCCCACAAATTGCACTGCTTTACCCAGAGCAGGGACATCCCAGGGGTAACTCCACCCCCTCCCCTCCTTCTGTCCCCGAGTCCCTTCGATGACCCACCCTCTGGCCAGGTTGGAGGCTGGAAGATGGAGCTGGGCAGTGCAGGGCTTCTACTACTCTTGCTGCTGTCATGGAGCGGGCAGCCACGATGCTCCCCTGTCTCCTGCTGCTGCTGCAGGTACCCAGGGTTGTGGCTACTCCTCAGATCTCAGTCCCCTTTGACTGCTTACGCAGCCAGTAAGAACTGTCCTAGTGGACGGAACTAGCTCCAGTTCTGGCAGGGCCCTCGGGGGCCCCCCTGGCACACAGCCTCCAGCTAATCCTCGCCCTGCGCCCTGAGCTACCCCCTGCCTGAACCCTGCGCAATTTTCAAACTTTTTGAGCTGAGCCCCTTCCCTTTCAGTTATAATCTTTGGTTGTGCCTCCCTCCCCCAAACCAGGCAGATTGGGTGGCCTGTTGAGGGGAGTCAGGGGGTGGAGGTTGCGCTTTCTTCCTGGGCCCTGCCCCTCCAAAAGAGAAGTCAAACTATGCCTATACCCTAGTGTCCCCCTGACCCCCAGAGCCTGGAGTTTTTATAGCATGTGTGTGTATGTGTTGGGGGGGCGGAGGAGGCTTGGAAAGAAAAAGGTTGAGAACCCCTGATATACAGGAGGTCAGACTAAATGATCTGGTTGTCCCTTCTGGCCTTAAAGTCCAGACTCCATTCCAGTCCAAATCCCTATGATCCTAAGTACATCTTTTGTTATCACTAGATTCAGTGTAACACAAAACCTTATTTCTTTGTGGGGTGACCACTGCTGCCTGTCTCCTGCCTCTCCACAGAGTTCTAAAACACAGAGTATTGTGACTCACTGTATTAAGTTCAGGTAGCGAAGGTTTTTGTTCAGCCCATCAATGGTTGTCATGTCCTCCTCAGAGAGATGGAAATCAAAAACCTGACACAGAAGACAGGATCAAACATTGGTTATTCCTGCAGAGCATGGCCCTTCTAATAGTGAGATATATGTGCATTTATAGAAGCACAAGTCTCATGTTAAGTGAAAAGGAGATTAAATAGGTAAATTATTCCGGGCCTGCTCCTTCCACTGTATTTTAGATATTTCAGAGGTGAAGGATATGTAGCTGTGTAACTGTTGTGATTTCATTTATTTTGTATTTAACAATTAAGCTTTTAAGACTCTGCTGTCTGCAGATGCAGCTGCCATTTTGGGAAGTAAAGGACATGGTACAGAGGGGATACACACTGTGCTCCCTCATGTAGCTGTTCTTCCTTGTTTTGTTCTTTCTATTAATATAGAATAAATCAGTCAGTGACATATTATATAGTTTACTCCTTGGGTATGGAAAATATAACAAGGGATCCCATAGCAGGTTGATTTACCTGGGAAAGATGTTTAAGATCTTCGACAAATATGGGTGGGGAAGGACAGAACAGAGTTTGGGGAGGATCTGTGGTCTAGGCAAGAGGGTGAGGGCAGGAAAGGTGCACACTCCCACTGGAAGATCATTTGTGTTTCCAAAGCTCAAAGAGATCTTAATTCCAATCTGAGGTCAAGAGAAACTTTAGCCATTTTCGGAGAGGGCTCCACAAATCAGTTGCTCTCTTGAAATTGGGAGAGACAAGGAGGACTCCATGTTTTTTTCTTCCCACATCATTATTTGTTCTTTATTAGATGCCAACTTAAACAGTTAAAATATTAAAGTGGCAAAAGTAGTCTCTAAGAATAGAGAACCTGCCTGAGAACTGCAATGCACAATGTCTGCTAATTCTTGGAAAGGGTTTTGGAATACCATATTGTACAAAGACATACAAGTTCTTGGCCCTCTATGTTGTCCCATCTAAATTTGCACATAGGGAAGTGTGTCCCTCAGCCTCTTCTCTCTCCTCTTTTACCTGGAAGTTTTCTTCAATACGCTTTCTGGTGAAGCTCTTGAAGAGGACCACAATATCACGCTGCAGCTGGTAGCGTAGGGCTATTAGAGCAGGGGTTCGGTTGTATTTTTTGGCAATTGCACCCAATACTGGGTCCTCCAGCAGAACTGGGGTGCTTTGATCTATCCTACAAGGGAAACAGAGAAATGGGGCATTTCTGGGATCAGGAATGTAGTAATCTCAGCCTAGTGAGCACAATACCTGTGCAAACTGAAGATAACTAACTAGGACTTTTCCAACTCTCCTTTTTATTGTATAACTCTGTAAATATCAGATATTTTGAAGATGGAGAGCACTTTCCCCTCCCTCCAACCCATTATTGAGGTATTACTCCTGGGAGCATAGTCCAGTTCCTTTCCTTACCACATTTTATCCCGTTGTGAGCCCAGAGCACAATAGGCTTCGAGGAGGATGTCCTTGGATTTGCAGAAGGCCAGCAGTTTGCTCTGGTTGAGGTAAGGGTGACATTCAACCTGCAGAATCACCCCCCAACCCAAAATTGAGATTCTGAGCAGCAGCAGTCAGACAAAAGAAACAGCCGATGTTACGTCAACAGGATACAGAATGTTAAAATATTGAATTAAAATTCAATCAAATATCCTTCAATTAAAATACAGCCTGGAGGTACAAGTGACCGTGGGGTGCAGCTTAGCGCATAACAAATTCCCAGCAACAGTTTATCTAGTAGAGGACAGTGAAGCCAATAGATGCTGTGGGTGGACAGGCTTAATAAGGTTTTATAATGAGGGCCAAATACTGTTTGCCTTACTCATGTACTTAGACCTACTGAAATCTCATTAAGTTGTCTAGATGCAGGATTTGGCCCATTCTGTATTGTTAAACAGCTAGGATACAGATCAAAATCTTGGCCTGGACTAACATTGCCATTAACGTAATGGTTATTAGTTGCAGAGAGCTCTTAGGATCTGTGCCTGATAACTTTCCCTAGAGTGGTCACTTGGCTTAAAATTTGTCATGCTTGGTCTCAACTCACAAATGATTTTTGGGTTGGGGGGAGGAAATGCAACCAAAATCAGTTCACTCATTTCTGAGTTGTCCAACTGTGAAACAGCAGTGTTTTCTACCAGACATGACATTTTTTTCATTTTCATATTTTAATACTGAAATTTTTAAAAGTTCAAATTTAAAGTTCAAAATTGCCTTCTCCCTATATATTATCCTCCATGTGGAATTTGTGCTGTGCTAAGTTTGAAAAAAATTAGTTGAGAGGGAATGTTACTTTCGACAATTGACTATAGGATGCTATGCGTATTCTGTGTTTTTTGCTTATTATATATAACTCAATTCTTTCCCTTTATCCGTCAGGTACAGAATACATCTGGGTATCTATATGAAGGATACGCACATGGATTGGACAATGACATGGTCCATCTGAATCATTGCTTTTTGAGCCTACTGACTGAAAGTCACATTTCTGAGTATGGGTTTGAATGACCGTCCTCACATTCCAAGCAAAGAAGGGCTGGTGCTGTGAATGCCATAGCAGGGGGATGAGGTAGCAGGAAAGGATGTACAGGGAAGTGGCTGGTCTACTCTTTCTCCTGCTCCTCTCAGACATGTTTCCTTGACAGTATTCATTCTTTTCTGATTTGTATAAGCTTTTCATGAATTCAGTGATGGGCAAAACAAAGCCCATATTCCAAACAACATAGAACAATTTTTTTTTCATAAGTTGAACCTGAATCTGTATTTGCTAATGGCTTCTGTCTTTAATGTAAGCTGGTCCCAACAACCACAAATTCTGAGGAGTTCAATATCAGGGTCTACTGTGGCTAGTGTCTACTTGATGTGGAGCAAAAAGTAAGTTTTCCTTTAAATACAAAAGAAAGGGTGAACATTAGCTCTTGCTGATAAAGCAATGCTGAAGATTTCCTTTCTTTGAGTTCTTCCACTATAAATGAAACTCTTTGACTATAAGTTCCAAATTTCTTTTCATTGAACACTTTTAGGTCTCCATCCAAAGGTTGGAGTTTTACCTGGTTGACAACAGGTTTGTACTTGAGCCCGGGTTTGCTCAGGATCATTTTCAGCTGTCTGTGGTTGAAATTGGACACCCCAATGGACTTCACCAAGCCTGCATCTTTACATGTCTCCATGGCCTTGATAAAATAAAAAAGGATATTTCCATTATCACTATTGGTAGTATAATTTCCACAAGACTAGAAAAATTATTCTCAACTGGGCTCACTCAATATAAAATTATTCCACCATAATTTTATTACACATATGGCAGGGGAAGTTTGATTGGTCTAGAACAAAACTCTGATTTAGAAACAGTAATTTTTCAACAATTCACTTAGGCATCAGATCTCTATTTGTGCAACCCACTGTGCAACAAAGTCATCTTTTCCCCCAGTAGAAAACAGACAATCTGGCCACTGACTCTCCCAGCAGTTTTCTCTTTTATTTGTCCTTCACACGTACAGAACTTCAAAGACATAGCAATACTTGTTCACTGTTAGTGAACAATACAGCAATGAGGATACCACATAAGTATGGGACTATTAACACCAGTTTAAGAGTTTTATAGCAAAAAAATAACAGAATGAAAATTAAGGGGAAAACACAAGAAATATTGAAAGAAATGGACAGCTGCTGTGGTCACCATTAGAATGTCTGCTATATACCAGCAGTAATCATGCAGTGGTGTCTGAGATAGTCCAGTGTTTCCCTGTCCTGTTAATAAGAAATCACTGCAGAGTTGCAGTTGACAAGCAGTGCTATGGTAACAAGGATACAGTAGCCAAATCCTGTTGTCTTTTCACATTTAATATAAAAAGCTTGCTAGAATGCACTGAAGGGACGGCACATATCACAGGGGTAGCTTTAGCTTTTTCCTTTTAAATGAGGGAGTTAAGTTAGTGGTCTTGAAAATGAGGAACCAGTAGCACCAATTAGCACCAGGCATAATGTGAGCAGACAGTATGTTAACTTCCCTCAAAGCTCTGCCAATGCACCTCGATTCTGAACAGACGCCCCTTCATATTTCATTTCTGGTCTTTCTTTATATAGAAGCACCAATGGTATTAAATTGAGTGGTGGACTTTGTAATGTAGGTAAACGTGGACAGACTTTGAACCTAGCTCTTCAGTGTTGAAAGGCTAGCTCACTAATAAGCTGCAATGCTGAGCTACTCAAAGAGCTTTAGTTAAAGAATTAGGGGTCTGAGGGAGCCCTTGACTTGGCTGAATATTTAGGGCAGAACATTTCATTCCTCATTTGTAGAAAACATCACATGTAAAGCTCAGACTACAATTCTCTCTCTGAAGATGACTTTGGTGATATCCCTGCCCTAAGAACAGGGAAGGCCAAAACATCTCTATGTGTAGTTCTACTCCACAAAGTGATGCTGTAAAAATGGCATTATGTGGCTTCATGTTTGTTGTCTCAGTGATTTCACTAGCTAAGATGCTGAGTTTATAAGTAGAAATATATGTGACTTGACTAGCAGCCCTGAACACTCATTGAAGGTCTTGTCTATGCACAGTTATTGCACCGATTTAATTAGATCGGTCTGATATTGATGTAGTTAACCTCCCCTAGTATGGTGGGGCAGCTCCCTCGGCAGTCACGAAAGGGTGAAAGGGCACCTCTGTGCTCAGTCAGCCCCAACCCACTGTACCTATGAGGCTTTTGAAGCCTGGAGAAGGGCAGGCCCTTAAAAGGGAGGATGCTGGCTCAGTCTGGACGGAACTCTGGAGTGAGCGGCGCTAGAGTGCCCCAGCATACACAGTTTGTCTCCTGGGAAAACTGCTTGCACACGGTGGCCTCCTGGGCCCTCTGAGGAAGTGGAGGGACTGGCTTTTCTATACCTTTTTTTTTTTGAGCCCTTCTATTTTGCCTCGGTTGCTTGGGCAGATAGGGATAAGGAGTCCATATCTCCTCCCAAGGACTATCACCCTTTGCTCTGTGTGAGACCGCATGGACCTGGCCTTTTTTGTGAGCTGCAGAAATATTTTGCCTTTTTCTTCATTTGGAGTATGTTATATCCGTAGAAGGGGACAGGCTGTCTATCAGGTGCAGGCAGAAGGCTTTACCTGAAACTCTGAACCAGGTTTATCCTAATGTAATTTTTCAGAAAAAGATGTCTTAGACAACAGAGATGCCTTTCTTGCCCCAGGGTGGTGCCAGAGATGTATAATTCATCCCAGTGGATACAATCATACTGGTATAAAGTTGCCTATAGAGGTATAGCTTGTTCCCATAAATTAGGGAATAAGATGTACCAGTGTAAGGCACCATTGTACTGGTATAACTGCCTTCACTCTAGCGGTTGCGCCAATTTTACTGTTTTTTTAAAATAAGAGCACACCCCTAACTGAAATAGTTAAATTGGGACCAAAACTGTATGTGGACCTGGCTGAAGTCTGACAGTTAGGCTGGACTCTTTCCTACTTCTACAACCTCACTAGCAAGGAAAGTTCCATTACACATCTGCATCCGCATTGTCTTCAGATTATACCCTAAGTGACACTTGAATGACATCATTTTCTTAACAGAGGTGCAACTGATTTGAATTTAGTGAGAAAATCTGTTTATGATTCACAAGAAGGAGCTTAGTTGGTTGCTGCTGCTGGGCTAACAGGAACAAAAAGCAGCCAAAACTTATTTTTGTCACTAAAGCTGGCAGCTATGATGTTCTGCGTACAAAAGGGGCAGATCTGTTAAGTATGAAGGTGGTATTTGTATACAGTCACTTGTTAGTGTGAATCCACACATTATCAATAGGCAGTTCAACAACATATCTTACTAACAATCCCAACCTCCCACATATCTAACAATTACGTTCTCCTTAGCTCCTCCTTAGAAAGGTCATACTATGCACCAGCAAAACTCTGAACACTTTCTGGGTAACAGGCAGCTGGCTGATTAAGGAAACTGGATGTGCTATTAATTAATAGTATGTTACTCATGTCACTCACCTCCCAAGTTTTACGCAGGTCTACAATATCAAAAATGAGTTTTCCGTTTTCATCCATTGGTGATAAATCTGCCCCAGGCTTAAAAACAAAAGGAAAATCCCCTTAATTCCTGATGTTTTGCAGAAGTGGATTTCAATTATTTTGTGGCCAGAGAAAGAGTTGTCGCTAGGAGTGGGAAAGGGAAGGTGTTGAATTCTAATACTGGTAAAAATAATAGACTGGTTTTATCTAAACCACTTGGCTTCCCACAAGCTGAAAACATTTGGGGAGAAAGTGCGTAGTCCTCAAAAAGTTTCCCTGCCATTAACACCTAAAAGGCATCTCAGATAAGCATCTTATTAACTCTCTTTTAAGTCCCTAAGGGAAGACTCCAGCAGCACCAGAAAAATATTTAAATCACCTGAATTATAGCTACCTTGAACAGAACTGATGTTTCTAATGCTCTAGGGACAGAACAACTATTGTAAATTGTCAAACTGAGCTAGAAAATTAATCTACACATCACTTTTGAGTTAAAAGCCACATGACTCAAATGCATAGCATACCTTGCGTTCCATGAGCAAATTTCACCCTAGATGCCTGGAAATAATTTTGAGTAAATAAGAGGATACATGTTAATACTGGAAAATTAATTAGCTCAGCGAAGCACTACGTTCATAAGAGATTGTGTTTATATGCAATGAAAACAAAAGCATGCGTGTGGAAAGCAATTAGTGCCTAGGGATATTACAGATAGACATGATACATGGTGTTCCACAAAACAGACATCTTCACTGACAAAGAGAAAGAAACTTGAATAAATGAAGATATGATTAATAAGCTAAATAGATTGTAGTTGATTAAAAACACAAGAGATCACAATAACCCAAGATGAATTTGATAGATTATTGGTGAATTTCCAGAGAAACTAGTTAGCTTTTGTTCACTAAGTGTATATTTGAATTTAGAGTTTCTGAGATAGTGGATTGGCAAATTTACAAACTAAGATATATGTATTTTTAGTGGCATAGAGTGAACCCAGGTAGCATATGACATTTTAATAGCAAGGATTAAAAGACTTAGTCTACATGCTTATTATATATTGATTGCTGGTGAAAGACAATATGAGCCCCCCCCTCAAATATTGCATTATAGAATGTGTCTCATGCATTAGTTTTTCTTTTGACTTTTGCCTTCCCCTGGAACACCCATCATAGGCTGCTTTTGCAAGCATGACATAGCACTAAGTGGACTACTGATCTGTTTCAGAGCAACTCTGCTCTGGTCCATACAGCTACTACCAAAAAACATCTGTTTTCCTGTGTACATTTTTTAAAGAAAATTTTACCTTTAAAGACATAGGATTGTGGATAATGAAGAGATCCATATAGTCAAATTTAAGTTTCTTCAGTGACTGTTCCAGGCACGTTCGGACAAGTTCAGGGCGGTGAAAGGTACTCCCAAGCTGTAATGATTAAAAAACAACCGTTCTTTCTGAAGAAGTCCTCCCTTTTCTCTGCTTTCTCAAAGGCTAACTGTAAAAAACACTCTTCTAAAGCATCTTAATTATGGCATATCATGGTCTTTGCCATTTTAACAGAAGGGTGTGTTGTGAGGTGGTAGTGTGCAAAGATGCACATCATAGTGAGAAGTGAATGATTCCTGAAGAAGCAGACTGATGGGGCTGAAATGCAGCCAGAACTTCAGATGTGCACTGGGTCAGCACAGGAACTCTACGTGAGGCCACATTGGCTAAATTTGTTCTCCTTGGTTATTAGGAGTCACCCCGTTCTATGACTTCAAGAGATGGCCCTTGGAAGAATGGAATCAAAGATGCCCCTTGGTATGTGACTGTGTTCTACACACAATTCTGGTCTGTCTGTGAGAACCAGGAGATGGGAGCTCATATAAATACCATTTCTAACAAGACATCACTTCTAATGCAGAAGGAATCCTGTCCCAAGAACCTCTTTCCCCTTTTTTGCCAAAAGTTCTCCATTTAAAGTTCGGTTCTACTCTGAAAAGTGACTCTGTAAGAATGAGAAGTTGGTGTTACATATTGACTCTCAGTGATTCAATACCAAATGTGCCCAGTTTACAAGTAAACGGATGCTTTTCTAACTGACAGCTCCACAAACTCAATCTGGATCCAGCTAGGTTGTTTGCTTCTTGTCTATCATCTCCAGAAATAAAGATGCTGCAGAACAAATTATGCTCTAAATGACATTTTTCAACCCCACTGTCTTAAAATCAGTGATAAGCCCTTGCTTTTAATGGGCTAGTATAAGTGTAATTGATTGGAAATTAGTAAACACTTTTGTTGATACCTCAGGAGAAATATATCCACCTTCCTTTCCCTTAGCCATGTTCTCTGTAGATCTGACAAGAATGACAATTCAATTTTTTTTCCCACTGAAGACACAGATAGGACTCTGAATGCACATAGAAAACAGATTTCTTAAATAATGAGATGCCATTTTTACACAAGCACTTTTCAAAATAAATCTATACTTTAAAAGAAACTGCAATGGTCTATAAAACAGAGTCACCATTGTGTATTTGAAGTTTAGAAAGGCTTGTTGTGGCTAAATAAAATAAAATGTTGTGTCTGGTGACCTCTACCTTCAAGGATATAAAGTAGCTGTTTAACCTTTGCTTTCTCACATGTAGAGAGCTTTGTGCTCAAACCTGTAATTTAGTATAGAAAGCAGCTTCCCAAGTTTATGAATAATATTCCTCTAAAGGCAATCCTGCCTTGTTTAGGTCACAACATTCTTCATAAATTAGACAAAATAATTAGCACAGGAAGTAATACAATAAAAATACTGGTGTTAAAACAAAACGCTCTTACCTTTCCTGTGTAAAATATTTCCTCTCTTTTGACTGTCCCATCTGCAATCTTCTGTTGAATGGCTTGCCCAACCTCCTCCTCAGTCCCATATACAAAGGCTCCATCAATATGGCGAAAACCAACTTCAATAGCCACCTTTGTAGCCTCCTCACATTTACTTTTTTGAACCTATCGTTTAAGAAAGCATAATGTCAATCTCTCTGAATTAGGGATATTTTATGCCAGACATCTATACTTTTGAGGCCCATCAGAATGACTTTATAGCAACATTTTTAGATTCCGATACCTTCACATTAAGAATCTTTTAATTTACCTTAAAGTAAATTCAAGGATACTGGGCCTGATCCTCTGTTGTCCAGTGTTTTGTGTCATTATTTACACCACAGCAAAGTAAATGGAAAGGGGGTATAAAAGGCTACCATTCAGGTATAGCCATTTTACTCCCACTGTGCACAGTAATCAATGACTCCTTAAATTGCAGGGCAACAGCGTATCATGCCCATTATTTCAGCATTCTTTTTTAGAAGATTCAAAGGACACTTAGTACAGGCCCCTGAGATCAGGAGTGAGGAGCTGTAAGACCCATATATTAAGATATACTATGGGTTAGAACGCCCAGTGTGGCCGAGCTGAACTACTGTCGATTTATTTTTTTTTAAAGTATGCTTTATAAGCCAAGGTCATGATTTTTTGGAAACCGAGTTATGGTTTTGAATGTTTGCGTTTGGGAGGACTGCATTACTTTCCATCAGTAGTTATTATAAAGATGGCTATTAGAATTGGTCGGTGAGAACTATCATTTCATAAACCCCTGTTGGTTCTTGACGATGACTCAGTTTTCTTCCTGCTAGTTGTATATTGTCTCTTTTATTAAATACTCTATTGAGATTAAAGATTGAAAAAAAAAATCTGGTAAGACCCATGCTTCAAAGACAAGAAATCTCTGATGGAGTAGATGTGATAAAGGAAAAAGAAAGATAATGATATGCAAGAGCTAAGTGGGGGCAAATGAACTTCTTGGGGAATATTAGAGCAAGGCAAAGAGAGACAGTTCCAAAATTGGTAGAGGCAGAAGGGATCTGATTTCCCATTTGCCTTTTCTTTTTTTTAAATTTAATTTTCAAGCTTCAGTTAGTAATTTGTTGATACTGGGAGAGAAAGAAAGAGAATCTAGCCTATGGGCAGAAATCTGCTCTCATTTGAATCAGTGAAGTCACAATGCTGTAAAACCCAGTGTAATTGGAGAATCAGATCTTATACATATAAGTGGGCCTGATTCTTGTTACACTAAGGCCAATGTACACTGCTTTGGCAGTCAGAGATGACGTGTAACTCTTGATGGTGGAGGGGCACAATTTAAAGATTCTGGGGGAGGAAATTCTGGGGGAGGGGCACATGACTTCCCTACAAATTGCCTCTGGGTTGAGGAGCAGCAGCAGAGCCAGGAGCATCAGGGCAGCAGCGAGTGAGTGCTTCGGAGAGCATCTCATGACAGCTGGACTTTGCACAGCCTAACTGGTCTTCTTGATGATTTTCAAATCTGGGAGGACACGTGACATCCCCCCCCCCAAGCGTCACCTCTGCTGGCAGTGTGATGAGACCTTAAATTACACCTACTTTAGACTGGCGGTCCTATGATATCTTAGTATAACTCAGAAACAGGCCTGAGTGAACAGACGCAGTTGGCACAGACTGCAGTGTGTAAGAAAGTCGTATTTTAGGAGGTGGTCTTTTCTGGGAGGAGGAGGAGGGTGGTGAGAGATCATATCAGTCCCACCAGTACTGTTCAAAGGTTAGAAAGGCTCACTGGAAAGAGCTGAGTCACTGAGCTCCACAGAAAGTGTTTGTGATTCACCTTTATTCCTAGAACAATATACATTGCATGGTTCTACAAACAAGGCTTATATGTACCAAGTGGGAGGAAAAAGGTCCACACACATAGGTCATCTTCAGAGGGGCCCTTGCGTTTTTTAGCTTTTTTTAAAACACAGTATTTAGTCAGTCTTAATTCGCACTGAGTCACAGATAGGAATAAGGAATGAAAATGAGTAAGCACAAAAATTTAATAAACTGCACTTTTTAGCACCTTCTATCCAAGAATCCCAGTGCAATTTTACAAACTCAAAGTAAAATCTTCAAAAGACGCAGCATTTCAAAGAACCTTTCAATGAAACGTAGGCTTCTAAGTCACTGAAGTGTTTTTGAAAATTTTATCTTTATGAAATAAACCCAGTGAGGTAATTCAGGCATTATCATAATTTTACAAAATCAAGGAAACTAAAACACAAAGGGGCAAGTAAGATGCCAAAGTCACACAATGACTCAAAGGCAGAACCAGGAATATGATGTAGATCTGTCTCCAAGTTCCCAGCTCTGACCACTAGACCAGTCCCCTCCATGCTGGGATCAGCAAGTGGCAGGACTGTTGAGAAGGGAGCAAAAGGAAATGTAGTAATCTTCCTTTACTCAGTGTAATGCCATGATCAGCAGTACAAGGGCTAAAAATAACTGACTAACTTCTCTTTAAAGGAACTTGGTTCCCATTTAGCTCAGGTTGGGACTGAAATGCATTGGCAGAGACATGGGCTGAAAACTGGAAAAGGGAGTGCTGTAGGTCAGGGCTAAGGTGCACCGGTTGTTACATAGTGGCTCTGGACCAAAATAGCGAAGTACTGCAGGTCAGAACAGAGGAGGATTGACAGATGCATATGTGGGTTCAAGGTGTGAGTGTTTGGGGGTGCTGTGGATCTGGAATTTTGGCAATGCCGGGCCAGTGAATTGTTAAGCACCAACAAGTTCACTCTAAAATAATAAAAACCACCACCTTTTCTTACAGAATGATGATATTCTTACATTTATATATTAATATCATCTTTCACTCAACCCCCAAGAGCACTTTTCAGACATTGTCAATAGTTTTATAAACCAGATATACAGGGATCTCTTCTTGCAGCCCTTTTTGGAGTGATGCAGGCAACAATTATACCAGTGCCCTGTAGTGTTAATCAACAGGTTACGGACAAAGAAATCTATGAAAGATTTACTTACTGCATCAGGGGAATAGGTGCCAAATCCCACTGCAGGAATTTTGTTCCCATCATTCATCTTAATACAGTGGTCTTTGTCAAGCTCCATCTCTTTGCCGGTTTTCCTTGGTTCTTTGCTGAACGCTGAAACTTTGCAGCACTCCCGTGTGAGCCAGTGAGAGCTTCAGAAAGAAAAAACAGTAGGAATTTCTATTTTATTGTATTTTTCTAGGATGTGTACTAGAAGGAGTAGCCAAGTTTGGTGCAACAGGCATAAAGGGGAAAAAGCACAAATCCAAAATGACAAAGCTATCAGAAAACACACTATCTTTATTAAAAAACAGGTTCAAAGTTCAGTCCCTTTCCTCAGACTCTATTGACTTAATATTGCTTCCATGTGACACAGAATAGAAGAGTACAAAAGATCTCCCTTCAAATTCAGTCATTCTACATTTCCAGCAAATATAATTGTGAAAACTGTTATAAACTTTAACAAAACATTTTAGAACAAATTCTTATCACATATTAATAAATTTTCACACTCAGAAGAAAACAAAAATTAAATTACATGTGAAAATAGTACAAGAGGATTGCCTACTGTTTAATTGCTCCCATGAATTACAAATTTGATCGGCCCCGATCTATTGGCTCAGAGAATAAAGATAAAAAACTTCATTATCAAAATCAGAAACAAGACTCAATAGCTGCATTACCAAGAGACCTTCATTCTCCCCCAATAATCTAGAACCATGCCACAGATTAATTGTTCTGAATTTCTGTTTAAAATGTACAGTGTAGATCTCTTATTATTATTTTTATAGGACACTCTTGAAGTCTGATTCCAACCCTAATAGTTATTCTCTAGGTAAATTTATTTGCCCTAGGGCATTCATCATGAAAAGTTCTCCCTACTGGTATAACCTAAGAGTTATTTAAACTGATTAATTTATTAACTTTCTTCTCAGCTGTTAGAAGACATTTCACCTGAATCAAAAGCTACCTTGACCTAAACTGAAGTTTTTACTTCTTCACATACTAGTTATTGCAAATTTTCAAACTGAGTTGGAGAATGTATCTGTACAAGGAATTGCATACGTGTATATTCTTCTACTCAAGTGAAGGCCTAGCTAATCTAAGTTAAATACTTTTCAGAAAGTATATATCTGAGTTAAAAATCCTATACATGGTTTAAACATAGTAAATCAAGATTAGATTTATAGATTACTTGTTATATCTACTGTTGAATTTCCTGAGACATTAGAGTTAGCTTTGAATCATTAAGTGCGCACTTGGGTTTATTGTATAATATTTGTGTGCATGTAAAAAAAAATAGTAGTCTTGGATAAAATATATTATTTGGAGAGGAATGCAAACCATAAAACAATGACAATTAGTTTTTCTGTCTATCACTTTTTAATTTAGGAATTAGAAAATCAGTGAGAATGATTTCCTGTCCTATTGTACCACATTGATTATATTTTGTGTGAGAAAATCTAAAATATTTGGAATCTTAGGGTCTGAATCAAAACCCATAGAAGTCAATGGAAATATTTCCATTGACTCCAATAGGCTTTGGATCAGGGCCTTAGTGGATGGTTTAAAGGAGTGTAAGTTCCAAAACAGCATAAAGAACAGGTAGCATCTACTGTTTTACTTGCAGTGATTAAACCTACAAATCTATTAATCCAGATGAATAAGAATATAAACTGGATTACTAGATGCGAACAGAAAGACATTCCCACCAAAATATTGTATTGTACTATATACATTAGCTTTTCATTTGTTTTTTGTGTTCCCTGAAGCAGTCATTATAAGCCAATTCTTCAAACAGGAAGTTGGACTTTGTTTTTTGCAGTATGTTTTAGGATATAAATATTTACTTTTAGAGAAAAGGGAGTATGGATAATCAATAAATCAATGTAGTCAAATTTAGGTTTCTGCAATGATTGCTCCAGGCACTTCCAGACTAGCTCAGTGTGGTGAAATGTATATCAAACCTGTAAGAATTAAACAACAAAAGAGAATGTCATCATAACTGTTCTGCTTTTGATACGGTCTCCCACAGTATTCTTATCAGCAAGTTAAAAAAGTATGGGTGGATGAATGGACTATAAAATGGATAGAGGATTGGCTAGAGCAAAGGGCTCAATGAGTAGTGATCAATGGCTCCATGTCTAGCTGGCAGCCGGTCACAAGTGGAGTGCCCCAGGGGTCAGTCCTGGGGCCGGTTTTGTTTAACATCTTCATTAATGATCTGGAAGAGGGGGTAGATTGCACCCTCAGCAAGTTTGCAGATGACACTAAGCTAGGGGGAGTGGTAGATATCCTGGAAGGGAGGGATAGGATACAGAAGGACCTAAACAAATTGGAGAACTGGGCCAAAAGAAATCTGATGAGGTTCAACAAAGACAAGTTCAGAGTCCTGCACTTAGGACGGAAGAATCCCATGCACAGCTACAGACTGGGGACCTACGAGCTAGGCAGCAGTTCTGCAGAAAAGGATCTGGGCGTTACAGTGGATAAGAAGCTGGATATGAGTCAGCAGTGTGCCCTGGTTGCCAAGAAGGCTAATGGCATATTGGACTGCATTAGTAAGAGCATTGCCAGCAAATCGCGGGAAGTGATTATTCCCCTCTACTCAGCATTGGTGAGGCCGCATTTGGAGTATTGTGTCCAGTTTTGGGCCCCCCATTACAAAAAGGATGTGGACAAGTTGGAGAGAGTCCAGCGGAGGGCAACAAAAATGCTTAGGGGGCTGGAGCACAAGACTTATGAGGAGAGACTGAAGGAACTAGTCCTGTTTAGTCTGCAGAAGAAAAGAATGAGGGGGGATTTGATAGCAGCCTTTAACTACCTGAAGGGGGGTTCCAGGGAGGATGGAGCTAAGCTGTTTTCAGTGGTGGCAGATGACAGAACAAGGAGCAATGGTCTCAAGTTGCAGGGGGGGAGGTCTAGGTTGGACATTACGAAAAAGTTTTTCACTAGGAGGGTGGTGAAGCATTGGAATGGGTTAACTAGGGAGGTGATGGCATCTCCATCTTTAGAGGTTTTTAAGCTGAGGCCTGACAAAACCCTCACTGGGATGATTTAGCTGAGGATAGTCCTGCTTTGAGCAGGCGGTTGGACTAGATGACATCCTGAGGTCCCTTCCAACTCTAATATTCTATGATTCTTTCTCCAAGGCTGAATATCTAAGGAGTGGTTTTCTAAAATATCTTTGTAATGAAATGCCATCTTCTTTGCCCCTTTATGAAAAGGATCATATTGTGAGGTGGTCGTATGCAACACTGTATGTAAACTAATGTACAAAGATAATAGACATGCTAAATATTAGGACAATTAATGACATTCTTCACTGCTTAAATATAATATAGAGTCTACATGACAAGGTACTCATCACTTTTTCCTTGCAAACAAGATATTAGTTTGTCCACAGCTATGCCATTAGTAACTTATATGGCTCCCATCACTTTGGTATCTGAACGCTTCACCATCATTGAGGAATTTACCATTGCAAAACCTCAGAGGATTCATTTCACCTACTTTTCCTGCAATGCAACCTCTTCTTTGGATCATGGACATCACCAATAAGGGAGCCTGTCAACACTACTGCTTAAGTAGTTGGTCTCACCTTTGATTGATAGGATGTATTTTCTCATACCAGAGACTGACTGTGATGCATTTCTGGCATTCACAGCCCTGCTAAACCCAGGAAGCCATAGATGCAGAAGTGAAACTGTTTTTGCTGCATGGCAGTGACACAGGGTCAGCGCAAAGGACAGATAACTAGCTGCATCCTTTTCAATGTGAGATACAATGGGATTGTGTTTGATTGGTAACATTTGACGATGATCTAAAACATCCACCATTGATATGAATTGGACTAGTAGCATGTTTTGTATGGAATAAAACCATGAACCATACATCTATGGGAAGTTACAGGACATCTCACAG
Source organism: Mesoclemmys tuberculata (assembly GCA_007922155.1). Taxonomy (NCBI): domain Eukaryota; kingdom Metazoa; phylum Chordata; order Testudines; family Chelidae; genus Mesoclemmys; species Mesoclemmys tuberculata. Next base: position 100,462,142 of record ML675616.1, read on the forward strand.
AGGCTGTCTCCAGGAGAAAAGGAATTTTCACACACTGTATGAGACAAAAATATATTCATGCTCTAACCTAGACAACGAAATGAGGCCATTCAGAGACAGCAAGAGATTCCATAAAACAAACAGAAAAGGCCAAAAGCAGAGGTATGGAAGACTTACTGCTGGCACTGGTTACCGTTCTATTCCCTTTCTTGTTTTTGAGATTTCTGAGTCTCACTGAAAAGAAGTGTGGAGATAGAAACAGCAAACCATGCTAATTCCATTGCTTGATCTCTGGCTGACTCACCCTCAGGGTTCAGATATTCTTTAGTGACAAGAAACAGTAAAGAAAACCGAAACCAGTTATTTTGGCATTTGTGGGAGTCAGTATTGAGTAACTCATAAATGGATTACAGCAGCTTAATTTATCAGATACTATAACTTGGACACACGTTTATTTCAGGCTGAAATTTGGTTTATGCAATCTGAACCCAGTGTGATTTTGGGGGATTTTTTTTTTTACTATCAACTTTAATTTATGCATGAGATAAAATTTTTTAGAGTTTCTTCTTTTTTGGTGATTGTTTCATTGCAGAATCAGTTTAAATGTCTTAGAGTCAAACTTGTGAAGTGATTTGCCTCATGGATAGTCACCCAAGAATTAAGCACAGAAGGGAGACATTAAAAAAAAGACCTTTACACTCAGTGAAAAGATAGGTTAATGAGACTGTAGAGTCATTCAGTTAAAGGAGTTACACTAAACACACTGAACTTGGAAAATAACATCAGGGCATAACACCGTTAACAGTTTAAATAATAACTACTGAGCACAATAACTCTTTTGGTCTAGATGGAGTCTAGTGTCTGTGGCCCCACACATTCCTACAGAAGAGCCACACCTGTTAAGCATACTATCTTTCCCAAACAGGGCTTCTAAAGTCTTCAGGGCTGATATACTGGGCTAGTGGCTCTCAACAGTAGTTATTCCCCTTCTGACCCTGTGAGGTGAGGCTCCCAATAATTCAGTCATTCCTTAGCTCACAGGAATTCAAACTGGTGCCTGCTACAATTCCTCAGATGAAATTTCAGTCCTTGGGTCTCCTGTGCTCTACCACTGGCTTCAAGGATGCATCTTTGGCCCTTAACTGTGTTCTCCAAAGCCTTCCTCGAGCTCTTCTTTTTTGGGCTGCTTTTTCAAGGGTGTTTCTTACTGATCTCCCCTCTTCAACGTGAGAGGATTCTTAACCTGGCCTAAATCAAGCCATTCCTTCCCCACGTTGAATTTAAGAAACCTCCCCTTGTCCTTTCCGGGCCAGAGAAGACGGCTTTCTCCAAATTCCATTCCTGAGCAATCTGACTGGCTAAGAGGGACTTGGATCTTCAACAAAACCCCGTTTGAATCAAAGCTGCAGCCATGCAGTGCCTAGGTGAAAAGACAGTCCTGGCCTCTTGTACAAGGCCATGTTATCATTCTTTGTCTGATGGCACATTCCTTGTCTGGGAGGGCAAAGCATTCCCACCACATTGAAACAGGAGCCTCAAACAGGCTTCAGAAGAGATTTTCTGAGATAAAAATTTTTTTCAGAAAAGGGATTAAAATGCACAAACTCTTCAGCGGGCCCAAGGTGACACAGGAATTTTTGGTACCATATTAAGTTGAGAGCCTCAGTCAGTCTTCAGAAGGAGTTTGAGGTAAATTTGTTCATAATAAGCACAACGCCACAGAATGTCCAGTCAAATGCCCATAATTTTAACAACAAATTAAATTAGGACCTTCAAATAGGCCTTAAAAGGGATTTTTTGAGGTAATTTGTTCTAGAATAGAGCTGAATATTAGCACTTGCAAAGGTTTGTGGGGTGTGAGTAGCCTGTTGTGTGCACTGCTTGGGGCAGCAAATGTTTGGCTGTTCAGGGGATTTTTGGAACAAATACCCCGGAGCACTTGGGTAGGAGGGAAGTGAATGTTTCAAAAGAGCAGACCCAGGCAGTCATTAAGGGGATGACCACTATACTGGGACATGCACATTAGATGGTAGGCACATTAGCTATTGGCTGAAGCACAGCATTCTGTTATGCTACATTTGTTCCTCTGAGGCACATGAGGGAAATGAGGAGGGCCATACTGGCCTTGGCTCAGGGATGGAGTAGAAAACACACAGTCTATAAACCAAAGACGATTGTCCCTAGGCTCATTGAATCACAGCAAATCCAGCAATACAGGCTCACACCAGATGTCTTCATGCACCTGTGTGGAAAGCCATGGGGTGTCTTTGAGATAATGACACACAGAATCTTGTCCTCTCAGTTCCTGTCAGCATCCAAACTACCCTGGATTTATTTGTCTTGGATCCTTCTAGGTATGTGTATCAGGGACACTTTAAATCTCCTTAGATCTGCTGCCTTGCCTCCTTTAATGAGGAGATAAATGAATTTCTTTCACTTTGGGCAGAAGCATCCAAACTCAAATAATGCCGATACAAACACACTTATTTACACTCTGAGCATGACATGAGTCTGTGACTCTACGCTGCAATTTACAACCTCGGTAGCAACGTTTCTTGCTTTCTGCCATGTCCTGCAAACTCAACATCTTATTCCTCCCATGACCGTTTGAGACTGATTTCTGTTGAGGGGAAAAAAGAAAACAACTGAAAACACAATACACATTTTTTGAACATCAGTCATGGATTAACAGGGAAAATACCTGATAAATCTTTGTTTTTTCCTTCCTAGGAGACAAAACATACCCTTGTAAATCTGGCTGTTCAAACAAAGGCTCAGCACAAATGAACTCAAAATGAATAAAAAAGCTGAATTGACTTGAAATGTTTGGTTGATTTAAAATTTGAGGTTTTGATTTGAAGAAAAATTTTCCATTCTAATCAAACAAGAATTTTCTTTCAGATTTTTTGGTTCAGCCCTTGAACTAAAAAATCCATTATTTGCTAAACTCTATTCCTAACACAGTAGAACCTGAGAGTTATGAATACCTCGGGAATGGAGGTTGTTCATAACTCTGAAATGTTCGTAACTCTGAGCAAAACGTTATGGTTATTCTTTCAAAAGTTTACAACTGAACATTGACTTAATACAGCTTTGAAACTTTCCTATGCAGAAGAAAAACGCTCCTAGACTCATAGACTATAAGGTCAGAAGGGACCATTATGATCATATAATCTGACCTCCTGCACAACACAGGGCACAGACCTTCACCCACCCACTCCTGTAATAGATCCCTAACCTAAGACTGAGTTATTAAAGTCCTCAAATAATGATTTAAAGATTTAAAGGTACAGAGATTCCATCAGCAAGTGATCTGTGCCCCAAGCTGCAGAGGAGGGTGTAAAATCCCCAGGATCTATGCCAATTTGCCCTGCGGAAAATTCTTTCCCGACCCCAAATATGGCGATCAGTTAAACCTTGAGCATGTAGGTAAGACTCACCAGCCAGACACCCAGAAAGAATTATCTGTAGTAATTCAGAACCCACCCCATCTAATATCCCATCACAGGCCTTTGGATATATTTACCTCCAGTAGTCAAAGATCAGTCAATTGCCAAATTAGGCTGTCCTATCATACCATCCCCTCTGTAAATTTATCAGGCTCAGTCTTGAAGCCAGCCAGGTTTTTTGCAACCACTGCTCCCCTTGGAAGGCTATTCCAGAACTTCACTCCTCTGATGGCTAGAAACCTTCATCTAATTTCAAGTCTAAATTTCCTAATGGTCAGTTTATATTCATTTGTTCCTCTGTCCACATTGGTGCTGACCTTAAATAACTCCTCTCCCTCCCTCTGATGTATTTATAGAGAACAATCATAATTCTCCTCAGCCTTCTTTTGGTTAGGCTAAACAAGCCAATCTCTTTGAGTCTCTTCTCATAAGGCAGGTTTTCCATTCCGCAGATCATCCTAGTAGCTCTTCTCTGTTCCAGTTTGAATTCATCTTTCTTAAACATGGGGGACCAGAACTGCACATAATATTCCAGATGAGGCCTGACCAACGCCCTATATAATGGTACTAACATCTTCCTATCTCTACTGGAAATACCTCACCTCATGCATCCTAGGACTGCATTAGCTTTTTTCATGGCCACATCACATTGGTGGCTCATACTCATCCTGTGATCAACCAATATGCTCAGATCCTTCTCTTCCGCTGTCACTTCGAACTGATGCATCCCTGGCTTATAGAAAAAGTTCTTGTTATTAGTCCCTAAATGCATAACATTTCACTTTCCACTATTAAATTTCATCCTATTTCTATTACTCCAATTTACAAGGTCATCCAGATCTTGTATGATATCCTGGTCTTTCTCTTTATTAGCAATACCTCCCAACTTTGTGTCATTTGCAAAACTTCATTAGCACACTCCCCTTTTTGTGCCCAGGTCACTAATAAAAAGGTTAAATAAAATTGGTCCCAAGACTGATCCCTGAGGAACTTCACTTATAACCTCCCTCCAGTCTGACAGTTCATCTTTCAGTATGACCTGTTGTAGTCTCCCCTGTAACCAGTTCCTTAACCACCTTCCAGTTTTCATATTAATTGGAAAGTGTTGCTTTTAACCATCTTAATTTAAATGAAACAAACACAGAAAGTTTTCTTACCTTGTTAAATCTTTTTCTTTTTTTAAATTTTCCCTTTCTTTTTTAGTAGTTTAGATTTAACACAGCACTGTATTTGTTTGGGTTTTTTTGTTTCTGCTGCTGCCTGATTGCATACTTCCTGCTCCAAATGATGTGTGGCTGACCAATCAGTTCGTAACTCTGGTGCCTGTAATTTGGTTCTACTGTATAGTAATTCCCTGTAGAAGAGCAGAGAAGTGGGGTGAATGAGTATGGAGTGCAGAGGAAGATACGGTAAATGGAAAGGGGGATGCAATGCAACATGGGTTTACTAATTTGATTTGCTTTTGTGAAAAAAAATGATTTTTTAGATAAGGGAAATGAAGTAGATTTAGTATACTTGGACTTCAGTAAAACATTTGACATGGTACCACATGGGAAATTATTAGTTACATTAGAGAAAATGGGGATTAGTACAAAAATTGTAAGCAACTGGCTAAAGAGGAGATGGCAACAGGTTGTGCTGAAAGGTGAAGTATTGAACGGGAGGAAGATTCCTAATGGAGTTCCTTAAGGATTGGTCTTGGGACCAATCTTATTAAACATTTTTATTAATGACCTTGCTACAAAAAGTAGGAGCATGCTAATGAAATTTGAAAGTTGGGAGGCATCATCAATACAGAAAAGGATCGGAATATTATGCAGGAATCTGGCTGAAATTGAAGAGTGGAATGACAGAAGTGGGATGAAATTCAACAGAACAAAGTGTCAAGTCATGCACCTAGAATCTAATAATAAGAATTTCTTCTTTTAGCTTATCAGTTGGAAGCAACAGAGCAGGAGAGACACCTGATTGTGTTGGTCGCTCACAGAGTGACTATAAACCATTAATGTGGTGTGGCTGCAAAGAAGGCACATTCAATTCTAGGATGTATCAGGCATGGCATTTCCATCAGAGATAAAGAAGTATTAATGTCTTTGCACAAAGCATTGGTAAGATGTCATTTGGAATATTGTATAAAGGTCTGGTCACCCATATTAAAGAAAGAGGAAGTCAAACTGGAAAGGTGCAGGGAAGAGCTACTAGGACGATCAGGGGTATGAATGGTCTATCTTATGAGAGGAGTCTGGAAGAGCTTGGCTTGTTTAGCCTACCAAAAAGAAGGCTGAGAGGGTATATGATTGCTTTCTACAAATATCAAGGAAGGTGAAGAGCTATTTAAGATAAAGGAAAATGTTGGCAAAAGAACAAATTCAGGAGGGAAATTAGAAGGTTTTTAACCATCAGAGTGAGGTTCTGGAACAGCTTCCCAATAGGAATTGCAGGGACAAACAACTTTATTTGTTTTGAGAGAAAACTGGATAAATGCATGGGTGGAATTGTAGGATGGGTTGTGTGTGATGGTTGGGGACAGTGCTTGGCAGCTCTGGGGCATGGGTGGGGTCTTTTCCAATTTATGTCTTATGTTCCTAAAAATTGTTTCAGGGTTTTGCCAGTCACCTGCAGGGGTCAGGCAGAGATTCCCTCTGCTCAGTGTATTCTATTTTGTTTGTCTCTTTCTTCTGAAGCCTCAGAGAGGGCCAGGGTTGGAGACTGGCCCACCCTGTCCAGTGTCCTATGATCAGAGGCAGCACTGAGTATTCTCTCTCTCACATGCTATCTGGCTGGTTCTCATTCACATGCTCAGAATCTAACTGACTGCATTCTGTGAGGTCAGGATGGAAATTTCCTCCAAGTCTGATTGGCAGTGACCTTGGGGTATTTTACATTCCTCTGCATCATGGAGAGCAGGTCACTCGCTGGGATTATCTGGGCATATCTCACGTAATCATCTCTCTGCCCTTACTGGAGCCTCAGGCACTTCAGTCCCTCCTATTCTCAGCTTTCTATTCTCATAATAATTTAGTCTCCTGTGGGCAGTAATAATTTGGTCTAATTTTGGTTGCTGGGTAGTGTTTGTGGTCTGTGCTGTACAAGAGGTCAGACTAGATGATCCGGTGGTCCCTTCTAGCTTCAAACTCTTTGACTTGATGAGGGGCTCCATCCTAGCTCTGTGCAACATTTGCAACTAATAAGAACATAAGAATGACCATATTGGGTCAGATCTATGGTCATCTAGCCCCATATCCTGTCTTCCGATGGCAGCCAGTGTCAGGTGCTTCAGAGGGAATGTACAAAACAGGACAATTATTGAGTGAGTCAGCCTGCATTGCCCAGTCACAGCTTATCCGAGTCAGAGATTTAGGGATACCCAGAGCATGGGGTTGTGTCCCCAACCATCTTGGCTGATAGCCATTGATGGACCTATCCTCCATGAACATATCTAATTCTTTTTTGAACCCAGTTATACTTTTGGTCTTCACAACATCCTCTGGCAATGAATTCCACAGGCTGACTGTGTGTTATGTGTAGTACTTCCTTTGGTTTGTTTTAAAGCTGCTGCCTATAAATTTCATTGGGTCACCCCTCATTCTTGTGATGTGAAGGTGTCAACATTTTCTCTCCTCATCATTCATGATTTTACAGACCTCTATGATATCCCCGCCCTTAGTTAACTCTTTTCTAAAATGATTAGTCCTCCTCTTCTTGACTTCTCCTCACAGTGTAGTTGTTCCATGCCCCTAATAATTTTTTTTCTCTTCTTTCTACTTTTTCCAGTTCTAATACATCTTTTTTTGGAGATGGGAAGACCAGAACTGCATGCAACATTCCAGGTGTGGGTATACCATGGATTTATATACTGGCATTATGATATTTTCTGTCTCATTATCTATCGCTTGCCTAATGATTCCTAAGATTCTGTTTTTTTAATGCCACTGCACATTGAGGAGATGTTCTCAAAGAGCTATCCACAATGACTCCAGGATCTTTCTTGAGTGCTATGAGCTAATTTAGACCTCATAATTTTATATGTATAATTGGGATTATGTTTTCCATTGTGCATTACTTCCCATTTATCAACATTGAAGCTCATCTGCCATTTTGTTGCCTAGTCAGCCAGTTTTATGAGACCTTTGTAATTCTTTGCAGTCAGCTTTGGACTTCACAGTCTTGAGTAATTTTGTATCATTTGCAACTCTCCCATTGCACTGTTTACCCCTTTTTCAGATCATTTATGAACATGAACTGCCCTAGTTCCAGTACAGATCTTTGGGGGACCCCACTATTTACTTCTTTCCATTGTGAAAGCTGACCATTTGTTCCTACCCTTTGTTTCCTGTCTGCTAACCAGTTACTGATCCATGAGAGGACCTTCCCTCTTATCCCATGACAACTTTACTTTGCTAAAGAGACTTTGGTGAGGGACCTTGTCAAAGGCTTTCAGAAAAGTCCAAGTACACTATATCCACTGGATCACCTTTGCCCACTTGCTTATTGACACCCGCAAAGAATTCAAATCGTACAAAAACACAAATACAAAAGCTATTGCAGGCTTGCAGAGTGTAAATCTACAGGGCTTTGTAATTCTCCAAAGAGGAGTACCTGGGTTGGAGTTGGAGAGAAGAGGGACAAAGCAAAGACTTCACCTTCTGATGCTTCCCTGCTTCATTTTCCCTGCTCACTCCTATTTGCAGCCAATTACCAGAAAGTGGGTGTGGCAAGAATTTAAGGCTTTTACCAGGTGGCATACATTTTTTACCTTGTTATTACAAAGAGAATTAGAGCAGACAAGCCATGACAACCTTCGTAGAATTGAGCACAAAAGCAAAGATGCCTATCCTGGGACTGGGAACCTGGCAGGTAATTGATGAGATCCAACTGCTGCTATGACTTTGTAATTGCTAAGTGTCATCAAGACTGTTGCAGCTGTCTCTCCCAGAGAGTCAAAATCCTACTCGGAGTTTACTAGTCTCTTGAAATTCTGCAGGTGTGACTATTCAGTTACAGCTCTTTAACCACTTGTCAAACCATTTGTAAAGTGAATGTGTGGTGTTGATGTGCAGATTTGCCTTTTAATGTAAAAGCTGATGCCCCTGAAAACTCATTAATGTGATATTTTCTTTTTTATACTCAATGCTCATCCATTGGAATTAATTTAAGTATTATCTGCTGTAATGAAGAAAAAGTATATTTACAAATGGAACTTTATATTAATTACATGGATGTTGATTTATTTATAATGCACCATAGTTATGCAGGGCACTTTCCAAACAAATAGATACTACAGTTTCTGATCTGAAGATTTCACATTGCTGATTTAGGGTGTGAGAGAAGGCTTTCAAAGGGTAATTGAATTTGAAGTTAAACTAAATTTTCAAAAAGTAGGCAAAATGAACAAGTCTCCCCAAAATCTGCAGTGTTAGAAGACTAAAGGTGTTCAAACACATGCTGTTTTATTAAAACTCTGTAAAGCATTCTTTCTATATTTCCTCTTGCATTTGTAAGTCAACAGGGTTGTACTTATGTTTACACTTTTCAGTTGTCTTCCTTTTGTGGGCCTAATCAGGAAGGTGCTCCCATTGACTCCAATACAATTGGTAGTACCTGGTACCTCAGGATGAGACCTCTTAAATCATGTTACAATCCCATGCTTACAATACAAGTTGACATAACAGTGATGATTTGTGAAGTCTTTGAATGAAGCTGGTAGGTGGGTGAGGCTGATTGGAAAAAAAATGTTGGATGTAAGAAGCCCTGGGCAGCTGCAAAAAAACCTATATTATGCAATGAAAAATTCAATGTTTGTTTCCAGAAAAATCACTAGGGTTTTTTGGTCAAAGTTATTCAGTATTAGTGTTCCCACAGGAACCACCTCTGTACCTCTTTGTGTACCTGCATTGCAATAGGATCTTTCTTTACAGTCACACTGTACTCAAATTGAAATGCTATTCAGTGAAAACAATGTAATATAATACAAGGGATTAGTCTCTGAATAGTGTATTATATTGCATAGCTGAGTAATCGCAGAACAAATTGCCACTCCTATCTCTCTCCCTGCCCCACCATCCAACACAAAGGGAAAGATCACATGTTTTGTTTCTTCACAAAGTGCTTTGTCTTTCCCACAGTGCTTTCACTCTACGTTTAGGTAACACAGCAGCTTGATACTGTAGTGTATAGTGTGACTGGGAGGTGGGCATTCACCTCCTGACTGCCTCTTGTCATCTGGGTGTGGTGCTTTAATCTTCCCCGCCCCCCTGCTCCAGGCACCATCTAGATTGCCTACCTTGCTAGGCAGCTCTCTGTCTCTCGGCTCAGCCCTCTGGTCAAGCCATATAGTCACATGGATGAACTCCTTCCAGAGTAGCAAAGAGTTCAACACTGTTGGCCCTCACCAGGGTCTTCAGCTATCTCCAGACCCTTTTTAATTAAGGCCTTTACTAGGACTTCTAAAGGAACCTGGCCCCCATCTAAGGGCTTGAGCCACTTTGACACTGGCAGGACCTGGGCCCACCTGCTACTCCAGGTCCGCATCCAGGGAACTCCATAATCAGCAGCTACATACAACTGAGCCTCCTTTAATTCCTTCAATTAGTTGCTGCTGCATGCCCTGTGCCTCTCCCCACCTGGTCTCTTTACTCCTGTCCATTACCTTAGGGCTAGAGCTCACAGGTCCTCTCATTTCTAGATTTAACAAATACAGTCCATCAAACTCCTTTTGGCCAGAAGTCCCTCTGGCCTCACCATGAACTGAGATGCTCAGCCCCTGCAGCTCCTTTTATCTGAGCCTGCTAGGCTCTGATTGGCTGCTTCAAGGCAGCCTCTCTAGGCAATCCTGGAGGACTCATTTTTGCTGCTCCTTCCTGGGGCGGTGTGTAGTAGAACTTCAGGGCATCCAACAGGGGGCCACAGAGACTGATACATCCCCTCATACTGACACTTTACATACACCATAGTCAGCTAGCTTTCCTAGGCTGCTGAAGGAGCTGCAGTTCTTGAATCTTATGTAAGAAATTAGTTCTGCTATTGCTGCAAGTTTTTACTTGTAATGCCTCTCCTTTTTCCACTCGACTTGTATAAAGCTGTCAAACAAATTTTCAGTATCCTTTTCTAGCCAAGAATGTTAAGTGGTTTCATATTTATATTGAATCTTAAACTATGTGCCTTATCTAGAGAGTGACACTTTCTATAATGTTTTGCATTGTGTCTGCATATGCCTCCTGGCCAACCTCCTCAAGAGAAGGTTTGTTTATATCCAGAAGTCAGGATAATTTCCAGTGATTATTTCTTTCCACATGTTTTCCAATACCCTTCCTTAAAATTGGTTTCTCCTCTTTTTCTTTCTTAGCAAATAATAACTTAATTATAACTCAACATTGATTGCTATCGTCAGTTTAGCAGAGCTCTTCAAAGGTTATCCTATCAATTTTTCACTCCAAGAATGACTGTGGCTGCCAAGGAAATGTTAAACAGGTGAATGTAGCTTTCCAACAGGGATGTGGAGAATTTCCTGAAGGACAAATCTCTAATGATACGGTGTCATGGCCAGTAGCTTTCAGTCAGGGAACACTGGAGAAGTCTTGTATCATGTTAGGCATGTTCTTCCTTCCTCCATGCTCTCAATCTGAAGTCTCCAGGAACATGTACTTATGTTGTGGAGACTAGGCTGAACAATTCTTGCAAAGTTTCCATGTACAGACCTTGGAATCTGTTGTTGTATTTTCAGAGCAAATGTTGAGCAATATGATTAGCATAGCTTATTGTGACTCCCATTCCTTGAGATTTGCCACTTTCTTGTCCATCATTTTGATCTACATGATTGGCCATTGGGCAGATTTTACCCTAAATAAATGCATATGACATGATACAGTCTTGTATATGTCTTGTCCTACTGGTCTATGGTATTTCTTGGGTGCCTATTACCATAATCTGTGAGTGCCAATCACAGGTGGCTTAAGACTTAAGGTTGTCATTGGTTTTGTTCCATAAACCACAGTGAAAATGGAAATCAAATCAGGATTGTTCAAATACTACTGGATTAATACTACACAATTATGGGGAAAGGTTAACTGGAAATATTTTTCTGATATTTAAATTTCTAGCTTTCTCTTTTCATTTCAGTCCCCCATTAGGAAAGTGAGAGATGCAGTGAAATTTGCCATTGATGTTGGATACCGCCACTTTGACTGTGCCTATGTATACCAGAATGAAAATAAAATAGGGGATGCAATTCAAGAGAAAATTGAAGAGGGTGTTGTGACCCGAGAGGACCTCTTTGTCGTGAGTAAGGTACAGTCTGAACTACCTGAGTCTAAATATGGGATCGGATTGATGGCTTGCAGGAAGAGAGACAAAGATCACATAATGCAAAGGGCAGTCTTCACAAAGTAAAGCTAATCAGTAAATTAACTCCTTTATACTGTATCCAGTATTAATTTTGTTCTCTTTATTACGGTAATCAAGTAAAGTGAATGGAGGAAAGGAAAAAGGAACTCTTAAAAATCCGTGATTGATTAGTGCACTTTTCTATGTACCCTTTTGCCAGCAGTGGAGCAGGAACTCAGCTCCTGCTTTCAGTGACTCTGAGGAAGAAAGCCTGGCTACAATATTTTTGCTCATTCCTGCTGCAGGATGGAATTTATTAACCCTTGTAAGTTTTTTGCTTGGCAGCAATAATGGTAGGAGAAAGAAATAGGTTTCTACCTAATGGAAAACTTGTGGGTGGGTCTTCACCAATCCTGCAGTTTTACATCATTTTCTTTAATTCTTGTTTTAACTGGTGAAGTTTTACTGTATCTTAATCTGGCAGAATCCTAATTTAGTCAAGTGTACCGCCACTAACAAAATTAACTACAACAAAATACCCTCAACTTCACCTCCCCTGTAGATGAATGGTGTAATATTCCCAGACCTGCCTCTAGAGGTCTGACATGTCTCTGTCCTGCTGAGGATATTTCATAAGATCATTCGCCTGTGAGGTCAACTGTCATGCTTAGTTTTCTCTCTGTAGCTGTGGTGCACGTTTCATGAGAAATCCCTGGTGAAGGGAGCATGCCAGAACACCCTTGCTGCACTGAAACTGGATTACTTGGACCTCTACCTTATGCATTGGCCCATGGGATTCAAGGTACTGTGACTTTAACTTCCCTAAGCCTTTCTGTCAGAGTCCTAGGGAAGCAATCTCCTTTTCTTGAGCAGTTATGCCCTGGTTATCTTCTAAACAGGCAATGAGGACTAGACTTTCTTCAGAGCATATTGGTGCCACTCCCAGCATGCTCTGGAAAGTAGAGCTGTCCTTGACTGGTAAAGCATTAGCTATCTTGCGCGGTCATTTTTAAGGTACGTTGTGCTGCAGCTGTGCCACTGTGGCATTGTTATGTAGACTCTTTGTCATTCTTTTCTTTCTTTTTTGCTTCTACAGCATTTCCAGCCCTTCTGGATTAGAGAGTAATTGGTCCAAATCAAATCCAGGTCTCTTGGCTCATAATATCTAAGCATTTGGCTGTCAGTTGCTCCTACAATATTTCTGTCTGATGATGTCTGTGCGCTGAATTCTTATCCATCTATATCTTTACTGGGAAGATAGCTAAGTCCTCAGCTCCCAATTAAAGGACTGTTCTATCAACCTCAAAAGGGCTCCTACAAGTTGACAGAAGCACTGACAAGCTTCTGCCCTTCCTCTGCTTGGAGTCACAAGATGTACTGATTGGCATGGTGCTGGTCTGCTCATTAACTAATTACTTTAATAAGGGTTATTCTTTTTTCCTTTTTTTTTGCCCCCAGAAGCTCAAGCCAGTCTACCCTGTATAAATCCACCTTCACTCACTTGTAGATTAGTTTTAACATGAGATAATTTAGCATGGAGGATTATGTTTAAACTATGTTTTCCAATGACAGGCAGGAGAAGAACTGTTTCCTGTAGATGAGAATGGCATGATCATTCCAAGTGACACAGATTTTCTGGACACGTGGGAGGTAGGTTCACTGATAAATTGAGATTCCCTTTGTTTCTGTGCTTACTTTCCAGTTTGAGATTCTGAGTAGGAAGTTGTATGTCTTTAATGGTGCCAGCTGCTCCTAGGGATCTCTAACATCACCAAATCAGGACTGTAGATGGTTCTAAATTCTTGCCGCATTATTTTGTTGAGTTAAAATATTTTCATCTTTGCTGCAGACAAAACACTGTGGATGGGGGTGGCAACAGGAACTGTGTGTGCTCAACAGTTAGGCCAAGCCTTTGGGAGAGAGGAGAATGATATTGTAGTCACCAGCTTAAGAAGGAACACTTGTGAATCTTGTCCTCTTCTCCATTCTGTCAAATGAGGCATGAATCAAGCCTTATTGATGATTTACAGGAATATAAGGAAATCTCAGGCTGATCCTAATGATAACAAGCACAAAATGAAAACTGTTCTTAAAAGAGCATCAGCTGTGTCTTTCTCTTAAGGCTATTTTTGTGTATCCCCTTTCTCAGCTAGACTCTGAGACCTGCAAAACATGACATATTTGGCAGGTCCAATTACCTGGTTTATCATTTGTTTGTGTGAAAGAAAATAGGTAGATTAACAATGAGACCATCTGCACTTTGTGTTGTGTATGTCTACGTGGAGAAATAGACTTGCATATTTTTTCTGGAATAACTTTGAAAGAAAAGTGACATTATTCCAGAATTATTACTCTGCTTTGCGAGCAGACCCATTATTCTGGAAAAAAATAACTTTTATTCTGGAACAGAATGTTCACAGGGGGAGTAATTTTGAAATAGCTATGCCAGTCAATTTTCCTGTATAGATAAGCTCTTAGTTACATAAAATATCCATTCTCTTGTATCCTTAGGCTATGGAAGAACTGGTTGATTCAGGATTAGTGAAATCCATTGGAATCTCCAACTTTAACTGTGAACAGATAGAGAGACTTTTGAACAAACCCAATTTAAAATACAAACCAGCAAATAACCAGGTAACCTGTTCACAGACGCATTAGTACTGGCAGAACATCTATCTGAAGGAGGCTGCAGCTAGAGGATATGATATGTTTATGTGTATGTTTGGGAAGGGTGTATTCAGTTAATGGACAGAATGGAGATTTTCTATAGTGCATATAAATAGAGTTGGGCAAAACTTGGAATGTCCATCCTGTGGGAAATTTAGACATTTAACTTTTTTTTGCTTTAAGTTGAATTTTCAAAATTTCTCACAAAATGAAATTTCTGAAAAAAATTAGTTTCAGATGAATTGAGATGTGTTTCTATTTTGATTTTTTATGTATTTTTAATTGTGTTGTTGTTTTATATTATACATTGGGAATTGTTTTTTAAATTGATATTCTAATTATTCAATAGTATTCTAATGGGTAATTTGCTTGATAATTGGTTTGGTAACTGTACTCTGCTATTCTAACTGGTCATTTGTAACTGTTATTCCAATTGGTAACTGGCCTGGTAAGTGGAAGAATATAAAAATAAACAAAATATAGAAATAAACTAATAAAATAAATATCCAAAATAAAATACATTCTGAAACAAAAATTGAAATGTTCTATTCCGATAAGGTCAAAATGGAAACCGAACATTTCAACCTTGCCAAAAATAAGGAACACACGATTACAGACCACCTGTGAAAAGCTGGTTTGGTTGCCCAAAATCACAAAGTTACTCTGTGGCATATTACAGAGCTTCGCACAAGGTTGTGCTGAAACCAACAATGTGATGGAGGATGTGTACAATAAGAAATTTTAGTCACAAGAAACTAAAAGTACAAACCAGTTCAGTTTTTTGAAGTCAGTTCTTAAACCACTCCTTGCAGGAAGACTGCCTTTAGATTTATATTTTAAGTATAAACAATGGGAGTCCTGTAGCACCTTAAAAACTAACAAATTTCTGTGGGCATAAGCTGTCGTGGGCTGCAACCCACTTCGTGCGATGCATGAAGTGGAAATCACAGATAGGAGCTATATATATATATACATCCAAGGGTATGAAATATAGCAATGGGAAGGGCAAGTGCCAACAAAGTTAATTCAGTTAGGGTAGATGAGGCCTATTCAAAACTGTTGATTAGAAGGGAGAATGTATGAACAGTGACAATTACTTCTTGTAATGAGAACCATTCCAAGTCCCTATTCAGACCTAGTCTGATTGTGTCAAGTTATCATATGAGTTCCAGCAGTTTCTCACTGAGGTCTGTTTTCCAAGTTTTTTTGTTGAAGTATGGCAACTTTCAAGTCAGCTACAGAGTGTCCTGGGAGACTGAAGTGCTCTACTACTGGCTTATGGATGTTACCATGCTTTATGTCTGATTTGTGTCCATTTATTCTTTTGCATATGATGCTCCGGTTTGGCCAATGTACGTGGCAGAGAGGCATTGCTGGCATATATTACATTAGTGGATGTGCAGGTGAATGAGCTCCTGATGGTGTGGCTGATGCGGTTAGGAATTGTGATGGTGTCACTAGAGTCGATGTGCGGGCAGAGTTGGCAATGGGGTTTGTTGCAGGGATAGGTTCCTGGGTTAGTGTTCTTGTTGTATGGTGTACGGTTGCTAGTGAGTATTTGTTTCAGGTTGGGGGACTGTCTGTAAGCAAGGATAGGCCTGCCTCCCATGGCTTGAGCAAGTGAGGGATCATCTTTGTTGGGTCTGTCCTATAGTACGTGACTTCTGGGTACCTGTCTGGCTCTGTTAATTTGTTTCTTCACCTCCCGAGGTGGGTACTGTAGTTTTAAGACTGTTTTATGGAGATCCTGTGGTTGTTTGTCTCTGTCTGAGGGATTGGAGCAAATCCAGTTGTATCTTAGGGCTTGGCTGTAGACAATGGATCGTGTAATGTGTCCAGGGTGGAAGCTGGAGACACAAGGTCTGTATTGTGGTCACCTGGTTTTCGGTATAGGGTGCTATTAATGTGGCCATCCCTTATTTGTATTGTAGTGTCCAAGAAGTGGATTTCTTGTGTGGACTGGTCCAGGCTGAGGTTGATGGTGGGGTGGAAATTATTGAAAGCCGAGTGGAATTCTTTAAGGGACTCATTCCTGTGGGGCCAGATGATGAAAATGTCATCAATGGAGGGTAGGTAAAGGAGAGGTGCTTGGGGACGAGTTTCAAGGAAGCGATGTTCTAGGTCAGCCATAAAAATGTTGGCATACTGTGGGGCCATGCAGGTGCCCATAGCTGTGCCACTGACTTGAAGGTATAGATTAGGGGTGTCAGATTCATTTGCTATGGCAGGCCATATTTGAATTAAATGTACTTCAAATGGGCCATACATACCAAAAATTGAAATACTAGGCACAACCATTTTTATGTAGTAGTATATTTTATTTGCTAGATATCAGCATTTATTTGCTAGATATCAGATTGCAGTAAATTCACTTTTACAACTACTACTATTTTACAATTAAAAGAATCAATTAATGATTAAGAATTATAATACTGCGCGATGCCCCACGACCACACTCCCGCCTTTTGGAGTGCTGTCTCGTGCACACAGTGCTCCACGTGCTGCCACTAGAGTACATAGTTCTCATGGCAGTGTGTGACGCCGCGACATCTTGCAGCATTGTACTGTCTGGTGGCAGTGTGTGATGCCGCAAAATCTCAAAAAGGTTGGTGGAACGTATCCAGCCCGTGGGCCGAATGTTTGACACCCCTGGTATAGATTGGCTCCAATTTTAAGTATACTGACTAGCTCCAAAAGAAGCTGACTTCTGGAATTTAGTGGGATGCATTATATGGAGAAGCTTGTGCTTTTACATATCTTTTAGTAAGTCACCACAGTGTCTGCATTCTGAAGAACAGTAGTACAGTCTGCCTGTTGGTAAATTTAGTGTTCATACTTGTAGGTTGAGAGCCACCCATATCTTCCTCAGAAAGAGCTGGTTAACTATTGCCAGTCCCAAGGGATCTCCGTCACTGCATACTGTCCCCTTGGAGCTCCCAACAGTCCTTGGTAAGAATGTTTTCTATATCTTGTTTTCTTCTTAGGAGTGATTTCAGTAAATTAATATTCATATATTACAGTACATGGATGAAATAAAAGAATTAAAACATTGATAAATTATAGATTACAAAAAGTCAGAATTCCTCTTAAGTCTGCACAAATACATAGAAACCATCAATCTCTTATTTAATTAATGGATTAATGTGTAATATTCAGACAGCCTTATTGGATTTATATATTCCAATAGAAAAACAAGCAGTCAATTTGTGAACTGGTGAAGAAAATTCTTAGTTGAATTCTGCTCAATTTATTTAACATCCTTTGACAACTTAATGAAAGATTACAAAACCATTATAAAAAAATGTGCTGTAATGAAAACAGCATCTATTCTAACAAATATATTGTGAGCTTGAGGTAGATTGTCTCAAGTTCTAATCTTCAAAACCCTCTTTGGTCTGGGACTAGACTACCTCAGAGACATCCACATCCACTCTCCATCCATTACCTACAAAGGCAACTGTGCTCATGAACAATGAAACTCTTGGGAGCCAGAGGGAAGGTATTCTTGGTGCTAAAATCTAGACTGTAGAACCCCCTATTGGAGTATATTGGAACAAGCAGTATTTAACCTCCATGCAAACCTCAGCTTTTCATAGATGCCCACTCATGATAAAATAACGTGAAGAATGATGTTTAGGAGGAAAAGAGGTGAATTAAAGTATGCTGTACATGTTTTTGTTCCTAAATTACCAATTATCTTTTGAACCGTACGGTATTAGTGGTGGAAAGACATTATCTTTTCCATCAAAAGGCCTGCTTTTTATTTTTGTAGGCCCAACTCTGAGGATGTTTTCCTCTTGGCTGATCCCAAGATTAAGGAAATTGCAGCCAAATACAGCAAAACCTCAGCTCAGGTACAGACTAATTGTACAACATTTTTTTCCTTTCTAAAATGTCATTCTCTTGTGCTTGCTAACATCTTTCACAAAGGAATTGTACCCAATTCTGCCCCATTATATGGTTCCTTTTAGTGTGAAGCTTTTAATATATTGTTTTTAATCTGATTGCATTACAGAAGGGATATGAAAAGATTACTGACTACTAAACTGTTTGAAATAGAGGGCCTTATATGAAAGGGGTAGCTACATCTTTTATATGCATCATCATCAGTCAATGTCAAATTTTTAGTCAGTGGCATTCACTAGTTGCCATCTTGGTCTCATGAATACTAGTGATTAGATGAGGATGTGAAAAAATTAGGGTTGCTCTCTGACACTACTTCCTCCCGCGGTAACTCTTTGATCTAGGGGACTTATTCATTATGGAATGTGAGGGTAGACATGACGTTTTCTGAATTTGCAACATTCTTGATTTGTGCTGTAGATTCTGATCCGGCTCCACATCCAAAGAAATGTGAGTGTAATTCCTAAGTCTGTCACTCCACATCGTATTGAGGAGAATTTTAAGGTAATGTTTCAAATAAGATACTTATTGTTCCTGTTACAAGTTTTACAGGAAATCTGCTTTACCTTACCAATATCCTTGTTTTTCCTTATACTTAGAACAGGATATAACTGTGGTCTCTCAGATATGACTATATGATAAGTCATTATAAATGCTGGTTTTTTTTTTTTTTTTAAATAGTCTCTATTGATCTTACTTCAGAACAACCAGCCAAGAAAAACATGAAACCAAATCCTCCCTCTGGAAGAGGTGACCTGACAGTTTCTGATTTAAAATTCTATTAGCGAGTTGCCTGATCACATATACTTCTTTCTTTCTAAATATGGTCTCTCTCGCTCTCCATCATCATGTCAGTTCAATGCTAGACCTGAAGCCCTTTGTTTAATGTACATGATTGCCCCATACTCAGTTGATTCTTCCAGGCTCCAATAACTGTATAACAACTAACAATTTGGAGACAACTATGTGGCAAACTGCCAGCTTCCCCCTGGTGAGTCTCACACTTTACCTTCCTGTTTGTGGCCAGGGAGCCCCCAACTACCTTGTGTCCCCTGGCTGTAGAGGAGATCTGGCTCCTGGCCTGAGAGGGGGAACCATCTTCTCCAGCTATTCCATGTTTTCTGACAACCTCCCCTGCATTTGTTCCTTCCCCCTCTTTTAGGGAAGGCAGGGTTTAAATACCCCTGACCCCGCCCTTCATTGGGTCCAGGTGCCTTTAATTGCCCTGCTGTGCTTTCCCCTCAGCTGCAAGGCAGAGGGTTTTTAACCCTTTTGGGCCCTCATACTGGCCCTGGTGTACCCCCCCTTTTTTTCAAGGTTGCTGGAGGTGCTGCTCGTGCTGTCTGAGGGGCCCCACCAGCCAGCCTGCCTGTGGCCCCCCCACCCCCCCGGGGCCCGGCTGGGAGGGGGTGAGTGAGTGGCCCCCCCGCCAGCGCCACTATCACCACCAGCTATAGAGGGGCCCCTTTCCTGCCTGGCTTTTTCCCTTTTTCCTGTTGCTGCTGCCGTCACCGTGAGTACCCCCTTTCCTGCTGCTGCTCGCTTTGGGGCCACCGCCCCGCCCTTCCCCTTCTTTGCCCCCCCTTCCCCATAGCCGTCCCCTCCCCCCTCGGTCTGTCTGCCCTCGTGCAGGTCTGCTTACCCTGTCCCCATTGTTCCGTTTTTCCCTTCCAAGGCCAGTTCGCTCCCCGCAATCCGGCCCCTGAGTTTGGTGGCCCCCGTCCCGTCCGGCTCTAGCAGTCCACTGCTGAGCCTTCCCAGCCTTGCTCCGGCCCCAACCCACCCCCCTTCTGTGCTGCTGCTCCCTTGGCCCCCGTTTTCGGCCCCCCCGTCCTTGCCCCCTTCTCCACCCCCTCCCCACAGCTGCCCCCCCGGCCTGTTTGTCCTTGAGTGGTTGTTTTCATTTTGCCCCTTTGGTTTTGGCTTCCTCTCAAGGTCGGCTCCTCTCCCCGCCCCAGTCCTAGGGGTCTGCAGCTGGGCCGACTCCACCTTGTTTCAGCCCAACCCCCACCCCACCTACTGCTCCTGGTGCTTCCCTCCCCCCCACTCCAGTCTCAGCAGTGCTTACACCCCCCCCCTTAATTGATTTCCCCCGTTTTTTGTTGACCCCCCCCCGTGTAGTCAGAGGAGCCGATATCCCAACCCAGGCTGATGAGCACACAGCCGAGTGGGGCGGAGCGGCTACCCCACCCCCTCCCCCTCCTCCCCACGCCACCGCTGAGCCCACCCTACCCCCTTCCAAGATGGCGGGTGTACCTGGGGCCAGACCCCTGGACATTCCTGCCCCTCCCTCCTGCCCCGAGACCCTGCCCCTGCCTGTGGATCCTGGCCTAGTTGCCCCTGCTGGGCCCCGCCCCCGGACGTCAATTTCGGGACACCGGTGGCGGGCGCCTCGATGACTGCCCTCCCTGCTTCAGGGGACGTGCCCTCGGCTAGGAGGAAGTGCCAGGGGGGGTTGGTGGGGAAGAAGGGCAAGGACCCCGCCCGGAAGACACCGCCTCCTGTGGCTGGGTGCCCTCCCCCCGTCCCCTCCCCCCGTCCCCTCCCCTACTGTCCCTTCCACCAGCTCTGGGGGCAGCACCACTCCCAGGGCGTACGCCCGGGTGGCTGCGGGCTCCCCGCCTGCCGCCCAGTCACCTGCCCTGACCACCACCTCCAGCACCATCCCTGGGGGCTGAGGCCCCTTCCCAACCCTTACCAGGAGGCACGGGGTCCGTTGCTCCCTGGTGCCCAGCTCGCCCCACGTGGAAACCTACGTACAGGCGTTGGCATGGGTGGTGGGGCCCACAGCCGTGGTGGCGGCCTCTAAGATGTACGGGAAGGTGGTCTTCTTTCTGGCATCTGAGGCAACTGCCCAGGAGGTGGTGGAGAGGGGCTTGGCGGTAGGGGATGTCCACGTCCCTGTGGAGCCCCTGGAGGACCTGGGTGTATGGGTGGTCTTCTCCTCTGTCCCTCCCTTCCTTCCCAAAACTGCCCTCCTGCCTTTCCTCACTATCCTAGGGAAGCCCATTTCCACCATCATCCCGCTCCCCCTCCGCTGCAAGGACCCCGCCCTCCTCCACGTCCTCTCCTTCCACCGGCAGGTGCAGCTCCAGCTGCCACCGGCGGCGCGTGGTGGGGAGGCGCCTGAGGGGTCCTTTCTGGTGCCTCATCAAGGGGCCCACTACTGGGTCCACTATTCGACGGGAGAGGCCCGGTGCTTCCTTTGCCGAGCGACGGGGCATGTCGGGAGGGACTGTCCCCTGGCCCAGCAAGACGGGAGGCCCGGGACCCAGGGGGGGTGCCAGTCAGGCCAGCGGTGGCCCTCCCCCCAGCCGTCCAGTCCCTGTGGACGCTGCCCTCCCTCTCTAGCGGCTATCACCTGCTCCCGGGCCCCAGGGGCTCCCCCCCGGATTGCCCGGGCGAGCGAGCCAGCCCCACCGATGCCCGGAGCAGTCTGGCGGGGCCTGCGGAGGAGAGGGGCCTGCAGACACTGGAGGGGACTCACCCCGGTGGAGGCTTCTCCTCCCCCTGTGACCACACTCCTGCCTTCCTGAGCCTCAATCCCTGTGCCATTGCCCCCTGGCTCTGCCCCCGCTGCCAGGCCCTCACCTGGGAGGGCTGGGTGTGGTGCAGGGCAGGCACAGTAAGTGCAAGGCCGGTGCCCAGCGACCCTTCCCCTCCACTGCTGAGGGGGGTGAGAGCCCCGGCAAGGCCAGGAGGGGGCTGCTTCAGCCGGGCCTTCCCCTGCACCCCCTGCCGAAGCCCAGCCCGTGACACCGGCCGAGGAAGCTGTGGCAGTGGATGTGGGCTGCACCATCTCCCTCCTGGAGTCCCTCCTGAAGGAGCCCCCCAGCCAAAGACCCTCCGCCCCTATATCAGCCGGCCCCCCCGCTGGTGCTGGGGCCGCTGCTCCCTCGGCTACCGCTGGGGAGGACCTTGTGGTGGCGGGAGGGGATTTCTTGTCGCTTATGGAGGAGATCGACACCCTGGGTCTGACCCCAGCCAGCCAGCCAGGGGGAGGACACCTCCCCCCACATGGAGGGCCTAGCACACGGCAGCGCCGAGCCACCCCCCATCCTTCCCTACCAGGTTGCTGGACCTGCCCCCCCTCCTGGGGCCCCTCTCGACCCCTCCGCCCAACCAGCTGACGGCGGAGATCCCATCACGGCCACCGCACCCCTTGCAGCACTGGCTGGGGCCACAGAGCCTGAGTCGGGACCCCTCCCCCCGAGGGTGCCAGCCCAGCTGTCTCCTCTCAAAGGCCCGAAGATGCCGGCACCGCACCACCTGAGCCCCCCGTAGAGGACCCTCTCCCCTTCCCCGCCCCCTTAGTCCCCAGCCCCGATCAGGAGTCACTGCACTCCGCCGGCCCGGCTGCCGGGGCCACGGAACCTGCCCCTGCTCCTTGACCCAATCCCTCCCCTGTCCCAGCTCCCAGCCCCCTCCCTGTTTCCACCCCACCCCTGCCTCCCACTCCCAACCCCGACTCTGCCCCTCCTTCCCCTGCCAACTGCACCCCTGCCGCACCTGGAGTCGTCTCTTTCCCTCTCGGGAGCTCCCAAGAGATGGCCTTTGCATTCACTGCTCCCAGCCCCCACAGGGCCGCTGTCTTCCCTCCACCACCGCCCCTAGCCCCAGCCCCAACATGCTGCGGAGCTTCTGCGAGGGCCGAGCTGGAGGGTGGACCCCCCGCAGTGCCGCGAAAGGCGCTGCGTGCCTTCCTCCGGGATACGCGTGGTGCCCGGAACTGGGTACAGCTCGCTCTGCAACGCTGGGAGGACTTCGACCAGATCCTCCGGGCCGTGAGCGCCACATTGAAGGAGGGAAAAGGGACCGGGCGGCAGGGCGCCGCAGTATATCAGCGGACCCGCATCTTCCATAATGCCCTGATGGCCTATGGACTCAGCCACAGGATGCTGCAGAGCCCGACGAGGACTGCCGGTGCTCCTGCCCACGAGGATCTCTTCCAGCCCCCTTCATAATGCCTGTTACGTTCGTCACCTTAAACACCAGGGGCTGCAGAACGGGTCTCCACAGGAGCCAGATGCTTTCCTTCCTTCGGGAGGGGGGATACTCTGTAGTGTTCCTGCAGGAGATCCATACGGACCCAACCACCAAGGCCAGCTGACGGCTTCAGTGGGGAGACGGGGTGTACTTCAGTCACCTCTCTGCCTGTGCAGGCGGGGTGGCCACCCTGTTCTCCCCAGATCTGCGGCCCGAGGTACTGGGGGTTACCGAGGTCGTGCCGGGCCATCTGCTGCACCTTCGGGTCTGCATGGAGGGGCTGGCACTGAATCTCATCAACATCTGCGCCCTGATCACGGGCCCGGAGCGGGTGCGGCTCTTCCAGTGGGCGTCCGCCTTCCTTGGCACCTTGGACCCTCATGAATGCCTGGTCCTGGGCGGGGACTTTAATACCACCCTTGAGGAACGAGACTGCACAGAAACCGAGCACTGCCAGGCTGCTGCAGACGTCCTACGAGAGATCATAGACCATCACTCCCTGGTGGACGGCTGGCACGACCACCACCAGGACGATGCCGTCACCTTCACCTTCTTCCGGGTGGGAGAAAACCAGTCGAGCCACTCCCAGTTGGACTGCATCTACCGTGTTTCTCCGAAAATAAGACAGGGTTTTATATTATTTTTTGCTCTGAAAGATGGGTTAGGGCTTATTTTCAGGTGATGTCTTATTTTTTTCCATGAGTGTAAAGTGTATGGGGACCTTTACTTGTGAACCGCTTGTAAACTGTAACTAGGGCTTATTTTTGGAGTAGAGCTTATATTTCAAGCATACTCCAAAAATCCTGAAAAATCATGCTAGGGCTTATTTTTGGGGTAGGTCTTATTTTCAGGGAAACAGGGTACCTTTCTTGCCACCACCTTTCACGGGCCCACTCCTCCGATGTACAGCTGGCCCTGTTCTCGGATCACCACCTGGTGACTGTGACGGCCTCTCTCACTGTAGAGAGGCCGGGGCTGGCCTACTGGCACTTCAACAACAGCCTGTTGGAGGATGTGGGTTTTGTGGCGTCCTTCCAGGAGTTCTGGCTGGCCTGGCAGGAGCAGAGGCATGCCTTTCCCTTGGCGCGGTGCTGGTGGGATGTAGGGCAGGTGCGTGCCTGGCTCTTCTGCCACGACTACACTCGGGGGGCCAGCCGGCGGTGGGATGTGGGGATGGAGCAGCTGGAGCGGGAGGTTCTAGTGCTGGAGAGGCGCCTCGCCGCCAGCCCGGAGGATCCATCCCTCTGCGGGGCATGCTGGGAGAAGCGGGAGGAGCTCCGAGGCCTCAAAGACCTTTGGGCTCGGGGAGCCTTCGTTCGATCCCGCATCCATCTCCTTCAGGAAATGGACCGCTGCTCCCGCTTCTTCTATGCCTTGGAGAAAAGGAAGGGGGCCTGGAAGCACATCACTTGCCTTCTGGCAGAGGATGGCACCCTCCTCACGGACCCGGCGGAGATGCATGGAAGGGCCAGGGCCTTCTACACTAGCCTCTTTTTGCTGGATCCGACCGAAGCTGCCGCCTGCCGGGTGCTCTGGGAGGAACTTCCCGCGGTCAGCGTGAGCAACCGGGACCAGCTGGAGCTACCTCTCACTTTGGCTGAACTCTCGGGAGCCCTCCGCCTCATGCCCACCAATAAATCCCCGGGCATGGACGGGCTGAAAGTGGAGTTCTACCGCATGTTCTGGGGCATCCTCGGCCCAGACCTCGCCACCATCTGGGCCGAGTCTGAGGCCAACAGAGCTCCCCCTCTCATGCAGGTGGGCCGTGCTCGCCTTGCTGCCCAAGAAGGGGGACCTCCGTGACCTTCGGAACTGGCGTCCCATCTCGCTCCTCAGCATGGACTACAAAATCATAGCCAAGGCCCTCTCTCTGCGACTGGGGTCCGTGCTGCAGGACGTGGTCCACCCCGACCAGACCTACACCATCCCAGGCCGTACCATTTTTGACAATCTCTACTGGGCCCAGGATCTCCTGGAGCTTGGGTGCAGGGATGGCCTGTCATTCGCCCTCCTGTTCTTGGACCAGGAAAAGGCGTTCAACAGGATGGACCACGGGTATCACCTCGGCACCTGTGGCATTCGGCTTCGGACCCTGTTTTGTGGGTTTTCTCCAGGCGCTGTACGCCTCTGCGGAGTGCCTGGTCAAGCTCAACTGGACCCTGACTGAAACGGTCAGCTTTGGGCGGGGTTGCACCAAGGCTGCCCGCTGTTGGGCCAGCTGTACGCCCTGGCCATCGAGCCCTTCCTCTGTCTCCTCTGTTGGAGGCTGACGGGGCTGGTGCCCCATGAGCCAGAGCTGAGGCTGGTCCTTGCAGTCCAGGACCCGGGTGACTTGGTGTGGCTGGAGGCCTGCCTGGCCATCTTCTCGGCAGCCTCCTCTGCCCGGGTCAACTGGGCCAAGAGCTCTGGCCTGATGATAGGGGCGGGGTGGTGGATGGGCCTCCTCCCACCTGCGCTTCAAGCCATCCGGTGCAGCGCGGGTCCGCTGCTCTATCTGAGCGTCTACCTTTCCGCCACCCATCCCTCCCCGAAAGAGAACTGGCAAGATTTTCAGGACTGGGTGTCCGGGTGGCTGCGGAGGTGGACAGGACTGCTCCGGTGCCTCTCCCTCCGGGGGAGGGCACTGGTGCTCAACCAGCTGGTCCTGTCCATGCTCTGGCACATGCTCAGCACCCTGATCCCAACCTCGAGCTTCCTGGCCTACCTCCAGAAGATAGTCCTGGAGTTCTTTTGGCCAGGACTGCACTGGGCCTCTGCAGGGATCCTGAGTCTCCCCGTTGAGGAAGAGGGGAAGGGCCTGTGCTGTATCCGCAGCCAGATCCACACCTTTCACCTCCAGGCCCTGCAGAGACTCCTTTATGGTGCAGGTAGTCCAGCGTGGAGCCACTTGGGGCATGCCTTCCTCCGTGGGCTCCGATATGACCGGCAGCTCTTTTGTCTCCATCCGAGAGGTCTTCCATGAGACCTCTCCGAGCTGCCGGTCTTCTACCAGGACCTCCGCCGGACCTGGAGGCTGGTCTCGGCCTCCAGACCCCTTGCAGTCACTGAGGGGGAGGATCTCCTCACGGAGCCCCTGCTGCACAACCCTCAGTTGCATGTGCAGGTGGCAGAGACCCTCTCGGTGCAACAGAGGTTGATCCTGGCAGGAGTCACCAGGATCGGAGACCTTCTGGACTATGCCCGGGGGGACTGGGTGGACCCCCAGGCACTGGCCCACCCGTCGGACCCCCGCCGCATATTCCAGGAAGTGAGGGAAGCCTTGCCCTCTACTGCTCAGGCCTACCTTGAGCGGGTCTTGCGAGAGGGTGCCCCCCGCCCTCCCTTTAGCCCCTGCCCTCCGGCGCTCACTATTGGGCCCCGACCCCACGAGCCCCCCCAGCCTCTCCCTCCCCACGCCCCAAGCTGGCTGCGAGATCTGCAGCCGGTTCTTTTTCAAACTGCGCCTAGGAACCACCTGTACACACTTGTGCTCCACACCCTTCATTTCCTCACCCTTGCGTCCCGCCCAGACACCAAATGGCTGAACCTAATGCCACCTGTGGAGGGTGAGGACCCCCGGTGGGCCAGCCTCTATTCCACCCTAACCCCACGGCCCGCTGGGGACATCAGTTGGCAGCTCCTTCATGGAGCCGTGAGCACAGGCGGGTACCTGGCGCGATTCACCCCTCGCCCCGACACCTGCCGCTTTTGCGGTGCAAGGGAGACTCTGGCGCACGCCTATCTGGAGTGCGCCAGGCTGCAGCCCCTTTTCTGGCTCCTCCAGAACCTCCGGTTGAGGTTCTGGCTGCACTTTTCCCCCCACCTGTTCATTTATGCACACCCCATTCAAAGCCCCACGAGGTCGCGGGACCTCCTCGTCAACCTCCTTCTAACCCTGGCCAAAGTGGCCATCTACAACACCAGGGAGAGGAGGTTGGCTGCGGGGGAGCTCTGCGACTGTGGGGCCTATTTCTGTTCCTCCATTTGTTCACGCATCCGGGCGGAGTTCCTCTGGGCAGAGTCCGCTGGCTCCCAAGACACCTTTCAGGAGCAGGGGGCACTGTCTGGGGCCCTCTGTTTGGTGTCCCCCTTTGGTTCCCTTTGTTTAAACCTGTGACCCCCACACCCTTTCCTGTTTTTTCATTTGTTGTCCCCCGGAATTAGTTGAGCCCCAGGTCCTTTGGCCCCCCCCCCTTAAGTGAGGGAGGGGCCTCGAGCAGTGGGTGGGCTCTGCGCCCACCCACCCCTCTCCTGGTCCTCAAATAGTCACACCCTTTTAAAGCCATCCAGCCTGACTTTATCACAACTAAAACAGAGTAAATAGAATTCTGATCGACACCATCACCTCTTTGAGGTAACACCCACATAGCTGAAGCTAAGTCAGTCACTTGTATCTACAACAATTTTTAAGTACTTACAAATGCTGTACTGTGGTCACCACTAATGAAGGGCACAATACTGCAGTACTTATACTAAATTAAATATCCCATAAAAATGCATGAGACATGGCCTGAATAATGGTTTGGAGGATCAGGCCATGCACACATATATTTCCTTCTTCTGACTTATTCCTCATTTGTAAACATTTGAAAGTTAACGGAACTATTTTTTCCCCAACAAACTAAAAAAATATTGATCTTGTTAGTTAGTTGAGAATTAGTGACATCCTAAATTATAATAAAAGAACCCAGAGGGTTGAAACATGCTGTAATGCATCACAAACTGTTTTTCATAATTCAAGGCCAAAATTTGGAACATGATACCAATATTTACATTAAATTAAATTAAGTGACCTGATACTCACAATTGCTGAATACTTGCTGAGAAATCATAGGTCCCTTTGACTAAATTAGGAGTTACAGATATGAAAATCAGGCCACTTAATTTAAATGCCTGGTTTTAGGTACCCCACATTTGAAATTTTAGTTCACATATTTTATTACCTGCTCAGAAATGTAAGCATTCATTGTAACATTTGCTCATAAAGCCGTGTTCCTTCTGTCACCTAAACAAATATAATGCATTCCTTTTTATCTCTGCAGTATCCTTACGCAGAAGCCACTTAAACTTACCTCTTGTATATCTAATTGAATCAGCTTTGTGTGTTTGTCTCTCTCTCTCTCTCTCCTTTTAAGGTGTTTGACTTTGAATTAACTAAAGAGGAGATGGAAACCATCCTTAGCTTTAAGAGGAAATGCAGAATCTATCCACTAAGCATGTGAGTGTCTCTTCTAATCTAGCAGAATGCATGGCAAGTCTTCATTTATTGTAGAAAATGTATATCATTTTTTAAATGGTTAGTAGGAAACTGAACCATGGGTCTCTAACAAAATGTCAAATTCAAAGCCACTTAAACCCCATGCAAGCATTCACTAGAATACTAGTCAGCTTGTACCCTTTTGTAGAATTGTGATTTTTGCAGGGTATATATATCATGTTAAAATAGATTTCAATATGGAGGTGTCAAGCTACTATGAGCCAAACATCTGCTAGCAAATTAAAGTAGACTTACAGCTCCAAAATAGATTGAGAAATAAATTAAGACTATCTTTTTGCTACTCATCTGACTAACAGATGTTCAGTGTGGAATTACAATTTAGAAATGAATGTGGTATTAAATTAGCTTATTCTTGTAAATTAGCAAGTATAGAAAAGAGAGGTCTGTATTACCTACACAGAGATTATTAATGTAGCATTTACATTGTAGAATGGTTGTACGCTGACATTTAAGAGCTATCCCTGGCTCTCCTACTGATTCTCTTTTCTCAATTTACCAAATCAGTGAAGTGATTACTATAGACCTACTGTACCTCACAGATGTGTGGCTTAATATTGCAAAGAAATTTGGTAGCCACAGATGAAGTGTGCTAAATAAGTGAAAAGTATATTTCTTCTGACATCAAGATAACATAAAATCTGAAATATTACAAATTTGCAGTGGGAAAACTACTTTTTGAATGACAGGAGTTCAAGCCTGACTATTTAAATTGCAGAATACCCAAATCCTCTATTGATTACAAACAGCAGGGACTTAACGTGAGCTATCCTGTATAAGTTAGGACACTGAGGGAGGCTGGATATACACTTTAAATGTCCACTGTAATTAGATGTTATGCATTATTCAAACTCTTCTCTCTAACCCTAAGACTATGCCTATACTGACCTTTATAGTGTTTCTGTAAGGGCTTTAGAATAACTCTCTCTCTCTCTCCCCCTCTCTCTTTAGGTGCACAAATCACAAAGATTATCCTTTCACAGAAGATTAAAACTGGCATTGTCTTGACATTCTTCAGGACTTAAATGACTGTATTCTGCTGATCCTTTAGTCTAGTTCAGATGAACTGATGGGCATATTCACATGCACCACACAATACCACCATCTGATCACCAGCATAAATATTATGTACTGCCTGATGATAGAAGAGATTCTATAGGAAGCTTGAAGAGCAAACCCTGAACAGAGTGCAAATTGCTGCCCTTACAGATACTATTACTGTTGTAGTCCTTTATCTGTGTGATATTTTGTTTTGCAATATAAATTTGTTATAACCATTAGTAAAATGTATTCCACAGGCTGTTAGCAATGAGACAAGTAAACAAATTTTAATAAGCCTTGACCTACAAGGCCTTGTGAACAAGACTCTAGCAATTAGATTAAACCTTAATAATTTTTGTAGAAATATCAACAGAAAGCTCATGGTATTTGTACTCAGTTCTTACTATAGTAGCAGGCTCTAGAGCACTAGCATTAAACACTTAGTCCAGCATTTAAATCTAATTTAATCCAAGAAGATATATTAACACAGATACATAGGCCTAAAAGAGAGTCTATTTCCACTCTATTCTATTCCACTCCATGAGATAAGCAGATATAACTTCTTTAAATGCATGGTTGTTTGATTGTAATAGTCATAGATTTATATTAAAGTAGTATAGCTGTAATGCAAGGTACCTTACAGGCCATATCCTGTATGAAAGCTAAGGCAGTTAGCATAATATGCTCAGGGCCTCTGACCCATATAAGTAATGATGAGTTAAAGGCTAAGACATATGTGGATATAACATTTACCCTAGATAAGCCAGGAGGCATTAAAATGGGGGGAGGAGGGAGCCCTCTCAGGTTATCCATTGAGTAAACTTCAGATACACCACAGAACCCAAAAAAGGTCCAGAAATAACAAAGGTGAGAAATGAATCACCTGGAACTGTCTGGAAAGGATGTGGATATGTCATTAATAAGCACAAACCTGCCACCTATAGACTAAGTTAAGAATAAATAACTTCTTTAAATTCTTTGCGACTATAACTTAATTCAAGAGAACAGAACATTTAAACTTCAAGCTGTTGAGACCAGACTGTTTTACTGTGCATTTAAAGGAATAAATCTCCTCCCAGTCAGTTATGGTCTCTAGGTTGTAACCTATAGGACTAGCCTGCATATCTATCTATCTTTCCTTATAGATAGAAGATGTGGGAGGGGGGGTGGAGAGAAGAGAGAACATTAGGGAAGCTAAACAGGAAATTTCATCTCAAGTGTATTTCTTCCCCTATACTGTGTTTAGTACAACTTGTGCTTTCTTATGAATCAACAGTAGCCTCCATAGCTGGTGAAGTGCATCATTAACCTGTGTTAGTCAAGCTTCCTTGTTACTGACCTCTAAGAGATTGAAGTATGAATGTTGCCTTGAGTCCTTGCTCCCAATAGCAAGAGGGAAAGTTGATGATTGTGTGATTACAGTAGACCCTGTGTGACCTTCATCTCAGTTTCCTTCTCTATTTTAAAAAGAAGAAGTAGTGACCTCTCTGAATGTTTGCATTTTGTGAGCAGTATTCTAGAAATGCAAAGCTATCATTCAATGATATTTCCTCCCTCAAACTACTCTAACTAGAAAGCACAGGCCAGAAAGACAAAATAAGCCACTTCAACCAGAAAGGTTATATTGCAATGGCACAGAACTGCCACATAACCCCTGTAGATTCTAGGTTCCCTACCCTTTACCAGAAAGTAGTGAAACTAGAAAACTGAATCAGGCCATCACAGCTGTAAATAAAAGCTTGCCACAGTTAGTGCCCTGTTTACTATGCATAGTATAGTCCATTGTCTATGTGACAGGCACTTCAGCACTAGCTGATGTTTCCAGAAGCAGGAGTATTTGAACTCTCTCTGCAGCACTCATTGTCAGTGCTGAGTAGACAGGAGTAAGGGAACAGTAGTTTAAGTAGTATATAGATGCAGAACTTATTATACAACTAGAAGTTTGTGCACAAGGTAGTATTCATGCAAGTGAGCCACAGGTGCTTTGAACTTGTTTTGGGCCCTGTTTGATAAGACCAGGGATTCTTCATGCACTGTTAAATCTATTTTGTGGCATTCAAGCCACCTGTTTCTGCCTGTTGAGGAAAAAGACAGCCTCCCCTATTGGTTCAATACTGAAGGCAGACAGTGAAAGGAAATAAGCTTTACCTGTTGGGGAACTCCAAACCCTTAAGCCCCCCAAGATGACCATCTTTTTGGTCCCAACTGAATTAAAAGCATTCTGGTATGCTCTGTAGAGACCCTATCTCCCTTAAAAGAAAGTCAGCCAAGGAAGACCAGGTGGCTGTTGAAAGGTACTGAGACCATACTATTAGTGGTCTTCATTTGCTCAGGATTGTTAGATTCTCTAGCAATAAGTTTTTAAAGAGATATTCTAATTCACCCATATTTAGTGGACTTTAATCAGGCCATAAGACTTCCTTTAATGGATGCTTGTGTTTGCAGTAGATTAGGTTATGACAGCAGTCCGTTCTACTGTTAAGTGTTTAAGGAAGTTAGGAAATTTGAGACAAGCTACAAGAGACTTATTTGACTGCAAAAAAAGTGTTTATTTTGCAAGAGAAAGTTCTCTACTACAACGAGGAGTGGTGATAAGGGAATTTGAATCAGTTACCAAACAAGTGTAAAAAGGTAGTCACCTGACAACTCCAGCCATAATAAAGGTAGGTGATTGACTAAACCATGTCAATCCCATGCATTATGAAGGTTATAGTTCTGATGTAAACAATGCATTTCAGCACTTCTGTCTGGCACCTAGAGTTGTAGCTATACTTACTACCATTTTAAGAGGGAAGTCTCTTGGAGGGGAGATGTCCAGCAAGAGCATCTCCAAGTTGGAGAGGTCAACCTCACTGTAGCAAGAACAACTTTCACCAGAAGAAACCTAGTCCTCAGCTACTACTTAGTGTGTGGCAAGTATCCAGACCTAGGCTGTTGAGTTCCTGGAGTGTATTTAGTATGTTTTACACTCATTTCACCCTCATTTTAAAGAGGCTCCTGATGACAGCCCTGCTTTTAGTTAACTTTCAATCATTGTTTTAATATTAGCTCAGCCACAGGTAGCATGCAAGGTTTGAGATTGAGTTGTCCCTCATGCTATCCATGGAAGCAAGGGCCTCTCCCAGGTTGTAGTGAAGAAGCTGCAAGTAACTTCATTTCCTATAAGGAATGAAAAATTCAGACTTGTCAGAACATGGTGCACAGAACTATAAGTTTCCAGACCTGATTTGACAACATTTAGTTATGAACAAAAGGAAATTCTGCCCTTCACAAGTGAACTGCAATAAGTTTAACATTTAGTCCTCCCCACCCTCACTGGATGGTTCCATGGCTTCTTCAGGTATTGTGCCAGATAGCATGAAGGGTCCCACAAGCCAGGAGAGAGGAGTGTTGTGCATTATGTATTCTAGCAGTTCATCCATGTACTCCTGGGCCTGGGTCACCTTTCTGTGGCTCTGGGTCAGGATACTGCTGGAGAGGTCTTGGAAGGAATGGATAGTGGAGAAGGAGGCCTGGAGCTCTTTTGTGCTGTGGCGAACCTGCTGCACCTTATCCTGGATGTTGGATGGGAAGCCTTGAATGCTTGACAGTAGGGTCAGGCAAGTTGCCTGCAGCTGCTGGATAATGCTCTGAAACATGGTCAGAGCATGAGACTCTAGTTGCTGAAAGGAAACAGGTTATTAGTGAATTAGAATACATGCTTTAACTAAGCAGAAATGCCATAGATCAAAGCTGGATCCTGGTTAGATACCTCAGGTTGTATCAAGTCTTTGCCCTCACTCTCTCCTGCCTGCCTCTTGCTCCAGTCCAGCCACATTTGGTGGAGCTTCTCTTGGCCATCTTGAAGTGTCTGATCCACTCCTTGTTTCACATATTCAATCTGGAAGGGCAGTGAGAAAAAGGAGTCTTACAACATTTATAGTACCTTTTATACACTACATGCATTTTAGAGCCGCTAAGAGATGCTAGGGCTGCTCCATGCCAGTGATGGCTGGACTATTTCAGTGTTGACATATGCCAACTATACATCAGTCAGTGCCTCATATCCCCATGCTGGAACATCAGCTCCATGACAGAGGAAGTAATGCTCCCCACTGAGTCACTCACTTGCAACACCTGATTTCTTCAGAGATTGAATTGGCCAAGTGTTGCTTGCCTTGTGACTTGGTTTTATCATACTTCAAGCTATGATGGTAGTAGGAATTTGCTGCTTGCCTACACTTAAGTCAGACTAGTTCAGGAAGCAGCCAGTTCCAGCATAAACATGGGTAGTAAGGGAGATGGAGACCCTAGGCACCTGGTACAGAAGGCACTTTTGGTCTCCAAGCCCCATCAGCTCCAGAATAGAATGCCACAGAGCACGTTCTTACCAGATGAATAGTTTGATGAAGCTGGGAGAGCGCTTCTTGGATGCTCTGTCTGGCATTTCTCATCTTGTCTAGAGAATGCTGGTAGGCACGATGGCGGAGCCTGCTTGACAGAGAGCCTAGACGCACAAAGTAACTCTGCTGCTTTTGTTGCTGGAGAGGAGCTACTCCATCTTCCTTTATGGAGGTTGCAAATTCAGCTGCAGGAAATAGAATTTGACCAAAAACATTGTCAAGTAGGATGGCAAACGGGAAAAAGGCATAAGCTATAGCTACTTCCAATGTCTTGTTGGATTCATTACTGTCAGGAAGCAGCTAGATGTATTGTGTTGTAGTAACCATAACTACTCCCACTGGGAAGTGTCTGAAAAGGGTTCTGGCAATATTTGATAGCTGCACTAGGAGAATTTGAAGTGTCCAGATCCCTTCATCACCAGCACCTGATGAACCCAACTACGTCTCATTGGCTGGGTAAGAGCCTCACAATACAAGTGATTCTAGACATCTCCACCCACTTTCTAGTTACCAGTGAATGGTGCTGCACTGTCCCCCTCCCTTTGATGGGACAGGAAAACGATGTCTAGATAGACCAGATGGGTGAAACCAAGACAATCCAAGATATTTTGCTCCAGCTTCACATGCCTTAAGGGGAAAAAGGGCCTGCTTGACAAAAGGCCCAAGACATCTAATGAAGGAAACCAGCATCTCACAATTCAGATGTGTTCTGACCTAGTTCCTCAGCTGTTATGGGGAGGTATTGATCTAACAGCTCTTCTGATTTCTCCAGCACTGCTTCTACACCACTTCTTGCCATCTGGCCCATTCTGGATTCCATTACTGTGCTCACACTGTGGGTCACAATGGACTTGGTGGACACCACACTGCCCTGCACAGCGTCTCTGGT
Organism: Mesoclemmys tuberculata; assembly: GCA_007922155.1. Taxonomy (NCBI): domain Eukaryota; kingdom Metazoa; phylum Chordata; order Testudines; family Chelidae; genus Mesoclemmys; species Mesoclemmys tuberculata. The sequence goes on from ML675616.1 coordinate 100,497,014, forward strand.
CGTGTCTACTAAGCTGGAGAACCTGCTGGCAGCTTCCACTTGGGATGATACCAACTCCTTGGTGTCTGAAGCAACCTACAGAGGTGACAGCAGAAGATATTTGGAGATTAGTCTCATGTATGGCTGAGACAGGCTCTACTGAGGTGTAGAGATCTGCCCCTAAATCATGCCCTTTCCACTAGTTCTAGGTAGCTTTCCCTAGAGAAGAATCATACTATGAGTTCAGCAGGTACTAGGCTTCAGCTACCCTCATACTTGAGGTCATTCTATCAGACAGCCAACTTTGTGGCTCAAACTTTTTGAGCCAGAGTCTATTCAGGATAGAATGAGGACTGCCTCCAGAGCTTTGGAGCAATTTGGTTTATTACCCTACATCAGTGGTTCACAACTAGGGGTATGTATACCCCTGAGTACATAGAGGCCTTTTTTTTGGGGGGGGGGGGAGGTACCTCAACCCCTCTAGATATTTGCCTAGTTTTACAACAGGCTACATAAGCCCTACTAAAAAGTCAGTACGAGTGACAAGTTCAGACAATGGCTTGTTTATACTGAAGAGTATATACAATGATTATATTCAATTGATTTATCTGGTAAAAGTGAGAAAGCAAGTAATTTCTGTATAGCATGCTGTGACAGTGGTCTTAAGTGAGGTGAAACTTGGGGGGTATGCAAGACAAATCAGACTCCAGGATGGGGTACAATAGTCTGGAAAAGTTAACACTGCCCTACATTATTTTTCTAAAGAAAAGGTAGAAAAAAGTTTACCTTATCAGCTGTCATTTGAAGGATTGGCAGCTTCTCTTCCAGTGTGTCCAGCCCCTTAATAGCATATTCATTTGCTGTTGCAACTAGAGAAAAGAAGTTTAGTCCTCTACAAGTCAAACTCATTTTGATCAAGTAAAGGTCACTGTCTGCGTTCATATGCTCTTCCCCAGTCAGCCTGCCAAGAGATTAGTGTAGTCTCCACTTAATGTAAACAGAGAGAGTTTAGCATTTCCCCTTTGTCTTGTAACATGCTACTCCATGACCTGCACTTTTTCTGTACTATACATCAATTCAGGCCTGAACTTTGAGAAGTCAAGCAATCTTGGGCACCTTAGTTTGTGTCCACCTGGAACATTTTGCTTAATAAATCCTAGAAGGCTGAAGCTCTAGATGACTAGAAGAAGGCTGTTGTGCCAATAGTTAAGGAGGGAACAGGATAACTGGGTAGTTAGACTGATCAGTTGACTAGGTCAATCCTGGATAAAAAAAACAGCTGATAGGCTAAGAATGAAATGTGACTTAGTTATACTCCATCAGCTTGAGTTTGGTGACACTAGATCTTAAACTAACTTTTTTTAAAAAGTTAGACAAGGTTGGTGGATTTAAGATTACATCAATGCTATTAGGTTTGATTTCTGTAAGGAATTTGACTCAGTATCACATGACATTAATATGTTAGAATACAAAGTCAACATAAGTCAAGTTGAATAGGTTGCTAACTGATGGTCTCAAAACAGTTGTCAGCAAGGAATCTTTTAAAGGTGTGTAATTTAAGTCATGTCTCAGAACAAAGCATGAAGGCTATACTTATCAAATGAGACACTATGGTGCGGAATAGTAATTAAAGAGCCTTGGAGTGGGGAGGAATAGTCATTTGACTACAAGCTCACAGTGCAGTGCTATTGTAAGAGTAAATGCCATCCTTGGCTGTATTAGAGGGATAGGGAGGTTATTTACCCTTATATTTGGTTCTGATACAGTATTTCAGTAGGACTTGCATCCTGTTTGGCATCCACACTTCAAGATAGATGTGGAAAAAATTGGGGAAGGTTGGAATCAAGTCTTGTAGCAAGGAGCTCAAGACGACCATTAAGGAGTTCATTACAGTCTGTAAGTACCTACACACTTGACAGACGTTGAGGGTTTTTTCAGCCTACCAGATAGAGCTAACCAGATCCAGTGACTGGAAATTGAAGCTAGTCAAATGCAGGCTAGAAATAGATTAACATTTGACAATAAGGGTAGTTGCCACTGGGACAGTTTCTAGTTTTAGGATAGAGACTCCATCTGCAGGAATTTAAAGTAAGATGGGTTTTTTCTCCTAAAAAGATATGCTTTAGTTCAGTCTTAACTATTGGCCTTAATGCAGGACTTCCCTGAAGCCATTCAGGCAGCCTGTGTTATGCAGGTGGCCAGTCTAGATGATCACAGTAGTTCTTTCAAGCAAACGCCCCACCCCATAAATCTTGGTATTTAGAGGGACCTTACTTTCAGGTGTTCAAACACTTCTGACTAGAGAGGCCCCCTAAGGGTCTAAGCATGGGCACCTAGAAATAAGAAGTTATCCTAAAAGGCCAGGCTTGGCCCTCGAAGAGGGACGACTGAGTTACAAAGTGATCCATCGACTGGGCTAGCTGGGTGGTCAGTACAGTGCCGGAGCCTGAACACTCAGGTCTTGTGGTCATTGAAGAGACTCGGTAATGACCTCTCTGCTCATGGGAAACTGGCCCAGTCTCCAGGTGCATAGTAATCTCGCATAGAGAGGGGTAAGTGCTCTGCAAGGCGGGGACTAGGGGCTGTAATTATACCAATAAGCAAGGGAATTGAAAGTAAGTGCAAAACCCATCTCTCCTCTTGAAGGCCTGTGACTTGGAATTTAAGCTTTAGCTCTCCATAGCTGCACTTCGGATTGACACATTTCTATTCGTTCACAGACAACCTGCAAGCCCAGTTTACTCACTCTGTGGCTCCAATGAAGTCAGGATTGGCTGCACTCTGCCGGCTGCAGCCTCACTAAAGGTTCTCATTCCTTTCTCTGCCACATCACACAAGGTCTTTATGTAGGGGTGGTGGTCTTTGGTGGAGGTGTAGGCAGTAGCAGCCATGTCATAGGCAGAGCTGACCAAAGGCAGACTAGCCACCCTCCTCAAGAGATTCTGCGGGCAAGAGAGGGAGATTTGTGAAGAGTCACAGAGGAGTGCTTAGTGAAAGTACCCTAGTGGCAAGATGCCAAAGAGAGGAGTCAGTTGGCACCTTGCAGGTATTTCAGTGTGGGAGGAAGGCTCCATGACCAATTCAAAGGTTCAGATACTCAGCAACCTGAAGGGTTAGAGCTAATTACTATGGGATGCTGGATCTTCGATCAGTTTAATGCAAGTGTGGTGTTACTTCCATGCTCTTTGAGAAGAGCCCTTCTATCACGGCAACTGACTAGCTATTAGTTACCTGAGTAAAGCTTCCACAGATGTATAGATTAGTTCCCAGAGTAGCTTCGGCTAGATCAACTTTTAAGACAGTTTCGTTAGTGCTGAAGAAACCCAATCACACGATCGCCTTCATAAATAGGGCAATAGTCTCTGAATGTTCAGTTCTGGAGTCACTAAATTCTAGACTATGATGATTGCTAGAACACAAGAATAGCCATACTGGGGCAGACCAATGGGCCATCTAGCCAAATATCCTGTCCTAGGATTGTGGCCAATGCCAGGTGCTACAGAGGGAATGAACAGAACAGGCAGTTGAGTGATCCATCCTGTTGTCTACTTGCAGTTTCTTTCAATCAGTGGCTAGGGACACCCAGAGCATGAGATTGCATTCCTGACCATCTTAGGCCTGGTCTACACTTACCTTTTGGATTTGGTGGCAGTTGACAGGAGATATGCACGTGATGTAAATTACTTGCATATCTCCTGTCAACTTTGCCGCGTCTGATCCACATGCTGTCCACACTGCATTGTGCCAAAGGGAATAGCAGTCCCTTCAATGTAGCGCTACCCCACTTACCAGGATGTAGTTCCTGCATCGATTGCTGGATCAAGTGAGTGGGTCTACACAGACTGCTCAGTCAATCCACAGCAATCATTCTAATGGCAGCGAATTTGCTACTGTCAGTGTAGACCCAGCCTTAGCCAATAACCAGTAATGGACCTATCCATGAAATTATTTAACTTTAATCCATTTATACTTTCGGCCTTCACAACATCCCATTGTAAGGAGCTCCACAGACTTCCTGTATGCAATACTTCCTTTGACTTGTTTTAAACCTGCTGCCTATTTGTTGGGTGACCTCTTGTTTACTCCTTCATGTGACAAGAACACTTCCCTATTCACTTTCTCCAGGTCATTCATAACCTTATAGACCCATCATTCCCACTCACCCCCAGCCTCTTTTACAAGCTGGCAAGTCCCAGCCTTTTTAATCTCTCCTCCTAGGAGAGTGTTCATATCCTTAACTTTTCCAGTTCTAATCTTTTGATTAGAGCAATGAGAACAGTAAGCTATATTCAAGGTGTGGGTGTATCATGATTTTTAGTGGCATGATATTCTGTTTTATCTATCAGTTTCCTAACATGGTTAGCTTTTTCGACTTTCAATAAACATTAAGCAGATTGATTGTTCCCCAGAACCTGGATGACTAAGATGTTGGAGTGATAGCTAATTTATATCTCACTTTGTACATATGGCTGGAATTATGTTTGCCAACATGCATTAATTTGCATTTAACATTGAATTTCATAAGCTTTGTTGCTTACTAACCTACTTTTGTGAGATTCTTCTGCAAAATTTCTGCCAGCTTTAGACTGTACCATCTTAAGTAATTTTGTATTATCTGCAACTTCACCACTTCATAGTTTACCCCCTTTTCCAGATAATTTTATGTACCTATTGAACAGCACTGGTCCCAGTCTAGATCCTAGGAGAAACCTGCTATTTGTGAAGACAGACTGTTTACCCATCTCTTAACTAGTTACTAATCCAGGAGAAGGCCTTCCCTCTTACCCATGCTAACTTACTTTGCTTAAGAGCCTTTGGTGAGGGACCTGGTCAAAGGCCTTCTGAAAATCCAAGTATACTATATCCACTAGATCATCCCTGTCCACACACCAGCTGACTCCCTACCCCAAAGGGTTCCAATACATTGGTGAGGCATGATGTTCCTTTACAACAGCCCTGTTGACTCTTTCAACAAATCGTCTTCATCTAGGCCTGAAATCTATTTTTTGCTATAGCTTCAGCCAATTGGCCCAATATTAAAATTAGACTTGCTGGCTTGTAATTGCTAGGAATACCTCTGGAGCCTTTTAAAGTTGGTGTCACATTAGTTATTATCCAGTCATCTGATATGGAAGCTCACTTAAGATCAGGAAGTGTCATGTAATTTGTTCCAATTTCATATTGGAGTTCCTTTAGAATTTGTGAATGCTATCTAGTCCTGGTGATTGATTACTGTTCAATTTATCAGTTTGTTCCTAAAGCTACTCTATTGAGATCTGTCTGGGGGAGTTGCTCAGGCTGTGTCACTTGAAAAGAATGGTTCAGATGTGGTAAGCTCCCTATCCTCTGCAATAAAGGCTGATCCAAAGAATTAGTTTAGCTTCTCTGCAATGGCTTCTTCCTGGAGTACTTCAGTACTGCTATCCTCCCCATTGATTGTTAAGCAGGCTTCCAGTTTCCTAGAGCCCTTAATCTTCAGCTACCTGCTCTTCAATTTTGAAGACCTGCCTAGTTACACTTAACTTGCCAGCATTTAAGCTCCTTTCTATTTTCCTCACTAAGATTTAGCTTCCAATTTTTAAATACGTGTCCTTTTGCATCTAACCACTTTTTAGTTTAGCCATGGTGGCACTCTTTTGGTCCTTTTTTTGTTTAAGAGGAGGGGTAAACATTTAATTTGAACCTTTGATTGTGTTTTTAAAGTGTTTCCATGCAGCTTGCACGCATGTCCCTCTTGTAACCATTCCTTTTAGTTTCCATTTAACTGACTTCCTCATTTTTGTGCAGTTCCCCTTTCTAAAGGGAAATGGTACTGTTGTGGGCTTCTTTAGTGTTTTCCTATCACAAGGAATGATAGTTTAGTTATAATGGTTGCATTATCAATTAGTTTACATTTAGACTAGATGCTGTACTCCACTAAATAAGAATTGCTTCTCCCCTTGTGCATTTCAAGACTAGCTGCTCCAAGTAGTAGTCATTTATGGTATCTAGAAACTCCCTGCATCCCATTCTGAGGTGATATACCCAGTCAATATAGGGATGGAAGACAGGGGACTTCCATTTTTATAGCCTCTATCTCCCTGAGCAGTTCACCATCACCAGCTTGGTCAGCAATATGTTCCTACTGCTATATTCTTATTATAGAAGCATGGAATGTTTATCTCTAGATAGTCCATGGTACACTTTGAGCCACTTAGGTTTTTATTTTAGGCTCTTTCACATATACTGCCACTTTCCCACCAGCCCAGACTACTGTCCTTCCTATACATTTTATACCTTGGTATTATCATGTCCCATTCATCATCTTTCTCCTCCTCCCCCACAACCCCACCAAGGATGTGATGCCAATTATATCAATATCCTCATTGACTACCAGGCATTCACGTTCACTCATCTTCATATTTAGACTTCTAGCATTTGTCTGCAAGCGTTTTTAAAAGTGTCACATTTTAGCAGTCAGCGTTGTGATGTGATTCTCTCATTTAACTGTTCCTCTTCAGTTCCTAGCTTTACTTAGGAAGCTTCCAGCCACATTGCCTTACTAGGCTATAGCAAATCCCCATTAATAGAGCCTCTCCTAGGGGGATGTCTCTAGCCAAACAGTGTTCCTCTGTACCTATTGCTTTTAAAATAAGGTATGAGGGAAAGCCTTCCTCTACAACCTTTAAATTTAGCAAGATATATCTTTCAGATAGTGTTTGGGGAGAATCAGTATATTACTCTTAATACATATACCAACCTGTTCCTGGGTTTCCAGGGAAGGATCATTTAGTGGCTTCTCAGAAGACATAGCTGAGTCAGATATGACTGAAAAGGAAGAAAGTGGAATAGTTATAGATCAAGACCAAGAGTTACACTATTAGTCAAGCAAGTTTAATAGCATTCATAGCTTAAGAATGACAAATCCAGCTTTATAATTTGAAGCAGTTGCTTTAGTTCTAGTGTCTCACAGGATTAAGAGGATCTCCAAGCACACACATTTAAGACAAGTTCCAGATGTTAGTCTTCTCCTTTGAATTCAAACCCGGGAAGAAAAAAAAAAAAAAAAAAAAGACACCTAGAAAATTACCAACTACAAACTTACAGTAAAGAAGCACTAACCTGATGTTTCTTTTCCTTCACTTACCATGGAAGGTAGGTAATGGAAAAACAAACAAAAAAAAAAATCCCTCAAAACATCCCACCCTCTCAAATTTTAAGAACTGCAAATTCACACAAATTACTACACATTTGAAACTAACAAAACTAAGCAGAAAAAATTTTATTTACCATACACACTGCTATAATAATTATTTACCTACCCTTACCAGCTATAAATGATATTCCAGAAAATTCTCACTCCAAACCTCCCTCTACTCACCTTTTATGTACCTGGAGTGATGTCATTGGGGGGGGTGGGAGGGTGTTCAGGAGTTCAAGACTGACAGTTCTGAAAACCCATGAGAAAGAGGTACTCTCTGCAGTGACCAATGAGGATAGAATGTATGTGTGACAACATGCAGGGGGCATTCCTGGGAAGGAATAATTTTGCACATATGATTGCAATTAACTCTCCTCTAAGCAGTTAGTTCCAGATCTACAGAGTTATTTAGGCACTTAATGCTGATTGATTTCAATAAAAATTAGGAGTCTAAATACCTTTGAGGCTGTGGGCCTTACTGCTTTGTGAAAGTGTTTCTTATTAATATAGAGAAGGCAGTGAGAGACAGCAAATTTGCATGGGCTTGCTTTGGGTAGTTTAAAGAAGGTACTGACTTATATAAAGTTCAGATGCTAAAGGTACAGGTATATTATTGTGAGGTGGTTTTGTTTTGTTTTGTTTTTTAAGCTTGTTTGTCCTAGGGCAGGGGTCTCAAACTCGCGGCCCGCGGGCCAACTGCGGCCCGCGGGCTTGTGTCATGCGGCCCGCAGTCCGAATCCGGCTGCAGGCTTGTGCTGGCATTTTTTTTTGAGCGGAGCTCCGGGAAGCTGTGGCCGTCTTAAAAAGGAAATGGCCGCCGAATGTGGGCCCCACAGAGAGATTTGACGGCGGACAGTGGAGCCTGCAAGTCCCTGTGAGAGCCTCTCTCTCCTACTGTGCCGCCGAATTTTACCCTGCGTGGAGATATTTTCGGCGGAGAGTAGAGCATGAAAGGTACAGTAGAGTAGTGTGTGTCATGTGCGGCCCCCCTGAACTCCACTCAATGTAAATGCGGCCCGCCACAGCAATTGAGTTTGAGATCCCTGTCCTAGGGTAATAGTGTAAGTAGCATAGATGAAAATTAGAAACCTGGGTACCTTTCTCTTCCCACCATATCACTCATTAGGCCATAAGAAGATTGTGAGAACCTTTGCCTGTAACCCATCCTATAATACAGCTTGCTACCAGAAATCATCTCATAGTATAACTAGTCATTTTTTAATTACTTTTAGTGCATGGGGGGGTAGGACAGGACAGGATAGACATGGACAGAATAAAAGAAGTGGAGCTTCTTCAATTTGTTTTTGGCCCCTGTAGCAATGTCTCTCTTCTTCATTCTTTGCCTATTATTATTTGTGTTATCGTGGTACCTAGGAACCCCAGTCATGGACCAAGACCCCACTGTTCTAGGGCCTGTACAAACTCAGAACAAAAACACTCCCTTCCCCCAAGGGGCTAACAAACTAAGACACGAGATGACAGATAGGGGGCAGCATAAGGAAACAATACTATGCTATTGGTCAGGATGATAAGATGTGGTCTCAGCTCAGCTATCCATGGTCAAGTTGTTAGTAGGCCCACACCTTTTGAAAGTCACCTAAACTCAGGGCAAATCTCCCAGCTACAGAAAGAGGTCCCTGATGTGCACTGATCTGTCCATGTTACTGCCAAAGGAATGGGAGCATTTTCCTGCAAATGGTGCTCCCTGTATTACAATAGCCGTATGGAAGGCCCCTTGGCCATTGCACCTCAGTATCTAGTTTTCTTTGCTGGCACCTGTTTCCTTGTGACAGATCCTTCTCTCAAACTCACCTGCTTATAAAGACTCCTCATCCTGAATTCCTCTCAAGAGGGCAACTCACTTTAAGGTAATCTCCCAGCCAGCTCATTGTGGATTGAGATGGGTTAAGTACAGCTCTTACGAGCACACCTCAGTTAACAGTTCAGCAGATGGTCTCTAAGGACGCTAGTATATTTGTTGGGTGTGTAGTAACAGCAGGGAGGTGTTATGCAGACATAAAGTTTGGCAAAATTGTTCTTAGATGGTTCTTTGTGTTACCAGGCAGCTGAATGCTACTTTATGAAAGGCCTAATTTGAGAGCTGACCCTAAGACTTTTACTACCCCTCTCCCCCTGGGTCTGGTGGAAATGGAAGTATAATGGTGCATCACCACTACCCAGAACCCCTAAGGGCTCAAAGGGCTCCCTATATGACAGCAGAGACCCCTCCCCCCACCTCCCATTTACCCTGGTGGTGTATCTCTGGATTGTAGCCCCTCTTGAACCCGCTTTTTTATTACTTTGTCACCAATGTGTGATGGAGTCCACCTATTTGCTTTTCCTTTCCTGAGACTAGAGCCTTCCTCACTTTTCAGCCAGCGCTGATACCCTAGCTGTAATCATTACTGTTTCATGTACATTAGCTATATTTAAACAACATGGTGTCTATTTGATTTTAAAAAGCAAAACCAGATAAGGACAAAAGCTTTGACTCTTATTCCCATGAAGACCCAGGCTAAGGGACATTGAGCAAGTAGGAATGTGGAAACTTCAGCTATAAGAGAGTAGTAATTTGTGTTCTTACAGGGAATTGCAGTATCTCAGTTCATGTTATTCTTTGGAGTGGACCAATTGTCCCAGCTGTTCTCTCAGAAGTCTGGGTCTGTGCTGATCTCTCTCTTCCAAACCCAGAAAGTCCCATCATTTCCTATAGCAATAGAAACTTTTGCTCTTTGCCCCCTGTATATACTATTCAGCCTTTCTTGGCTACTGCCAAGGAACTGAATTACATATTACATCACCTTCTCCTTAAACCAGTTTGGAAGCACTTACTATTTCCTTCCCACAAAGGATTAGCTATATATCATTCCCCACTCTCACCTCCACCCCTAATTGCTCTGCGTCAGGTTCTCACTGTCTCTTTCTGTACATGTTTCAAAATAAAAACACCTTCACATAGCTGGAAAATGGAATTTTTATTACTCAAGTTGGTTTATTGCCTGCTAGAGAAGGATAAACAGTAACTGTTGATTTTATACATCTTCAGTCCGCAGGCAAACAGAGAAATTGCAGAGACTATACTAAAGATTAATACACCCACTTTCTGAGAATTCTACCGAAAACAGTTAAGGGAGTACCATGTCCCACAGAGCGGTGGAGTAGATCTATGGGAAAGAATCATGGGGCCAGCTGAGACTCTCAACTAAGGATCCAAAACATGGAGATTTTCCTCAAAAATGTGCATGATATTTTTGTCTGACTTACAGTGGGTTCCTGCTCCTGTGATTTTGCAACATTGCATAATTTTGCACTACTATAAAATCGCAGCATGAAGGTTTTGCCAATCCCATGAGTTCAGAAATAAAACAAACCCTCCTCCTACCAAAACAAAAAAAAAAAAGAAAAAGCATGAGACAGAGAAAATGCATGGCGTGCACACAGTTCTTCCAACCAACCAGGTTTTGGGCTGTCTTCTGATGTTTGAATGCTGAAGAAGTGCCCCTTTGCAAAAGCATGTTTTGGGTTAAAAATGAAATCTGAAATGTTCAAATGATGCACATCCAAATTGTGTGTGTGAAACTCTCTCTGCTCTGCCTCCTGAATGATGGGAGGAAGCTTTCCCCAGCATTTTCTTCTTCCTGCCTTACCAGCCTCCCCTTTGCCTCCTTCCAAGGTATCATAACCAGCTCTCTTCCCTGTTTTTCCTGATGAACCTTTTTACCTCTTCCCTGGTCTTCCAGCAACATCCTCTGGAAGTTTACCCCATGTGCCTAGGGGTAAAGAATTAGTTATCTTCTTCCTACTTTGAACCACCAACTTTATCAAAATAAGGGAAACATGGATGTAACTGACCCTACTGTATGGTGTCACTGAAAGTACGGTGATGCCTTACAAATATTTGGTAGTGTGCATCTCACATTCTCTAAACTTAGGTCAATAACCCCCACCCCTCCTCTGCACCCTGAAAAAACAAACCAAAACAACCTGCAAGAATAAAAATTGCGGAACTAGATGTCCAGCAGCAGAGAGGGTGCTATCCACTTGATTGCACTGATGGCAGCATGTATGATTGATTACCTACTTTGTGGGCAGGTGGTGTACATGTGCCTTTGGTGCTAGAAGCTCATAGCTGTTGGAGACTTGAGCATAGGCTCCTGAGAGAGTAGCTGAACTGGATTTGCTAAGGGAGGCAGAGAAGTACAAAGACCTTCTGGGACACAATAGAGAAGTCCAACTTTGCCAGCTTCTATACCGCTGAGGAGGAAGAAAGTTTTGGAGAACATCAAACTGGAGCATGGGAAATGATTGCATGGTCAGGACCCCCCTTCTAGATGATGTCATGGTATCCTCTCACAATGAGGATATCCCTCTGGGGCAGGCTCTCTTCCTAATAACTGGGGTCAGGTAACAGTTATGGGGGATTCACTGCTTAGAAATATAGATAGTTGGGCTTGTGATAACTGGGAGATCTGCCTGGTGAATTGCCTGCCAGGTGCAAAGGTTGCACAGCTGTGCAGGGCTGAGGAAGAGCCTGTCGTCATGGAGGTACCAATGACATAAGCAAAGGTAGAAGAGAGGTCCTGGAGGCCAAATTTAGGCTGCTAGGTAAGAGATTAAAGTCCAGGATCTCCATGGTAGCATTCTCTGAAATGCTTCCAGGTCTACATGCAGAGCCAGACAGATAGATCTGCAGGGTCTCACTGCCTGGCTGAGATTGTGTAGGAAAGAAGGTTTTTGGTTTAGTAGGAGCAGGGGAAACGTTTGGGAAAGGAAAAGCTTATATAGGAAGTACCAGAATTGCTGGCATGTAAAATTAAAAAGGTTATACAGGAGTTTTTAAAACTAAGGGCTGGAGGGAAGCGAACAGGGATGGAGGACCACATGGTTGGACAGAGACATCATTTAGTGGAGGCTCTATTAACAGGGATTCTTGATATCCTACAGTATGTACACACTGACAGCAACACATTTGTTGCTGTCAGATTGATCTAGCCAGATCAAATGAGCAGAAGTGAAGGCCCGCTCAATCAAGCCGGAAGTTAATTCAATTAAACCACCTCCTCTAAAGGCATAGCACTGTGTCAATGGGAATGCATTTCCTGTTGGCACAGTGGAGATGGTACGCTAAAGGGAAGTTATGTCGACAGCAGTTATGCAAACTACTCTGCATAACATCTGTTGATGAATTTCCAGGTAAGTGTAGACTAGTAATGAGGAGAAGATTGACGCTGATGAACTAGAAGATGAAGAGAAACCAAAGAGTGCCACTCAATTACATCACATGCAGGTAAGTACTTGTGTACACATGCTAGAAGTCTAAATACTAAGATGGGTGAACTTGAGTACCTGGCCTTAAATGAGGATATTGATATAACAGGAATCACAGAAACTTGTGGAATGGTGATAATCAATGGGAGACAGTAATACCAGAGTAGTATATAGGAATGACAGTAGGTTTTGCTGGTTGGGGAGAGGTACTATATATGAGAGAGTATAGGGCTACGTATGAAAAAGCATAGCCTGTATGGACATTCTTCTCTTCTAAAAACCCAATTTTCTGTCAAAAAGAATGTCAGCCCATTTTTGATCAGCCCCAGTGGACAGTAGTGTAATTATGCCATCATTAAGCTCTGTATTGGCACTAGCCCCTTCAGGCACTACAAGCCTGTGCTAAAACTAGTCTAGTTGAGAGGTTTCTAAAGTGTGGCCTGAGGTATAAATGTAGCTTACGGCTGTCAAAATTTAGGTTGATGCATATCCTTGAAGATGTGGCATTATGGTTATTGTGCATTTTAATCTGATTTGCTGAATCTTAATGGAGATTATTTTTGCATACCATGTTTTAGTTTGGTTATTTAACAAAGTCTTTGCTTTTTGCAGCTCCCTAAGCCTTTGCTGTGACCTTTGTACTGGCCATCTTAATGGAGGAATGCATCTAAATTTATAGTAGTGAATCAAATGCAAGTCTGTCTAGGCCAGTGGTTCTCAACCTTTCTAATTCTGTGACCCCGCAATACAGTTCCTCATATTGCGGTGACCCCAAACCAAAAAATAATTTTGGTGGCTACTTCAAAACTGATGACGTCAGCAAGCGCCGGACACACGTAATGCGCTGCTATGGACTGTGGAGCGTTTCCCCCGCCCCTTAGGCCCCGGACGGATGATGCAATCACGTTTGCGCATGCGCGCAGGCATTCAGTTTGGAACGCGCATCCATAACGGTGTGCGTTCCAGCTGAACAGCGCTGCTACAGATGGTAGCGCGACTTCTCAGCGGCTAAAGTCATCGGAAATATGTATTTTCCGATGGCTTTAGGCGACCCCTGTGTTTTGGTCGTTCGACCCCCGCCGGGGTCGCGACCCACAGGTTGAGAACCCTGGTCTAGGCTTACATTCATCTACAGGAATGCCCTCTGAACTAATCAAAGATATGCTATACAGCTTGAGTAAGGCTTACTTATTCAATTGTTACTGCATTCATTGCCAATTGTATTAGGATTTTATACTGTAGTCATGTTTTTGCAACAGTACCATGAAAGCTGCAAATCCTTTAAGGACAGCAGGTTCTGCATAAGATGTTAGTGTTTTAAACAGAAAGCTCATTTCAGTTTCACACTAAGAATGATTTTCTGTTCTCTTGTTTGATGGCTAGAGACAAACTGCACACACAAAAGAGACAGCTCCAGAATTACTGGTCAATGCAATGCTGAAATTCTCTCATTACAGCTAGTAACTAGACCACATTTTATTACAAGCAATAACAAAAAAAGTTTTAGAGTGCCAAAAAAGCACTTTTTTTTGTTTAGGAGAGCTGAACATATAGCAGATCTCCATACTTAGTCAACTGGCACTTCAACATGGAGTGAAGGTAAAGGAGTGTTCCAAAAACAGGAATTTAACAGAAAAGGCTTCAGCATTGGCTCTTCCAAATGACAAATTTAACCCTCCCAGCAGGGAGCAGAGATTAATCTCATAGTACAATCGGTTCAGAAATAGCGTGAACAGAGAGTTTGAACTACTGTATTTTCTGTTCAACTTGAGCCATTCCTAGCCAGCTGTCTTGGCAAAGACACTTCCATGTAATAAGAAGGTCAAAATTCTGTTCACTGTTTTGTTCTTCAGACTCCTTATATCATTTCATTCTTCAAACACTGAATATACACTGCACTTCTATTTTGGCTTCAGAAGGATAGCTGCAGTGCGAAAGTTGGCTATCAAGACAAATGAACAAGTCAGGAGGTAACAGGAGAAGTAATCCACTCCCAGGGGTCAGGCGAATGGCAAGACACCACCAACTTTAATACTCAGCTTTGAAAGGATAGTCCTTGTGATTTATGCACCTGAGAAAAGAAGAAAAAAAAAAAAAAGAGGGGTTATTCTGAAATCTGAATTAGAAACACTACTCATGTTGGCATTGGCGCCTTTTCTTAAAACGAAAAAAGAGTTTGATTGGTATAAACAGTCTCCACAGGCTTTAAGTTCCTGTCAGCCTCAGAAACATTCAGTTTATAAACAAACTTGCTCAATCCCTTTGCATTTAGGCAGTGAGAAGTCATATAGGGAGATTTGAATGCTTTTGAGATTAAGTGTTTATGTTGGTGTCATTTAAATAAATATTTAGATTTTTCAACAAAGTATCAGCTTTGATGTCTGAGATGCTATGATCTCTACAGAAGTATTAAGTCATACTAAGCACTTCAAACTTTAACATTCAATACCCCTAATGAGATCATGTCCATATTTTAAAGATGGTGAGGGGGAAAAAAGTCTGATAGAGAGATTAAGTGAGCTGTATGAAGGAAAGCAGCTTGATAGCCAGGTTTAGGACTTGGAAATTTAACTAATCTTGTGTTCATTTCTTTATATTGCTGTCACTTTAATTTTGTACAGACAAGTTCAAGATGGCTTGCTAACTTGTTTGTTGTATTAATTCTATTTACAAAAACAACAAACCTAAAAGGCTATCACTCAATTTTGAAAATGTAAGTTTATTTAGATCATATACCCATTCTTCAGATAGGGCATTAGCAGTAGGAATCAGCCATTTTAAATTCACAGAAAGCAAAACACTATTCTTTAGGCTAAAATGTCCTTATTCAGAGCACTGACACACTTCATTTGAAATAGGTTTAACTATCCATTTAGGACAGCACCCTTTAAAACACACTAAGCTCCAAAGATAATTTCAGACAGAGAGAGATCTATTTGGGTAGGAGAACACATGTTACTGGTTTCATCTTGGCAGGTGTTAAGTCAATTTTAAATTATTTTATAATGTGGACTGAAAACTCAACTGACAACACAGAAGCTGATCAAGGCATCTCAAGTTATAGGGCTTCCAAGGGGAATTTAATTCCTTAGCTCGTCATTGGAATTAAGTATTTAGCATGCTAACATTAAACAATGAATTCTCAACCCTCCAGAAAGGTAGGTATCTACATTCTACTGATAAAGTGGGAGGGAGATTGTTAGAAGGGTCCATCAATATCAGACAGTCCCATGTCAGAGCGAGGATTTGAATTAGATGCTAAGAACTCCTATGTTCAGGTTCTCTCTTCTTGATAAATGAGTTTAAAATCAAATGTAAGTATTAACACTAACGGTCATATATTTACCACTGTGAAGATGTTAAAAACCTTCCTGAAAAAAATGATTTTGGAACAGAACTATTTGCCAGACAGATCTTAGCCAAATTTCAGTTTGCAGGGTTTTTAAACAAAAACACACAAATCAAACAAACAAACCAATCATGCTCATACAGTTTCACCCAAAATGGCACCCCCCACACACTTGAAATAATTCCTGGATATTTATTTTAAAAAGTCTTTAAAAAGCCACCTGCATAGACTACTTAGCCCTCTGTTTTCAAACATTGTCACGTACATCACGAATGCACAGGCTCTCCAGTTCTTATTAAAGGTGAGGATGGTTTCCATCTCCTCTTTAGTCAATTCAAAGTCAAACACCTGATGAGAGAAAACTGTTAGCTTTTCACACAGCTTAGTCAAAACTTTTGTAAATATTTGATCACCTGACTGAAAGAAAAGCTTTATAAAAACGCTACCAACTTGACCTGAAAAATCAGTACTGGTTAAGACAAATGATTGTTTTGTAAAATTGAAGCATTTCCCTTTGGATAGCTGCAGTCACTGGTAGAAAAAGATGTAAGTTGAAGTGACAGGTGAGCTACACTGAAAGCTTTTATGAGTTGTTACAATAAATACAATTAGCAACACAGTCATCCTGCACATTTGTTCGTATTCATTGACAGCTAACTCCTCTGACTGTGGGGAACAGATTTTACTTGCCTGTTAAGAATACAACGCTTGAAAACTTCAGCATTCCAGTTAATCCAATGTGTGTGTTCTCAGCTTGTTTAATTTGAAATAGTTTAATTTAAAAACATAAGAGTTTTCTTAATTCACTGGTAATTCAGTAAAGTGCCACTGAATTAAGAACAATTATATGACAAATCTGTGCTGTTAGTTTGTGTGTGTATTTATATGCAATGGAGACTGGCTCTTGGTAGAAGAAATATAGATTTCTTGACACTGCTTTATATACACACAGACTTTTTGTGGCACACAACTCCACACAGGTATTAGGGAAGTTTTGTCTGCCAGTTGCTCGATACACAAGAGAACAGTAGCTGGGACAATGAACAGCCATTTTGTGCATTTATTTTTAGCCATTTCTGTTCAATTTTGCCCTTAATTCAGACTTGTTAGTTTAACCTTCAGTATACTCTATGTAAAAGGTACTAACGAACCTTCCACTTCCCAGGTTACCCTCAAATAAGGAGAAGTGAGAAAGTATGGCTATCTTCCACAAAGGAAGTTTGGACTCCATCTAGTTACTCTGACTGAAAGCCAGCATTAATGTTATTTGCAATCTTACCTTAAAGTTCTCTTCAATACGATGTTGTGTAACAGACTTGGGAATCACAATCACATTTCTCTGGATATGAAACCGGATCAGAACCTATATAAACCGATCAGCAGCGTTATTTACAAGTCATTTATCAACAGCAAGAGACAACCTTCCTGCTCTAAACAAAGAGTACTATTAGGCTAAGTTTCAATATCCACATTGCATATTGAACATGCCGTTCATCAGAACCACTCCATTTCTACAGCACTTTTCATTACTGGAATACTTAAGGCCAAGCTGACACTTATTGAACAGCAATGACGTGAACACAAGTGGCCAGGTGAAAGCTGGATGTTTTCCTTTCCTCTGTTATCCAGATAATCTTATTGATTCTTTACCCTTACAATCAGGATTTTAAAAACTGAGTCAGATTGCAAAGAATGCAGATTCTATACAAGATTAATATGCTGCAACAAGATGACACCTTATAAAGGAAACAGCAGCTATCATGCAGAGACCTTACTTTGCCACACACAGGTACCTGAGCTGAGGTTTTGTTGTGTCTAGCTGCAATCTCCTTAATCTTGGGGTCATCCAAGAGGGAAGGATCCTCTGGTTTAGCCCTGTAAAAACCAAGAGTGAAAGAAGGTTAAGGGTGGCAAGTTTTCATAAAACGACTACATACTAAATAGAAATGTATAATGCAGTTGCAATGGATACTTGTTCAACTTGCCTCAAAGTTTCAAGTTCAACATACACATTGTCAGTATCAAGCGATTTAAGCTGCAAAGCATTCTTACCAGGGTCTGTCAGGAGAGCCAAGGGGACTGTATGCAGTCACAGAGATCCCTTTGGAGTGGCAATACTTAATCAACTTCTCCTGGGTAAGGTATGGATGGCACTCAATCTGCAAGCACAAGAACATAAATTTACTCAGAGGCAGGCTGTACTGCTGTGTTCCAGGGATCATTTCCTATCCCAGGTACAGGAATATCTTCGGTAGATTGACAAGTTGTGACTAATTCTGAACCCTGTGTATAATGTTATGCAACTTTTAGTAGTTTGGTATTTTATGAAAATTCTTTCGTTTTACCGGTTGCATTTCAGTTATTAAAGGATTTTGCAAGGCATGGAAGGGGATGGGGAGACTATACCTCACTTACGTTTTAAGCAACTTTGTTCTTCAAAGATTTACAAAATAGCTAGCCTCATAATTATGCAACTGAAGCAGTACAATCAAATTCATATCCAAAAGAACAGTCTAAAATCAGATGAATCTAGTTGAAGTGAAATTCAAATGAGCAGGTTTATCTCTTCCAATTTAAAGTTTTATTTTTTATCTCCCCTAATTAACCCCCCCAGATGTTCTGGAAACTACTGAAGCATCAAGACTATGACCATTACTTTAGAATAACTTAGGACAGCTTTGATGTTAAAGGGTAAGGTAGTTTTCAATCAGTTAGTTTATATGGACGTTTCAATACTGGTTACTACTGTACATGAGTGCTCTTGATGAAAGTAGCCCTATTTTAAATGCTGCATCCAGAATGTAAATACGGAGCACAATTTTACACATTAGATAGTCGTCCACTACGTAACGTCTTAGACACTGCATGTGTGTGCCTGCCATTAGTTTTAATGGGACCATCATCTGCACATCAGGCAGAGCTGAGGAAAGAACACAGACCCCGTAAGGTTGGATCCACCACGTTCTGGTCAACTACTGCAGTACAACATACAGAACCACCATGTTTATGCCAATGTTGTGAGGACACTGGCTCAGTTTGGACTACTGGATAAGTGAAGGGATTTTCAGGGTACCTACATGCTGAGGAGCATAACCTTGTGTGGCAAAGCAAGTCCCCTCCTGGGTCTCACCGGCTGGCCACAGTCTCTTCTGGCTGGGGTTCGAGGTGATTCCACCCCAAGCCAGACGAGCTTTTTGGCTTTTCCCTCCCCTGCCCCCCCAGCCCCTCTCTCACAGAGCAGTGGGGTGCAGGCCTTACTTCAGGCCTGAGGTCCGCCCTTCAACCCCACAGGGGAGGGCAGGCAGTCTCAATCCGTGTATCTGACCCCAGCCCAGGCAGGTACCTCTCTGTGGGCCCCTCCAGGGGCTGCAGGGTACGTGGTGGAGCCTCAGGGGGCCACCTGTCCTTCCTGCAGGCTGGGGTCAGAGTCTCTCCTGCTTCGGTTCTCCAGCTGTGGGGGGAACACTGCCACCAGTCCTTGGTGATCCTCCTCTAACTGCCACAACCTTCTAGCTGCTCCTTCCTCTCCTCCTATGCTCCTTCCAGTCTTTAGGGAAGGCAGGGTTTAAATACACCTGGGTTAGGCTCCTAATTGGGTCCAGGTGCCTCCAACTGACCTGGAGTAACCTATCCCGTGTCTGCAGGGAAAAGGGCTTTTAACATCCTGGGGCTCACATATCAGCCCTGGCATACCCTCCTGTAGCCATCTGGCCTGACTTTACACACTTGTCTCCGCAGCAATGCTCAAGTAACTGAATCTGTACCGTCATTCAAACCACCTGGATTGCTGTTTTTAGATTGAAGGCCTTTGAATCTCATGTTGCCAGCAAGTGGACTAAGACGCTTCACAGGATGCGATTACAGCCTGTAGTTTTATTTATGGTTCTAGCTGCGTTGCCGTTATGAGATGGTCACATGGCAATTTCCCAGAACTCCTAAAATGGTTTGGAATATTAGTCACCATGCAGCTTATGGGTGGTTCAGCTGGATAGATGCTGTACGGCTATTTTGTTTTAGCAGCATGCAGAAATTCAGCTGCTCGTACAGTATATAATAAAAGTGTCTGGCTGGGTTGCCCCATTCCACAGGTGCCCAATAGGCATGGTTTTGATTATACTTAGTATGAAACATGACCAGAAACATTCTGGTTTCTCTGACATGACTACAGACAGACTCCTGAGATTTTTCTTCAGAGTTATGCTATTTCATTTGTTACAATTGGCTCAGGGTGAAAGGCCTAACAGAATACATACAAATTACTTTAAGCAACTGCTACCCACTGTATATAGCAATGAGGAAGTATTTGGGTTAAAGGGAAAGACCTTCCATCAAAGACAAAAATTAGGCTTTTCCCCCCAAAATGAATTGCAGATGGAACGGTTTTTGTGTGTTTACAGAAGAATGTTTGAAGATATCTACAAATAAAATCTAGAGGATGAAATTCCCACTCAGTTATGGGTTATTGGGCTATGCATGCACTACACACCTATTCCTGGGAACAGATACACCCATCAGGATTATTTCTGTTTTACATTAAACAAACAGATTTCCAATATATCTTGTGAAGTAACTTGCTACAAAAGATGTTGTTAAGTAGGCCAAGGAGTATCAACACCAGTTACTGTACTTATTAGTCAAAAGGAAAACAAACAGGAGCAACACTGGAAATTGAGCTCGCTCTCCCCCCCCCCCCCCCCAGTAGTGGTATGAGGAATAAATGAATTCACACTTTCAATTAAATACAGTCCTTTGCCCTTCCCACTCCCACTCCCTACCACTCTAAGTTCTATGCTACAGAAATTCCATTTCCCCCAATTAACATTCCCCCCCCCATCAAAAGACCAATTTTAAATATTTTTACAGTTTTTTTTCCCTAACACAGACATTACTTAACCCCCTGCATTATAGTGTAACTGTTACTAGTAGTGAAAGTATAGGCAAGATGTCTCAGTTATAAATACTTGTATTCTCTCACATAGGGCTTGACCCTGGCAACATCCTTTGACGTCAATGGGAATGGAAGGTGCTCAGCCCTTTGCAAGATGATGCTCTTAGCTGTCTAAGGAGTCGTCTACATGGCAGCAGTGCAGACTACATGGGTGTGATTTGTAGAGCAAGCTAGCACGTTGCGCTCTAACTGCCCTGGTTAGAGCTTGTTGGTGAGAATTACAAAGGAACCTAGTTCGCATTGAGGTAGTCCCATTTCAAGAAGGACTATGTTAACATGAACCAGGTACACCACCCCTCTGTGCCTCAGTTTCCCCACTGTAAAATGAGGCTAATGATACATGCCTCTTTTGTAAAGCACTTCGTACTTTTCATCAGTAAATCACTGTAAGAGCTACGTATTTATTAACATCCACTGCCTCAAGTGCCCCTTCAGAATTCTAGAAAGATTGAAAATTCAGTCTATGCCTACTCTGTTTGCCTACCACCCCACCGTACGAGAGATAACGTGATCTGAGCCACAAGATCTCCAAGACTTTGACCTGATGCTATTAAACAGCTTACCTGGTTGTTGGCAGGCTTGTATTTTAACCCAGGCTTGTTCAAGATTCTCTCAATCTGTTCATGGTTAAAGTTGGAGACTCCAATTGCTTTCACCAGACCTGAATCCACCAGCTCTTCCATAGCCTAAGGGTACACGAGAATCAGTTTATGTAACCAGATACACAAGTCAGGGCCTGAATAAGGCATTTGTGCTGTCAACATGGTTTATTTCTTTGACGATAACCAGTGATAGGACACTTGATTGGACTTGACATATGTTCTGGAGTCCACCAGGGAAAAGGGACGCAGAGAGAACAGTGCTTTTCACTCTTCTGAGATTTCTTCTCTGTCCTTGAGAGTTTTTATGCATTTTTATTAATCATGAGAGTTAAAAGAGACCTGTGTCAGATAATCAATTATTCTGCCAGTGTTGGGTTATTCTCAAGATTATGGGTGGTAAAACCTACAATTCTCCTTTTACTTCTGCAAGTAATAAACAGAGCTGAGAATTTTCACCGAACGTTAGAACTTCAGGTTATTTACTCTGACTATGTTCTCACACCTTGTATGTTTGTTAGTATTCTAGCAAAGAAAATCTTCTGGCCTGAATTTTATGTTTGACTCTGAACGAACTGAAAATTTACATTCAAATTTCCTGTGAGCTAAGTTACTGAAGGCAGCCAGTCAGAGAACAAAAATATCATCTGACTTACATAAATAGTGCAAATTTTGGAATATTTACATAGAACTATAAATGATCTGCAAACCAAAAATTAAGATGTTTATGAATAATGTTGAATGAATTATAAACTCTTTGCAGAGAACTCAAATACAAAGAAGGATCATCTAAATCACAGAATCAAAACGAATCTCAAACTTTAGTAAGACCCACCTCCCAAGTGTCCAGAATATCTGTGGTACTGGGCAAGACCATGCCTTTCTCATCCACAGGAAACAGCTGCTCTCCAGCCTGACAAGGCAAGGCAAAAAAAAGTCTGAAACGTTCGCTGTTGAATTTTCTGCTGAAAGGCTAGAATTCTAGGAGAATCAAACTCAACTCAGATTCTTTATAGTAGCTTGAACTCTTAGGAGAGAAGGAGGACTACTAATGCCTATTTAAGTAGTTACCTGATTCTTTCTGGCAAGCTCTCCCCCCTCCCTCACGCTACACATTCACCATTCCAGCCAGAGAATCCACCCCCATAATGATAGATCCAGCAAGATGTACTATGGTTCTAAACAGGACTGAGTTACAGGTCTATTACCTATTGGGGTCTATTACATGTTGGGGACCCAAATGGGACATTACTTTATTAACCTTGTTTTATATTTGACTACAGGTGTTGCATGAGTGATGGTGTGCTGTGGCAGGCCTTCAGTGGGAGATTATGTATAGATTACAGGGAAAGAGAAAGAGCAATGGAACAGACTGTGTGTAAGTTACTGCTTATGCTCTTAGTATTATTAAAAGCTCCATTGCCTCGACTACTTTAGAGCCTGTCTATAGAATGTGACACCAGAACAGCCTCATTTAATCTGCCTTGTCCACACTAAAAAACAGTGAAAGGAGACTGGTGAGTGCGTTTGGGAGTTGAACAGAATATCGAGGGCAAGTATTTTTATCAGGCTCTAACAGAGACTGGTGAGTGCGTTTGGGAGTTGAACAGAATATCGAGGGCAAGTATTTTTATCAGGCTCTAACAGAAAGGAAGAGCCAAGACAATGTTATACTTATGAAATAAACAGCAGGATCTTATTCAGGGGATAAGGCAGCATGCCACATTTATTATAAATACAAAAAAATATTTTAAAAAGTAATAGCCTAAAACACACTTCCACACAGTTCTGCTGGACGGATATAATTACCAGCCTCTACGTTGCTAGAGTTGAATCACTGGCCAGGTGACTCAGACACTATGATGGAGCCAGGCTCTGTGGGTCGTGACATGATGCTCCTTGGTTTGCAGAACAAGCCCAGAGTCCACATTTTTTCACCCCATTTTTATACTTATTTATTTTCATTTGGGTTTATGGATTTTGCCACGTTAGATAGGTTTTTTTTTGTTTGATGTAATGGTCAATTACGGTTGATATTACAAGGATGACAGCTTTCCATTATCCTTTCATTCTGATCTTATACTTCGTTTTGTTCCTGTCTTTGAGTGCTAACCCCAAAACACAGAGGAGTTATTTTGATTTTTGGTCATTTGGGTTGTAAAAGTTCTTTAAAGAAAGCATCTTTTTTTTCCCTCCTGCCCTTGGAGACACAGCCATCACCTCACCCTTTTATCAAAGTGAGACAGCAACAGCTTCAACCGCATCCTTAATCTGCATATGGGCTTTAGCATGAAAGTTGCCACTTCTGAATGCCAAGGATTATAGCATAACAAGGCTCTTATGGCAAATGGCAACTATTGGTTTGTACTGTGCTTACGGACTCCAATGGGTGTCAGAAAGAAGAGAAACCAAGAACTTATTTCACTGCCTGCTGTTTAACTAAATGTTACTAGCAACAAAGAAAAACTGACTTACTGTTAAGAAGCAAAGGATATCGCTATCCTTCCCATAAAGAGGAAGGAAAGTCATAAGTGAGCATGCAGTCAAATGTACATATTTGTACAGAAGGAATTGGTAATCAAACAGTTAAAGGTGTAAATAGGCCAGCCATGTGGAAGACTTGGATTTGATTGCAGGTTCATCTTGGCTTGGATCAACATGGCTAGGGAATGTGATAGAAGCAGTACTCAGCTTCAGGGATGAAAGCCTTGTTTATGCAGCCATACAATAAAACTGAACAAGCAGCATAAAGAGTGATGCTGAGATACCTTGGAGGAAGTTCAGTCCTCCTTGAGGGTAAGAGGGTTGGGGCTATAAGGGGATAGTTTACCAGGAGGACAGTGCCTCTCCAGAATCTGTCAAGGAGAAACAAGAGTGTTAAATGTTACAGTACCTTAAATCCCAAAGGCCAATGAATGAGATATAGATCCAGGTAATCCAGTTTCAGTGCAGCAAGGGTTTTCTGGCATGCTCCCTTCACCAGAGATTTCTCATGGAATGTGGACCACAGCTACAAAAAGAAAACCAAACAAAGCTGTGACCTCACACCAAATGCTCTTACAAAACGCTCCCAAGCAAGACAAAAATCATAACACCTGCAGGTGGGTCTGGGAATATTACCCTCATTTACAAGGCTCAATCTGTGAGCAGAGAGATGGAAGGTTTCTTGATGCTAGTATTTGCAGCAGCGGTTTACCTGACAACATTGAGTTCTGACAGATTAATATGGTAACAAAATTTCACCAATTAAGGAACCAATAAAAAGCCACATATTTCAAGGCACAGTCTTGATAAAAAGCAAAAACTAAGTGCTACAAGGTAAGGAAGCTTTCCAGCCATCTGCGTCCAGAAGCTGGGAGATGGGAAAAACCTCCTGCATGTGTTTGGCAAACAAAACAGTAACTAGACAACCAAGATTGCCAATAGGGCTGCAGCAAGTGCCTTCTGATTTGATCATGTAATTTAAGAGCCTAGATAAAGAATGGTTTCATACATATACAATGCAAAAAATGTATTTGGGTCCCCCGGTTTTTGAATTGTCACGGGGTTTGGATTCACAAAAGTACTTAGGCTTTAGGCTCCAATGCGACCCAGGAAACTCCTGCCAAAGCCAGTAGTCACCTGAATCCACTTGGCACCTACATTTTCAGGCTAAAAGTTCCCTAGGCGTGGGCAGCAGGTATGGTAGGCTGCCACTGCTGGATACATGGGCCATGGTTGGCCATGCTACTTGCTGTGTGTGGCCCACAGCGGGGTTCAGAGTGCCTCTGGGCACTGCTCTGGCAGGCTGGCCAGGGTTCAGGGCTGCGCTGGTGAGGGAGAGCAGGGGGAAATGGGAGAGGCCTTGGGCAGAAGGGGTGGAGCAGGGGGCTTTTCTCCTCGAAGGGGGGGTGTCTCTCTCCCACCTAAGCCCCAAAGCAAGCAAAGAGAAGACAGGCATTTGTCTGCCTAAATCACATGTGGGGCTCAATCTGGCAGGCCTGTTCAGAGGCCCCATACCAGACCGGATCCAATTCAAAATCTCACCAAGGAGGCGGTGGTGCCACAACCTCATATTTTTAGCCTAATGGTTAGAACACTCCACTGGGATGTGGAGGACACAGGTTTCAATATCGGCCCCTCAGGCTGAGGGGAAGGTAGGATTTGAAGCAAGTTCTCACCTTTCAAGAGAGTGCTTAACCACTGAACTATAGGATATTTTCCTTCAGTCTCTAAGGAAGCTGTTCCATTTTGGATACATAATGGAAAAAGCGATTAGAACAGAAAGACTGGACCTTAGGACTCCCATCTCCCAAATAGGTGTCCCAATGACCATGCTACGGAGTCATTCTCATGTACACACACACAAGAGTTCCATAGTTCAGTGGATAACGTGTTTTTGAGAGGCAGGAGACTCCTGTTCTTCCCCTCTGCCTGGGTCTTCTATATCACAGGTGAGGGCAGTAGCCACTGGACTAAAAGGTATAATATGGACAGCATCTCAACCACCACCCCTTTGTGTGGAGTTAGGCACCTGTTTAACTAATTTCCACAAGAAGCATTTAACCACATAAATTGCTTGACCCCAAGACAGCAGTTCCCATTTGTCAATCACTAGCAGAAAGGGATGCCTATTTCAGAAAGAGGGGCGGGGTTTAGCAAACATCTCTCAAACAGCATCTCTCATTGGTTAGGTTAGGCAGTTCCCCACCTAGCATGCTGTCTTTTGTGAACCGCATTCACTTAGGTGTGTATCTCTCCCCATTCATTGTACAGGATCCTAGGCACTTAACTCAAGCTTTATGAATTGCACTGCATTCCTGTGATTTCCTAGGTGTTTGCAAGTTATCACAATACTGAAATATCTTTCTGAACATAGGCCACAGTCTCAGCAAGCCATAACCTGGTCCTCCTTCCAGCAGCAGAAATGCAAGGAGAGCCAAGTGGTAACTCAATGCAGTTCCCCCCTGCCCACTCTGGAAGTCACACTGGAAATGGGGGGCATTTTGTAGCTCCTAATACCCACCCATGATTTGAGGACTTCAGTCACTCAGCCAGAGTTTAGGGGTCTGTTACAGGAACAAGTGGGTGAAGTTCTGTGTCCTGCACTGTGCAGGAGGTCAGACAAGAGGATCATGTGATCCTTTCCAATCGCCGTGTCTATGAGTTCTTACCTCAAGTCCAGCTCTAGGTTCTAGATTATAAAAACTAAGCATGGCAGGCAAAAACAGTTGTCCCTTTTTTCCTGCCTCCTTTGCTGGTACATTCACTAGAGAAGAGCCACTCCAAATAAGAGACAATCCAAGATGCCTTTTATCCTTCTCTGTGCATGCCCTTTGTACCCATCCCACATGAAACATGTGAAGCAGGAAACTCAAATCAAAGATGAAACGTACAATGTCATGAATTGCTTTATCCCACAGTCAGAAAGGAGGGGAGTGTTTGATTTTCCTCCAACACCCTCAGTGCACTGAATCTGCCCCATCAGCTTGGTCTTTCTGCCAGAGCCATACCTTACTGACGACGAAGAGGTCCTCTCGTTTCACAGCCCCTTCCTTGATTTTCTCCTGGATCCCATCCCCTACTTCATTCTCGTTCTCGTACACGTAGGCACAGTCGAAGTGGCGGTATCCAATGTCAATGGCAGCCTTCACAGCATCCTTTACTTTCCCTGGTGGAGACTAAAAAAATAAAACAAACAAACCACAGACACTCAAAAAATATCCCATTTCCCAAGTTGCTAGAGGCTCAGGAAACACCAATAAAGTTTTTCTTCCATGGTGTGTTTACTTTATTGTTCCGACTGCAGGGTGCCCAGATGCCTTGGAGGTGTTTCTCTGTGGTCATTTAGTAAATGTTATCATCTGACAACAACTGTATCCAAACAATGCATCTAACAATCCAGACTTCATCTCACATGGATAGTTTAGCAAAACAAAGCTGCCTCATACACAGCTCTGCTCTGGAGAGCAGTCAAGAAGTGATTTCTATGTGAGAGGGCTCTTTCACAACGCCCGTCAAGTGGTCATAGGAAAAAAGAGTTATCCTGAGAACTAACAAAAGCAGCATCCCATCTGAGCATATGTGAAACAGTGTGTTGCATTAGGAAAGGCAATGGACTGAGTCAGGTGACCCAAATTGTGCGTGATGCTGGGCAAATGGCTTGACCTCTCCTCTGTCCCTCAGTTTCCCCATCTATAAAACAAGGATACTAATAACCACCTTCTTAGTATATGTTTTTCAGCTCGTCGGACAAGAAGTGCCATAGAAGAATAACATACTAACGACACTTAGGGAAGCATCCCACAACAGGAGAGGTGGGGAGATGCAGAAGCTTCCTGACCACTAAAAGATTGCAATCACCACTCTGAAAAGTGGTAGCCAGAAGTAATGTGGCAGATATTGCGGCTGGGTCTACACTGACGGCAGCAAATTCACCGCCGTCAGATGACTGCTCTGGATCAACTGAGCGGTCTGTGTAGACCCGCTCAGTTGATCCAGCAAGCAACACAGGAAAACCACCCCGGTAAGTGGCGTAGCGCTGCGCAGTGTGGACGGCACGCAGAGGAGATGCTGCAAAGTCGACGGGAGATACGCAAGTGATTTCTGTCACTTGAGTATCCCCCGTCAACTGCTGCCGAATCGCAAAAGGTAAGTGCAGACTGGGCCACAGACTGCTCTTCTCCTCTATTTCACCCAGAAGGGAGGAAGATTTCAAATGATCTATGAAATGCTATAAAAAGAGAGGGCTTTTTCAGCACGGATGCTTAGAGCTCGCTTCAGCTCCTCAGAATGCACTTAAATATCAAGGAGCAGCCCTAATGTCTTGAATCCCTATGTTTTGGGCATGCAGCTGAGATTGGTCTTCTCAGGGAAATTTTTAAGCATTTTCCCCAGCAACAATGGGAAGTGATCTATTCATCCTAGGACAGCTGAACTATTGCAAATCAGGAACTTGCTACAGTACCAGAGCTACCACTCTGTGCCTAAGGGCAAATGGCTAGACAACAAGATGGAGACTGACATCTGTGAACCAATATTAGATTACAGATTCTGTAGTGGGTATTAGACAAAAGAATTGGAACATTTTGCTCAAGCAAAATCAGATAGTGCCTGCATTTTTGGGTATTGCATAAAGGTTTATGCTGATTGCTATGTGATTTTGCTTCAGTTCTGCTGGTCAGAAGTTACTTGAAATACTGAATTCGCTTAAAACTCTAGCTTGCTGCTCTCAAGGGGTGAAAATGGGGCCTGGATGAGGCAAGTGCTCTCTGCAGGAGCAGTATGTGATCCTCTGCAGTGTGAGGCCAGCAAGCAGGAAGTAGGGAGAAAAGAGACTTAAGGAAATTATTTACATGAACTCATAGTGGCCACTATGACATATTATTCTGTAAGTCACCTATTGTATTCTACTGTAGCATGCTATTTGAAATAGCATTTTACAGGATCCTATGAGACATTGCTCAACTTTGTGGGACCACATAATGCAGAGGTCTGTTGTATTGCCTACTTATATAGGTATACACTTTATACCTATATATACAACCTGCAAGTCAGGTTGGAGTTGGGTTCTGAACCTCCCCTCCCTAGGCGTCAGAGCCCAAGCATCAGTCTGATCTGCAACTTGGAAGCACTGTCTACACAACCATTTTTAGATAGACACCTTGAGCCTCACTACCCCAATTCTGTCAGCTCAGGCTGGTAGCCTTGCTATCACAGGCCATGTAGACACACCTTATGTTAAAGGCATCCACAGGTTAAGATCTGGGATCTGCACTTTACATTAACTTAGTATTGGAAATAGCATGTCAATGAGTGGCTAAGACCTAGGTTAGCTTTGTGCAATGAAAATTGCTTTTAAAAAAAATGTAAGAGCAGCTCTATTTATCTATAAATCTGTTTGGAATATAATGATTTCACAGACAGAAAGCATGATTAAGTTTAATGACATTTTAGCAAGAGCCACTGTCCCAGTATTGCTGTATCGCCAACAACTGCAATACTGCTTTGCATTTCAGTAGGACCTCCCAAGAGAGGACACTATGAACATTGATTGAGATTGGATTGAGAGGATTAATTAATCCTGCAAAATAAACCAGTAATATCCCTGTTTTACAAATGAAAAAGCAAGGCATAAACACTTTCCTCCAAGTCACATGCAACTCTGAAGTCAGAATTCAGAGCAGAACTAGAAATCTCAACTCCCAGCTGCATTAACGAAGATCATACTTCTTTCGGTTTCTCCCCTCCCACTTCTGGATATTGTATGTGTTGCTATTTATTATACACCTAGCACATACTGCACAATGTACAAAATACAGATAGTCCCAATGCAGAATTTTCTAGAATCTACCCTAGTACATTATTTCAGTTTTAAAGTGATACTGACAAACCTCATGATGCTCAAAAGGATATATTTTAAAAAAATACAAGTAATAAAAAAATCTAAGGCCAACAGAAAACTTAAAAAAAACACACAAAAAAAACAAGGCAAAAAAAAAAGTTTAAACAAAAAAAACACCCCAAAACAAACAAACAAGTTCTCCTGCACTGTTTGAAATGCAAGCATTGCAGAAGAGCCTAAAAGTGAGTCATGTCAGTGGTTTTCAACTGATTTTCATTCAAACAGAAAAGTGCTGAAAGGAAACTGAGCAGTGAGAAGGAAACTGAATTTTTAAAAGTTCTTTTTAAAATAGCGTCAACTGTTAACACTTAAGCAAGGTACAGAAACGAGGCCAGGATACAGTCAGTTTTAAATTGACAGGGCCTCTTTAAATAGGCCAGTCCATTTCCTGGACAAATTTTGAAGTGAGAAGTGCAAGAAGCCTTTACACGCTTCTCAAACACCCCCCATCCCATTGTATGCATTGCACCACTTTAACCCCAGGCTCCAAGTGTCCAGCACCTCTCAATGGCTAGGCTCGGACTGCTGTGTATGGGAGCGAGACACAACCTGCCTGTTACATAACGACCAAGCGCGAGGGAGTGCATGCAGACCCCTCCCCCCGCGCATCCCAGGCCCTGCAGACGCAGCACCGGACAGGGGGCAGCTTTCCGGGGGGGGGGGACACAAAGCAAATGTGGCCACTGCAAGGCGCCCAAAGGAGCAGCGGAGGCCCTCGCCCGTACTCGGGCGGAGCGGGCGGCCGGAGCTGGCCGCCCTGTAACAGGAGGCGGGGGGCGCTGGCAGAGGCCGGGCGCTTTGCAAAGGGGGGGCCCGGCCAGATGGGGACAGAGCGGCCAGTCTGCAGGGGCCCCGGGGGGGCGCGCGCCACCATCCCGCCTCCCGCGCGCCCCGAACCTTCCAGGTGCCCAGCCCCAGGATGGGCATCTTCGCCTTCGTGTTCAGCGCCACGTCCGTCGCCATGCCTCGCGCGCACCCCCGGGACCCCGCCTGGACAGCGGCGGGTTCGCGGCCCGGCAGCGGGGAAAGAGCGCGAGCCGCCGCCGCCCTTAATAGAAACAGGCCCCGCCCCGGCAGCTGGTCTGCGCCGGGAGGCGGCCGCAGGGCGCGGGCGCGGGGAGCCGCCGCAGGCCGGGCAGGGGCGCTCGGGGCAGCGCGGGGGCCCGCCGTCTCCCCGGCCCGGCGCAGTCTTGCAGCAGCATGGCGGGGAGGCTGTCAAAGCAGCCGTCCTGTGCAGGGGAGGGTCTAATCCAGTGGTTCAACCTTCCCAGACCTCTGCCCCTTCCGGACGCTGATGTGTCTCGTGGACCCCGAGCTTCACCCCCTCAGTAGCCCCTCGCCTGCAGCTGGGCATCGAAATACAGAGTGTCACCGCACACAATTGCCAGCTTGGGCATTTCTACCATGTCATGATGAAATAGATGGTGACCCCCGGTTGAGAACCACTGATACAGCGGAGAGAGCAGTATAGTCAAGGCATTGACTGTATGAAATTTTAGCTTGTACTTTGCCTGTGCTTTCAATGTTGCCTGTTGTAAAACTATGCATATATCCAGATGAGTTGATGTACCCCCTGGAAGACCTCTGTACCCCAAGGGTACACGTACCCTTGGTTGAGAACCACTGGTCTAATCCCTTGAATCTCCATTCCATTACACCTATACAGACAAAATACAAAGGAAGTGGAAACTGGAATGTGAGGCATCTTTAATGTTCTGCAGCAGGGGATGAGTGGAGGGAGATCTGCTCATGGCTAGCTAGCCTCTTCCCATCTCCCACTCATTATTCCTCAGAGACCTACATTTTCAAAAGTGCCATCTTGTTTTAGGTAACTCCATTTTGGGGGACCCAATTGTAGGACCCTGGCAATCTCAAATTAGGACCCGAAATTAGGGGCCACTTTTGAAAATTTGAGTCTGGTAAAGGCAGTGGCTAGCTTGCTGCTCCTTCACTCTTTTTGTGCTATCCTGTCGCAGTGGTAATGAAATGTAGCTGCTGCTTCAGAAATGACATTGCTCTGGATTGAATTTTATCTTTTTAAAATTGTAACAAAAGCCATGGCCACCTCCAATTTCTCAGTTGTCAATATACTGCACAGCTTGATTGCTCAGAACTTCAAGGCAACAGACTGCAAGAGGAGGTGTTCAGGCCACTAATGTTTTCTGGGGAGAGTGAAAGGTATTGCTCAGGCTGATTGAACCCACCACTCCAATGCAGGTATCCAATGCTCTATAAGTTTAAATGCAGCTCACAAACCTGTTCTGTGTAGCAGGGACCCCACACCTGACCAGCGGCTTGACACAATCTGTCCCTGTATTTTCCTCTTGCATCATTGCCACAGCGCTAATGTTACTCCTTCTTTGCAAGCAGTATAGTTGACTGAGGAAAGTGTGGGAGCAGGAGTGGGAGATTGAGAGGGAAGATGTCCACAAAAAGAATCTATAATTTATAGAGAGGCCCACAATATGATTTTTTAGATGTGTGCACACAGTTCTGCAACAGTCATCTTCAAGAAAAAGGGTGAGATTTTTAATAGCACTAAATGTTGGCCTTGCTTTGCTCCCACTGAAGTGAGTGTTGACTTGGGCAGAATTGGACCTATACTGAGCGCCTTCCAAAATCCTACTCAAAGACCTACTGCACCACTGCATTTCTTCCTTTTTTTTTTTTTTTTGCTGTTGTGATGCCATTAATTTTAATGGAGTTACTCTGATATTAATCTGGAGTGATGCAATGGTGAACTGGGCCCTAAGACTGCTATAGCCTCCTACTTCCAGCCTCGCATTGTATAAGTACACTTATTTTCTCATTCATTGAATGCCAAGTTAGTGCAAATTATACTTCTCTACACTTAGGCCCTATTTCTGACCATTTTGCATCTGGCACATAACCTGCACCACAGTTTACATGGCAGTTGAATTTGGCCTCGCCTTTTTAATTAAGCCATAAACTAAAAGGCACAGCCCAGTTGTGCAAACAAAGATAATAACTTCTCTTCCACTCCCAGACTCAGGCAATCCTATTTATGCTTGAAATGAACCATTTAAAAACCAAGCAGGTAATCACTGATGCCAGGTTTCATTTGCAATGTTTTAATAAACCTTTAGAACCTTTCCTGAGCATTTCATTTCTTATCAAAATGATAATGACTCACTGTGGGTAATTCTTTTCATGTTTGTACAGTGCTTTGACCATGTAAAGCAAATTGCTAAGTATTATTTATACTGGGCTAAATATCGAAAGGTTTTGAGCACCTGCAATTCACAACCAGCATGTCTTGAAATCAGCTTGTTCTCATCACATAGACAGATCCTTTCATCCAAAGGTCCCATAATACTTCACAAGTTAGGGGCCCAAACTTTCATCTTTGAAGTCACTGGGAGCTATGCTATTGACTTCAATGGAAGCAGTCATTCTTGAAATATTGTTATGGCAGGAGTTATATGGCACACATTCTTCCAAGTTCTTTTCTTAGTGTACTTGACTAGTGTACTTTTTCTCTTGAGAAGTGCTGTATGGTTAGTATTGTCACAGTGTTTCTCTGGGGGGGTACTGTAGGAGAGCTTTTCGCTGTCTAATCTCTCTAAGCAGAGGTTGTTTTTGAGGCAGAGTTGCTCCCTGGGCTTTGGCATTTGGGCTGAGGTGCCTAAAAGAGGAGTTTGCCTGTGTGTCATTTGTGACCAACTTTGTTCAAGGACATATATAGAGAGTAAAATAAAAGAGTTGAACTAAGACTATACCCAGACTTTATGTTACAGATTTATCCTCTGGTGGGAAGCTGGTCTGCAAAGTCCAGACATCTGCTACTGCTTTGTAGAGGGGGTGATGAAGTATGCCAAAAAGCACTACAGAATATTTTAGGGCAAGAATTAAGAAGACTTCTGTACCCACTGAAACTAGCAGGTAGACTGTGATTACCCAAATTGCAATTTGCCCAGGTTGCAAGGGTTAATCTCCCTTACTCAGGTAAAATGTGCCAATGGAGTGTCAATGACAGCACATGGGGCCTGTTTCAGCTCCCAGAAAAGTCAATAGGAACAGGATTCATCCCCTGGGGCTTAATCTTGCAGCGCTGAATTCAGTGGGAGCTTTGCCATTGACTTCAGTGGATGCCAGGATCAGACCCAAGATAAGGATCTTGTTGTTCATATAAACTGAGAGCCTGACATATCGAGCAGCAAAGTACCTCTTAACACTATCCCCAGTGCTGGGAGCAAACACATATTTAGGCCTGACAGAAGCCTGCAGTGGATTTTAAGAGTCAGTTCTGATAACATTTAACAGTTTAAGCATAAGTAGAACTGTGTATGTGTAAGAAATTGCAGAGTTATCATATTTATGAGACCATGAAAGGATAAAGTAACTAAAAAGCTAGAAACTAAGCTGAATAAAGGGCTTGTTTACACTCATGCTTATGCCAGCAAAACTTTTGTCGCTCAAGGCTATGAAAGGCTGAGCAACGTAAGTTTTGCTGGCTGTAGCTGCATTATGTCAGTGGGAGGAGGTAGTTTGAGCTTATACTTCCAGAGAGGGGATGCCAGAAACTGCAGGAAGGAGTCCAGGAAAAGAACAACAGAGTCTGAGGGAAAGCAGACCACAGCTGCTAGTCATACGATCCCTGGAATAGAGGGCAGCCATTTGGAGAAGTGGAGCAGAAGACTTCATGGGACAATTGTCTAATAGGACTCTGATGTCCAAGAAAGGGAGGACTATAGAGAACTGGCTGGAGGGCCAAGTCTGTAAGAGAGAGAGGTGGCAGGGTGTGCAAATAAGTGGTAGAAAAGGGTGCCAGAGTTGGAAGGAGCTAATCCCCAGAGCAGCCAGGAGGATGTGCCCTAGTAGTGAGTGGATCCCCTGACAGTTCAATTGGGCCCTCAATCCACTCCACTAAGCGAATGATTAGAGGTAAACTGTCAGTGCAATGGACCAAAACACACATTCCTCCTCCCTAATCCAGGCAGTCACCCACCCAAATCAAGCATCATATACACTAGGCCATAGATGTCAAACTCAGGCCCGCGGGCCAAATCTGGCCCGCAGTGTAATTATATTTGGCCCACAAGAAAATACCAAATGTCTACTAGAGCTGGCCAGCCGGTAGATAGCGCATGCACCGATTTCACATGTGTTTATAGTATTAAGCTTTGCTTGTTCCAGATTCAATGTTTAAGCAAAACTTAAGTTTGTTTCCTTATGAAAAGGTTCATCGTTATATTTGATGAGAAGGAAAAACTTCCTCAATTGTAGACATTTTTTCAATAAATATCAAGGTTGGCCCGCGACTTTGTCCAAGTTTTTAATTTTGGCCCACTGTGTATTTGAGTTTGACATCCCTGCACTAGGCATTCCCTTACCCAACATCCCCCTGCTTGTTCAGGCAGAAACCCTCCCGATTCTCTCCCACAGTACTGGAAGCCTGTCACCACACGTTCTGGCCCTGGGTGCCAGCAGGTATTCCTGGTGAGTGGCTGTGGTTGCAAGTGAGAATTGTGTTGAGGGTCAGGGCTATGGGGTGACTATGTATGAGGAAGTGGGTGATGGTTCTTAGAAGCAGAAATTGTGATGTTTCTTTTCTGATTGCTGCTTCAGGACCAGTGCTTGCAAAAGTCTGAAGACAAAGGCACTGGTTCTGCCAAAGAGTTTCCCTGCCTTGGTAAGTCACCAAATGGTGGACCTTCAAAAATGAATATCAACACACTCATTAGATTAGTGTGTTTTGGTTGTGAAATGTCAATTATGGAAAATGCACATTTTCAAAACTTACAGAAAAGTTAGTATTTGCCCCCTGCCTGTGATTCTCTTTCAGAAAAGCCTGAGAGCCTATCTGAGTCCTATGTTGCTACTGATGATGTTCTAAACCAATCCCCTGGACCCTTACAGATCCTCTTAAATGTGGAAATAAATGGAACTCATTATATCTTTTCCTCCAAGTCCAATATTTTCTCCCCTTCAGTTCATTGGGCAATTGAATACTTTTTAAATTATGGACACTGGAACTGCTTTTGATAACAGGACACAAATCTTAGTAAATTGAAGTGACACCTACATTTTAATATCAGGTCATCCTAATTACCATCTTGCTTTTTCCTCTTTATGTCTATTCAAGCAGAGCTGAGTAGTCAATGGTCTCATGGTCTGCAAAAACCAGAGATTAATGGCATTAAAAGCTTTCATATAATGCATTGCTTCTAGGTCTAACCAGGTTAACCCATTCACTAGGCGGACTTTACCACATATCTGTTGGAAAAGTAATATAGCAAAACATAATTTCTAATAAGTTCTTGGAATGTATTAAGGACAACTTTTTGTTCCAGAAAGTGGAGGAAGTAACCAGTGGGGTAGCCATTTTAGACCAACAGGGAGGAATTACTAGAAAATCTGAAGGTGGAAGGCAATTTGGTTGAAAGTGATCATGAAATGATAGATTTTGTGATTCTAAGGAAAGGAAGGAGAGAAAGCAGCAGAATAAGGACAATGGAATTAAAAAAAAAAAACGATGTCAGAGAACTGGTAGGTAAAGTACCATGGAACAAAATCTAAGGCCTGGTCTACACTTACCTTTGCGATTCGGCAGCAGTCAACGGGAGATATGCAAGTGACGTAAATCACTTGCGTATCTCCCGTTGACTTCGCAGCGTCTCTTCCGCGCGGCGTCCACACTGCGCTGAGCTGAAGGGAATAGCGCTCCCTTCGATGCAGCAGTATGCCACTTACCGGGGTGGTTTTCCTGTGTCGCTTGCTGGATCGACTGAGCGGGTCTACACAGACTGCTCAGTCGATCCAGAGCAGTCGATCTGACGGCGACGAATTTGCCGCCGTCAGTGTAGACCCAGCCTAAGGGAAAAAGGTGTGAAGGACAGCCGGCAGTTTGTCAAGGAGACAATATTAAAGACACAACAGCAAACTATCTTGACTCAAAGGAAATATAGGAAGCATAGTAAGAGACCAGCATGGCTCCATCAGGAGCTTTTTAATGACCTGAAAATCAAAAAAAGAATCTTACAAAAACTGGAAAAAAAACAATTTGTTCAAGGAAGCGTACAAAGCATGTAGGAACAAAAGCATGTAGGAACAAAATCAGAAAAGTTAAGGTACAAAATGAGTCACACCTACCAAGGGGCATAGAAGGCAGTAAGAAGAAGTTCTTTAACTACATTAGGAGCAAGAGAAAGAAGGACAGTGTAGGCCCTCTATTTAGTGGGAAAGGAGAGCTAATTACTGATGGTATCAAGAAAGCTGGAGTATTTAATGACTATTTTGCTTCAGTCTTCACTAAAAAAAGTTAATGGTGACCAGATACTCAACAAAATTAATATTAACAACAAGGGGGAAGCAATGCAAGTCAAAATGGGGAAAGAACAGGTTAAAGAATATTTAGATGTATTCAAGTTGGCAGGGTCTGATGAAATTAATTCTAGGGTACTTACAGATCTAGCTAAAGCAATCTCAGAACCATTCTCAATTATCTTTGAGAGCTACGGAGGACAGGTGAGATTCCAGAAGACTGGAAAAAGGGCAAGCGTAGTACCTATCTTTAAAAAAGGGAACAAAGAGGACCTGGGGAATTATAGACTGGTGAGCCTAACTTTGATACTTGGAAATATATTGGGACCAATTATTAAACCATCGATTTGTAAGCACCTAAAGGAGCACGGGGTTATAAGGAACAGTACAGACCTGTCAAGAACAAATCATGCTAAACCAAACTAATTTTGTTCTTTGCCAGGTTTACTGGTCTGGTGGATGGAGGGAAGAAATAGGAAGAAATAGGTAGGTTTTTGACACAGTCCCACATGACATTCTCCTAAGCAAACTGGGGAAATGGGGTCTAGATGGAATCACTCTGAGTTGAAAGACTGGTTGAAAGACTGTATTCAAAGCATAATTATTACTAGCTTGCTGTCAGACTGGGAGGGCTTATTTAGTTGGGTCCCAAAGGGATCAGTTCTGGGCCTAGTACTACTCAATGTTTTCATTAATTAATTGAACAATGGAGTGGAGAAATTGTAAAATTTGTAGGTGGCACCAAGCTGGGAGGAGTTGCAAGCTCTCTGGGGGATGGGATTAGGATTCAAAACAACCTTGACAAATTGGAACATTGGTCTAAATTCAACAAGATGAAATATAATAAGAACAAGTGCAAAGTATTTCACTTAGGAAGGGAATATCAAATGCATAATTACAAAATGGGAAATAACTGGCGAGGTAGCTGTACTGTTGAAAAGGATCACAGCCATAATGGGTCACACGAGGAATGAGTCAACACTGTGATGCAGCTGCAAAAAAGCTGCTAATATATTCTGGGTGTATTAGCAGGACTGATGTATGTAAAACATGGGAGGTAACTGGCATGTTCTTCTGGGCACTAGTGTGGCCTCAGCTGGAATTCTGTGTCCAATTCTGAGCTCCACACTTTAGGTAAGATGTGCACGAACTGGAGAGAGTCCAGAGGAGATTAGTTAAAAGGATTTTTAAAAAGAGCCTATTTAGTCTTGAGAAAAGAAGAGTGAGAGGGGTTGTGATAAGTCTTCAAATATGTTAAAGGCTTTTATAAAGAGGATGTTGATGGTTTGTTCTCCATGTCCACTGAAGGTATGACAAAACATAATGGTCTTAATCTGCAGCAAGGGAAATTTAGGCTAGATATTAGGAAAAAATGTTCTAACTATAAGGGTTAAGCTCTGGAATAGGTTTGCAAGGGAGGTTGTGGAATCCCCATCACTGGAGGCTTTTAAGAAGAAGTTGGACAAACACCTGTCAGGGATGGTCCAAGTTTACCTGGTCCTGCCACAGTGCAAGGGGCTGGACTTAACGACCTCTCAGGGTCCCTACACTTCTGATTCTCGGGACAGCAACTGATAAAGTCAAGTCAGATTTGCATTAGAGTAAAAAAAGGCAGGATTTAGAAATCAGAATGATGTGACTTTAAGGTCCAGTGTCTTGCTAATCATTAGGGCTTGAAAGATGCGATTCCTATGTTAGAGAAAAGTCCTCCTTTCCTTTCCCTGCGTGGAGCCTCACATTGCCGTTGGCGATAGTCTCAAGCAATTTCATGAGCCCAAGTACAGGGATTACATCTACCTACAGAGCAGGGGTGTGTAAAGGATGAAAGGCAGGTTGTCTCCTTACACCCTCACACCAGGATAAATGCAGGCTGGCCCTTTTGTTTTCCTTCCATTTTTTTCAATTTTTCCTCCTCAGTCCACTCATTCTTTCACATCACCATTCACAGAACCTAGTGCGTTTTGTCTTAGGAAAGATATCCCCATCTTTTTTTAAAAGGTCATCCTTTTCATGCTGAAAACTTGGGAGTATGATATCACATTCTCTTTCTAGAGTGAAAAAAATCCCCCTGTTCCCTGAGAACAAACCATCTATCTACCACCTTGTCCATCTGCAAGGACTAGTTGTACTTGGTGTTCAACAACTGGTCCTTGGAAAAAGAAAAATTACTGTGTATGGTACTGGCTCAAATCCAGACCATTTGTGAGATAAAGTTGGCAACGCTACCAACCACTAACATGTATAAATTGTGCCCTTCTGAAAAGCTCCAAGGTTCTTTTATAATGTAGCACAAGACAGGCAAGGAGCAACGCTCATGGAACAGTTCAATGTTAAAGCCACACTGAAAGGCGACTGTTAAAGTGGTGTCATGAGGTTTCCTGTTTGTTGCAGTGACTCCAGATTAAATAATTGTAATACACACCGAAGTACTGCCGGTGTTTGGTCGTGGAGTATACCTAGGTTTTACAATATCAGACTGGTAATACACTAGGAAACTTCCCAGCTATGAAAAACTGCTAGGCCAGATGAAGTAAAATAGGGGGAAAAAATGCAAAGTTTAAAAGGCAACTTGATCACTGTCTGTAATCATATATAATTATGGGGAAAAGAGAGGACTCTTTAATCTAGCAGACAAAGGCATAACAAGATCCAGTGGCTGGAAGGTAGATCTGTAAAGTTCACACTGGAAATTAGATACACTTTTAACAGCAAGTGAAATTAATCAAAACTTACCAAGGGATGTGGTGGATTCTCCATCTCTTAGAGCCTTTAAATCAGGACTGGATGACTTTCAAAAAGAGCTCTTGTGTTTTAACTAGGGCATGATGGGCTAAATTCAGAAATATACTGTGTGAAATCTGTGGCCTGCGGTATGCAGGAGGACAGACTGGGACTGTGTCTACATTGGGAG
Source organism: Mesoclemmys tuberculata (assembly GCA_007922155.1). NCBI lineage: Eukaryota > Metazoa > Chordata > Testudines > Chelidae > Mesoclemmys > Mesoclemmys tuberculata. Next base: position 100,536,915 of record ML675616.1, read on the forward strand.
CACTTTTGGTATCGGAATACTGGTATACTACCAGCAAAACACTCTTAGTGTGAATGCAGCCATGCCAGCAAAGCTGTACTTTGTATCAGTAGAGTAAAACCACTCTCCAGGAGCAAAACACGCTATCCTGTTGAAAGCATAGCTTTGCTTGTATTGCTGCTGCATCTCCACTAGAGACTTCTGCTGGTATAGCTATGTCAGTCAGGGATCTGACCTCTTCACATCCCTGATTGACATAGCTATGCTAGCAGAAGTCTGTAGTGGAGATGTAGCTTAGATGATCACAACGGTTAGGTCTAAATGTCAAGTTTATGGTAACAATAAACTGAATTTTAATCTACGATGCAGGCCTCCAATTCCCTCTTCTTTAGAATCTGATGAATAAAGGTCTGGCTAGTTACAGAATCGAAAATTTTTCTCCTAACTCCATCAGAAAACTTTGGCATCTGCATAATGGAGGAAGGGTAATCTGGATAAATGCCAATGTTAGCAAACATCACTGTCTGAGTTCTGCCTACAGCAGACAGAATTCAGTTGCTTACTGCAAAGATTGCAGAAGTTGTAAAGACCGTTTTGGGGAGGCTGAGGATCAGGTGAGATTTCCCCCAGGGTGTCACTTGGCAGATATTAATACAAATTGGGAACCTCTGATACGGTCCCCATTGTTCCTTAGGCTAACACTTCTCAAAGACACAAACCACTTCTCCACCTTCAGCTTTCTCAGGCACACATGCAGTTCTGGAGCTCTTGCTTTATGGCTGAGTTAATCCATTTTAGTTTTCATAGCTCTTCCTTTTGAGGTATAGTTTTAGTCTGCACAGGATATTTTAGGGCAGTCATTTCTATCTCTGCCTCTTGTCATCATGAAGAAGAAGATGCCACTTTACAATCAATGGCAGTGGCAAGATTTTGTGGACAGATCTACATTTTTATTGGTGAAGGGCCAGATTTACAAAGGTGTTTAAGCACCTAATGAAGCAGATAGGCACCTAGTGGGATTTTCAAAAGCACCTAAGAAGCTTGGGCATCTAACGCCTATTGAAAGTCACGGGAGCTAGGCACTTAACTCATTTAGGCATGCTTGTAAATCCCACCGATGTTTATCTGGAGCTTTAGGTGCCTACATATTTTTGTAAATCTGGCCCTAAAACTCTGATTCAGCAGAGCACTTGATTACATGCTTAACCTTTGTCCAAATGACTTCAAGTTAAACGCAAGCTTAAATGCTTTGCTGTATCAAGGCCTACAGGACAAATATGGGTCTCTTCAAAAGTTACTGAGAGTTTTACCATTTCCTTTAATAGGGTGAGGCTTTGATTTTAAATCCAATACAAAACCAAACTATTTATTTTTAAAACGAAGTGACACCGGCGTAGTCAACTCACTGGATGTACAGACACAAAGCACTTAAATGGAAAGAAATGAATTGTTAAGGATATCATAAATCTTGCACTGCTCACAGAACAAGCAGTACTCTTCTCAAGGACAAAGAAAGGCATATTTGATCAAAGCACAGCAACCCTACCTCTGACCATAGATTGTTGAGGGCTTTATGTATTGGTTTTGCTATCTTGATTTCAGTATCTAAATAGTTTCTTTTTAGGGATACTGTGAGGAGAACTGACAGTAGAACTTCCTGAAAATTAGTTATAATTGCTATTCTTTGAGGAGAGTGCTATATATTTAATTTTTTGTAAAACTTGCCCTTGGGATGGTTATGCTTCTGGCCAGCTCCCAGCCTGCAGGAAAAATGGTAGCAAGGCACAGGACTGAGCCTAAAACAGAGGAGGTAAAATGAGTTTGAGTTAATGACCTTATGAGAATTCTGACGTTTGAGTATCACCATTTAAAAATGTAACATCATATAATCAGGCTTAGGGGCTGATTCTCCATTGCCCTGCCCCTTTGTCATTTTTCTCCAGTTCAACGTTCACGGCTGTAAAATGATATGATGGCAGTATTGATATCAGATATGAATGGCAGTATTTTCTCCCAACTTGTTGCTCAGTGTGTGCAATCCTCAGGTCTGGCCAAGTTTTACTTGGTGCAAATCCAGGGAGAAGGGACAGAGGTGGCTGGAACAACCACCACTCTTCCCCAGTCTTGTGACCAGCTGGATTGCTCTAATTTGGGCAGCGCTGCAGTGTCTCCAAAGGGATATTCCAGCCACAGAATATTGCCATACCAGAGGAATCTTCTGGTGGCCTGCTAAGCCAGCTGTGAGGCTCCTTTGTTTGATGGACTAGTGCAACCCAGCTGCCTGGGGGCCAGGATCTGGCCTTCTTTTCACAGGTAAATGACTGAGTAGTGGGAAGAATGAGTTCCATAACAGATCATTTCCACTTCCTGCAGAGCTGTCTTCATGCTGATGGTGCTGCCTGACCTCTAGTGGCAGGAAAGGCAAGTTATTGGATGATTTTGCTAACATGAAATATAGTAAGTATGCCCTGTAAGCAATTAGTAGGTATGACCTAGATGTAAGTTTTAAAAAGAAGGCTAATGTGTATTATGTTTGAAAAATGGAAATGAATACATTTTTGAAAAATCTCTGTGACAGAGAGCTGGGCAGCAACCCCTTAGCCAACCCTCTGTCATGCCAGCCCCAATTCAGTGAAGTAAATCGGAGCTAGCTAGGGACACCTACACCTGATTTGTGAAGAGGAAGCTGCTGTCTGCCTCATTAGCCAGGGGCTCTATACAGGCTCAGGTGAAGGAAGTAGAGAGGAAAAACTGGGGAGCAGAAGTGCTGCCCGCAAAAGTGGCCGAGGCAGCGAGCCACGCTGCATGTTCATGAAGGTGGTGGGACTGCACACTGTAAATAAACAACATTGGACTGCTAAACCAGAGGGTCTTGGAATCATTCGTGACCAAGAGAGTGGCTGAAGCAGAGGGATGGTGGTGGAGGAGAACCCTTACAATCTGAAACAGGAGACACAATAAAATGCAAGAAACTACTGTTAAATTCTGTAAACTCAGACTCATCTGAAATAAACAAAAATAATCAGAAGTCTAAACAAAATCTGGTTCAAACATCTACAGCACCGTCTTCAGGGTTTGGTGTGGTATGTAATGTACTTTTTCATCAGATTTGCTTGCAACTATTATATGATGTGATGGGATATGCCCACATCCCTCTGGTGGAAAGACTAATGAGCATTCCTGCACTCAGGCAGTGCCTGCTAGGAGCATTGGCAGAACATTCTCCACCTGGAGAAGCAGAACTTAAAGGGGGAGATCCTCCATAGTGGGGAGGGGCTGGGAACAAGCAAGTTTCTCTAGGACCAGAGGAGCTGTAGTGAGTGCCAGTAAAAAGGGGGGAGCTCAGCATGTGGCAGTTGCTTTGCTTTTCCATCAACCACCTCCCATTTGAGACAGGTGGATGCTACTTTGTCTGGTATGAATGAAGGCCCTAGAGGGCAGCTTCCAGCCAGTGACCTATGGTGCTTCCTGAGAAACACTGTTAGGGTTAAGAGACAAAGGGACTGTAAATTGGGCTCTAAAAAATCCCAGGACTGAGTAGAACTCCCACTGGGAACAGTATGATTGTCCAGGAGTGAGGGATCCTGTAGCGAACCTGGGCGCAATACACTCAAAGATACAATGATTTGAGCCCAAACTGAAGTTTGGCTGACTACAGATATTAGCATGTAAGAAGTGCAAGATGCATTTTAGATGTACTTTACATGTTAATGGGTTAAACAACCTCTGCTTATGATGTTTTCTTCCTAGAATTACCTTAAATCAGTCATTAACAATGATGGTCAGTTGGTACCTGAAATTGTTTCCTTTCCATGACTCCCATCACTGTTGTGTCTGGACTAAATCTGGACAAAATTTTCCTGCCAAATTTGTTTAATCAAAAGGCTATTTTCCAATTTAAATATAAAAAGAACATTTTTGAAAAATCTGTTTTCATCTAAAATTTCTGAATTTCTGATTAACACTAGGAAACCTTAAAATGAAATTTGATTAAAATGAAATGTTAGTTTACATCAATTTTTCATGGAAAAGAATAACTTCTCAACCAGATCTAATCTCGATGGATCAAGTATTTTTTTAAAATATAACTGTCTGTCTGTCCTAGCCTGTAGTGTGCATTTGCATGGGTTTGAAGCCCCTTCAATAAGTGCTAAATTGAATAAAGTATGAGGTCCATGTCATTATCTCCTCCAGGAATGAGTTCCACAGTTTAGGTCAATCTGCTGGGAAAGCTGTCTCCTATAGTCACAAAGTCTCCCCAGTTTCATTGTGCTAATGGAACATAGCTATTGTGGAAGCTCATGATAACAGATGATCAGCTCATGGGCCAATCCCATGGCTTTGAATAGTAAGACAGACCTTGTATTGCACTGCTCTGCACTCAGCGAAGAGTCCGTGAAAATAGAACGCTTGAATGTTCATGCCGACTGTGTTGCTAAACAGATAGGCTGATGTGTTTGGTATCGGAAGCCTTTTGGGGGAATGTATTTTAATTCCTAAATATAAATAGCAACAATCAAGATTAGAGGCTGCTAATTCATGAATCACTGTGGCCAGGACTGAATCTGATAGGACGAGGTACCATCTTTTAGTCTCTTGCTGATGGAACTGGGGGGGTTTGTTTTTGGTTTGTTGCTGCTGTTTTGCCACCATTGCTGTTTGAGTATTCTGTAGTCTTGAGAAGTCCCGTAAGCCCCCAAAGGCTGCAGAGAGCCATTTCCTAGTTCAGGTAAGGCAGTAGAATTCATTACCAGCTCCCCTCTTGGAGCCTGAAATATGCTAACCAAACAATCATCAGATTCATCAGGATTCCACTGTGATGTATACTATGGTTGCAGTGCTGTAATGCCAGACTATTTGTAAAGCACTCATGTTCTTCCTCCTTGTAGTTATTTAGAAACAGTCTTGGGTGCAACTCTCCTGTGTTGACAGTTGTTTGTGTTTTATATTGATTTAGCTTAAGTCTATTCCTTCCATATTTATGCTAAGGCTATATAGGGCATCCTTAAACCAAAACCAGAGTGCCACACACAGGTGCTGCACCAATTTAAGGCCATCCGTTTAGAAACGGATGTCCTTCAATTAGTTCAACTTCCTCATGCAGAGGGCATAGAATTGGTTTTTGAGGGAGGGAGAGCAAGGCAGGATCTATCAGGCCTTCGATCAGTCCAGAAACGCACATTCTGAAAATAGACAAGTATGGGAGTTTCATGATCTCTTAACATCTTCATCTAACTTCTCCTGGCCAACCATTGTGAGCAAAACAGGTCCCGCAGAACTGACACCAGTCCATCAAATGCATTCTCCTATTTCTTCATTGCTTCTGTGGAAGGGTGGGCTATATGCCAAGGTGATAGGCATCTGATGAACAGTTAACATAAATAGAAATGCAACAGTAACACCATGGCCAACCCTGCAAACTGCATTGGACTCTGAATGGAAAGTGTGTTCAGCTCAGATGTATATGCATGCACGGTACAGGTCTAATGTTGTGTACTCCTATCAACATAATGAAAACTTTCTATTGCATATGCTTAGCTGCGGTTTTGCTAAGGCTCATCGCGCTCTGAAAACCAAATGGATGTCTTTCACATCAAGCAAAGACTCTTGTCCTCAGGGTAGAATATTTTCCTGCCCCGTTTCAATCTTCAGCCATTTTTAGTGCTGGCTAAAAAGTGTTCTTAGAAACTTCTTTGCAAAGTGGGAAAATGCTTTTCACTCTTATCAAACACAATGTTTTGCTCAGTCTTAAAAAATAATCTGTGTCACGAACAGACATGAAAAGTATCAGCCCAAAAGGTGAATGTATAATATACAGTGACCAAGGTTTGCTGTGAAACTAGCGGGAACAGTTGGCGTTGGTATGCAAATTAGCCAGATTACTTAGATGTAGACTAGCATTTGTGTGTGTATGGGTGTATTTGCCACTTTGTGGTGATGCTTCTTATTGTATCATCTTCTGCAGGCTTTATGTGGCCAAGGAATATGTCCCAGATTTCTGTGAATAGTCTAGCTTATCCTGGGGGTGGCATTTAGCCATTGGTGAGATTGCTCACTCATGTAGCCATTCTGCATGCAAGGCTGTGTGTCCTCCCCAGGTCTGATTATGGATTAGCCTACAAACATTGGCACCATCTCCCATGTCTTCAGAGGGTATGAAACATAAGGAACCTCAGTGAGACAGGATAGGCTGCATTTTATTGGTATCTCCCTAAAGAAAACCTTAGTGCATACAGTTACATGGTCCTGATTCACATTATGATAAAGCAAGGCTGTCAAACGATTAAAAAATAATTGCAATTAATCGTAAGATTAAAAAAAGTCACTTACACTGTTAAACAATAATGGAATGCCAATATGCATTTATTATAACTATTTTTGAATGTTCTTGTACATTTTCAAATACAATGATTTCAGTCACACACTTGGGAAGTAGGAAGATTTAAGCATCATATCTTTTTGCAATAGCAGAAGCTGAAGCACGGTGAAGTTGTAACTTGCTGTAGGCTCCACAGTGGGCCATTAAAAGAGAGTGGAATAGAGATGAATAGCCTGATTTTGATCAGAAAACAGAGTAAATCAGGTATAGCTATGTTTAAGTAAATGGAGTTACACTGGTGTAAAACTGGTGTGAGATTAGAATTAGGCTCTAAGAGTTCCTGGCTCCCAGTCCATACTCCATTCATCAGTGCTGCCTCTCCCCACAGTTGCTGTATCATTAAAGCATGGGGAAAACATTGTAAAAAACGAATATGGCATGTGAATTAAGAGCCTTAATTTATGCCATAGCTATTTATATAGGAATTTGCAGGATTGTTTCTTATGCAATACATGGAAGACCTGAGTTTGTTCATACATCTGTGTAAATTGGGAGTAAACCTATTGAAGTCTATGAAGTTACAGCAGCATACAACAGGAGTATCAGGCCTGCTGTGTTTAACGTAGTTGTAACAGGTACAACAGTATTTGCATACACAACAGATACCTAGTAATCAGCCCTTTGCTGTCTACTTGTGTTTCTGAAATCAGGCTGTGTCTACTACAGGTAGTAGTGTAGGAGCACTGTCGTAGAAAAACTCATTGACATGCAAGGTGAACTTCTATGCTTTTGACTGCATTCAGGGGAAATGTAACAAATCTATGGACAGTACTACACATACATGCCAGTAAGTTCATGTTTAACCCAGTTTTCACTTTTAAAGTAATCAAAGTTTTAAATAACCCTACCCATAATGGATCACTATTTTGTGGTGGGAAGAGATGAGTGGAGGCAAGATCCCAATTTTGTATTTTTGGGTTCCCCACCTGCCATCCCAGCCATTAAACCTCGTTGGAGTTCTCTTTTCTGCCTTTGTTTTTATTTGCCCAGATTCTAGCAGTGTTGCTATGCTCTGATATATCAGCATTATCCAGTCTGTTTTGACCAACTTATCATGTCTAGACTCAACAGCACACCCTCCCTTTCTTTGCTCAGAGAAACCCCTTTTTAGGTTATCAACCGTCTGACAGCCTTTTACTGACGTCTGGATGTTTTTCATTGCTTTGTTTTTCACAGAAAATGTTGAGCAAAGGCTTTTCCTTTCCTCCAAAAGGGATGAAATACATTCACTCTCAGTGTTGTGGCACTGGAAATGTAGAGAGATGCAAAAACAAACACAAATGTGCTTTTAAAAAAAAATGTACTACCCTAACATCTCTGACCCTTCAAAACGGTTCCATTTCTGATTCAGAAATTGGGCAACAATTTGGACAGGGGTAAATCTGATTTTTCCTGAATTAGTTCACTTTTACATAGTGTTGGACTACAGTATCTCATTTTGTACTGATTGTCTAGCAGTTGTTTTGGAATCTAATGTCTTAGCATATAGGCCCTGATTCAAGAAAGCAATTAAGCACATGCTTAACTCCAATTGAGGTCAATGTTTAAAGTTAAGCTTGTGCCTAAATACTTTACTGCATGAGGGTCTTATTCTGTTTGTACAGTGCCTAGCACAATGGGGTCTTGGCCCATGACCAGGGCTCCTGGGGGCTACGGTAATAAAATAGTTGTTAATAATAATAATATGTGGATGTAACAAACAGAAGAAGGACTGAGGCAGATCCAGGAGCTATGACAATATACATCAGCTGAGGATCTGCCCCCAGAGAAAGGAGGATGAGGACAACAGCAACAAGGATGTGCATTTGTACAGGTCAGCTGGATGAGTGGGTTTGGAAGAAGACAGTGATGTTATGATCTAGTTTGGGAACAACATTCTTTACTGGATGGAAGAAAGCATTAAGGTGCTTGTGAGAAAAATGAATAATGGGTGATTTAGGCTGTATCATTAGTGGAGCAGAGAGGCGATATAATAAGATACAAGAGTGCATAAATAGGGAAGCGCATAGGTGTGCAGGGATGTAATGGTAGGGGCAAGAAACTTGTATTTAATGTGGGAGAGAAGGGGGAACCAGTGGATTTAGAAGAGGGGGATAAGGTCAGAATGATGGGCTAGGGAGACAATTAGCAGAGGTCTTTTGGATGGATGTGAAGGAAGTGACAGGGTGGCAAGAAGTCTGGATAATAGGTGATTATAGTAATCCAGAGAAGAGATGACAGTGGCTTGGTTGAGTGTTGTAGCAGTGTGTGCAGAGAGAAAAGGCTAGGTTTTAAAGATATTACCAAGGAAAAACTGGTAAGTGTGGGACACAGCTTAGATGTTTATTCTGTGAGAGATGGAATCAAAGGACTTGGCTACATGGTGAGTTGAGTTGGTGCGCAGCAAACTAGGGTGTGAATCTATAGTGCACCAGCTTGCCATGGAGTAATGTCCTGCTTTATCCTGCTTGGATACTGCTACAGAGTAGTGAAAGTCATGGAGTGCAGCTGGCTTATTACTACTTGAAAGCTTTGTACAGCTGCCAAACTATAATCCTTGGCTTGCCATGTGGTAAATTGTTATGTAGACAAGCCCAAAGGGAATGCCTAGATCACAGGCCTGGGTGACAGGGAGGAGGGCAGTGTTTAACCCTGCCTGAAGAAGGAGGGAAATATGGAGGGGTGGGGAGGAAAGATCAGGAGTTGGTGGCAAGAAAACCAGGAGAAGATATCTGAAAGAGAGGGAGCTCAGAGGCAGGATTTGGGCAGAGAAAGCCTGTTTTAAATTGGAAACTGTAATTATGACTGTTCATATGTCAAATATTGTCTGGTATCTAGGTATAATTTGTTCCAAAAATAACTGAGAGACAATATCAAGGGAGTAGAGCTTAGTCAGCAGAGAATGATGAATATTTGGGCAAATGTAAACAATACACCACTTATTCTACTGTTCTTCCTCCTAATTATATTTCCTTCTGTCTCTACTCTGCTTCACTCTTCTCGTACTATTCTTACTTACAATACAATTGCATCGGTATCCACGTGAAACATGATTTGATAAGAAAATGACTTTCCTAAATCATTTGTAACCTAAAAATTCTGAGTGAGAGAAGCTATTATGTTCTGGAAAGATTCCAGTTTGAAGACCTTGTGTGTGTGTGGTTGGGGGAGGGAGAGGAGGAGGAACCAGTTTAGCTGTTCTGAGAGATAATGGCCACCAACTGAGTGAAACTGGGTGGAGCAAGAGTAATGAATGGTAATATGGGCCAGATCCTTGTGCAGGTAAAACTCAGACTGGAGTCAATTGCCTATTTTTGTTATAAATAAATAATAAAATTATCTGGTAAAAAGTCTGGTAATGTGTAGTGGTAACAGTTTTATATTTAATGGATGAATAGGTCCTGGCTAATGGCATGAATTGATGTCTAACTAGTTGAGGTTATGATTCTATAGCAGCATATATTGGTTTTTTCCCCATTGTTTATGTAGCCAATGGTGGCAGTACACACCATACCAACCTCTTATTTTTATATATAATATAATATATATATTTTCAATCTCTAGAGTATATTCACTTCTTTTCCTTGCAAAGTGAATTGAGCAACCTAAAAAAGACACTGCCATGTTAAAAATCAAAGTGCTAATATGTATGTGTGCCACAGTCCTTTCAGAGATGAAATGATTTCTCGGATTGAACTCTGAGATTGATTTTTCTCATTGGCCTTGTCCTGGCCATGGAGATTCAAGTAGGGTAGCTGAAGAGGTGTGTGGGGAATGCACATCTTACTAGCTAGTCACGTGGAAATTGGTCAGAAAAGATACTACAATAGCAAGCTTTATTATCCTTTCCAGGCAGCTCCTACTCTTGGAACTAGCCAAAAAAAGGGGGAGCTCCTGGTACAATGGCTTCATTGGAGCCATGCTGCCATGGAACCAAGGGGATGAGGGATTGCTGGAGGCCAGAGTTGATGCTGAGGCACAGGGTCTCCAGGCAGTTGGACCTAGCCTCCCATGGATCTGTAAGGACACTCTGGCATTTGCCTGCTTTGGGGTGGGGTCCCAGGGTCTTTTCCAGGGAAAGAGTATTATAAAACCCCACTTGTGATGTGAAAATATGGTAGTGATCTCAGGGAAGGATCCTTGTGGAGTTTTCCTCCCCCTGATCTGTGTCCTGTGGGTTTTTGCACAGGATGGGATGATTTGGACCCAGGAGTTAGATCTGTCCTCTTTTTATCACTTCTCTGCTCATACTCATGGATGTTCCCTTGGCATGCATCCCTCGCTATCCTTAACTGGCAGTAGAACTTGCATTAAAGCCTAGGTACAACCATGGGATCTCTGTAGGGTGACCAGATAGCAAGTGTGAAAAATTGGGACAGAGGGTGGGGGGGGGGGAGGAGGGTAACAAGCACCAATATAAGACAATGCCCCCAGTATCGGGACTATGCCTATAAAATCGGGACATCCGGTCACCCTACATCTGTGAGAGTAAACTTGGGTTTCTTGCACAGCACCACTCCCTGGCCCAAGGTGCAGCCCATGTGGAACTGACTGAAATTGGAACCTAGATCTGTTCCTAAATGAGTCTGCTCACCACTCCTATGTTCTATTGCGTTTGTTTGGGAGGTATCAAGTCTTTTTTTTTAAACATCCTTATTGCAGTTTTGGGATGTACATCACCTGCATCAGCAACCAGAGGGAGGGAGGGAAGAGGCTGGTGTTTTGCATTCGTTAACTTGTTCCCTTGAAGGGTTATGATTTCTTTGCTTCTTTCAAGTTGTTTATGTGTTTGTGACACTTTCACTTAGGATTTGATTGTGCCATTTAGGCACGGCTCTGCACTGGGTAGCCCTGCCCCACCAGGAGCACTGGGAAACACTCTCCCCAAGAGTGACAGAATGCCTCCCAGAGCTCCCCAGTGTACAGGGGGGAATGACTGCATTACCCCTTTAGGAAGTGTAACATGTTCTCCATCTCGAGGAGGAGGCTAGTCAGCTCCCCTGGCTGGCATGTAAAAGGAGGGTGGAGCTATGGCACTGCCTCTTTGGAATGCTTTGCACCCCCAGGGAGTAGTTAGGGAATGATTCATGTTCTTCCCTGAGACTGCCCTCTCCTTATGCAGACGACACAAAATGGGGAGAGAATCTTTACTCTCTTCCTCTTCTACTGCCCCACCAGCTGCATAGACATATGAGAGCCGGAAGGGGGAGGGAAGGAATCTAGCGCTTAGAAATGTCAAAAAACCCATACAAACCCATCTCTTCTTCTGAGACCAAATTAGTTCCCCTCATCCTCTTCATTTGGCTGGACCCAGACCTTTTACTGCAGTTTCTTGTCCTGTTTTGACTATTAGGAATCTGAACTTCTCTTTTTCAGTTTCACACAGTTTTATTTAGCTTGTGACCAATACAGTGTAACTTTTCTCTCTCTTGTGCATCTATGCCCTGAGCTTATATCAGGCACATTCAACCTACAGCTCCTGAGGAATGTGTCCATTCAAAGGCTTCTGTCTGAAGAAGAAAATGTGCTTTGATTAAAGAAATGGCAAATGGGTCCTGTGGTATTTAATGGGCAGTGTTTGAATCAGGCCTGTCACTATGGAGAGGAGGAAAGAGGCATCATCTTCTGCCAGCCTCCCAGTGTGGCTGTTGTCCCTTGCTCCAGCTGCTCCGCTTGTTTGTAATGATTCTGAGTCAATAGCACCTCAGGGATAGTAGTGTAGCTAAGCTAGTGTAACTGGTAATATCGGTGGGCCACTGTTGCCAATTGTGAAGATTTTGACCCTGCCGGAGCCAGTCTTCCATGACCAAAAGCTCCAGCTCTCAAGCAAATTTGAGCTCAGCTTGGGGAAAACTCCTCCTATTCAGTTGCCTTCTCCAATTTCCAGCCTAAACCTCCTCCTGGGCAACTAGACACGCTGCACGAAGCCCTCAGAGCTTTCACTCTCTCCTTGCTCACCCTGCCTGGGGAGGAGGAGGGCAAAGAGAGTACCCAGTACATTCCCACAGCAGGATAGAAGGACTGAGCAAGAAAGATCTCAGCAGCTCAGGGTAGTTCAGCTCCATTTTCCCCTTCTTCTCCTGTGAAAAATGGGTAGGTTTCCTCTCTCCCTCGCTAATCCATCCTGGCAACACCAGCCCTGGGGTGAGGAGAATAATCCCTGGACCTGAAGGAGGTTCTGAGGTGGGACTGATGTGGGGTACAGAATTAATTACTGCTCTGAAGGATGCAGAATGAATTCATTAGAATTTTTGAGTTTGGGGGGAAGCTGGAAGTTTGACACCATGAAACAGTATTTTATACAAATCCATATAACTTGATTTTTTTGGGTCTCCTGCAGCAGGGGCCATTTGGGAGAGATGGCAGAACTCTAACTGACCCACACACAGTAGGAGTGGACTGGAGGTGTTCAAAAACCAAAAGACAGACGAAAAACACGATATAATCATTTTGGGACCAATCTCTTGAGTTTCAAGGGTCTGCCTCATGATTTTTGAACTCGAGATTGGCAATACTGCAGATTCAATTGGAAATTAACAGATTGGTGGGTGGAGGAGAAGAACAAATTCAAAAGCCTTATGAAGAGGGTAATAAGGCATGACAAGTTTTCATATTGGGGCTATACGAGATGTAGTTAGAATATTGAGTATGGCCTCTTGGTCCTTTTGAAATCATATTTTTAGCCCTCAGGCAGACAAAGTTAGATACCACTGGTTTACATGGGGTCTGTAATTTATTGATGCTATGCCCTTCTTTGCCCTCTGCTTTTCTCTGTCAGGCACTTAGTTCTAGAAGGATATTTTTGCAGTGGATCCCTCCTTTTTCTTTAGAATGTGCCTTTTTTTTTAAACCTGTGACTTGTTCCCACTATTTTAACACAGGTTTCCCACAAAAACTCCCCTGTTGCCTGTGACAACCCCCCTGTACTGGGGTGAGCATGTTTGCAGGGACGAGGGGTAATCTATTACTTGGGCTTCCCCTGTAAACAAAAGCTTTCTCCTAACCCAGGAGGAGGCAACAAAAACAGATGTGAAGTGAGTGACCTGCCATTTTGTTTTTTGAAAACTATGGACCGTCCTGCGTGACACTGGCCCGCTTTCAGGTGCTGCGGGTGGGTGTGGATGCCCTGGAGTTATCCTCACCCTGGGAAGGGTTTGGGAAATTCCTGCTAGCTGCTGCACATTGGGATACTCAAAAAAGCGCACAGTGGGTTGTTCACAAATCTGTTCTGTGCCAGCCCGGGGGCGGGGGGTCAGGCAGGCTGGTGCAGCAGCGTCCCCACAGGGGGGTGCCATGGAAGCCTGGGCCATCACCCCACTCCCCTGGCAAGGGACAGCCTGCACCCTGGGGGGATGATCATGACCCCAGAGCTGCCCAGCCTCAGCACCACTGGATCCCAGCGCAGCCCGTAAACAAAGCCCGATTGGCTCCGGGTGACGCGTCTCTCTTCCCCCGGCCAATCAAACGCTCTCGTCCTACCGCAGCCTCGCGGACACTCGAGCCGGCGAAGCCTTGTCAGGCCACCTACCCCGTCCCTTGGCCCGGGCCGGGCCGTCTCTGATAGGGCGCTTTGCGTGAGTGACAGCTCCGCGGCCCGCTCCCAAGGGAGCTGGGGGGCGGGGCCTGTCCCAGAGCGAGGAGCCGGTTTGAGCCTGTTATTACGACTGTTGGCGGCGGGGCTGCGGCTCGCTGCGGGAGGGGAGCCGGGGCGGCCGGCCTGCCAGGTACAGCTGCGCGGGGTCCTGGGGCGAAGGGAGGCGCCGGCCCGGGAGCGGGGCCGTCTGCCGCGTTCCCCGTCCTCGGGGCGGCTGCGCTGCGGTTCCCAACGCGCCGGCGGCCGGGCGGGACGAGCCCTGGTCTGTGATGCTCTGCCCGCGCCTTTCAGCGGCCCGGTGCGCCTCGGGGGCTGGGGCGCTGGGACGGAGCCCGGCCGAGCGCGGGGGCCTTGGGTCGCCAGCTCCTCTCGGCTTGTGAGGGGAGCGCGGGTCTGCCTCCCGTGGCCCGAGCCGCTCGAGCTCTCTGAAGAGCTGGCGGGTGTAGGCAAGGCAGCGTCCTCCAGGGCTCGGGCTGGTTTTCTGAGCCAGGGCAGGGCGGGGATTGTCGCTTTGAAAGTGAGCGGGCTTTGCTGTGATGTTCAGTACTGACTTTGTGAGCGGGGCTGCTTTCAAAAGCAATACAGCTGTGCCACTCAGAGCTTGATTTACAGAGGTGCCGAGAGCCCCCATTTCAGTTCATCAGCGTGGGAGCTGCAGCGCCTCTGAAAATCGGCCCTTGAAACAGCATGGGGTTCAAAGCTGCGCCAGTTTAAGAAGCTGCCATGTAGTTAGTTACCTTTCACTTCACTGTGAGGCGTAGCCAAATGTGCTGTTCTACAGTCGGCCTAATCTTGCTGTCTTTATGAAGGCTCAAGTCCCTTTGACTTCCGTGGGACTGGTGTCCGCATCAGGTCGGTGGGATTGGAGCCCAATGGGTGCAGTCTGCAGAATAAACAAAAGTTATCAGTGGGGAAAAAGTAGTAGGGAGAATATATGAAATTAGAATGAAATCTGATCATTTTGGAATTTCAATATTCTTTACTAATCATAGTGATGTGATGTTAAAATTAGACTGAAGTGGAGCAGCAGGACAGGAAACCATCTGAATACTTGAAAAGTGCAATATCCAAAGAGGAGAGAATCTATTTGGTGCATCACTAAGGGGTATCAATAGGCAGAATAGCAGGAGATTATGAAGAGAGAATTTTTGTAGTAGACATCAGGATCAATTTTATCAGTCAGATCCATTAGACTGGGGAATATTCCCCCAGGGAAAGTGGTGGAAGACCCGTGGCTTGAGTCATTTAAAACTCAACCGAACAAAGCACTGGGTCTGCAGACAGGCAAGGGATAAAATTTTCAAAAGTGCCTAACTCCTAGTTTCAGAAGTGATTTAGGCCCTTATACTGAGATTTACAAGGTGCCTAAATTGCTTTTGAAAATAGGATTCAGGCTCCTCTGTCACTTAGGTACATTGTTAAATCATCCAAGGTAACATTTTTCATGTCTTTCTCCATCTGACTTCTATAATTCTGTCAGTCATGAAGCCTTCAAGTTCAGCTGGTTTTGAAAAATCATTCTAATTTTGTTAAAAGATCACCCAGGTAATGAATTCAAAGGGTGCACAGCTTCACTTGTGACAAATGGTAGAGCTCTGTATTTAGATGCTAAATACACCTATGTGCTTACAGAAGTGATGTTTACTGTTCTGAAAATAATGGAAAAGCCCACTGTAGATTAATAGAGCATGTGTGTTATTTTGTGTTGGCGTATCTTCATAGGAAGTGGCCCTTAAAAGAAGGGAATAAGGAGAACACACTTTTGGAGAGCTTGAAAATGCAATTTAATTGTATTTTTGTTTACAAATAGTGGGCCTGATTCACCTTGTTGTGCACCTTGTGTTAAGAATATATAAAATTCTACCAAGTCAGAATTACAAAAGTGAGTTGAGCCTATTTGACTCAAATGTGTTCAAATCTCTGCAATGGAAGAGCTGTGCAAAAATGCATGTTTGCCTGTTATGTGGGCAGAATCCTGCATTTGTTCATGCAAACCAGGTAACTGCAGGTACAGGTTATCTATTGAGCAAACGTGGTTGCCTGACTCCCTGTCACGAGTGCAGAGTTTTTTCTGTGCCACAAATGAGTATGCACTTTGCAGTGCACAAACCATTGACTTTTTGTCTCTTTATGGCACTTGGGATATAATAAGTCAGTGGTTTCTAAATGAACATTGTGTAGCAGGGGCCCAGAAGCAAGTTGATCTCTTTTATCCACTTCCTGTGAATTCTCCAGCCTCCTTCCCTACAGGTGCTGTTGCCTACTTCACCCAAGAGGCATGTGGTGTGTGTGGGGAGGGGAGGGAAGGAGGAAGTCCTCGCATTGGAGGGGTGGAGGAGAGCAGGGATGCATGCAGTGGGGACCTTGGGAGTGGGAAGGTAGAGTGGAGGAGAGGAGCAGCCAGGCTGTGGTGAGCGGTGGGTGGCCTCTGGGAAGGGGAGATCAGGGATGGGCAGAGGGGGGCCACCACAGCCCAGGCGTCTGGTGGTGGGTCAGCAGCAGCTGTGCCAGGGAGGCTTAGCCTTCCCTGGCTTATTATACCCACCGCCCATGACTGTAATATCTCCAGTGCTATTCTTAGTGCACTAACTCAAGCAAAGCTAGTGCAAGTCTGTCTGCCTGGGCTGGGAGGCACTCACCCAACTGCCATGCAGATATACCCAGAGAGGCAGGTATGGTGGCTCACTTTGTTAGAGCCCTGGGAAGAAGTGATAGGGTTGGCATGACTAGTCATTAGCGTAGTTCCTTCCTGCACTAAACCTCTCACTGCCTTTTCTTTTTCCTGCAGATAGCATCATACTGAGGTCACAACGCTCTCTTGGCAGCAGCTCTAGTCTCTGTGCCTGGGGGTTTGTGTAAGTTGAATGCATTTGCAATAGTTAAAGTGAGGATGGTTATTTCCATGTGTCACTCTGGTTTTTAGCTAAATGTTTCAATACTGTGCAGATATTTAAGGAAACCTATTTTTGCCCTGCCCATCCAAATATTATTATGATAATAGTGGTCCAAATCTTGCATGTTATTGAACTGATGAACCCGATGTGAATTTGGCTCTGGGTGGGTCCATCATTTGATTTCTATTCCTTGGGTGGCATGTGTTGGGCCCCCACAATGCCCATTGAGAATTGATGTAAGTGGGTGCAACTCTCTTGCCTTCCTGGTCACATCAGGTCTAAATTTGGACTTGTACATCTGTTGATCAATTCCTGTGGATGATAGTCTATTGATCTAGACAATAAATGTTCAGTATCTAGACAATGAACCTTCTGTATAAATTATGGGTTCTTTATGAGATTATAGCGCTATAGGAACTTGCATGGTATTTTGCTGTGGGCAGCATATTTTTAGTAGTCTCCATGGGAAGAGACCACTGGAAAAAAAAGCACCATTTTTCTCCAGAATGATCTGTGGCATTTCTCTTTCTTGTAACATTGGGCTCTCAAAGGGATGACTTAAAATGCAAGCAAGATGTTTACAGTACTATGGAGTCACAAGCTTGAATCCCACCAGGGTTGACTTGAACTTTCTGTAATACAGACCTGATTTCTATGAATTGAGTGTGTGGAGTAAGTCATCTGTTCAGATGAGAATCAGAACTGGGTTCTTCTGATTCTGTACAGAGACTAAAGATCTGTAGCGCTTTCCAGCTGTTCACTTTGTGTCTTTCATCTGGTTCCCCGCCCAACATACACACACACTCTCCCTCTCACGTTTGCCAGCTGTCCACCTGGCTTCCAGTCCGTGTTTGAAGAGGTCTGCAGGTTTCCTGTAAAATACTTTGGGGCACTGTGGCAGCCAGTCTAGAGCTGAATGGTCTGTGCCATGAGCTTGGCATCAGTCTATAAATGATTAGCAGTAAACATACACAGCCAAATTCTGAGTTGTTTTTAAACTAACCTTTTATAATTATTTGCGTCCACTTGGTCACAGTGCTTTAAGCCTGACCGGGCCTTGAGATTGTGGCTTAGTAATGAGGAGCATCTCTCCTATCCCAATCTAACCCAGCACGATCCGTGAGAGGGAGCAGGGAGACTGCCTTAACTGGCTCCCAATTGGTCAGTGTCTACTCCTGGCTCTTCTAGACCCCCCCAGCAGTGAGTCTTGTTGGTAGCCCCGCCTGCGTGGGTTTTCCTTGAGCTGAGCGGTGTCTGATGCTGATGCCTCCAGCCAGGTGCAGAAAGAATCTGATAGACCACGTCACAGATGCTTGGAAAATATAAGGGCAGGGATTGTTTTGTTCTGTGTTTGCACAGCACCTAGCATAATGGAGTCCTGGTTGATGACTGGGGCTTGTAGGTGCTATGGTAATACAAATAATTACTAATAGTAGCCAAAATTAAGTATGTAGTTGGCAGACGTGTTGCATGGTACCATTGTGTTACGTCCATACACTTTCGTCCTTGATGGGGGGGTGACAGTTATAACACACTGTTCTGTGTGATCATACTGTTGCAGTCAGCAGCATCAAAACACTGATTCCATTTGTTAATTTAGCCCCTCTGAATCACTGCTGAAGATCTATTCTGCAAAGCTGAATGCTGATGTTGTGTTTTGTGCTCTTCAGAACACAGTATAATGCGTGGTCCCAGACCACACCATTCATACTGTCAGATCAAAAATGGCTGGAGACTTTTGGGGTTTCCAACTTGAGACACTTAGGGGCTGAGCACCCACAATTCCAGGCAATGTTCATGGAAGTTGCAGAGGCTTAGTACCTCTAAAAATCAGGTCCCAGGGTCTTAAGTTGGGCACCCAAAAATCTGTGGCTACTCTGGAAAATTTTAGCCTAACACCACAATCCATCTCCAGCTGAAGACAATAAATTCCTGTTGATGAGGCAACAGATAAAGAGAGAGAAAATGAGCCATGCTTTGATAGCTGTCCTTTGGATGTTGTTGTTCGGTAGAAATCAATAACCCAACTTTTGCCTGATGCTGTACAAGAAATAAAAAGACGATAGTCCCTGCCATGAATATCTTGTGATCTAATCCATGGAGACAAAGAAAACTAGATGTACTAGAGGAAGGAATAATGCAGAGGATCTACTTTGGGGCTTTTAAAAAAAATTATTGGCTCACTAGTTATGGGCATCTTAGAGTGGCCTTAATGAGGAATTCAGCTGTGGCTAAGTGGATGGGATGGGGAGGGAGTTTCATGTGTAAGGGGAGGGAGTTGTGGATAAAATTACAGGAATGAGAGGTGACTGAGCATAGACTGGCAGAATGGAGTTGGCCTGGGGGAAATGTGCTAACCAAGATCAGATATGTAGGCTAAGGTTGCATTGTATAAGGACTTGAGGGAAGTCTGCTTGTCCGATCCGATTATATCTCTGCTGCTTTAATTAGTGTAACAGCATGACCCAGTTGGGCTAACAATTTCAGGTTGAGTGGAAGAAAGAAGGATAGGTGGTGGTCACTTGTTATATAGTGGGGAGGGAAGGAGTGCAAAGGAATCAGTACAGAGGACACAAGAACCTGCTTCAGCGGACACAACGCTTACAGTACATGCAACTTAATTTTACTTTACTCCCTAGTGCCAAATTTTCCATTGTGTGAAGGATTTATTTGACACACTCATTTCATGTCTCTTGTCTAGATGGATCATCGTTAAGTACAGACCGTAAGCTGAGTGAAGCCACAATCAAAATGGCAAAGTACAAACTTGTTCTATTAAGACATGGAGAAGGAGCCTGGAACAAAGAGAACCGCTTTTGCAGCTGGGTGGATCAGAAGTTGAGCAGTGATGGGATAAAGGAAGCTCAGAACTGTGGGAAACACCTCAAAGCGCTAGGTTTTCAATTTGACCTTGTGTTTACATCCATCCTAAGTCGTTCTATTCAGACTGCATGGCTGGTGTTAGAAGAGATGGGGCAAGAATGGGTTCCCACCCAAAGTTCATGGCGTCTGAATGAACGCCACTATGGTGCTCTGATAGGCCTCAACAGAGCAGAAATGGCTTTGAACCATGGTGAAGAGCAAGTGAAAATATGGAGAAGAAGCTATGATGTTACTCCACCTCCCATAACTGAATCTCATCCTTACTATAAAGAGATCTATAATGATCGCAGATATAAATATTGTGATGTGTCCCGGGACAAACTCCCAAAGGCTGAAAGCTTAAAAGAAGTGCTGGAGAGACTCCTTCCCTATTGGAATGAAAAGATAGTACCAGAATTGAAAAGCGGCAAAATGATCCTCATCTCTGCTCATGGAAACAGCACTAGGGCGCTGCTCAAGCATCTGGAAGGTAAAAATCTTGCTCACAATTTTTCTGCTTTAGTGGTAACAATAACCAGGCTTCCATTTATTAACCAGTCATCTTGTATGATTTTTGATTTGCATTAGATACATAGAGCCAGGTTTTGCCACACTTAGTCGTACACTGACTTAAATGGCAAGCAGAATTTGAGCCTGAAGATACTTCCATTAAATAATGTTAAAGTTTTTATATCTGTGGTGTCAAAGGACCACAGAATTGGTCTGTTTTACTTCTTCCTTTTAAAGGGCCAGATTCGATTTACACCAGTGTCTTTAAAAGAGAGTCAGAGTAATCAAACCAGCCTCAGTGAAGTAAATAGACGCCAATGTGGCCAAGATCAGAATCTGTCCCTGTGTCTTTTCCTCTGTTCACCTATTTTACTGTGATTGATCTAAATGGATGTTATACTCTGATGCTTTCAATGTGCCATATCATTCAAGTGCCGGTCTGCAAAGTCCAATGTGGTTGAGTTGTGAGGGGAATACTTATCTGGTACTGTGGTGTATGTCTTTTAGGAGTAAGTGCTTGAATACATCACTGACAAAAGCCAGTGTTGTACTGACATCCTGTACCAGGTAGGTTCTTGTTAAAATATTAATCTATACGTATACTGTCATTTCCCAGTACGGAAAGTATTTGCCAGTGAACAGCTAAACTAGCATTCCTGGTCACTTTGCAAAGGTTTGCTGGTTGCTCTAGAGGGTGTGAGTTTGGGACAGGCCCTTGCCAATTTTAGGACAAGCCTTTTTATACAGACTTGGGCCAAGTTGAGGTCCTCCATAAATTAGTGCAGTCTGCCTTCCAGTTGTTCAGTGACGAACATAGGTCCTGGCCACGGTACGACTTTTTCATCATGATTGTGTAATCTGCGAGAGGTGCAGTCACCTCAGCTGGTTGGAAGTAGATACCAGCTGAACAGTGTTATACGGCAGTTCTTCTACCACCAAAACTGTGTGTGTGCATCTGCACCTGCTGCATTCCTCAACATTGGTTTCTTTCTGGGACAGTCTGGGAAAGCATTGTCTCACCAAAGGGTGCAGAGAATGTACACCTAGAGTGGTACCCAGGGACCAGGCAGTGTATTCTGCAATGTCCTACTTCACAAAGTTGGGAGGAAGACTGGCTGAATCAGTTATACTCACATGGTGTGGATGTCTTGTCCCCACAAAAAAAAGTGCACTGAATTAGATACAGGAAAACAGCCACATGCCAGCCAAGCCCACTGGCAAGAGCAATTTGCCACTGGCTGAGCACATTTGGTGCATAACTTCTAACCATGCTGTATGCAGATACAAACCATGTGTAGAGCTAGCTATGTCAGTAACTGGTTACAAACTCATTTTATAGTCTGTAGGGCTAAAGTCTCTCCTGCACAGAGAGATCCATTTAATGTGGGGTGGGAGAAGTTAGAGCTGTTTACAGCTCCCTGATTCTGATGCTGCAGCTGTCCCATCCTCATAAGTTAGGGGGACTGCTTTAAGTATACATCGGTTGTGTATGGTCCCTAAGGAACCATACTTTTAACAGCAGAGAAATAACACAGCTGAGTGGAGTTACATCCCTCCAGCACCACCTCGACACGCCACTGCCCTCCTACAAAATGTATCTGACGCTGGAATACGGGGATGGTTGGCACAGATTCCAGCTATACTGGTTTTACACCAGCTGGCAGCTACCCCTTCACACTAGAGGAATTCTTATTTGGCTAGTTTGGACACATTCTAGCTCCTTTGCCACTGAGCAGTGCAACAGAGCTGAATTGCAGAAGAATCTGGCCTGTAGTGTGGATGGGGCTTTCAGATCTAATACTCAATCTGCACTCAGGCAAAACTCCCACTGATGTTAATTATGGCCATGGAGGATGAGACAAGTTGCTGATGCCTTCAGGAAAGGTTTTGTGCCCCTTGCTCCCATTGGCTGGAGTTCTACTTGAATCAAGCCAATGGTTCTGCAGTCTTTAAAGTTGCATATGAATTTGAGTGGTCCAACACTCGTGAGTGGCCCCTGACTGAGTGACCAACTTGGGATATCTTGGTTTGACTTTTGTTTTAGAGATTCTGAATACCTGCAGTCCCCATTAATTTCAGCTGGAGTTGTGGGTTCTTGGTGCTTCTGAAAATCAGGCTCACGATGTCTGAACCAGGATATCAAAAATCCATGGCCACTTTTGAATGTTTCAATTACAGTGATTGCTTTAGCTTTTGAGACTACAGCAGAATATACCTTGATCTAGGTCAAGAGACTTTGAATGGAATTAAGTACGAACAGACTTTCCTTTCTTAGGTTAAGGCCGGTAAAATAACGACACAGTGAATCATTTCAGAGAGAAACTTTCAGCAAAAAATGACTTTCCTAAAGAGGTTTCACTGGCTCCTTTAAAAAGATATTTGAAACACAGCTGCTTCTAAAACATGGCCAGGAGTTCCTTGGACATGAACATTGTCCTCATTATGGTTAATTAAAACAAAGTTTGAAAGGCTCAGGCCTGCAAACCACATTTAAAAAAAAAAAAAAGAAGAAGCTCTACAGCAGCAGACTATCATGCTGACAAGACTTGATTGTATTTGTTCAGTGCTAGGAATGGATACAAGCAGGATGTGTTAAAATGTCTTGAAGAGCTGTCATGATTTCTGTGCAAGATGTTTCAAAAGCAACCAAGCAATTCTGCCGAAGACATTATTTCACACTGACTGGAACACACACGCTCGACATGCATTTGGAGGTGAAACGATCCCCTGAGCAGAAAGATTATTAGGATTTAAGGGGTGCATAGTTCCTCAGCATAGGAGTGAATTTCACCCAAAATACATTGTTCAAAATCTCTCATTTCTACAGCCTCAACTCTTCAGTAACCACTTCAAGCCCAATTTCATCCTGAGTGTATTTCCCCTGAAGTCAGTGAATTTCATGAAGGATAAATGTGGCTCTGTGGTTTGTGATCCTGTCCATTAATGTGAAGTGGTATGTAAAACTGCCCTCTTTAGGAGCATATGCTGTTTGGGCCCTGTTCAGATGATACATGGTCGTGTTAGATGTCTTTCAAACGACTTAAGGGAGATTTTCCAGTGAGGTGTCTGGCTCTCATTGAATGTCTATAGATCTTAAGCGTCCAACTCTTGTTTATGCCTTTAAAATCTTCCCCTTAAGTTCCTCCTCCCCACCCCGCTTCCCCCAATACCCTGCAATGTATTTGTTTTGTGCTTGCTATTTGAAGCCCCCTACAGCAACCTGGCTGCCCATGACCATGTATATCTACAGTGTGGTGATTTATTGATTGATTTATTTATTTTTGGAGAGGAGGGGGAAATAAAAATAGAAATGAGTTAATGTGAAGGACCTACAAAATGACCCGATCACATGTGTTTAATTGAAGGCCAGAGATGGTGAGGCTAAGCTTTAGTAGCATTATGACAGTCTAACTTCACAGCCCAGTCACTGCTTAAGTGCGAAGTTGGGGTGCACATAGGAGATCCTCTTAAGTACTTTTGCAAAGGAACCGGCTGCATTTTTCCTGAGAATCAGTGTTTCAGACTTTGAGACCCTTCTATAAGAGCCCCACCGTGGAAACACTGCCAGGTGCAGCGCTTACTACTGTCAGTAATCCTATCATTTCAAGGGGACAACTTGCGGAGGGGCTTCCGGAAAAGAGAGACTGCAGCCCCAGGCTGTTAGCTTTGCCGTGCAAGCCTTGCAGGGGAAGCCTTCTATGTCCATTCCCAGCCCACACTCTTTCTTTCTTCTGGACTCGCAGAGTGCTCCCTCTGGCTACAGGTACTGCAGAAGCAGCTGAGTTTTCCCCTCCATGTGGACGAGAGGGGAGAGCCACATGGCTCTGGGAGGCATCGTTCTCTGCTTTGCTCTCCACTGAAATGCAGCCTCCTCTGGCTCAAACCCAGCCACTGTATAACACTATTAGGCAGTGAAGAAAAAATACCGTATCCTGTTGAAATTGCAGGCATGACACACAGTGGGCTGGGTTGCCCACTGTCGCAAACTGGGCCAGGAAAAACATGCTCTGGGGAGGGGCTGTCACCGGCAGAGCACAGCGACTTTCCAGAGTCTGAAGCAACACTTCTCAATTGGCAGGCAGGGAGTGTAGCACTTCCTTTACATTTTCTTCTGTGCTCAGGAGGTGATGCTAATGGGGCTGAAATGTTCATGCAGGAAGGGCATATGTGTGGGGAATGAGCTTTGTGTGAACCCCAGTGTGATCGTGCTGGAGGCTAGCCAGTGAGCCAGCTCTGTGATCACTTAGGGTATATCTACTCAGCAAAGACAAACCTAACTCAGGCTCCTAGAACTTGGGAGTTCTAGGCTGAGTGGTCTAGCTCTAGGTCCCAGCTGGGTGGGAGCGTCGCAGAGCTCATCAGCCCAGCCCAGGAGTCTACACAGCAATGAAATAGTCCCGGCAAGGGTTAGTAGTGGGGGGTTTTTCTTTGCTGTGTAGACGTACCCTTAGGCACCCATTAGTTCCTCTGGGGAAGGCTGATTGGGGAATGTGGCTAATAGCTGACCAGTCTGGGGACCGGTGAAACAGTTCACCATGAATGGAGGGCTGTAAGAAGACCGAGGAAGGAGGTGGAGGGAGAGGATTGGGTTAGGTGAGCTCAGTATGTGCTGAGATCCCAAGGGAGGGAGATCTGATTCTCTGGGCACTGTGGGAAAGGGTAAGAAGCCACTGTAAATACTTTGCTGCACAAGATTGTACTGGGGTTGGAGGTGCTATTCCCTAGAGAGCCTGAGTGGTTTCTGGACATCAGATGATGAGGATGGAGCCACCTGGGTTGGCAGTCAGTCTCATAAATTTATTTTACTGGGGGGCTCTTCTTTTTTGTTGTTGTTCCTGAGCTCCTGGGCTTTGCTGTATTTGCCAGAAGCTGGCTATGGATTGCTATGTTGGGCTGTGCGCTGTGTGACTGCTCTGGGCCCCTCCCTGGCTAGCTTGTAATAAATTCTGGTGCTGGTCATTGGCAGATTTGAGCCTGCTTGAAGTTTGGACTATAGGGGAAAACTTTAAGGAGGCAGAATATAGTTTCCTCAAGCAGAATTTGGACAGGACCTTGACTTAGCCTATTATAGTAGTAGTGTATGTTATTTAACCAGAACAATCAGTGTCATGGCCCATCTGAAAGGTAGCACTGCCATTCCGACGCAAGAATGGGCCATTTGTTTTTTGTATAGACTTGGGAGGAAGAAATTTTGTGGGTGAGGAGAATGAGACATATTTCTTTGTAACTTGCTACGTTAATGTAAATACGCCCTGCCCTTCATGTTGCCTTCTCCATTTCACTGAAGCAATCTGTGTACCATTCAGATTAGTAGCCAGACTTTGCTGTCAAACCTATGTAAATCCAGTCTTTAATGGCATTATCTCTGTGTAACTGAGATGCAGATCTGGCCCCCTACATGCTGTCAACAGGAATAATACATTGAAGCCTCGTTTAATAATCTAAACATCCTTGGACATATTCTCCACTTGCCATTAATGGGGTTGCAACTGTGTGCAAGCTGTCAGGGAATTTCATTAGTACTGTGCATAAGTATTGCATACTTTGTCTGAAGAATCATATCCCTAAGATGCAAGTTAGGGGCAAGGACTACATAATTGGTGCAGATATTTGATGTGGCCTTTATGTTTTGTTTTGCTGTGACCATAGAGATAGAAGGAAAGTAAAAGCTTGTGAACTAAAAAAACAATGACGACAGAGGACTTTTGAAATGCGTAGGTTGCTTATTTAAAAGCAGATGAGACAAGCTGGACTGACTCTTGAAAATGTATCACTTTAGATGACCAGAAAGCCAATGCAATCAGATGCCCATCTGCAATATTTCCTAAGCATAAATGTTTCAGAGCAGTAATTTGTATGGGCTACCTATTAAACAAAAGTTAGTGACAGTCCTATTCCAGTAGTGATCTCTGCTTATCCAACAAGTTCTCTGTCCTTGTTCCTTTGCAGATGAAGTCCTCAGATGTCCCAGTTAGATAGCTTTGTGTTGTCAGAGTGATGTAAAAGGTCTGGACCAGAGAGGCTAGAATCTGGCTCAAAGTGTGTCCTTAAGCCTGAATGGTGACATACTGTAAGCAGGTAAATCTCTCTGGAGGATGGAGTGGATTGCACCCTCAGCAAGTTTGCAGCTGACACTAAGCTTGTGAGGGAGGGAGTAGGTACATTGGAGGGTAGGGATAGGATACAGAGTGACCTAGACAAATTGGAGGATTGGGCCAAAAGAAATCCGATGAGGTTCAAATACAGAGTCCTGCACTTAGGATGGAAGAATCCCATGCACTGCTACACACTGGGGACTGATTGGCTAGGCAGCAGTTCTGCAAAAAAGGACTTGGGGGTTACAGTGGATAAGAAACTGGATATGAGTCAACAGTGCGCCCTAATTGCCAAGAAGGCTAAAGGCATATTGGGCTGCATTAGTAGGAGCATTGCCAGCAGATTGCGGGAAGTGATTTATTCCTCTTTATTCAGCACTGGTGAGGCCACATTTGGAGTATTGTGTCCAGTTGCGGGCCCCCCACTACAGGAAGGATGTGGACAAATTGAAGAGAGTCCAGCAGAGGGTAACGAAAATGATTAGGGGGCTGGAGCACATGCCTTATGAGGAGAGGCTGAGGGAACAGGGCTTGTTCAGTTTGCAGAAGAGAAGAGTGAGCAGCCTTCAAATACCTGTTCCAGGGAGACTGGAGCTAGGCTGTTCTCAGTGGTGGCAAGTGACAGAACAAGGATTAATGATCTCAGGTTGAAGTGGGGGAGATCTAGGTTGGATATTAGGAAAACCTTTTTCACTGGGAGGGTGGTGAAGCACCGGAATGGGTTATCTAGGGAGGTGGTGGAATCTCCATCCTTTGAGGGTTTTAAGGCCTGGCTTGATAAAGCCCTGGCTGGGTTGATTTAGTTGGGGTTGATCCTGCTTTGAGTTGGATTAGATGACCTCCTGAGGTCCCTTTCAACCCTAATGTTTTATGATTCTTACAAAAATAAACCTTTGTTTGAGGTTAACGTTGTAGAAGGATAATGGCATAAGAAACTTTTAACACTTGTGCTGTCCTGTGTGTTTTAGTGCATCAAATTTGGTAACATAAATAAATGTGCCTGGAAATTAGCTGTGATACAACACTGTGATAACTTGTTAGATCTTCTCGCTCCAGAGTGCTTTACAAAGTAGGGATCACTTACTTCACCTGCTTCTGAAATGGGTGCTGAAATTCCACCACCACTGGGGTGTACCTGTTTAATAGCACACAAAAACATCACACAACACTGTGGGACCAGAAGTGGAGAATAGAATATCCACTTGAAACTTCAGAAGGCATTTTGGGTAGGCAGAATGCAATTACCTAGATTGGACTCTCCCTGAGACACAAGTGCTGTGCTGTGGGATTGCAAGTGACCATGAGTAGGCAAAACCTTAGTCTTAAGACTCCTGAGAGACCACATCTCCAGTAACACCGTACCCTCTTATAGTGTGCTGGGGCACTGGTTTGGTATTAGTTCAGAGGAACGAGTCCCACCTACTGAATCATAAGTACTACTTCCTGCAGCACCTAGACATTCTTGGAGGGTCAGTATTCAACTACTGACCTGATGTCACCCTGCTTAGATTGTGAGATATGAAGGGATCTCAGCACAGCCCCATATGGCTGCAGAAGTGCAATAAAAGGTTATTTGGCTTGTGTTACTGTGTGTGAAGTAACTGGATAGCAACTTTAGCTGACACTTATGCTAGTCAGAGTGGCATGTTTCCAGTGTTTGATTTTTGTTCAGTGTCTTCCCAGCCTGGCTGGCTGGAAGTGCTTTTCTTGGATTTTATCTAACAATTTTCAGCATGCAACTGAAATGGGTATCTAACCTGCCTGATAAATACCTTACTTTCCGAGGAAAGGGATTCCATGTGCAAATACTCAGGTTGTGCTAAAAGAAAGCCAGCAGTGTTAAGAGCCTCTCTGGAAATTCTTCCCTCTCGTCTCTCCTCAACCTTCACCTATCACTTTTGGCTGTGATCTTGTCAAGTGGCAGCATAACCTAAACAGTCTGGCCTTTTCTTAGGTGGGAGAGTAGTAGAGAAGAAACCCTGACACTGCAGAAGTGCTGTGGACTAGTGGAACTCTTGCCTTTTTAATCAGTACATAATTAATACCGCAGCATGGTATTGGTGGACACACTTGTTGCAGGGAGGGTGCTGTGCTGTGGTGGTGGTTTTTTTGGGTTTTTTTTTTTTTTGGTAAGAGGTATAAAATAAAGGTCCTAAGCACTTACAGTACAGCGCTGTTGGTTTTTTCCTCACCTACCTTGTCTCTCTGAACACTTACAGGCATTAAGATCCCACGTCATCTTTTTCTGAAGAGTGTTAAAAATCTTTGTCCAAACTGGAATTTGGGCAGGTACTGCCCATCTAAATTCCCCTTTATAATTTCCTCTGTGCTGTGATTCTAAACAGTCACTGTGTGTGCTTCATCCCATAAGTCACTGCATTTTAGGGGGGGACACAGCAGTTTCTCACTTACATAAGGCCAAATTCTCATGGCTGTAAGGTGGTCTGCATATGTGTACATTGAGGTGAGTTAGGTTTATACTTTATGAAGTGTTTTAAGGATCGTTTAGGATGAGTGCTATGTGAATTTGAGATCATTAGTATGAACACAGTCTTTGCATACAGTATACATGTTCCACAGCCTTTATTTAAATGTAGCAGCCCAGTATTTCTGCATGGGAATTCTAAAAGTGTATTGACTTATGAGTATGCTCCCTGGCTCTACTAATCGCCTTGAGGTTCTTGGAGCTGTTGCTTAGAACTGGTACATCATTTTCTCTTCTGTTCTCATGCAGTGTCATACTGTTTTACAGATTGACTTTGATCAGTTATAGGATAGTGGGTAAAGCTGTGAGAAACTTGTTGCTTGTGTTTTGCAAAGATTTACATGAACTTCTCCCAGTAGCATACATCTTTTTGAATTTAAGGGTTTAGAATGAAACCCAAATCTCAAGTCATTTGCAACAAATCTTGATTCAGTTCACACTGAAACCCCAAATTTATAGTATATCAGGGCAAAATTATAAAATGGATTAGATTTGCTCATGAGATTTGTGAACTTTATTTTTCATTTTGCTTTTTTTTTTAGAGGAGCATACACTTGTGGAGCTATGTAAATATCCTGTTACGGTTAATCTGCCATCCTGTTCCCCTGGGCAAACGAATTTTTGTTAACTGTTCTGACAGTCTCACAAACAATGGAGAGCTTTAAATGAACTTAAACCTTTTCTTATTAAAGCAACTGATAGTGAAAGTTACAATCAATATTTTTCCTGCATTCCTGATAAGTACTGCTATGAATGTCTTGATTTGTTTCTCTTTATATGTTGGTCATTCCCTTTCACCTAATGTGAGTAAAATTTGTCCATTTACATCCCTTTGTTCTGTGAGAGCTGTCTGTTTTCTCAGCTGCTTACGACTACTTTATCTATTGTTCCTTGGTCCATTTTTCATGTTACTCTGTTTAGAAAGTTAGTGGTTTGTTTTTGAACTTGTATTAATCCAGGCTGCCTAGCTTTCCAATTACAATCTGCTTCTGTAACCCCAGTGTTTCAAAAAGATCCCTTTCCTTAAGGGGATCCAATAAATTATCAACAGCTTATTCTCTCACACATTTTTTGTGGGGAGAAAATGTGTTTGCAGACATGAGGCAAAATTTTCACAAGCATGTACATGATTACTTAGTCATACAGGTGCCAAAGGATATGTCTATACTTTGAGCTGCAGGTGCAAATTCCAGCTCTAAAAATAGCTTATGGCAGATAGCCCCTCCAACTAGTTGCCCCACTGTGACTGCACTCTATTTTTAATGTGTTAGCTTAATCAGAGCTAGCTCTGATCATGTCTCCTTGAGCTGGAATTTATACCATCCAGCTGAAGTGTAGACATACCCTAAGTCTCAGTGAAAATCAGTGGGACTTAGGATCCAAAGGCCTTCAGATGCTTTTGAACACTTTACCCATTATGTAGAAACAACTAGCAATCACTCTTTGGCTACATTTAAATCCTAGTTTTCAGTTGTTTGGGGTTTGTGGGCTTTATTTGTTATCTATTTTGGGAAGCAGGACTCATTGAGGGTTTTTTCTAGTGATATGTGACCAGTACAGCACAGCTTTATTGTGTAGTGTCTCTCGCAGAAACTCTATTCCCAAAATGCTTTAGAATTAAATACAGGTAGAGTACAATAAAAGTAGAAGAGAGAAATAACCATCTTTCCAAACTGAAAGCAAGATGAATTCCAATTTCCAAAAATTGAAGCAAGATGAATGCTCTAGATGGCGGCAGTTGCAGAGAAGATTCGTCACCAATTGTCTGTGGTGGTTAGTGCAAACACGTGGAGACAGAAATAAGGCTCCCTTTACTCTAGGAGTTGTCTCACTGTTGATCTGGCAGCGGTGGTACCAGTAATATAGAGTGGGGACAGGTTACTCTCAGGTTGCTTAGGTCTGTCACACATGGGGGTAGAAAAGACTGCACTTGGCCTACGCCAGGGCTTGGTGTAAACTAAAAAGTTAGGATGATCCTATAGAGCTTAAGGTGTGAAAAATCCCTACTCCTGAAGGAGGTAGTTAAGCTGATCTAACCCCTGGTGGAGATAGCACTAGGTCAACAGAAGAATTCTTCCGTAGACCTAGCTACTGCTTCTTGAAGGCAGATTATCTATGCTGGTGGGAGAGCCTCTCCCCTTGGCATAGGCAGTGTCTCCACTGAAGTTCTAAGGTGGTGCTGCTGCAGCATTTAAAGTGTAGACAAGCCCTAGCACTGTGGTGGAACTGCATCCGTGTTAGGCCAAAGGTTTGTCTTCACTTAAGCAGCTCCAGCAGCGCAGCATAGCTCTTTGATGTAGACCCCACTTATGCCAACAGGAGGGGTTTTCCCATCAGGGTAGGTAATCCACCTCCACGAGAGGTGGTAGCTAGGTCAATGGAAGTATTTTTTTTGTCATCCTAGTGCTGTCTATGGGATGGGATGGAAGGTGAGAGGTTGGGCCGGGTTAACAGCATCGCTCGGGATGGATTTTTTTCACACTCTTGGGAGATGTAGCTATGCCAGTGTAGAGTAGTCCCAACAGTGGGTGAATTAAGTCTTTGTCTTTTGTAGATAAGGTTGATGAGCTGGAGCATGCAGGGTTTTAAAACCAATCTTGAATAGACCCCTCAGAGGGACAGACAAATCGGTTGCATAGCAGAAGTTGTTTCATACTGCAGTAGCACCTTCCAGCACCAGTTAAGGATCAGGGCCCCATTGTGCTATGCGCTGTGCAGACATGCAGGGGTGTGTGTGTGGCTGAGGGAGAAGTCCCGGTCCCCAAAAGCTTCCTGTAAGAAAGATGTGTGTTCTATAGGCAGATTCTCTTCCCTGTCCCACTTAGTTGGCTAAAGGGAAAAGAAACTTACTGACTACTTCTTCTGGTGGGGGTTCCCCCAGTGTGGGTGTGATATCTTGCTCAGGTAACCCAGAACTATGAGCCACTGTCTTACTGCCCTGCCTCAGTATGAATGAGTGTGGCTGCTGTGAAGCTATGTGTCAGCTCCACGACCGATCAGCTTGTCTGACTTGCCCAGCAAATTCTTCAGGACACTACTAGTCTAAACCTTGGCTTGCAGGTAAGAATCAAGAACCCGAATTCCAGAGTTCCCCAGAGATGTCTCTCTGCAGTGTCCAGTCCCTTTCCCTGGGCGGTCTCTGAAAGCGTTACATTTGCTGCCTCCAAAAAGCGCCTGTCAGGTTGCCTGGACCCACACTTCACTTAAGTATAACAGCACAGTGAGACGGCTTTTTAATAAACCAAGAATAAGTTTATTACCAAAGAACATAGGTTTAAGTGATTTCAACTAAAGATTTAGAGAGAGGAGAGGTTACAAACAGCAAAACATGTTTTCAACTTCTGCAAGTTATAATCTTTGTCTAAGTAGGTTTCTCATCTATGGTCAGTCCCCTTGACTGAAGGGATTTGCCTTTTTCAGATTTCAAGAGCTCTGGGTCCTTGTCTGTCAGCTGATGTAGGCCAAAATGGCTTTCTGTTCCTGCTTATATTTCCCAAAGTCCATTGTCTCTGTTTCAAGAGGCAGACACCCTTCCTGGAGGTACAGCATCCCCTGTCGTGGTCGTTAAGGGGACATCTCTCCCTCCCTCCCCCCACTTGCTAGTTTAATGGCTTTGTTTACCTTATATGTAAGTGTACTTCCATTGTTTCTGGCCTCACCTTGCTCAATTTCCACTGGAGATGCAGTCAAGTAGGGAAAACGTTTTTTTGTCTGGGACAGGCTGGACTTAATGCATTATCTGCCAAACACATTTTAGGAATATTTCCTTACACACCACCTATACATAAATCGTACAGTAATATTAATGATCAGGGTGTTTCCGGTTTGCATAGGACAGCTTATGTGACATGCCCAGCCTGATGTGAGTTATGGTATGGGGTGCTCTTTGCCTGTTGACATGGAGAGGCGCTCTGGGTCTCATTGAGGAAGTCCCCACTGTGTTTCTAGCTCGCTTCCATGCCACCCCTCCATGTTATGCTCCAGCTAGCTGAAAGTCTGCTAAGGACTGTTGCCAGCTGTCATAGGTTAAAGCTAACCTGCACCAGGCCCAGGGTTGAGCCAGGCAGATAATCATGAAGCCTTAATGGCCCCTGTGCCTCAACTCTGTACTTAGCTAACAGATTGCTGCCGCAGTAGAGAATGTGGACCAACATCTTTGCCCCAAGTATCTCCAATTTTAAGGCACGAAGTTGGCTTGTGCTGGGTTTAACTGCGTGGGGTGTTTTGTTTTCTCTTTTGCAGGCATCTCTGATGAGGAAATAGTTAATGTTACCCTCCCTACTGGCGTGCCTGTACTGCTTGAACTCGATGAGAATCTGCGCCCTTTGAGCCATCACCAGTTTCTAGGTGATCAAGAGGCTATCCAAGCTGCCATCAGAAAAGTGGAAGATCAAGGGAAAGTCAACCCTGTTGAGAAGAAATAATGCTTCTGGATGCTGCCACCCTCCTTTTTGTGTGTGGTAATAAGTAGTGCTTTGTGAGCATTAAATTGCACTTTGTGATCTTGTTAATTTTAAAGATTAAGTAGAAAGTGCTAGTAGGCGTTAGGTTAGTATGCCAGCCTTTCACCTTTGGAGACCAGAGTTCCAATCCCAGTGTGGTTACAGGTGAAAAGGAGGTGGCTGATTTCATCCCAACTGATAGTAAGGACAACATAAATTGCTACAGAATTTGCCACAAATATGCTCACAGAAGGCCCAAACCAGCAATGTGGTAGAGTGTATTACAGGTCAGGATTAAGAAGTAATTGGCAGAGCTCTGTGAGGAAAGCTTGCACTGCAGAACACCTGGCTCTCAGTAGTATTTTACGTTCTTAGCTTTTACGAGCACTAAATGCTCCCAGTTTACAAAAAGTAAGTGTTAAGTTTGTTCTCTACTGGAAGACCTCTTAAGAAGCCCACCTGTGGCACGAACATGTACATTACAGGCAATTCTCTGTTCGTTTTATTGCAGTCATGCTGTGGTGGCTGAGAATGCACTTTTGCTAGCAGCCCATCCTGAAGCACAAAAATAGTACCTCTTGGCTTTTCTCTCGTAAGTCTAGTTCTTGCTCCATGAAAAATGCAATCCAGTAATAGCTTAGCTGGCTGTTTGTATTAGCTACACATTGGAGGGGGGTGTGCTTGGAAGAAGTCATCTTCTCCCCTCGCCCCCTTATGCTTTCAAGACCAGTTTTTAGAGCTAAATTCTGCTAGGTTGCACCAGTATTAGGTGATGGATGGCCCAGTGGTTGGAGCACTGGCCTGGGATGAGGGAAACTCAGGTTCAACTCCCTTCTCTGCCACAGACTTTGTGAGACTTTGGACAAGTCACTTAGCCTCTCCCGGTATGTTGACCCAGCCCCCAGAAGCGAGCCTTCTAGGTCAACAGACTCAGGCTTGTGGGGCTTATGCGAGCGCTCTAAAAATAGCTCTGTAGACAGCACTCTGAAGTGGTGTCTTGGGCTCTGAAGCCTAGGCAAGGCGATTAGAGTGCTAGTATGAGCCCTGCTAGACTGAGTCTGTCGACCCAGGCTCAGAAGCTTGTTTCTGCAGGCTGTCTAAACTTGCCCTTGGTGCCTCAGGTCCCATCTGTAAAATGGGGGTCCCAGGGAGGAGATGGGCACCTTTGTGATAAAATTGTCTATTGAAATGACACTCCTACAGCCAAGTGGTTAATGGGATATGTACACATGCATACACACCCACGCAACCCCAGTGGAATTTCACTGATGTAATTCAATAGACTTAGCCCTCAAAACGGATCACAAAGAGATTAGTGCTTCAGACTTGTCATAGACTTTAGCCCTTATTAGAACAAGTACTCTGGATAGGTTTCAAATATTAACATAACAGGATCAATTCAGCTCCCATTAAAGTCACTGATAACATTCCCATTCACTTTAATAGAGCCTGGTCCAAACCTGTGAAATTCTCCACTTCCGCCACTCTGTGGCACTCCAGATTAAATACAAGCAAGTCAAGCTACGGTGGTCTTCACTGAGCTCTTTACAAACATTTTTGCAAGTGAGATTACTATGGTGTTCCCAAAATGACCTCCTTGCAACAGCAATATTGAAGAGATTGTAATGGTGAGTGGTGTATGGTATTTGGAGTGCCACAGAATGAAATAAATACAGCTCTTTTCATCGTGTGATCTAGTAAACAGTAGAGAACATTAAAATTGACCTCAGAGTTCATTCCTGTGAACCTCTCATCACAACTACCTATGTTACTGCAGAGTGCAAAGTCTTTTTTAAAACAAAATTACCTTTTATATTCAACATTGTGGTTGGGTTTTTTACATGCACTAATGTCAGGCAATTCCCTGTTATGGGGCCTTAATCTCATTTCTCTTGCTCTCTGTCTTAAATCTGAATCTGTGCCAGCAACAACTCTTTCAGTGGTCCAAATTCCGTCCTTCGTTGCACAGAGCTCCCACTGACTTCAATGGAAATTGCAGGTGCCTATTTAAAGGCAGAATGTGACCCTTTGTATATTCGTTGTGGCCAAGTTATGGCTGCAGAGGGAACAACTGTGAATTCCCTGGGTGCAGTGCCTGTAAAAATCTCACATGGAGCTTTTTGCAGTGAGTGGCTTGTTAATTGGATTTGTATAGGTGCATGGAAATGACCACCTCGTGACAAATTGAGTGGCTTTGCCTCGTACTTTAGTGCTCTTACTTTCGCAGTGTTGTAGTAGCTTGTGTCAGTAAAGCATGCTGGGTGTCCTTCCTTTACATGACTGGCTATTGGACTGCTGGGTTTTTTGGTTGGTTGTTTTATATAGCACTTGCAAAAGGGGCTAGTGATAGCCTTTGGTGTTTTTAAGAGAGAGTTTCTTTTTGTAAAATACAAACCAGGTAGGTTTCTTCCCTTGTAGAAATAAGACACAATTTGCTTTAATCCTCAAATTATTGTGCACTAGATGAGAATCTCTATGCAATCCCTATACTTCTGACATTACAACCTGGTGTATGTTTTATGTATATAATATTCGTCTGTATATGATGTTATGATTTCATCTGCAGCGGCATCAGTATGTTGGCTACCAATCGGTGAACATTTACTCTCCAGAGCCCCATCATTAATATGCATTTCTCTTTGTGGTGACAGCTCTGACACTAGCATTGTTATGGACATTCATGAAGCGGCACTAACAGAGACTTCAGCAGGAGTGGAGTCCCTCATCTGGATGGACTGAGATGTACTTTTATGCCTGAACATGCTGTGGGGGGAGTGAAAAGAAACATGGGTAATCTAGTATTTTTTTAGCAGAGAAAAATTAGTATAGTTTTGCTAACAAGACTACCACTACCGCATGCTGTCCTCCGCTAACTATGCATAACTCCCATTGACCACACTGGGATTCATGGACATGTAACTGAGGCCAGAGCATGGCTCTCAGCTGTTCACCATACTGCAATGCCAAAGGAGTGCAACATAGGAATTTTGGAGAACTTGAAGTGCTGCAGCTAAAATGTAATGCTCAGAACTCTAAGGAAGCTAAACTGCGTAACTGCCCATGCATTTCATGTAACACAAAAGTGGGGCTAAATATCAGTGCCTCATGGTTTCACTCAGAAGGGAAAGGAGCACTGATGTTAAGAACACCTGACTTTTAAGTAGAAGGTTTGGAGGGAAAGTGCTGAGTAAATGTTCAGAAACCCTAGGTTCCCTCCCAGCAGCCAGCCAAGTGGCAAATCGAAAATGGCTTCAAATAGATCTGCGGAAACATAGCAGTTCCACTCTGGCCTTCCACGATTTTTTACAATGCTCTTAACATGAGACAATTGTAGTGCAGTGGGAAGTTGGGACTGCAGTTATTTTGGCTGAGACTCCATTTGATGCCAAAGCAGCTTGCTGAGGTTCAGTACCCATGCTCTTCAGCATTGTCAGTATGGGGAGCAACAGACTGAGACCTTGATCTTCTCCATGGTGCTATACCATGCCCCTCAATAGGGAGCAGAATTGGAGGTCCAGTCGGAGTTTCTGAGCACTTAATAGCACTGGTCTCTTGGCATCCCTTGTAATTCTGTTACTGATGCACAAAGAATGTGTGTACTTTAGGACAAAAGCCAGTGTTAATGAGGAAGGGGACCTGATCTAAAGGCATTGTTGTCTTACAGCAAAGGGGTGGATCAGAAACAGCCTGGTGGCCCTCCTAAATCCATAATTAGAAGGTGCATTTTCCCTTGATCATGATTGAGCTTCAGAGTTCTGGAAATAATATAGCATTTCCACGGCAGACCTCATAGACATGGTTGGTTTGCTTATGGTTTTGAAATGTGTGGTTTGTTGTGTGATCCTGTTGAGAACACTTGTAAATACTTATTGAAGAGCTGTCAAGTCCTTTAAAATTCAATAAACCACCTGAAATACAATTTTTAAATTGTTTGGCTTCAGCTGTTTTTTTCTTTTTCCCATAGATAACTTGCAACAAGCCATCATTTTCTGATTAACTTTATAATCACCATGGCACTGCACTTTCAATTTAAGGATGCCAAAACGCTTATCAAACTGTCATTTGCATTTCAGTGACGTGAGATGAGCCACTTTTTGGGTCAAACATGGCATGCATACTGCCCAACTTTTCTTCTTAAATGAAAGGAAGTGGGGGGAGAGGTGTATATCCATTTCAAACTCTAGGGGAATTTAGATAATGAGAATTTGTGTAACAGATTTTTTTAGCTTCAGAATACTGATGCTAAGCCTGTTGCCAACTTTTTGTGACTTCTAGTCTCACAATGTTTGATGTCTTTACTTAAAGCTTTGGCTGCTGGTGGCAAGCCTCCTTCCCACTTGTGCCCTTTACCTCAAGCAGAGCGTTAATCCCCAAATTGGAGATGTCTGACTCCATGAGGTCTACTAGACCTACTGCTGTTGCTATTGATTTTACATGGAAGACACTCAGATATCATGGTGATTGGGGACAGCATAAAACCTAAGAGAGAAAACCAAGAAGGCAAAAAGAAGCCCCCAAAATGCATGATCTTAAAACAACACAAACACTCATGATTTTTTTAAGCCAATCCCATAACTTTGGGGGGGTCTGACTGATGATTTGGAGGTCACCTAGATGGGGAAGGGGTTCTGAAACTGCCTGTCCAGTAACCTTGGTCTGGCATTTATGCTGTGCAGCTTTGGTTCCATTTCCTGACAGCAGTTTCCTGCCCATAAGGATGGTGTCTCACATTGGTTTCCACTAGCCCAGTTGCTCTTTGCAGGGTGACACCAACCACCCTTCTAGTCTTTAGTTCCCACATTCATCCTTCTTGAGTTGTTAAATACCAAACATTTGGACTGTTCCCCTCTGGTTTGTCTGCCCCAAAGGTGTGAAACCTGCCCTCCCAGGTATCAGTTTACTTTGGCGCACACACTCAACACAGTTTGCAGAACGGAGACCTGCTTGGGCTGAAAATAAATGTAATACAAAAATCAGATTCCAAGATGAACCAGTGCAGGAGAGTAAATGTACAAGTTACACAGAAAATCAACCAAGGCACAATCTCAGGCTTGTACACTCCATGTTTGATAAAATCTCTTTTCTACTACTAGTTATGTATTGCATTTGAACAGTTTCCCAGCATGCCCACTACCTGGATGAAACGTCAGTTTTACGCCTCCTTCTTAAATCTTCCTCCCTCACCCATTTGGCATAGTGACATACTTATTCAGAGCAGGGGAAATTCCCTCTTGACTTGATAGGTGGGATGTCTCAATGTTGTCCAATTAACTAATGGTCCATTATTATCTTTTTCTGTGCTGCACAATCAATGAGTACTTGAAGTTCATATAAAAAACCGTTTTTCTATACATAGTTTCATAACCATAGTCTGTGTATGTATACATATCTCATAATGACCATTGAGTTCAGAACATTACAAGCTTTCATAGAAGACCTTATTTAATCTGCCTTTGTAGTACAATAATCCAGTACGCCATCAGTTGGCTTAACTGCTCACTTTCTGTTCTACCCTTGAGGTATCAGGGCCTGGTTTTTCATGCTGTTTCATGATTTATTTATTGTGACCAGTTAGGGTTGGTAATGCCACCACTCAAGTGAAAGGTGCCCTGGGATTTAAGGAGTACAGATGTTCAAGAACTCTATATAACTCTGCTGATATTAGAGAGAACAGGTGGATGAGGTAATATCTTTCATTGGACCAACTTTTGTTGATGAGGGAGACAAGCTTCCAAGCTTATACAAAGCTCTTCAGGTCTGGGAAACATAACCAGTGTCACAGCTAAATACAAGGTGGAACAGATTGTTTAGCACAAGTAGTTAACACATTTCAAGGGACCATTCAAGTTGAAGTGACCAGTAAACACCTCTCCAGTCATGGGGGAGGAGAGGAAGAGAGAGGGAAAAAAATGTGGGGAGGGATTTTTAGTGGGTTATAGATTGTTGTAAATTATAAATCCAGTACCTCTCTTCAGTCCATGATTTTTAGTGTCAGCAAAGTTATGAATTTAAGTGCCCAGGTTTGTTTGAAGGTGTTGTGCAGGTTTCCGTTAAGGAGGAGGACTGATGTGTCAGAGATGGAGTGATTGCTTTAGTGAAAATTGTCCTATATCATTTTTCTGTGAGAGTTCATTTGTAGCATGGTTTCACCCACATAGTTGTTACTGGGGCACTCAGTGCACTGGATGAGTTACACCACATGATGGGCATGTGTACGACCCATGGATCTCATTGTAGCAGTGGAGACTGGAGAGAAGTCTCCTGTTTGCCTCTGTTGTTCTGGCAGGGTCGGTGCCACTTCGAGTTGGTGTGTCTTGGCCTGTGGGCAGCTTTCTTCTGATGATGCGCTTGGAGAGGTTAGGAGAGAGGGGGCTGTTTGACTGGAGAAGGGTTAACTGGTCACTTCACCTTGTCTCTCTAAGCACCAGGACAGTTGAACTGCTGCTTTCCTGTTTATGAAAGTTCCCCTTCGAGTGATTGTTCATATCCATTCCGCTTAGGTGTGTGCGTGCCCTCGTGCACGGCCCTCGGAGAACTTTTTCCTTAGCAGCCCCTATAGGGGCCGGTCTCAGCGCCCCCTGGAGTGCCGCCCTCATGCGGCGGTACATAGGACGCTGCTGGCCCCTCCCCTCCTCAGTTCCTTCTTTCCGCCCGTGACGGCCAGTTGAGAACAACTCTTACTCCTCGCAAGTTTTTTCCTTGCAAACATGAGTAGTTAGATAGCAGTTCGCCCTGAACTTAGTTAGTTTTATAGTTAGTTAAGGTATCTAGTTAGGTATAGGAGAGCCTTTGGGCTCTAGGCGACCCGGCTATGCCGGGCTCGCCAGGGTTTAAACCCTGTGCTGCTTGCGGAAAGGTTTTTTCGGTCAGTGACCCCCATGACCATTGCTTGAGGTGCTGGGGGGAACAGCACTGTAAGGACCGGTGCCTTATTTGTAAGGCCTTCAAGCCTCGTACTCAGAGATAGGGACATGAGGCTGAAGGTGATACTGATGGAGTCCGCGTTGTGTCCGGCGTCTGAGCCGTTGCGGACTCCCTCGGCACCGAGTATATCCTCGGTGCAGAGTGCACCACTGGCACTGCAGGCATCTCGGCACTGACCGTCCCCGGTGCCGAAGAGGAAGAAGCGCCGTCCGCGCTTGCAACGCTCCCCCGCACCGCAGGAGTGGCCGGGATCGAGCCCGGAGGTGCTTCGGCTCTCTGACGTGCCACCGGCTCCGGCACCAGCACCAATCAGGGAACCTCCCCCGACTCCTGGGAGTGGGGGACCCCCTGTACAGGACCCTTCCACGCCGGAGGCGTTCGAGGCGGCTCGAGCCTTGTTGGCCTTGCCCACGCCTCCGGCCCTCTCTCAGCTGAGAGAGTCAGGGCCTGTGTCCCAGGGCAAACCCGCGCTGGGTGTCTCTGAAGGGTGGGTGGCCCCGGCACCGGAGGATCGGCCACCCACCACTCGACGCCGGAGAGTTGAGCTTGGAGGCTCCTCTCCCTCTTCGTCGTCGGACAAGGTGTCGTGGCACTGCTCCAGGTCACAGCGCTGCTCTTCGACGTCCAGCTCCAGCCCGGCACCGAGACGGCGTTCTTGGCACCGCTCCCCAGTCTCCAGGAAGAGGCGTCGCAAGTTGTCCCTCGCCTGGTACCCGTCTTCGTCGTCGTCGTCAGCGTCGTCCCGCTGTCGGCACCGCAGATGCCGCCGCGCTTCGGGATCGTCCGGTAGCGGGTCCCAGAGTGGCTCTTCCCGGCGTCATCACTGGCACCGATCTCCCGGCTCGGGATCCCAGACCCAGCACCAGGAGCAGGTACTTTTACCAGCACTGCAGCCGGCACCGACACCTACAGCGGCACTGGCGTTGCCCTCGGCACCGGTGCCGCCCCCGGGCTGGCCCCAAGCCCCCTGGCAGTGGCCATTTTGGGGTCCGTGGGCAGCCCAAATGGGGCAGGGAACTATGTCGGCCCCTGCCTCGGTCACCCAGTTACCTCCCCAACAGGCACCTTCGGTGCAGGAGGGTGACCACTCCTCAGAGGAGGAGGAGGAGGACCCTGGGGAGGGCCCCTCTACTGGACTCTGCCAACCGTCCTATTCATCGTCGCCGGACGAGGCGGCCGTCAGGGACCAGGGGGCCCCTCTTATTGACTTCAGGGCTCACCAGGAGCTCCTGAAGCGGGTGGCCTCGAACCTTGGCCTGGAGGTCAAGGTTCTGGAAGAAGAGGTGGACCCCCTCTTCGGGCATGTGGGGACACAAGGACCGTCCAGGGTAGCCCTCCCCATCCACGAGAAGGTCCTGCGCCTGGCTAATGCCGTTTGGCATACCCCTTCCTCGGTCGACCCTACGTCTAAGGGCACCGAGAAGAAGTACTACGTGCCAGCCGAGGGGCACGAGTACTTGTATACACACCCTGCCCCAGGTACTCTGGTTGTGGACGCTGCCAACCAGGAGGACAGGCAGGGGGCTCAGAGCGCCTCCCCTAAGAACATGGAGGGTAGGAGACTAGACCTTTATGGCAGGAAGGTCTACTCCACGGGGCGCTCCAATTCAGGGTGGCCAACCATCATGCCCTCCTGGGCAGGTACAATTTAAACTTGTGGGACTCGATGCGAAGGTTCGCAGAGTCCCTGCCCCAGGACCAGGCTGTGGACTTCGCCACGGTCCTGGAGGAAGGATTGACTGTGGCCAGGCTTCCTCTGACGCTGCGGACACGGCCGGTAGGGTGATGGCCTCCGCCGTCGCCATGCGGCATGCAGCGTGGCTGCAATCCACGGACCTGTCCCAGGAAGTGCAGCACTCGATTCAGGACTTGCCCTTTGATGGGACTGCCTCTTCTCCGAGAAGGCGGATGAGAAGCTGCATGCCCTGAAGGACTCAAGGGCAGCGCTGTGTTCCTTGGGTCTCTACACCTCTCAGGTGGCCCGGTTACAAGCCCGGCAGCAGCCGCCACAGTGGCAGAGGCAGCAACCTAGGTCACCGCCTAGGCCTTTTCCCCCCGCGAGGGGCAGGGACAGGAACAGGGGCTCTGGATGGCGCAACTGCACAGTGTCGTCCAATTCTTCCCAAAGAGGACCCTCCCAGGGCTCCAAAGGGAAGTGTACCTTTTGACGGTGCGCCCGAGGGTGGCACTGTCCTCCATTCCCTGGGTTCCCCCCCGCCTTTCCAGGACAGGCTAAGGCCCTACCTCGGCCTGTGGCGGGTTATCACATCGGACCGCTGGGTCCTCAGAACCGTGAGCCGGGGTTACACCCTCCACCTGGTGGCTTCCCCCGCCACTCACCCCCCCCCGTCCCTCTTCAGGGACCCCTCTCACGAGCAATTACTCCTTCAGGAGGTTTGCTCCCTCCTGCTCAAGGGAGCCATAGAAGTGGTTCTGCCGCTCGAGGTGGGGAAGGGGTTCTACTCGAGGTACTTCCTCGTTCCCAAAGCCAAGGGGGGCCTCAGGCCTATACTGGACCTGCGCAGGTTAAACAGGTTCATAAGGAAGCTGAAGTTTCGCATGGTGTCCCTAGCGTCCATCATGCCCATACTGAACCCAGGGGATTGGTTTGCCGCCCTCGACCTGAAGGATGCGTACTTCCACGTCTCCATCCTTCCCGCCCACAGGCGGTACCTGAGGTTTATGGTAGCTGGTGCCCACTGCCAATTTACGGCCTTGCCCTTTGGCCTGTCTTCCTCCCCCAGAGTGTTTACCAAATGTATGGCAGTGGTGGCGGCCTTCCTGAGGCGCAGGGGGGTCCAGATATTTCCCTACCTGGATGACTGGTTGATAAGGGGCAAGACCAAGTCGCAGGTGCGCGAGGCGGTCTCCTTTGTCCAGGCCACTTGCCATGCTCTGGGGCTGCTCATCAACGAGCAGAAATTGACGCTGGCGCCGGTTCAGTGCATAGAGTTTATAGGGGCATCCCTAGACTTGGTGCGGGCCAAAGCCTCCCTCCCACGCTCGAGGTTCGAGGCCATGGCAGTGATCATATCGCAGCTTTAGAGGTGCCCCACGACGACAGCCAGGCAGTGCCTGCAGCTGTTAGGCCACATGGCCTCATGCACCTATGTGGTGAGGTTGGCCTGCCTCAGGCTCAGGCCCCTCCAGGGTTGGTTGGCCAAGGTATATGTGCCCAGCAGGCACACTCTGGACAGGGTGGTTTCGGTGCCCCCCGCAGTGTTGGGGTCACTGAACTGGTGGCTGGACCCCGGGACAGTGTTGGAAGGGGTCCCCTTCAGAGCCCTCACCCCCTCGGTCACTCTGATC
Organism: Mesoclemmys tuberculata; assembly: GCA_007922155.1. Classification (NCBI taxonomy): domain Eukaryota; kingdom Metazoa; phylum Chordata; order Testudines; family Chelidae; genus Mesoclemmys; species Mesoclemmys tuberculata. Next base: position 100,580,367 of record ML675616.1, read on the forward strand.
ACGGACGCATCGGACATGGGGTGGGGAGCTCACATCACCGGTAGTCTGACCACACAGGGACGCTGGTCCCAGGGAGAGACTGCCCTCCACATCAATGTCAAGGAACTGAGGGCAGTCAGACTGGCTTGCAAAGTGTTTCGCCACTCTTTATTGGGGAAAATGGTACAGGTGCTGACGGACGATACCGCAGCGATGTTTTACATCAACAAGCAGCAGGGAGCGCGCTCCTCGGCTCTGTGTCAGGAGGCGCTTTGTCTTTGGGACTTGGCGGTGAGGTACGATTTCTGTTTAACTGCCTCTCACCTCCCGGGGGTCAGAAACGACGAGGCGGACCGCCTCAGCAGGTCGTTTCTACCCCAACGCGACTGGTCGTTGCATCCGGAGGTAGCGGCCAGGATTTTCTGCGAGTGGGGTGTTCCCCGACTGGACCTGTTCGCGTCGTCCTGGAACACGAAGTGCCCGAGGTTTTGCTTGCTCCGGGGTCGCAAGCCGGGCTCCCTTTCCGACGCGTTCCTTATCGAATGGAGGGGGACCCTCATGTATGCGTTCCCCCCCTTCCCGCTCCTGCCCAGGGTCCTCTTGAAGATCAAGAGGGACAGAGCGGATGTGATACTCATCGCCCCAGCGTGGCCGAGGCAGTACTGGTACAGCCTGCTGCAAGACCTGTCGGTCGCCCCGCTGATCGAGCTCCCGAGGAGACCGGACCTGCTTTCCCAGGACCACGGTCATCTTCTGCGTCCCAGCCTGGACTCCCTGCACCTGACGGCCTGGAGCCTCTTTGGCTGACGGAGGAGGAGAGAACTTGCTTGGAGCAGGTCCAACGCGTGCTGCTGGGAAGCAGGAGGCCCTCCACGCAGATCGCCTACAGGGCCAAGTGGAGGAGATTCACCTGCTGGGCGTACTCGCGGGGCGTAACCCCCGGTACGTCCCCCGTGCAGGCGGTCCTCAATCACCTGCTGCAGCTTAGGCTGCAGGGGCTAGCGCTAGCCTCCCTCAGGGTGCACCTAGCAGCCATCTCAGCTTTCCATCAGCCCATGGGGGGGCGGTCCCTGTTCTCCCACCCCATGTCGGTGAGATTCCTCAGGGGGGTCGAGAGGCTCTACCCACAGGCCGTGACCAAGTGCCTCCGTGGGATCTGAACCTGGTCCTCGATAGACTGACAGGGCCCCCCTTCGAACCCTTGGCCACTTGTCCCTTGTTGATCCTTTCCTGGAAGGTGGCCTTCCTCGTGGCCATTACCTCGGCTAGGAGGGTCTCTGAGCTAAGAGCTTTGACCTTGGAGCCCCCCTATACCGTGTTCTTCCGGGATAAGGTACAGCTGAGGCCTCACCCAGCGTTCTTGCCTAAGGTAGTCTCCCGGTTCCATTGTAACCAAGATATTTTCCTCCCCGTGTTTTTTCCTAAACCGCACGGGTCCGAGGACGAGAGGAGACTACACACCCTCGATGTAAGGAGGGCGCTGGCATTCTACCTGGACAGGACGAGGCCCCTCCGAAAGACCACGCAGCTCTTCGTCGCGGTGGCGGAGAGGATGAGGGGTTCCCCGGTCTCCACCCAGTGCATCACCAAGTGGATCACCGCCTGCATCCGGCTCTGCTACGAGCATGCAGGCGTCCAGCTTCCCGGAGTGGTGATGGCACACTCGACGAGGGCCCAGGCCGTGTCGGCAGCCTTCTTGGAAAGGGTCCCCCTGGATGACATCTGCAGGGCTGCCACCTGGTTTTCGGTGCACACCTTTGCCGCGCACTACGGTGTCGTCCAGCAGTCGAGGGAGGTCGTGCGGGTCAGCAGAGCCGTGCTGAGGGCAGCTCCCCGTTGACTCCTACCCACCTCCAGGTAAGGCTCATTAATCACCTAAGTGGAATGCATATGAGCAATCACTCGGAGGAGAAAACATAGTTACTTACCAGTAACTGTTGTTCTTCGAGATGTGTTGCTCATATCCATTCCACACCCACCCTCCGTCCTTGCTGTCGGAGTCGGCAGAAAGAAGGGACTGAGGAGGGGAGGGGCCGGCAGCGCCCTATGTACCACCGCATGCGGGCGGCAGTCCAGGGGGTGCTGGGGCTGGCCCCTACAGGGGCTGCTAGGGAAAAGTTCTCCGAGAGCCGTGCACGAGGGCGCGCACACACCTAAGTGGAATGGATATGAGCAACACATCTCGAAGAACAACAGTTACTGGCAAGTAACCATGTTTTCTGAGCGACAGCCGGAGCAGGCAGAGGGGACGGGGATTCAAACGGAAGCTCCGGAAAGGCTGGGATTTGTCTTCTGGAAGCAGGCAGAAAAAAGCTGAGGGATGGGCTCCTCCCCAGATCATAGCAGCTCGGAGGCTCTGGGGTGGGAGAGGGAGAACATGTCCCTTCTAGCAGACAGACTGGGCGGGGCAGAGGGCCTTCACGGTTATCCAACATGTAGCTGGAGGCTGATGTGAAGAAGGATGGAGCCTTGAGGAGGCTCCATGGATCCCAGCCCCCTCCCCCGTTCCTCAGAGCTGCTCTAACTAGCAGACTGGGCCGCAGGGGCTAGTCTAGCAGACCTGACAGTGGCTGTCCGTGCTCCCTGGCCATGACCCCATGCTGAGGCTGTGACGGGCTTTGAGATACAGCCATTATGCCTCCTGTACACTATGTCTAGGATCCTTCCCTGGCTAACTTATGGCACAGGAGAACTGTAGAGGGGCTTTGAAGTAATGGCCCAGAAGGCCCTCTGGTGGGTGCTGTGGAGTGGCTTACCGCCATAGGCTGGAGAGCCTGGGGCTATGCCTGCCCTGATTACAGGATGAGCCACACCTGGGTTGAAGCAGGGGGCTGCCAAGATCAAAAGAGCAGGAAGGTGCAGTGAAGGGGCGAACACAGGATACCGTGGCCAGGTCTGTAGCTGCTGCAGACAGCAAGAAGGGGAAAAAAGCTGAAGAAGTGAGAGAAAGCTCTCCAGGTAGGAAAGCGTGGGAGAGGCCCTGTGAAAGCAGGGGAGAGACTGTGAAAGCCAGCTGGGATGAAGGCTTTGTGAGTGTTGTGTTGTATTGTTCTGGGCTACATTAGGAGAGAAACGCTAACCTGCTTGTGGCCTCGAGGGCCAGTGTTCCTCAGAGGGCTAAATAAATGGGACCCCTGATGCTGGTCGCCTGAGGCCCCTTTGAACTGTGTGGTTACTAAAGGGCCAACGGAGAAGAAAATAGACAGGGTGCTACAGAGTGACTTCTGGCTAAGAGGGTGTATAGTAGGTGGCCCCTATGTTAGAGGGCACTGTAGTAACCCAGCCTAGGGGCCATGGAGGGTCTGTCTGTCTGCCTGCTGCAAAGGAAAACTTGGAACACTGAATCTCAGAGCCTGGGTCAATTGACTTGGGCTCAGACCGTGGGGCTAAAAATAGCAGCCTAGACGTACCCACTCTGGGTTGGAGCCCGGAGTTTGAAACTTAGTGAGGGTCTCAGAGCCTGGGCTCCAGTCTGAGTGGGAATGTCTAAGCTGCTATTTTTAGCCCCTGAGCCTGCAAGCCTGGTCTCTGACCCTGTGTGGTAGGTTTTTCATTGCAGTATGGGCATGCTGTAAGGCCAGGATCACTGTGGCAGTATTTGCCTCCTGGCCCATCACAGATGGAAATAGGCACTGGATGCTGCTGCTGCTCTGTCAAACTAAAAAGGGCAGCCAATCTGATCCTATGCTATGCATGTGCGCACTGATAACAAAAGATGTTATATACACCCAACTCCACTCACTGGGCTCACGCACTTCTCCCCCAAGCCGTCCCGCCCATGGCTTCTGTCTGAACTTGAGCCATTTATTTCCCATCCGTCTGCCCACTTCTCGAGCAGTGGGAGAAAACACGGTGGTGAGTGAAATTCCATTTTTAGGGAAGACGCATGAGCCTTCTAGAGGCAAACCCCTATGTTTAAATGGTTTCCTGAGGGAAACAATTAGTCACAGAGCCAGGCAGTGCTTTATTGCCACCTTGGAAATCCCCTTCAGTCCCAGAAGCAAGCAGAACAGCAGGGAAATTACTTACTTGTGTTTATTTTGTTCGGGCCCAGGACCAGCCAGCTATGGGGTTCTATTGGGCGGGGCACTGGACAGATACAGAGTAAGACCCAGAACCTGCTTGGAAGAGTTTACAATGTAAACAGACATTGGTGAGATTCCTACTTCTACTAATGCTAAAATGGATATTTTTCTGCTTTAATAAAACTAAAGAATCTTAATTAAAAACCACACCCCTCCCTTGCCACTGCTGGACAACTTTATTGAAAAGCCTTGTTTTTATACACCTGAGACAGCACTGTGTAAAATGGAGAGCAGTTAAACAAAAAAAAACAAACCCCCCAAACAAAAAAACTATGCATGCTTTCCTGATGCTTCTCATGCTCCAACAGCTTTTGTGGTGCCCTGTAAGCAGCACTGTAGCTAAGGGTCAGATGCCACTTCTGCTCTAATCTGTGGTTCTCTCCACACTGCATGCCCTTGGCAGGTTCCAGCATCCGTGCTGGGGTAAGAGCAGATAAGCCAGGTGGAAGATACAGCACATAAATACCTCTAACACTAGTGTGATCGCTGTTCACAGAATTTATGCTTGTGAGTCAGTGTTTGATTCTGGAGCACTGCAGCCACACATCCGCTTGCACAAATGCAACTGAACAGCAGGTGGAGCAAGCATATTATGATTACTTCCCTCCGTAACCAAAAGGCACAATTTTACACTGGGTCCTGTGCCTGTTGGAAGAGGAGATTATGTTCCAGCCCCCCAAAAGTGCTGTTTGTGTTCTGGTCAGTAACAACGCTCTGTCATTTAACCAGTCGCATGAAGGAGACTTAGAGTCTGAGGTTGAATAAATGTATTTGTAAGTGAGAACTAAATAATGGCTGCACAGTATGTAGCCTCTTTTCAAATGTAACATCAACTTCACAGGGCTAGATAAATGATATGGGAGCAATATCATTGTTGTACCGTTTCCTGGAAGGCTGGATTGTTTGAAGTTTGTCCAGGGTCAACAGTCAAGGCTGGGGTCCCATTACTACTTTTATCTTTGGGTGTGTGGGTGGAATTAAGTAAAATTGCAGGTACTGTGGGTTGGTCTTGGAGTGAGAGCCCAAAACAATATACTTGATTCGGTTGAAAGCAAAGAACTCAGCATCTGGCAGGAAACATACACAGGAGCAGGCTATGATCTGCTACCGTAGTTGTTACAGGCAATGGTGTGAGGTACAGGTTGAGGTCTAGTTGTTTTGAGAGAAGATTGGGAGTCAGGAGAACTGGTTCTATAAAACTATCAGCGTTTGGGAGTGTCATGTAGTTCTGTACCAGGTACAGCTATTGAGCTTGCTTATGCACATCAGATGCGTTCATCATAAGATCCTTTAATGCTCTGCCAGGTATGGCTGAGGCTTATTTAAATAAGGTATTTTTACACATTGGCTGAACAGCATACTACAGTTTAGCATTCCATTAAGGGGAGGGGGGAAGGGACTATTAAGTTAGGAACTGAGGATGGGTGCTAACAAACATTCAGGTTTGAAAGAGATATTTGTCAATGATGCCAAGCTAACTCTGCTTGTTGTAGGAAATACAGGACAAAAGCATTGCTGCGCTAGGGGAGAGACTGGACAGATAGCAGAGCTATGTTCCAAAAGGGAATAATAGGTTAATTGTTATCTGGGTACCTAACCTGAGATGCTTTGGGCCTAGCTTCTGGAGACACCGAGCACCCACAACTCCAACTGAAGTCAACAGGAGCTGCAGGTGCGCAGCATCTCTGAACACTAGGCCCAATGCATTTCAAATTGGGCACTCCAAAAATGAGGAACCCTCTATGGACACTTTTTTCTTTTCTTTTTGAAAGTGTTGGCTTCAGGGGACTTGTCCAAGGGGAGTGTGAGTCTCTAGCAGAGGTTATTGAAAAAAGGAACTAAGGAAAACTGATTCTCCAGTCCTCTGCTGTGAATGCAAGACAACACTGCCTCTGGTTAAATATACCCATCTGAAACCTCCTTGTTAGTGTGGTGTAAAACTTGTTTCAGTTCCTAGGTTTTCACTAAACATTTTCATGTGTTTCAGGGCATGTATGTGAGAGGAACACATTTCAGGTGTATGCAAGAACAGAAATTCCAGCTGTAGTGAAATATATTACAATGCTCTTTGTTAGAATAACAGTTAACACTGAACTTATGTCAGAAAACAACAGAGAGACATAAACTCTGTCTTATAGAGATGTTCACAAGCTTTATTTCACTAGACTAAAGCCTTAGGAGAATCTTTCATATGGAGACTTGCCACTTTCTTCTGATGCTGGAAATTTCATACCCAGTGATTCCTATGTCACATGATTGGCTCTGGCTCAAATGATTTCACCAACTGGAAGCTAGGAATGTTCTCCATCTTCCATGAAGCTATAAATCCATCCCACAGGCAGCTGGTACAGAGGTTGCTAAAGAACTAAGAGAGAGACAGATTACCTCTTGACCAGAAGATAAATAGCAGTGACAAACCAGGTGCAAACGTACACCAGTTAAGGAACAACAATTTAAATAAGGTACTCCTTCGAGTGATTGCTCATATCCATTCCAGTATAGGTGAGTGCACGCCACCGTGCATGGGTTCCTGGAAATTTTTTCCCCTTAGCAGACCCCATAGGGTCGGTTCAGGCGCCCCCTGGAATACCACGCTCATGCCGCGGTACATAAGGCACCGCCAAGCCTATGGCCCCTCATCCTTCTTTCCGCCCGTGACGGTTACTGGAATGACCTTGCTAAGGGAAGCTCACTGGTAACTCCTATCCACCTCCAAGGTACTGCTTTTTAATCACCTATAGTGGAATGGATATGAGCAATCACTCGAAGGAGAAAACATGGTTACTTACCAGTAACTGTTGTTCTTTGAGATGTGTTGCTCATATCCAGTACACACCCGTCCTCCGTTCCTGCTGTCGGAGTTGACAGAAAGAAAGGACTGAGGGACTGTAGGGTCGGCGGTGCCTTATGTATCACGGCATGAGCGCGGCACTCCAGGGGGTGCCTGAGCCGGCCCAACGGAGTCTGCTAGGGGGAAAAAAGTTCCGGGAACCTGTGCGTGGTGGCGTGCACTTACCTATACAGGAATGGATATGAGCAACACATCTTGAAGAACAACAGTTACTGGTAAGTAACCATGTTTCACATGTTTAATATTTTACCTTTTATGACTGTAGTGTTGCCTGCCTCTATCAAGGAAAATGGATTTTGTCTTGCCAAACCCCCACTGCATTCTAGCTTGAGATAATCATAATGGCTGCTTGATATCATATCAGGCTATTATGATGCTAATGACATTGACTTGTACAGGGAATAAATTATAGCTGACTGTAATGCAGCATGCAATATCAAAGCCTGAGGCATTTAGATACCAGAATGAGTGGTGTGATAAACATCCAGCTGGATAGACGATATATTGTATGTCTTCATATTGGGTCAGATTCCAACTTTCACTCTGATTTTTCTTGTTTATGCCAGTGAGTTTGAATAGGTTTTATGTTGATTATTTTTTAGATTGAATTTCTTATACCTATACAATCGAAGTGCAAACTTAGATTACAAGTGCAGTGCTTCTATTCTGTTGTTTTTATTTAGCTTGTTGGTGTTCTATACTGATCAACTAAAATAATAAGGAACAGGTATTGGTGGCAAAGTTTGCATTGCTGGCTGAAAAGAACATACAAACGATACGTACTTGCATTCTAAATGGGCATTGTTTCTATTTCATATACTGTACCAGATTCTGTGAAACTCAAATTTCATGCAGATCAGTCAGGCAAGTTTCTCTCTCCATAAACAAATGTCAGAATAAATAATTCTGACGGGTCTGACCCTCAAATTACTAAGAAAGGAAATGCTTTTTTTTTATTAAGAAAAAAAAATAATTGCAGATTTCCCTCAATGCATTAGCTGGAATGTAAACTTTATTAAAATGCTCTCATAGTTACAGAAGACCATGTCCTTATAGGACCAGATCTTTAAATGTGCTTTGTATACAGCAGCTCTTCTTCTGGCTCTTTGTCCCAGAATTTCAAAACAAGTCACCAGTGAGAGGAAGGATGCTCTTGCTGACCAGGATGCTTGTCTCGCACTTGGGAGATGTGAGTTTAATTTCGTGCTCTGTCACTCATGTCCTGTGTGACCTTGGGCAAGCTACTGAGGGTGGGATTCACAAAGGGGACTTAAGTAACCTGCCACCTAGTGGAATTCACAATCTTGAAATAGGTGCCCAGGCTCCCTATACAACAGATGGAGAGAGTTAAGCTTCTACCAAAGGATTTACAGAAGCCTATGCACTAAGTCAGGGAGCTACCTAAGATGGCCAACAGGAAATGCTGAAGAGAGGAGTGTGGCCTAAGGCCTGCCCCACAATGAGTACCAGCACTTAACTTCCGGCTGGAGAAAAACACCACTCTCCACTCAGCGTCTATAGCTGTGAACCCTCTCCTGGAGTCAGGTGCTTGTGTGTTCGTCCCTTATAACCTTGGGCCAAGCAGTTAGAGCACTCACCCACCATGAACACATCCTGGGTTCAAATCCTTATGCTGCCTGCTGGAGAATAGGGACTAGAATTTAGGTCTCCTACCTCCCAAAAGAATGCCCTAACCACTGAGATACAGGATGTTCTGGGGTAGGGCTCACTTAGTCTCTACCATTGCAGCTGTTCCATTGTGTATAAATACTTAAATATTCATTGGGACAGAGAGAGAGTGTGATACTGTGGCCCCGTGACTCATTTTATCTTTTACAAAATCACATCTCCCATCCCCCTTCTTAATTCCAATCTAAGTAGAACTAACTTGCAGCCAGAAAGAACGGGATAGCCGGAGAATCACACCATTACCAGGAAAAGGCAGGTCTGCATGACTGGGGACTCCCTGCTGAGAAGAACAGACAGGCCTGTAACGAGAGCTGATCTGGAGAACAGGAGAGTGTGCTGTCTGCTGGGTGCTAAGATATGGGATGTGGACCTGAGGCTAAAGAGGATCTTAATGGGAGTGGGAAAGAATTCACTCATTGTCCTTCATGTGGGTACAAATGATATAGCTAGATTCTGGCTGGAACATATCAAAGGAGACTATGCCAGGCTGGGGCAGACTCTTAAGGAAATTGAGGCTCAGGTGATTGTCAATGGGATTCTGCCTCTCCATTCAGGAGGACAACAAAGGCATGATAAGATTCTGATGATCAACAGATGGCTCAGGCAGTGGTGCTATAAGGAGGGCTTTGGGATATATGGTCATAGGAGCCATTCATGGACAGAGGACTGTTCTTGTGGGATGGACTTCACCTGAGTAGGGAGGGAAATTCACTTTAGATGGAGGCTGGCACAACTGATTAAGAGAGCTTTAAACTAGGGAGTTGTGGGAGATGATTGGGAGATAGATACCAAGGTAATTTCCATGCCTGATTTTAGCATTGAGAGGGAGGAAAACGAAGAAAGGACACAGCAGTGGGAAGCAGAATGGACTTTAAGAGGAAGGGCAGTGTAGATACCAGTCTAATAGGCGATACTGGCAGTAGAATGACTGTGCCAAATCGGGTAAGGAATGTGAGCGAAGCCAAACAGCAAAAATTAAGATTTGTATACCAATGCAAGGAGACTGGGGAACAAAATGGAGGAACTGGAGCTACTGGTAGAGGAAGTGGAACCAGATATTATAGGGATAACAAAAACATGGTGGAATAGTAGTCACGACTGGTGTACAGGTATTGAAGGGTATGTGCTGTTTAGGAAAGACAGAAATAAAGGCACAGGTAGTGGAGTAGCACTGTATATCAATGATGAGGTAGACTAAAAAAATTAGAAATGATGGAATTGATAAGACAGAGTCTGTCTGGGTAAAAATTACATTGGGGAAGAAAGCTACTAGAGCTTCCCCTGGGATAGTGCTTGGGCTGTGCTACAGACCACCGGGATCCGATCTGGACATTGATAGAGACCTCTTTAATGCTTTTAATGCAGTAAATACTACTAGGAACTGTGTGATTATGGGAGACTAAGTTCCCATATATAGACTGAAGAACAAATGCTAGTAGTAATAATAGGGCCCAGATTTTCCTGAACGTAATATCTGACGGATTCCTTCACGAAATGGTTACTGAACCAACAAGAGGGGATGCCATTTTAGATTTGGTATCGGTGAATGGTGAAGACCTTTATAGAAGAAGTGGTTGTAGGGGACAACCTTGGTTTGAGTGACCATGAGGTAATTCAGTTCAACTAAATGGAAGGATAAACAAAAATAGAGGTGACTAGGGTCTTTAACTTCAAAAGGGCTAACTTTAAAAAATTAAGGGAATTAGTTGGGGAAGTGGACTGGACTGAAGAACTCATGGATCTAAAGATGAAGGAAGCTTGGAATTACTTCAAGTCAAAGTTGCAGGCACTATCTGAAGCCTGCATCCCAAAGAAGGTAGAAAAATTCATAGGCAAGAGCTGTAGACCAAGCTGGATGAGTAAGCATCTCAGACAGGTAATTAAGAGAAAGCAGAAAGCCTACAAGGAGTGGAAGATGGGAGGGATCATCAAGGAAAGCTACCTTTTGGAGGTCAGAACATGTAGAGAGAAAGTGAGAGAGGCCAAAAGCTAAGTAGAGTTGGACCTTGCAAAGGGAATTAAAACCGATAGTGAAAGGTTCTATAGCCATATAATTAGGAAGAAAACCAAGAAAGAAGTGGGACTGCTAAACACTGAGCACGGGGTGGAGGTTAAGGATAATCTAGGCATGGCCAAATATCTAAACAAATGCCTTTGTTTTTAATGAGGCTAATGATGATCTTGAGGATAGTGGTAGGGTGACGAATGGGAAGGAGGATATGGAGGTAGAAATTACCATATCTGAGGTAGAAGCCAAATTTGAGCAGTTTAATGGGATTAAATCAGAGGAGCTGGATAATCTCCATTCAAGCATATTAAAGGAACTAGCACAAGAAATTGCAAACCCATTAGTAAGGATTTTTAATGCATCTGTAAACTCAGGGGTTGTACCATATGACTGGAAAATTGCTAACATAGTTCCTATTTTTAAGAAAGGGGAAAAAAGGTGACTTGGATAACTACAGGCCTGTTAGTTTGACCTCAGTAGTATGCAAGGTCTTGGAAAAAATTTTGAAAGAGAAAGTAGTTAAGGACATGGAGGTTAACGGTAATTTGGACAAAATGCACCATGGCTTTACAAAAGGTAGATCGTGCCAAATCAACCTGATCTCCTTTTTTGAGAAGATAACAGATTTTTTAGACAAAGGGAATGCAGTGGATCTAATTCACCTAGATCTCAGTAAAGCAGTTAATTTAACCTTTTTATTACTGACCTTGGCACAAAAAGTGGAAGTGTGCTAATAAAGTTTGTGGATGACACAAAATTGGGAGGTATTGCCAATACAGAGAAGGATTGGGATGTCATACAAGAAGATCTGGATGACCTTGTAAACTGGAGTAATAGAAATAGGATGAAATTTAATAGTGGAAAGTGCAAGGCCAGGCATTTAGGGACTAATAAGAATTTTTGCTGTAAGCTGGGGACATATCAGTTGGAAGAGACGGAGGAGGAGAAGCACCTGGGCATATTGGTTGATCACAGGATGACTATGAGCTGCCAGTGTGATGTGGCCATGAAAAAAGCTAATGCTGTCTTAGGATGCATCAGGAGAGGTATTTCCAGTAGAGATATAGAGGTGTTGGTACCGTTATACAAGGCACTGGTGAGACCTCATCTGGAATATTATGTGCAGTTCTGGTCCTCCATGTTTAAGAAAGATTAATTCAAATTGGAACAGGTGCACAGAAGGGCTACTAGGATGATCCGTGGAATGGAAAACTAGCCTTATGAGATGAGACTCAAAGAGCTTGACTCGCTTCGCCTAACCAAAAGAAGGCTGAGCAGAGATATGATTGCTCTCTGTAAATACATCAGAGGGAGAGAGAGGAGTTATTTAAGTTCAGCACCAATGTGGACACAAGAACAAATGGATATAAACTGGCCATCAGGAAGTTTAGACTTGAAATTAGATGCAGATTTCTAACCATCAGAAGAGTGAAGTTCTGGAATAGCCTTCCAAGTGGAGCAATGGGGGCAAAACACCTAGCTGGCTTCAAAACCGAGTTTGATAAATTTAATGCAGGGATGGGACAGCCTAGTTTGGCAATTGACTGATCTTTGACTATTGGTGGTGGATATGCAAATGGCCTGTGATGGGATGTTTGATGGGGTGGGTTCTGAGTTATTACGGAGAACTCTTTCTTGGGGATCTGGCTGGTGAGTCTTGCCCACATGCTCAGGGTTTCACTGATCGCCATATTTGGGTCAGGAAGGAACTTTCCCCCAGGGCAGATTGGCAAAGGTTCTGGGGGTTTTTCACTTTCCTCTGTAGCATGGGGCATGGCTCACTTGCTGGTGGATTCTCTGTGCATTAAAGTCTTTAAACCATGATTTGAGGACTTTAGTAACTCAGTCATAGGTTAGAAGTTTATTACAGGAGTGGGTGGGTGAGGTTCTGTGGCTTGCATTGTGCAGGAGGTCAGACTAGATGATCATATTGGTCCTTCTGATCTTAGTCTATGAAAACATTCAGGATCATTTAAATTGAGATTTTGCATTAAAAAATCTTTGTATCCAAACTTTCCTACAAAAGCTTCAAGTACTCTCTGCCAAGTATCCAAAGTAGGAAGAAATATTCATTTACAGCATTACCTTTTTATAACTGTGCCTACCTCCCTTCAGGTTGTTCACATCTCACTATCTTCCCCACAGCACCACCCCCTGCCACCGCCATATCTGAGAATAGTTTTGATGTGAATTTTTTTTGCCTTTTTGAAATCAGAGGTACTCTTGGAGGCATGTAGTCTAGGTATATGAAAAACAGTTCTTCAAAGTTTGGAAAACGGAAATGATATGTTATGGCTTTATTTAAGTATACTGTGTATATATATCATAAAATATAATACAATATTGAGGTTTTATTAAGGAACACTAATTAAATTGCAGCAATATTATTCACAGAATGCTGATAATATATAAACAAATCAACACTAATATATACCCTTCTATTTTGGAGGAAAAGTTTGTGTCATGAGAAGAAAAAATAGTAATGAAAACATATGCTTCAGATTATTTGAAAAAACAAACAATAGATAAATTTGGCTGCAATTTCTAAATGGCATATTTATTTTTGTAACAGGAAACAGAGTAGGGACTCATCTACAATTTCCTCCCTTTTTATTTTTAAAAGGTAAATATTCAGGAAGTCATCTCCAATTTGTAAGAAGTGCACACATACTGTACATGAAAAGGAGCTGTAATTTTGTATATGTTTTCATGTGCCCTTTTTTTAAAATATAGGAACAAGTAATGACCCTTTGAAAAGAAATCTTGTAACTTGCCACGGGTACAAACCCAAAGCAGCACAGCTGGCCTTTATCAGAGTAGAGTGTGCTCTCAGTACAATTGTTCCTTTTGCTCTTTTTTGTAAACCTCATACAGAGTAAATAAGTTATCCATTGAATGAACTACAAAGTAGTGAAGTCACATTTACATGGTGGACTGCTGCCATGCCCACAAGGGGCTAAGCCACAAACTTTGTAACCTTCCAGCATCTTACTGTGACTGGTCAACTCATAAACAATATCCCTGTTTGTACTAAAATGAGCTTTCTAATTATCTTCACCTCTGTTAGGTTAGATTAAGAAGGCAGAAACTGCACCATGGAAGGCTCTAAAAGATGACAACTTTTCTGGACTGCAGCAGAAACAAGTTGTTTGCTGTCCCCATTAAACAAAGTGCTCATTTACCAAACAGTGTCCAGCACCAATTATTTTTTATCAATAACTAATATGCTTATAATAAGGAATAAACATGTGACTGGTTATTTTTTCTAAAGATACATAATGACATATGCTGACATTACATACAACTTTAACTAGAAATAGTTCTATCTTTTTTTTTCATGGGACGGTTCACTTGCAGAGGAAGAAAAGTTAGAACATCATAACGATATCCTCACAGACCCAAAGGGGGAAACATCAAGCAGCTATAGGAACTCTTTACATGCAGAGCAAACAGAAAAGTACAAGCATGTGTTTGTTCAGAAAGAGATACAGAAGCTGCAGAATACAGTATAGGTCAACAAGGTTTAGGGGAAGAACACAGCTCTCAGAACATAATTTCAGAGGGAGAAAATACAAGCGTAAATGTAAATCATAGGGGTCCATTATAAATGCAATTCTCTCTCTCTGAAATATTTCCATCATCTCAAAAGAAGATGCAGGTGAATTATTGTCCTAGTGACCAAAATCTACAGGTCTTTATCAACTACTCTGAAATATTCCAAAAGATCAGGGCAACTTTGCTGAAGTTTTAAGGGGTGAGATACAAGAAAAAGAATAGGCTTTATATGATCATTTGGATAAGCTGTACAAAAGTACTGGCAAAAAAGTATGAAACAGGAAAAACAGTAATTTCATCATTAACTTTTTTTAAAAAAACCCTTAATTACATATATACACGTGTGTGTGTATATAGGACAACCTGGAACATAACTTATTTTTTAAAAAAACCTTAATTGCGCATATATATATATGTGTGTGTGTGTGTATATATATATATATACACACACACACACACACACACACACACACACACACACACACACACCTGTATATAGGACAACCTGGAACATAACTTCAGTCCTGCTTTATTATCAGGATGTAACAGTAAGAGATTCAAAATGGTGTCAGTAAGATCAAAGGTTTGTTTAAATGAAATGTCTTAACTAACAGTGTAAATTGTGGATGAGATAATCGCTTTCATTGGACCAATCTCTGTGGGGAGAGGGAGACAAGCTTCTGACCTACAGCAAGCTCTTCTTCAGATCTCTGTGTAGCTCAAACACTTGGTGGTCTCTCTAACAGAAGTTGGTCCAAGCAAAGATATTACCTCACTCACTTTGTCTCGCTGGGATCAACACATTCACAACATCACTCCCTGTGCTAGTGTAAATGCAGTGAGGAATGCTATGGGTGACCAGATGTCCTGATTATGTAGGGATAGTCCCAAAATTTGGGACTTTGTCTTAAATAGGTGCCTATTATCCCCCACCCCCATCCCAATTTTCCATACTTGCTATCTGGTCACCCTAAATGCAGTGGCCTCTGATAGCTCCAGTTGCAGCTGCTCCTGCTAGCTAATGCTGTGCAGCAGCAACCTTCACCTTAGGTGTGTGTGGTGTCTGAAAAGCAGTCCTGGTGGAGGTCCTGCTGGCTGCACAAAGGGGAAACCACATTCCTGTGCTTGAGTGATGGCCAGAGAGACAGACAAAGGTGATTTTATGTCAAATGTAGCAGGCCAAGCTTACTCCCCTTAGTTGGGTACATGCTTATAACTTAAAACTTGCTGTTAGTCCCAGGACTGGATTATTATAGAAATGTTCATAAAAGAAATAATCACTGTGTGCACTGGAAAAACAGAATGTCACTAATAGCATTTTTCAGCATGTTATTAAAAAGGAAACATATAACCTCCAATAATAGTTATTTTGATTCAGAAACAAAATACTTGAGGAATAAAATCAGTCATCGTGTTGTTTTATAAGTTATTTCAATTTAAGAGCAACAATTTATAAATTCCCTTTTAAACAATGTTGGCATATCTTTTAACTATGACAGCCCAAAGTTGACCCCTCTCCCTGCAGTTTTTCCCTGTCCTGTTAAATTTCATAATCCACAAACTGATTTATAGTTTTGGTTTCCCAAACCATGACCATAACTTAGTCAAAGGCCATCTATTTTCTCCCTTACCAAACATGTCAGGTAACTCTTATAAACATGATGCCATGAAACTGTGGCTCCCTGTCGTTCACAATTCTGCTCCCAAAATGCAAATAAACACATAGGCGCTGTACCTCATTCTGTACACATTAATTAGTGGATGAAATTTGAGTACAGGGCCCAGTTTCTCACAGGTATTTAGGCACTAGAGTTGCCACCAGTCCTGTATTACAAAAAATGGCCCTTGTTGAAATAAAAAATTGCCTGTCCCATACTAAATCAGTAGGGGCTGTCTTTTATCCAGCATTTCCAGCTCTACCTACTCCTTCCATGTTTGTAGGCAGCTCTACACCTCCAGAAGGATGAAAAAGGCAGTTTATTGGCTGCATTGTCCCTTGTTACAAAGTTCTTAGTGGTCACCCTACTGCCTAGGAGGCAGGTCTATGGGGGATGCAGCCAATCAAGAGGGCTCTCCCTACATCTGATGGTGCCTGAGCTGAGTTCGGGGTGGGATTGGGCTGCACAGGGAGCTGGGGCAAAGAGTTGGATCTGCTGGCCAGTGGGAAGGAGCAATGGCTGGCAGGGCAGGTTTCTGGCTGCTGGTGTCAGGCAGAAGCTAGGAGCACCCTCAACCCCAAAACTCTTTCCCCTCTGGCACTCCCCTCCCCCTCGCCCCCCCCCTCCCGTGCCACCCAATGATACATGGTCTCTTCTCGCTGGCAGTATCTGAGCTCTGTCCCGTATTTTTGAAATGCAATGTTGGCAGCCCTAGTGGGGATGCCTAACAGCCATTGATTTCCATGAGAATTAGGTGCTCAAATACCTTTTGCGGAGCTGGGCCCAATTCCCTATTGCATGTTTACAAATAAAGTGTCGCTCAGCCCTGGTAAAGCTCCCTCCGCTGGACACTCACCAGGCTGTTGGGTTGGGTTCCAATACAATAGACCTGGGTGCTCTCAAACACCTTGATCTGGGTAGGCTGTAGCACTGGCTCTTTCTGGAGGCTCTCTGGCTCACTTCCTAGGTGCAGACACTCTGTGTTATCCCTTCATGCAAGTGGCATCATAGGGCACAACCTGGGCCCTGAGGACCAATGCTGACCTGCCAGATTTCCCAGGAGCTTAACCACACCCTTTTCCAGAGCTGCCATCTATCTTATCAGCACTCTGGGTTTACTGTTACCTCAGCAGGGACATGTGAGAGTTGAAAGCAAACAGACTTGCAGGCTTTGTAAGGGTCCTCCGAAACAAATGTCTCTTTACTTTAACTAGCACCAAAATATAGAATCTAGACAAAATAATAAGCATCACTGTACACGTTATCCTGCCTCCGTTTCCTCACCACTCTTGAGCAATTGTCGGTACAGGTGTGAATCCAGGATTCTCCCTCCCCCCTCTCCTCCCCCCCGCACGTAGCTTCTCCTTTGAATTGTCCAGTCTTTCTTTCACCTAGGCAGCCAGTTTCCTTCTTCCTTGGCCCCACAGTTAAACATGTCCTCTACATTATGAAAGCAAGTTGTGCTCTCCTGCCCAAGCTTTCAGTCCACTCGGAGTTACACCTTCCACTCCAGGCTCTGTGCTTTTAAGACCCAGGCTTAACACATGATGTTTTTGTTCTCCTTTGTTAGGATTTTCTACTCTCCAAGCACCAGCCTTAACAGACAAACTCGGTTAAACTGGTTTCCCTAGGTTTAACAATCCTATTGTCCCAAGGTGCTTCCATCTGAATAGGTGACCATTAAAAGTGCAATGACCAGTCATGGCACCAGAGGAAGAGACGAGGTACTGCCCTGACAACAGATGGAGGATGTCGCAATTTCGTAAAATCAATCAGAGTTCATAAGTTGTACATAAATCCCCCAAATTGTCACAAAGAGGTTCCAAAAAAGGGATACTGCAAAGCCAAATCTATATTCTGACCTATTTTTAAGCGTAAATATTTCATAAAGCAGAAGTCAATGCTATAAAACAAATGCAAAAAAAATTTGTCTTCAAAACGATAAACTTTATTCAGACTTTCTTCTCAAAATAATTAGAACATAATCTTTACTCTGTGAAATTGAAAACCCTGTCTCAACCTTGACTATGATCTCGCTACTGCTCCAACATTTATTGCCAACCTCTAATCTAAAAATGAATGTGCCAAGTTGAGACTTGGTGTTAACCGGTGCTCCTCCCATGTAAATCACTAGGCCAAATTCAGTAGCAATATTACATGCCAAGTACAAGTGGACCAGTGAGTTTACATGGCAGAGTAGTGCAACTTGCACCAATTTGGCATATGTGCTAACAAGTGTAACTTACAGTATGCATTAAGGGAGCCAAAGACAGAAAAACAACTAACAGGAGCTTTTTGAGATAAAGCAGACTCCCCTTACAGCACTTTATCTTCTGTTCTTCTGTTACTTGCTTTCCAACTACTCCTATCTTCCCATTTGCACTCTTAAAACTCATACTCCAAGGGCCTGATTTTGACTTCAGTGCAAATTTATTTATTTAGAAATTACTCAGACTTACTTTCTCGTAAACGAGATCAAGTCTATCCTGAAGTGTTTTATGCACATGGAACACATGTTTATTCTGAACATGATATGCTAGATTTTGCAAAGCTTTTATATTAAGAAGCTAGTAACTATGTAGAGCAATAGAGAGGCAATTAAAAACATACCTGACCCTTCCTGTTTGTTTTACATCAGAGAAGAATTATCTGTAGTGCTTTTCTGTATATTATGGTGTGAATCTCCTATTTCTCAGGTTTTTTTAGAGACTAGGTTCCCATCTACGGCCTTTATTAAATTAGCTTATTCTTTCCACAGACACTTCCTGGAAAAAGCCTATCCGGCAAAACATTGATTCCAAGTAACCCCTCCTCCTTTTCCTTCTCAATAATTTTAATGTCCTCATTTTGTTTTTCTGGTACTCCTGTAAAATAATTTATCACAAATAGCACTAAATGGCCACTTGGCACACAACATAGTTCCCATAGTTTAGGGTGGAAATATTTAGCAGCAGAACCAATTGAATTGTAATGAGGAAGTGCTATATGATGTGTTTGTTGTTGCAATATATTGCTGTCACACATAGATTTGACCCATAATGTGTAATGAATTATTTTCATAACCCTGTCCTGCCAAGGTGCTCAGTTCTCTAATCATGGTGAGAGTTGAGGGTGCTCAGTACCTCAGAGGATCAGGCCATTTGTTAGTGGTGTCACAAAAACTGTGCCAAGCTTTGAGTAGATGTTATTTGATGTTAATACTTTCAGGATCCAGGGATAAGGTCTCAAGAACAAAGAGTCAGTTTTAGTCAATCCAGAAGGAAAGTCAATTAGAGAAATATTTTTTGGAAGTATATTAAATGTGTCTGCCCTATCTATGGATTTTACATGGGCATTCTATACCTCAGTTTTATAGAGCTTTGTAATTTGGGTTTTATGTTGGTGTGCTAATGTCAGGATTTTTAGAAAATGGGTGCCTAAAGTGAGGTTCAAATGGCCTGATTTTCAGGAGTTGAGCACACTGACTTCAATAGGAGCTCCCAGAAGTTCATCGTGTGTGAAAATCAAGCCATTTAATTAATGGATCTAGGAGCCAATGGAGCTATGCTCCACAGAGAAATTCAGAGGTGGGGGAACAGTGGGGCTGCTAAGAGGTTCCATCATTCCACCCGATGCGTAATGGATATTACACTTCCACTGAGGTTAATCAATGTTCTGTCTGAGTAAGAAATACAGGATCTAGCACTTGGTTGCAGTGATCGGGGGTGTCCGTCGTACACAAGCCCAGAATGAGTTAAGATGGGCCAATTAACCTTCTATGTTGCACCTCGAGAAGAACCAGGGCTTGATAAACCCTAATGGCAGATACAAACCAGGTGAAGGAAAAGCTGGAGAAGGACTATAGAGGTAGGAAGTAAGGACAGGAGGGGGCTGTAGGGAGGAGGTCTGCAGTCACTCTGTAGAAGGAAAAGAAAGGGAGTTGGCTAGGGACAAGACGGAGATCTCAAGGGAGACTAGTGAATTTGACAGGAGCGTGAGAGGGGTGAAATAGCCATGGCGAGTGGAGGAAGCTCTGGTGGTAAGCCCAGATATAGACAAGGAGCTAGAGAAGTGGGATAGGAAAGAGCCCAGGGAAATGGCAACAGGGTTTGAGACTTCATAGCCCTAGGTTGCTAGTCTTAGAGTCCCTGGGCTGGAACCTGGAGTCACCAACCGAGGTTTCCCTAACAGCCATTGAGAAAATGGTACTGGAGCTAGATTTGGATCAGAAGACTGCCTGAGATGGTATATAGACAGCTTGTCCCATGGGATTTTGTTACCCTGGAAGGAGAGGACTGACTATATAGTGACCTGGCGGGAGGGCTGAGTCACAAAGAGGGAGCATCCTGAGTCATGGAAAGGGAGGCCTCAGCCTGAGCAACTGATGGAAGAGGGTGCCAGACAGGGGGAGAGTTGATTCCTGGACCTAGCTACAAGGAGGCATGCCAGTGGTAAGGTGGAGCCCCTTCACATATATCTTGTAGTTTGTCTTGTCCACATCAGGTTTTGTAATCCGGGGGCCCAGTCCTGCTCTGACTGAAGTAAATGGCAGAGCTGCCATTGATGTCAGAGGAGCAGGTTTGGGCCCTTCCT